>VDFB02271358.1:1163484893-1163651955 GCA_007258455.2 Sequoia sempervirens
GGTTATATGAAAGATCATTAGGCATAACATGGATTGGTGTATTTAATGTGGCCACTCCAACTATAAGGGGTAAAGTGATCACACCAAGCGGTTGTTTTCTTATATTGTCAAATCCCCTAATGGATAAATAATCGGATTGGATGTTTGATCTATCGATACCAAGTCTATTGAGAAGGTTTACTCCACATACGTTAAGAGCGGAACCGATATCTATAAGAGTTATCTTAATCCCTTTTCATCTGTACTGAGTAATAATCATAAAAGCTTCATTTTTTTTTCACTTCCAAAGGAGGAAGCTCACTTTGGTGGAAAAAAATGTCAGGATGTATTCCTTGGATTATGGCTGCGATGTTAGTTGGTTGCACATTAGAAGGGACATGACCTTGTTGCAAGGAAGATTGGATCATGTTGTGATAGTAAGGGGAGGCTTGAATAAGGTCCCATAATGAGATCTTAGCAAGAGTGTTCTTAAGTTGTTCAACAAGATCATACTCCTTTGTTTGTGGGATGAAGTGAGGGGCGCTAGGTGGATTGGGTATAGGTAAGGAGGGTGGTGTTGGTTGTGGTGGTTGTGGATTATTTCAAGTGTTATATGTATGAGCAACAATATCATAACTCAACTACTGCGATATATTAGTTTGAGGTGGGTAGAGGGTGAATTCAGGTTTATGTTGAGGTTGTTGTTTGTGTGAAGGTGGGTAGAGAGTAAACTCGGGTTTAGGTGAAGGTTTATGTGAAGGGGGATAAAGGATGAGTTGAGGTTGAATAATGTTAACATCCTGTAACAAGTGAGAGTCTGGATTGTTCGTGAAGGGAATAATATCATTAGGAACAAGTTGAGGTTGAATTCAGGTTTATGTTGAGGTTGTTGTTTGTGTGAAGGTGGGTATAGAGTAAACTCGGGTTTAGGTGAAGGTTTACGTGAAGGGGGATAAAGGATGAGTTGAGGTTGAATAATGTTAACATTCCGTAACAAGTGAGAGTCTGGATTGTCCGTGAAGGGCATAATATCATTACTGCCAATGCTATCTTTGTCTTGGGTCATAATACCCTCCCTAGAAGGAGAGTTCTTAGGAGAACAAGAAACCACATGTTCATGACAATTAAGGTTTGGTTCATCCAAAATAACTTCATCGCCACTAAGGGAGTTATTAATGGTTGAATGTGTTTGATTATTAGTAGTGGGGAGATGAGGGGAATATTGTATTTTGATTGTTGGTCTCATTCTCTTGTTCCATATTGTCTACCATACTAGGAGAGCTTGTAATATGTTCATCTAAGGTTGAAATTTTCAAAGTAGCTTCATCACAAGCAGGAGAGGCATCAAGAGAAGGACCATTATGATTTTCAAATAGACCTCCCCAAATGGGAGGAGCATTAGGGAAGGGAGGATCAAGGGTGTCATGATTCTTAACAGGGATGTCTTCTAACACCAACCTATCCTCATTACATTGAGGAGGGATATTAGGAGATGAACAAGTGTGATTGTCATGACCATGGAGACTTGGTAAGGTGATGTTTAGGAATGTGTCTATGATCTCATGTTCTTGTTGTCTAACATCATCCAAAGGGGAATAAGGAAATGGACAATCAAGACCCTCAATGCTTGTGACCTCCTTCACCAAGATACCTTCGTCAGTAATAGGAGAGGTATTAAGAGAAGAAAAAGTATGTTATGATTACCAACATTTCCATTCGCACCAATGGATAATGTAATGGTTTGGTCAAAACTAACACGTTCTTCATTCTTGTAATCAAAATCAAACTCATAAGAGGGAATGCTATGCTTATAAAATCCATGTTTAATCAAATCAAAGGCACATTTAAAGAACATGTTATGCAAAAGTAAATAAAGTGCAATGCAATTTTCAGATGTAAAACAAAGTAAATTGTTGATTACAATATGCAATAATATGAAAAATGAAATGTGGGAGATGTAAATGTGAAATTAAACTATGCATGAAATGAGCTATTTTAAGTGAGATCGAGTGAAATACATGCTACAAAAATGCAACTAACTAATATAGGTAGGTTAAGGAACCAAAAAAAAGCTTAAAAATAGAGTTCTAAGTTCTGTATAATGCAGTTTCAAGGGTCAAAAGGGACTCATTCGCCCAGGGTGGCGAATGAGTCCCAGTATGGACTTCTTTCAGAATCTTCAAAAAATTTTGACTGATTTTGTTGCTTTCTGAGTGCTATAATGCATAAATAAGTGAAAAATGTAGAATTTCAAAAAATCTAAATGGATTTAGATGCCAAAAATGCAACCTAAATGCACTTTTCTATGAATGCAAAATTTGAAATCTATCATGCAAATGAATTCATGGAAGTCCTAATGCAAGATCAATGCAAGCTAGATGTATGATGAAGGACTCCAAATTATCAAATAAGAAAGTATTCTAAAAAGAAGGTTTAGCAAAATGAACTGTAGATTTTTGGCACCAATGCACTTCTCTAGCTCTTCTAGGGTTTTTCACCTAAAAAGAGAGAGGTAGGGCCAAAAATGCGAAAGGGTTCATTCAAATTATTTTATATATGATGTTTTTTAAGCTAAATGTAATGTTCTAGATGCATCTAATTGATAAGATTGATTGATTAAGTATGCAAAACCTAAGAAACAAGTGATGTTTGAAAACACATTGTGTAATGCAAAATAACCTAAGAATGAATAGTAAACTGCAACATAAATGAATCAGGCTGAAAGTGTACACATGGAACCTTGATGAAAACTAGAAATTACATTTGAAATGCTGATGATG
Organism: Sequoia sempervirens; assembly: GCA_007258455.2. Lineage (NCBI taxonomy): Eukaryota > Viridiplantae > Streptophyta > Pinopsida > Cupressales > Cupressaceae > Sequoia > Sequoia sempervirens. The sequence goes on from VDFB02271358.1 coordinate 1,163,487,653, forward strand.
CTATTTTTTAGGCCTGGTGGGACTCATTCGCCATTCTGGCTGAATCAGTCCCAATTCTGTCAAAGCAGAAACTTGTTTTTGACAAAAGGGTACTAAAAAATGCAAAAAACTAAAAATTGACCCTGGAGTGGGATCCACTTTTGAATTTTCATATTTTCAAAAGTGGATTTCAAAGCTTTTGATTTACACTTTGACTTTCTACAGGTGTCCGCTTTCAAAACTCTGATTTATGTTGGAAAATATGCCTCAATCTCATAGGCTGAAACCTCTGAGAAAGCTTAGTCGTTGTGACATTTCTGTTGTCTGGCCGATTGGTAGTTTACCTTGTGTTTTTCTCATGTCACCAAGAAAATGATTTTGTCTTGCCGAAGAAGCCTATCGCTGTAATCTCCTACTGAGTGGAATGTCTCAGCGACATAAGGGTTTGTTATCTGGCTTCGGGGAGACTCATGGTGACTTAGAGTCTTCGGGATAAAAAATGGATTTGGCAAGAAGTCATGGCGACTGGGAGAAGTCTCACCGATAAGCTGGTTTGGGGTGACTTGAACTCTCAAGAAGATCTCTTGGCGACTGAGGAATGTCTCACCAATGGTATACAATCAGGCTAACTCAAGAGTCTCGGTGAGAAGTCTCGGCGACGATAGGAAGTCTCTCCGATATCGACATGACCTTCGGTCTATCTGGCCAATGAAGAAATCAGTATGACTTGTTCCTATCGGCATGATCTCTTGGCGACCGAGAGATGTCTCGGTGATAGTGTTAGGGGTCATCGGTGTAACGTATTGTTTCGATATGATGTCTCATTGAATATCGGAAGTCTCACCGATAGCATGTGGGGTCATCAGTTCGGTGTGACTCTTGGAAAACAATTATTTCGGGATAACATGGAAGCCTCGGTAAGATGTCTTGCCGAAGGTTGATTCTCTCACCAACAGTGGAACACATCGATATGACTTAAAGGCTTCGGTATGAAGTCTAGGTGAAAGCAGTAAGTCTGGCCAACAAGTTTGAATTGAGGTGACTTGGAACCTGCGGGGTGATGTCTTGGTGAAGAGAAATTGTCTTGCCAATGGAATCTTGGCTTCGGTGCAACTCTTGGCGACTGTTGTTCAGAGTTCGGTATAACACGAAGCTCGATGTGAGGTCTCGGAGAAAGATGATAGTCTTGCTGATGAGAACATTCATGTCTATGTGACTTGAAGACCTCAGTGAAACCTCTTGGCGACAGTTGAATGTCTTGGCAATAGCGTTGGTGGATGAGTTCAACTGGAGGTCGGTGAGAGGTCTCACCGATCATGCCAATAAGGTGACTCTTGCCGATAGATGGATGCCGATAAGAATACAATGGGTTTCGGCATGACTTGAAGACTCGATATGATCTCTCAATGAATGACTAAAGTCTTGGCGACTAAGGAACACTTTGGAATGACTTATGAGCTCAGTGTGATGTCTCATCAAATGGTGATTGTCTCGCTCATGAGAATGTTGAAATCGATATGACTTGTGGATATCGGTAGAACCTCTTGCCGATGGAGACGACTCTTGGTGACAACATGTAATCGGGTCTTGTGGCATCGTGGAGACACTTCTAGTGTCTCACTGACATGAGACACAAGTTGATCGATGTTGATCGAGTGAAGGCTATTTGATGTGGTGCGATGTGGACCAATCCGAGAAAGCAGAAGTGAACCATTTGCTGAACCGTTTCTGCGTGGAAGTTGGAAAACTAAAGCACAAGGAAGTGGAAACATCAGAGGATGATGGGCTGGATGACTAGTGAGTTCTGATCCGACAGTTGGAAAAGAATGATTCTATAGAGCCTGCAGAGAATGAATGTATATAGGTATGCATTGGACGTTCTCAGGTTGATGAAAAAGAAGAGCTGAGAGCCAGAGAGATTGATAGAAAAAGGCCGAGTGGCTGGCTGACAGGCTGAAGCCATGAGGTCGAGGCAGAGAGTGAGAGAGGTAGAGTTATGCTACTGGAATCTCTCCTGATCATGAATGCCATGTTTGATCTCTCAGGGATAGTATGTTACCTGTTGTATCCAGAATGAACAAGATGAATCTCTGAAGAGGCTATGAGCCTAAATTTGTATTGTAACCATTTCTATTGCTGAATAATACAATGGCTCGATCTTTGGAGTGTGGGGTTTTTTATCTGAAAGGATTTTCCCCACGTAAATCTTTGTGTTTTGGTTTTCTGTTTCATCTTTCATGTCTGCTGGTTCATGTAGTAGAATCTGTTAATGCTTGTTGTTGAATTTACATGTGTTTCTCTTAGATGGATCAATGTAGGAAATGAACTGTTTCTATTCCGCATTTGGATATAGTTGTTCGTGTCTTTGAGGCAACCTAATTGAAAGTTACCGAAGGAACTACTACATGGAGTTTTCATAAGATGTGCTCCTAGATTTCCTTACAAGTGGTATCAGAGCCTTCTTTTGGTTGCTGGTTTTGGGTATTTCTCCTATGAAGATTTCTCAGTTTGATTGGATGGAGGAAATATGGAGGAACAGACTGATTTATTGATCCTTTGATGAGTGGAAGCCTTGTGCTATTCTAAGACAACATGCAGCTTGAAGGATGGTCAAGATGGAAAAGGGAGTTGATCATGCTCTGATCTGTGTCTCCTGGCTAGTAGAGGTATAACCTTGGAGTATGAGGTGGATTTTCTTACTCTGTGGCTGTGTAGCAGTAAAGCTTTCATATTGGTGTCTATGTGACAGGCTCCTGAGTGATATGGAGAAGCCTATATTGTTTCTCAGTCATGGAAGAGAGTGCTTATGCTAGGTGGTGGTTCCTAGTGTTGGAAAGCACTATTTCCTATTAACCTCGAATGCTTGAAGGCTATGGAGTTAATCATTAGATGATTTGCAAGCTTCTGAAATAGCCTTTCTCTCTTTCTCAGATGCATGTACATGGTGGTGGTTTAAAGTTGGCCTGAAAGGGGCCTGGATTCTCTTGAACTACTATTTTCTTTCTAAGGATGATTTGTACTTGCATGGCTCTGTGGTTTTACAGGTTTTACATGATTAAGCAAAACTTGTGATCATGTGGAGTTGTTGTTAAGCTATTGTCTAGACACTGACCTTTTGGGGTGTTGCTAGATGAGATAGTTGTAGGTTTGCATGCATGCTTGATGCATGGTTTTGAGGAGGTATGACTCTTTCTCTGCATGGGAGTGTTGGTAAGTGTTTTGTTACTCAACATTCTTGTGGTAATGCTTGTGGGGTCCTTGCTTATGGTGCTCGTTGTGGACATGATTGGAAAATAAGATCTGGCATGATTTGATGTTTGAGTCATGTTGTCTATGTGGTTATTCTCTTTGATATCTCAGTGTTGCAGTTTTCAATGTGATAACGGGTTTGCATGTTCGATGTTTGTGATCTACAAGTTATGCGGTTGGTGGATTAGCTACCCATTGGCTACAGTGAGATAACTTGGATGTGGACTATCTTTATCCATGAGGTTGATTCATTGGTGGTGCAGATTTGTTAGCTGGCCTTGTCTGTGGTCACTTGTACATTGGTGTGATTATTTTGAGATGAGAGTATGGATATTATTGAGTACCTGAATAGTCAGTTATGGGAACCTGAAATAGTTGGTCATAATGCTTGGAAAGCTCGGGTGTCACATTTTAGTGGGAGCTCTAGCAGTGACTGCGGATTCATCACATGGTGGTGAATGGTCTTCTATAGTGTTGCAAAATGGTTCTTATGCTTTTTTCTTTTGCATGGACATTATTTGAAGATGTGCAACATCTTGGAACCATGGAGGGTGCTTGGAGTCTTTGGCTAAGGTGTTGGTGGTGCTTGACAGGTGATGTTGTTTTGAGTTTATTTGCTTTATGTCATGGTATACTCTTGTTTGTGCACTAGATTTTTGGCATTGTGCATTGTACTTGAGACAATGGTGGAGTCACTTGAAGCATGGTATCTCCTATGGGGATGTGTAGATCATGGTGTCATGATAAGTTCTTGATTCAGATGATTGGAGCTTTGACATTGGTCTGGTAATTCTTTGTGTATTGGGTGCTTTTGATTACTTGCTTGATACTTCATGATAGTGCAGTAATGCAGATGGAGTTTAGCATGAGATGGTCGATTGCTAGTACTCATGGATACATGAAGAATAAGGTGAGGTTGTTTTTCTCTTATGAGAGATGTGTTGTTGCTTGTTACTCTTGTTAAAGTTTATTAGAAGAAATTCTTAGAAGCCTACACCTAGGTTGAACGTGAGTTCAATAAGAGGTCTATGAGTAGATTGCTCTTGGATTAGTCATGATGGCTTATATATCTTGAAGGAGTATTCTTGTTCCCACTCTTGGTCTACTGGGCAGTTTATCTGAGAGGTATTTGTCTCATTATATCTTTCAGATGTATTTAAGTTCATTTTCATGATATGGATCTTGAATTACTGTTTAACATTTGGTCCTCTAGGATTCATAGTGGAAGTTGTACAGGGTGTATTATCTCCTTGAGCTTTTGTGTTATGTCATTTACTGATGAGAATTGGTAGGAGATGATGTATGGACTAATTTCCTGAAATGGGAAATGTTTTAGCTTGATCTTCTTTGAGAGGTTTACATCCATGTTTTTAAAGTTGATTTGATCTTGATGATTGAACAGATGGATGTTGTTAAGGTTTTCTTTTGGGATGTGAAGAAGATCATTCTTGACACCACTGGCTGTTAGAAGTGTATGTAGGAGGATGTTTCTAGAGGAAGTTGATGGGTGGTGTTTCTCTCTGTGGCCGTGAAGGTTTGTGATGAGAGAAATGTTTCTTGTAGCAGTTTGTTGCAGGTTGCTCATGTCATTATGGATATTTCCTTGGTACTAAGGGGTTACATTTTCTATGTGCTGGTATTGGTAGGCTTGTGATGCCTTCTGATCTTTCAGATCTGGATTTCTTAGTAGTGGGAGTTCCTGTATGTGTCTTGTCTTCTTTGACTAGTTGACACTGGAACTTGTATTTGCTGTTAATGGATTGGCATAAGTTTACTAATGGTAATACCTTTGAGGTATGTGAGATTGGATGGTATAGCATGAGTTGTGGGTGCTATTTTCAGTCGTGTGGGTTATTAGTTGGATGGAAGCAATCAGTTTGATTGTTGTTCTAACTGATGTTTAGTTTCTTGTTTCTAGATAATGACTTCACTGTTGTGTTCTGATTGAAGCTTTGAAGCTGATATTGCTTCTATATAGCGATTGAGCACAGTGAAGTGGTAGCAGTATCTTGTTGAAGATATCACTAGGATATTTTTTTCTTGTGTTTGTTGGAATGGTGCTTATGCACCTTGGTGTTGTATCTTTCTTCCACACGTGGAAGATGACAGGATTGTTGTCTGAATGGTGAACATCTTGGATGTTGGAGCAAAATTCTTGATGGAGCATGAGAGCATGTTTAAGGTCTATGTAGTTTCTTGGAGGCTGTGATCTATTGCTTTTTGGTTGCCTTGTTGGATAGTGAGTTGTAGTTGGATGCATGGTCTTTGTTGCAGATTGTCTTGTGGACTGTTATCTGTGGAATCTTGTTGATTGGGTGTCTTGAGTATTGCAGGGTTTGAACTGATGGAGCTAGTGTGATCTTAGTTTCTGGTTGTTTTGGAGGTGCCTGTGTGATCTTTGTCAAGTGGGAGATTTTTGGAAAATATGCCTCAATCTCATAGGCTGAAACCTCTGAGAAAGATTAGTTGTTGTGACATTTCTGTTGTCTGGCTGACTCGCAGTTTACTTTGTGTTTTGCTCATGTCACCAAGACAATGCTTTTGTCTTGCTGAAGAAGCCTATCGCTGTGACTTGTGGCCTTTGCTGCAATCTCCTACCGAGTGGAATGTCTCAATGACATAAGGGTTTGTTATCAGGCTTCGGGGAGACTCATGGCGACTTAGAATCTTTGGGATAACAAATGGATTCGGCAAGAAGTCATGGCGACTGAGAGAAGTCTCATCGATAAGCTGGTTCGGGGTGACTTGAACTCTCGGGAAGATCTCTTGGTGATTGAGGAATGTATCACCAATGGTATACAATCAGGCTAACTCAAGAGTCTCGGTGAGAAGTCTTGGTGATGATAGGAAGTCTTGCCGATATCAACATTACCTTCAGTCTATCTGGCCGATGAAGAAATTGGTATGACTTGTTCCTATCGGCATGATCTCTTGGTGACCGAGAGATGTCTCGGCGACAGTGTTAGGGGTCATTAGTGTAACGTATTGTTTCGATATGATGTCTCATCGAATATTGGAAGTCTCACTGACAGCATGTGGGGTCATCAGTTTGGTGTGACTCTTGGCGAACAATTGTTTCAGGATAACATGGAAGCCTCAGTAAGATGTCTTGCTGAAGGTTGATTCTCTCACCAACAGTGGAACACATCGATATGACTTAAAGGCTTCGGTATGAAGTCTTGGAAAAAGTAGTAAGTCTGGCCGACAAGTTTGAATCGGGGTGACTTGGAACCTACAGGGTGATGTCTTAGCGAAGAGCAATTATCTTGCTGATGGAATCCTGGCTTCAGTGTAACTCTTGGCGACTGTTGTTCAGAGTTCAGTATAACATGAAGCTCGGTGTGAGGTCTCGGTGAAAGACGATAGTCTTGTCGATGAGAACATTCATGTCTATGTGACTTGAAGACCTCGGTGAAACCTCTTGGTGATAGTTGAATGTCTTGGCGATAGCGTTGGTGGATGAGTTCAACTGGAGGTCGGTGAGAGGTCTCGCCGATCATGCCGATAAGGTGACTCTTGCCGATAGATGGATGCCAATAAGAATACAATGGGTTTCAGCATGACTTGAAGAATTGATATGATCTCTCAACGAATGACTAAAGTCTTGTCGACTAAGGAACACTTTGGAATGACTTATGAGCTTGATGTGATGTCTCATCGAATGGCGATTGTCTCACCGATGAGAATGTTGATATCGGTAGAACCTCTTGCCGATGGAGATGACTCTTGGTGACAACATGTAATCGGGTCTTGTGGCATCGGGGAGACACTTCTAGTGTCTCACTGACATGCGACACAAGTTGATCGATGTTGACCGAGTGAAGGCTGTCTGATGTGGTGCGATGTGGACCAATCTGAGAAAGCAGAAGTGAACTGTTTGCTGAACCGTTTCTATGTGGAAGTTGGAAAACTAAAGCACGAGGAAGTGGAAACATCAGAGGATGCTGGGTTGAATGACTAGTGAGTTTTGATCCGACAGTTGGAAAAGAACGATTCTATAGACCCTGCAGAGAAAGAATGGATATAGATATGCATTGGACATTCTTAGGCTGATGAAAAAGAAGAGCCAAGGGCCAAAGAGAGATCGATAGAAAAAGGCCAAGTGGCTGGCTGACAGGCCGAAGCCATGAGGTCGAGGCAGAGAGTGAGAGAGGCAGAGTTATGCTACTGGAATCTCTCCTGATCATGAATGCCATGTTTGATCTCTTAGGGATAGTATGTTACCTGTTGTATCCAGAATGAACAAGATGAATCTCTGAAGAGGCCATGAGCTTGAATTTGTATTGTAACCATTTCTATTGCTGAATAATACAATGGCTCGATCTTTGGAGTGTGGGATTTTTTATCTGAAAGGATTTTCCCCATGTAAATCTTTATGTTCTGGTTTTCTGTTTCATCTTTCATGTCTACTGGTTCGTGTAGTAGAATTTGTTAATGCTTGTTGTTGAATTTACATGTGTTTCTCTCAGATGGATCAATGTAGGAAATGAACTGTGTTTGTTCCACATTTGGACATAGTTGTTTGTGTCTTTGAGGCAACCTAATTGAAAATTGAAAGTTACCGAAGGCACTACTGCATGGAGTTTTCATAAGATGCGCTCCTAGATTTCCTTACAATTTACAGGTCAAAAAATGAGTTTTTGTTGATATTTTGACTTGATGGATGGAGAGAAGACTTGAGAAACCTTGCAACTTGATCTTCAATTATTTCCAAGCTTCTAAGAGTCTTAAATCTACATACACACAAGACAAGAAGGAAATGTTGAATGCTAGGGCATGGGGGTTTGCCTTGGTCAAACCCCTTTTAGGTAATTAAACCAAAATGATGAAATAAAGTAATGAAACATGTAATAATGGAACTGATTACCTTGTCATGATGATCGATCTTGAATTTCTATAGCAATGGAGGAAGATTCAAACTTTCAATGTCCTTAGAAGATTTCTTAATGTCTTGCAATGACAAAACCCTAAGTTGCTTGACTTGAGATGGAAGATTGGTGGATGAATAATGAATAATGGATGTGAATTAGGTTAATGAATGTGAAAATGAGTGAAAATATCTATATTTATAGGTAATTTACCTATTTTACTCATTAATAACTCATTACAAGCTGACATGAAGCAATATTAAACTCAAATTTCACTATTATTTCCCACTCAAAGGTCAAAATTGAGCCAAATGGGACTCATTCGCCACACATGGTGAATGGGTCCCACTTGGATGGGACTGATTTTCCATGTATGGAAAATTGGTCCCACAGGGGCCAATTTGATAGCTCAGATGCCAAGAGATAAGGAAATAAGGTCTAAAATGCAACCTTGTCGAGTATTTGATCAATTTAAGCCTCAGGATGCACAATCTAGGTTAATATGGGAATATTGGTGTGTGCAATGTGTTTTCTACCCCTAAAATGATGCAAAATGAATAAAATGCAAAGGAAGAAAAACACAAAACAACACCTCAAGATTGGGCTTAAAGTTGAAACTCAAACTTGCAAATGAAATACCAAGATGTTACCTTATTTGAGCTTGATGAAGTTGTTTTCCCTCATTGATGGTTGATTTGTATGCTCCTAGAATGATTTTGATAGCATAACGACTTGTCTTTGCTTGATTTGGATGCAAGGATGGATGAAAGTGGCTATGGATGCAAGATGGATGCTTGAGAGATGATGAAAAATGCAAGTGAGAAAATTGCCTAGAATGACTAGGGTTCTTGCTTGAGAATGTGGTTAGAATGGTTAGGGCCGCAAAAATGGCTAAGTGCTGGTCATTTAACCCAGGGAGATTGAATGAATGGTGGAGATTGAAACAAGTAATATCAAGGGTTGAAATCAAAGAGTTGACCAAAGGAATTAAAAATTCCTTTTTAATGTGCATGGGGATGATAAAAGGAATTAAAAATTCCTTAGAAACCTTGGATGAATAAAATGGAATTTAAAATTCCATTGGGGAGGACATGGGGATTGTAAATGGAATTAAAAATTCCATGATAGGACCTTGGGAAGACAAAAAAGAATTAAAAATTCCTTGGGGAAGAGAAAAGGAATTTAATATTCCTTGGGAGATGGGAGAGGAATTAAAAATTCCTCAAAAAGACCTTGGAAAGACAAAAAGGAACTAGAAATTCCTTGGGGGATGGGGAGAGTTGACTAAAGGGGTTGATTAGACTTGTTGATGAAAGATTTGAGGAGGGTTAGGTGGCTAATGAAGATTAGGAGCCAACTTACAAAAGTTGGAGGATGTGACACATCCCTAATGATGGGATTAGGATGTGAATTAGGATTAAGTGAAAGTGATGGAGGATGTGACACTTGAGGGAGTAAATTAAATAAATAGAAATTAGTTATTTAATTTATGGGATAGAAGGGGTAAGGTAGGATAAGTAATAAAAGTATTTAATTATTTAGTTAAATACCTTAGGGATTTAGAGGACTTTAGGGGTATTAATTAAATAATAGTAATATTACTTAATTAATGTAAATAAGGGGATATTTAGATGAAAAAGGATATATTTGACCAAATGTAAGTGGTCAAATTTAGATGTATACATTTTGTCCTCTTTGAGATGGTGTTACAAATAGCACCATTTCAAAGAAGATTAAAAGATAGCACCAAGAAGAAGATGATTATATTGGGAAAGATGCCCCAGTCATCAAAGGAGTGACTAGGAAGAAGGATGATGAGAGTGAAGATGAAGATTAGGGATTGAGGATTCCCCCTCAAGAGGACATGTAGGTTCAAGAGAACACAGGTGTGCTCTTGAAATAGATGAGATGATGAAAGGGTATATGAGGAAGATTCAATGCAAAGTGATGGATAAGAGAGGATGATAAGTGATAGGAGATTCAAAAGATAAGATGAGAAAAAAGGAAGCAAAAATGGACTAAAGGACAAAGATGATGTTGCCCCAGTCAAGCTACAAGAAAAAATGGGTTGATGATGGATGGAGTGTTGTTGATGAGGGAGTGATATATCCTGAAAAAACACAAGGATAGGGAAGGATACATCATGAGAATGATGATAGAAGTGTTGTTGATGAGGGAAGGATACATCCCAAAACAACAAAAAAGGATAGGGAAGGGTGCATCTTGATGGTGATGATGAAGGTGTTGTTGATGAGGGAAGGATACATCCAAAAACATCACAAAAGGATAGGGATGGATACATCTCGATGACGATGATGATGATGATGATGATGCGTGGATCGAGGCTTGTAGCAAGGCTGGGAACAAGACCAAGGATGTGATTAGATGATTTGTGCTAGATTAAATGGATTAGGATTGTATGGGGATGTGATATGGTTGAAATAAATGAAAATGATGAAGGAAAAGATGCTTAGAGTAACCAATCTATATTATCCTAAGATTGAAGAGAGGATGAAATGATGAGGATGGAAGAAAAAATGATTAGAATAACCAATCTATATTATCCTAAGAAGATTGAAGAGATGATTATTAGGGAGATGATGATATGATGAGGCTAGATGGAGTTGGGGGGATGAAAATGGATAGGATAGAGAGATGAGGAGAGTGATGAAGGATAAATGGATAGTAACCAAATCAAGCAAGTTAATTGTTATGCATTATGCTACCATGTAGTGAGCACTTAATTTGATATAGCATGAGATACTAGATGCACCAGGGTATGAAGAACAAAGGTGATGTCGTACCACATGCATGGGACTAACACAACAAACAAAAGGGTTAGTTCAACATCCCAAAGTCACAGGGAATTTGGTAGGGATAATGTTGGAAAACCACAAATACAAAGGATGCCCCAGTGTAACACAAGACCACAAGGATCTTGGTGGGTACTATGTTGGAAAACCAAGAAGAAAAAAACAAATAAAAGATCAAGATATGCCCCTATGTTTACCAGTCAAAGCACACCATGATATGATGGATCATGGCAACCATGACAAGGTATGATAGGAAGCTCAAATGATAAACAAAAATGCCAAAAGCATCACATGAAAGCAATCAATTTGAAATGTACTTTTCCAAAGGATCAAAAGGTGGATGGGATTGCTGTGTTTTGATGAGGAAGGATGCATCCGGTTAAGAAAAAAGATGGAGACTAAACTGAGTGATCGAAATGATGCAAGATATTCAAAACCGATTGGATCTGATGATACTGGTGGATCTTGCTTGTTAAGAACAAGCTAGATAAGGACATGTGTTGATGACACGACACAAGACATAAGACACATGACACAAGACTGACACACCCTAAAGACTTAGGGGCTTGGGGGATGATCAAAGATGAGCCTTGCCTATGTGAAAGTGCAAAGCCCTCATAGTTCAATAAAAGACCATGGATAAAAGCAAAAAGAGGAAGATGGAGACGATGATGGAAGACAAAGATCAAATGGAAAAAAAACCTAGGGGAAGATCAAATGATAGACCTTGCCTATGTGAAAGCGTAGGGGAAACGTAGTTCGACTAAAGGCCAATGACCAACCATGGATAAAGGATGATGAGATAAAAATGATAAGTGGATAAAAATATGGAACCGATATGATGAGACAAGATAGACTTGGTGGGTAAGATAGGATGATAGTGATTGCACGAAGCTCAGGGATGGCATAGTTATCCAAATCATCAAAAGATGAATTGGGAGGATGACATGATGGAGAGATGAGTGATGAGAAGTGACAGAAAATTGGAAAGATTTTTGAAAGACATGGTAGTGATGACAATGAGATAGATGGCATTGGATTGCATGGGGGAAGCGTATAGCCAGATACCAATGACAAGGGATTATGAGATGGGAGGAGGATAGAGATGAATGGATAGGGAGATAAGGATGGAGGATGGAAAGGATGCTATGATGGATGGATAGGAAGATAAGGATGGGGAGATGGAAGGGATGCTATGGTGGATGGATATGAAGATGAGGATGGGGGATGGAAAGGGATTGTTTGGATGGATAGGAAGATAAGGATGGGGAGATGGAAGGGATGCTATGATAGATGGATAGGAAGATAAGGATGGGGAGATGGAAGGATGATAAAATTGATGAATGATGTCTCCAAGGACTATGTCACAAATGAGGGGATGCCTCACTCTAGATATGTCATATATGATGAGGCAAGAGGGATGGAAGATATAAGGATGGGAAAATAAGGGAGTGAGGTGGATATGGATAGGATGCATGTATAAGGAAGGGAGATTGATGGTAACATGATAAATGGACATGGAATGGTAAATGGATGTGGATAAGGATTAGAGTAGCATATAGGTGAGGGGAATGTATGCCAAGAGGTGTCCAAAGCATATATATATGTTTTCCCCTATCAATATGAAGATCACTAGGAGGATGGAGGGATTGGGATAAATGGGATATGATAGGTAGAATGTGAAAGATAGGTGGGATGGAGGAGATGGGTGAAGGGGATGCAATTTCCCCCAAGTGTGGAAGTAAACTGGATGGGGAATTTACTCATGATGCCTGTTTTCCAGGTTTTCATCATGGTACTTATCCAAGACGCTTGTTTTCAAAGTTTTCACCATTGGACAAATTATTTCTCTTTACTATTTTTTTTTTTTTGACTTTTAATTTTTTGATTTTTGACTTTTTGGACTTTTTGGATTTTTGGACTTTTTGGATTTTTGGATTTTTGTTTTTTGACTTTTTTGACTTTTTTGAAGTATTCGGATGTATATGGATAAGGATAGGTATGTGGATAAGTGGATTTAGAAGATATGTGATGAGGAGATGGATGAAGGACTCAAACATCAAGTTCCATACGAGGTATTAAAAGACCATGTGTGAAACAAGTATTGGATGTTGGTACAACCTTATTAGGATAAATGGATTATGCAAGAGAATGGATTAAAGGGATTTGATGTGGGAGATATGTGGGAAAATAGATCTGGGATCCTGTAAAGTGTATGGGTGAGATGATGGGGTGGATGTGTGATGGGGAAATGTTTTGAGGTCCAACATCGACACATATGGTGAGGGATGTGAAAGGATGGGAGGATTAGTGGATGGATGATGTGGGGATAATGGAAGAGTTGGGATAGTGGATTTTGGGACATAGGGACCCAAAATAGATTTAGGAGATGGTGGATGAGGATGTGTAGCTTTGGGATTAGAAAATTTGGATGTTATTATAGAATTTTCATTTGAAGGCATTACATCTTTTTTGTTTGAGATCCACATGGTTTTGATTTTTTCTTTAGTGGGCCTTTATGGCCTATGGGTTTGATTTGGATTTTGGATTTGATTTTTCAATGGATTTCTTCAACATGTCATTTTTAAGGGGACATGGGGAGCTTTGAGATTCATGTGGATGTTTGGATTATATGCATTTTTACATTTAGCATCCAAAGTGCTTTTAATGGCAATGGGATGGGTGCAAGGAGATGGATGATATGAAGGAAACATGAATGGAGTGATGGAGGTTGGATTTTGGGGATGATATGTGGATGGAGGATGTGTAGGCATGTGCCTTTGTTGATCCTAATTAGGGAAAATGAGAGTGGGATATTGATTATGGGCAATATGGATAGGTGATGGATGGATAAAAGGATGGATAGGATGGGATGGATGAGGTGATTATGGGGTATAAGGGCCCAAAATGGACATAGTACTTGGAGGATGTGTGATGGTGGATGGAGGGACATAAGGACCCAAAATGGATGAAGTAGATGAAGGATGGGAGATGGTGGATGAAGGGAAATAGGGACCCAAGATGGATTTGGAAGATGAAGGAGGAATATGGATGGTTGTTTTGAGGTGATACGATGGAGGGGGGATGACAAAAAATGGTTTTGTGGAGTGACAAGAAGAGCCTATTATTCTTTTGGAGGGGGCTCGTTGAGGATGTATAGAGGTTGTACCAACATATTTGGATTGTGAATCTTGAGAGATATATCCAAGACCTTGCGTACACAAATTTTCTTTGACATGGATGGGCTCTAAAATACCATGCTCATGAAGGCCTAAACCTTTTCCTTGATAGTTCATGCTTTTGAGCATTCACTCTATGGAAGGATGCTTATTATTTTGGAAGAATGATGCGAGTCTATTATTAGGTGGAGGAGGATGGGTGGTGTATATGCTTTGTTCTTCTTCTACAAGGAAACCATCATGGATGAATGTGAGAGTACCAAGGGGATATAAAAGTGGTGTGGGGATAGTAGGGTTAGGTGACGATGGAGGATCATGAGATAGGGATGATGGGGTAGTAGACTCTTGATCAGGAGGAGTGAGAGGTAAGGGATCAAGAGAGGGATTAGGTGATATGATAGGATCTGGAGTTGTGGCAATGGGTGATGAGGGCTCATGCGATGGAGTGATTGGATCTTGAGTGTCAAGGGGATCATGGGATGGAATGGATGGGGGACTATGATCTTGAGATGGACAAGATGGGATGATAGGATCTCGATGTGGATAAGGGGATATGTTGGTATGATTTGGATCAATCTCTTGGCATGACTCATCTTGTGTGGATGGCATGATGATGGAGTGTTGGAGGGACTCTTCAAGTGGGGGAGATGGAAGGACAGAGGATTCATGAAGTTAATGGGAATGGATTTCAGTGATACTAGGAGTGGGAGGAGTGGATTGGATTTGGGTGTCTTGGATGGATTGGGTGGATCTAGGAGTAGAAGATGGTGATTGGGTTTGATTATCGTCAATGTGTTCGGTGACTCTTAGAGTAGGAGATGGGGGTTCAATGGAGTCAATGGATTTTATGGTTTCAATGGTTTGAGTGGTACTAGGGGTAGTAATAGTAGTGATAGGTGTGGGATGGATAAGGGTCTCATCACTAATGACCATGGATGATGGATTGTGATGGCATGGTTCCACAACTTCAAGATGTGGAGTTGTGGATATATTCTTTGTCATGAGTCCTTGGAGAACTTTTGGAGTGGGAATCATGCATATTATAGGCTTAGCTAGGGTGACAAGAATAGACGAAGGATTATGAATGGGTAGAGAAGTAGGATTATGGATTGGTGGACTAGGATTAGATGGAGGGATGGGATTGGATGGAGGACTAAGTGCAGATGGAGAATTAGGATTGGTGGGGGGATCAAGATTAGATGGAGGGTTAGGACATGGTGGAGTGGAAGATGGAGTGACATAGGAGGATATGGATGGTGGATTAGGACAAGAGGATGTGGGTGGTGGATTGGGACAAGAGGATGCGGGTTGTGGATTGTAGTAAATGTATTGGGATAATAGATTAGGACAGGAAGATTGGGATGTCTGATTAGGATACGTTGATGGGGATGTAGGATTAAGATAAGAAGGGGTGGATGTTGGATTAGGATGGGTAGATTGGTATGAAGGACTAGGATAGGGGGACATGGATGGTGGATTATAGTAGGAGTATTGGGATGGTAGATTAAGATGGGAAGATTTGGGTGGTGGATTGTAGTAAGAATATATGGATAAAGGATTGAAATAGGAGGACGTGGATGGGGGATTATAATAGGGATATTGGGACACCAGATTGGGATAAGAAGACATGGATGTTGGATAAGAAGATGATGTAGAGGAAGGATATGATGAAGATGCGAGCAATGAAGATAATGGATATCCTTGTTGAAAGTAGCATAAGGAGCATTATTAGGCGTGGATGAAGACGTAACGAGATAGCTCAGAGGGGTGATTGGATTTTGGAAAGCAGTTGGGGAAAGCTTAATAGAAATGATAACATCAAGGGGATCTATGCCATATACCTCTTGATCAACAAGACTCTCGTTATTGTTGTCAACGTAATTAGGATTCCTCGTGATTACTATTTTTGGTTGCATTGGTGAAGGATAAGGATTCATGATGTTAGATTAGATGGATACAGATTGAAAAGATGGGAACAAATGATTAGAAGGAAAGAAAAGGTGATGAAAGGATAAATAGGATGAATTTGAAGAAGATGGAAGAAGGGGTTCTTAATAATTTTTTTAATATCAGAAGATCCTGGATGGCAATGGACTAAAGCTCAAATCAGGGTTTAGATTAAGCTTAGATTGAGATTAGATTAAAGCTTAGATTCAGATTGGATTGAAGCTTAGATTAGGATTGGATTAAAGCTTAGATTGGGATTGGACTAAAGATCAGATTGGGATTGGATTAGAGGATATGATAGGATTTATTCTAAACTAAGTTTAGGGGTTTTAACTAGATGACGTAAGGTGTTGACAATCAGATTTTGCCAGATTTGGCAGTTTTCAAAAATTGTCAAATTTTGCCATTCTAGGTTACTTCATATGCATATCTTTGAGAGTCCAATTTTTTTGCAAAAAATTCTAAAAACTAAGATAGGATGAATTTCCAACTAACATCCTAAATATGAAACATGAGTTTCAAGTTATTAACGAAAATGACTTTTTAAAAACTGGAAAAAAACATTAAATTTCCATTTTGAGGGTCAAGATGAAAGTTTCAAGCCTCAAAAAAGACCTGAAATGGGGGCCAAACGACATAAGGTTGGTTGGGAATCCACATGCTACCTCATAACGCAACCACCCATAAAATTTCAGCCCAAAGAGACACTCGAGTCAAAAGTTATGACCTCCGGAAGTTCCTGCATCAAAATCAAAACCCCTAAAATGAAGTCTAGGTGATTAGGATAGATGAACCGATGAAGGATATGCACTCTAGAGATGTTATAAGAAGCACTAAGTGATTTGATCTAGGAAACGATGAATTTTAGAAAGTGTTGATGAACAAGAATGATGATGACGGGAGGACAGATGAAGGTCTGTTCTTGGGAAAATTCGCCTATTTGTGAAGGAAAATTCACCTATTCAAGGATGGGAAGGGAAATTTTCCTATATGTAGAGGAAAATTCATCCAAATTGTGGCTGGCTCAAGGAATAGGTGAATTTACAAGGAAGATTCACCCAAACACTAGGCAAATTCGCCCAAAACTTGACAAATTTTCCCAAACAAGGAGCAGGTTTTCCCAAACTTCAAAGGACCTAAGGAATAGGAAAATTTGCAAGGAAAATACGTCCAAACTGATGACAGGTTTTCCTAGACTCAGATTACATAAAGAATAGGTGAATTTTCTAGGAAAATTCGCCCAAACTGATTCCAGGTTTGCCTAAATAGTTGCAAATTCATCCAAATAGTTGCAAATTCACCCAAAAAATTGCAAGTTCACCCAAATAGCTACAAATTCGCCCAAACAGCTACAAGTTCACCTAAACAGCTACAAATTTTCCCAAACACTAAGAAAATTTTCCCAAACAGTTGCAGATTCTCCCAAACATTTGGAAAACTCGCCTAAACTTAGGGAAATAGGCGGATTTGAATTTCAAGATCGCCTAACGGGGTAACAACCTCACTTGTTTCTTGAATGGTTAGATGAGGATGAATTTTCCTAGAAACAAGATCACCTAACGGGCAAATGGGATGACCTAATGGACAAATGGACTTGGTGAACGGATGAATGGACTCGACAAACAAACAAATGGACTCACCTAACGGATAAACGAACTCCCTTGATGGAGAAATGGGCTCCCCTGATAGATGAATGGACTTGACTAAACCTGGACTCAGATAAACGATGACTTGAATGGAAGACAAGATTGGTTATTTAGGGAGAAAATTCTCCCAAATTGATGGAAAATTTGACCAAGTATGTGGAAAATTCGCCTGTTCTCAGAGAATGGGAGAATTTGACAAGTTGATGGACAAGACGGACATACAGACTCAGAATGACAACAAAATTTCCCCTTTAGGGAGAAAATTCACCCAAAGTAGTAGCAAATTCACCCAAACAATGAGAAAATTCACCTATTCTATAAAGAATCAGGTGAATTTGATGAACGGGGACTAACAGACTTTCCTAAAGGATGAACGAAATTTCCTATTCCAAGAAATGGAAAAAAATGAGGTCGCCTAAGAAAGTGACCCATAGGAAAATTCACCGCTGTCAAAGAAAATTTTTCCCAAACAGGGAGACCTAGATTGGACTAGGATGCAAAACAGCTGACTATGGAAAATGATGACAAGCACGACAAACAAAAAACAAAAGGATAGGTTGACTCAATCTAAAAAGAAAAGCACAGGTATCTCACAAAAAGACATGCCAAGCAACACAAACCTAAAATTAGTGATAAGGGTTTGCAAACACGAGCCTCTATCTAGGCTGAACAAGGATATCTCATGAGTCCTCGATATACACATGGTATGTGGGGCACAACCATGAACACCAACCTATCACAAGCATGAGTCGGGAGCCCCAACAAGGTACTGGAAACTCGAACCAACTCTTCAAGTCTTATCTAGGTATCACCTTAGCTTTGACGCTCTGCCAAACACAATGCGATTGGATTGAGGTACAACTTTCGCTCCCCCCCTTTATATACCCTGCCGGTAACACGTGATTGGGATCGTCCCTCAGGTGCTGAAATCTTAGGCAGGTCCCACTAAGGGAATAAGATACTAGATGTTTTTGGCTGGTCCTTAGGCTCACACATAGCGTAAGGGGAGAGCTTAGATGCACTAGCATGTCCTAGGTAGACTCAAATGGACTAGAATGAACTATGATTTCTTGTCACTCAAGATCGCTAGATGGCACAAGGGGATTGGATACGTCAACGACCCACTCACAAGCATGAAAAGCAAGGTTAACCGACCCTCTAATTAAAGCTACGTGTGCCTAGATTAGTATGAAAAATGACAGACAGACTACCGAAAAATCTTTGACTGATCATCCTGCAACCAATGCGTTAGTAGTTTCCAACACCAGTCTTGGAGGAACGGGGATAAGCTACACAAATTATTAGTGAAAAGACACAATCACAAACAGATAGGTTAGCGGTACTTGAAAATGGAATAAAAATGAAGCTAGAAATAGGAGATTCAGGTCTTAGATTGACCTCAAATTGACCTCTGTAAGAGGAAACTTTGTCTGTTTGATTGAGAAAATTTTCCCTTGTCAGGAGCAACTTTGGTTGTTCTTAAGAGAAAATTCTCCCAAACTAGTAGCAAATTTTCCTATTTTGTGCAGATGGGCAAATTTTCTTGGGAGCAAATTCGCCTATTTTGTGATCAATTTCACTTGTTTTTGAAGTAGATTCGCCTATTTTAGGAGAAAATTCACCTATCCCTTAAATTGAGTGCAAATTCACCCAAACTTAACAAATGTGAAAATTTGACAGATGCAGATTCACCCTTATTTTGAGTAGGTTCACCCCTTTTGATGTAGGTTTTCCCCTGTTGCTGCAGACTCACCTATTTTGGTAGCAGATTCGCCCTTGTGAGGTGCAAATTCGCTCGTTTAGGGTGGATTCACCCTTGTGTGTAAACCTGAACCTGCAAAACTTGAAACAACAGAGAATCTGAAAGAACAAACCCATTTTTGGGTCCCACTGGGCATGCCAGAAATGTGTGCAACATGTTTTCTAACCCTAAAATGATGCAAAACGAACAAAATGCAAAAGAAGAAAAACACAAAACAACACCTCAAGATTGGGCTTAAAGTTGAAACTCAAACTTGTAAATGAAATACTAAGATGTTACTTTGTTTTAGCTTGATGAAGTTGTTTTCCCTCATTGATGGTTGATTTGTGTGCTCCTAGAATGATTTCGGCTACATAATGACTTGTCTTTGCTTGATTTGGATGCAAGGATGGATGAAAATGGCTATGGATGCAAGATGGATGCTTGAGAGATGATGAAAAATTCTTGAGAAAATGTTGCTAGAATGACTAGGGTTCTTGCTTGAGAATGTGGTTAGAATGGTTAGGGCCACAAAAATGGCTAAGTGCTAGTCATTTAACCAAGGGATATGGAATGAAAGATGGATATTGAAAGGAGGAAGTAAGATCAAGGGTTGAGATCAAAGAGTTGACCAAAGGAATTAAAAATTCATTTTTAATGTGCATGGGGATGATAAAAGGAATTAAAAATCCCTTAGAAACCTTGGATGAATAAAATAGAATTTAAAATTCCATTGGGAAGGACATGGGAATTGTAAATAGAATTAAAAATTCCATGATAGGACCTTGGGAAGACAAAAAAGAATTAAAAATTCCTTGGGGAAGAGAAAAGGAATTTAATATTCCTTGGGAGATGGAAGAGGAATTAAAAATTCCTCAAAGACCTTGGGAAGAAAAAAAGGAATTAAAAATTCCTTGGGAGATTGAGAAAGTTGACTAAAGGGGTTGATTAGACTAGTTGATGAAAGATTAGAGGAGGGTTAGGTGGCTAATGAAGATTAGGAGCCAACTTGCAAAAGTTGGAGGATGTGACACATCCTAATCATAGATTAAGAATGTGCACATCCCTAATGATGGGATTAGGAGGTGAATTAGGATTAAGTGAAAGTGATGGAGGATGTGACACTTGAGGGAGTAAATTAAATAAATATAAATTATTTATTTAATTTATGGGATAGAAGGGGTAAGGTAGGATAAGTAATAAAAGTATTTAATTATTTAGTTAAATACCTTAGGGATTTAGAGGACTTTAGGGGTATTAATTAAATAATAGTAATATTATTTAATTAATGTAAATAAGGGGATATTTAGATGAAAAAGGATAAATTTGACCAAATGTAAGTGGTCAAATTTAGATGTCTACAATTGGTGATGATGTGAATGTGAAATAGGGCTTGGGACACATAAATCAATGTGATAGTGTGATTAAATACACTTTACAACACTAAAATGAGGTCCACTTAGCCTAGGAAGGCACAATAACCAATGTTAATGTGCAAGACACATTACAACACTAGTTTAACATTAAGTTTAAGTTAAGAACCTTCTATATTTATGTAATAATGTTATTAAACACATTTTATAATGTTGAATTAGGGAGAAATAGAATAATTAAGTCTAGAAAAGCGTGAAAGTATCTTACAACACTTTACAACACCTTTAAAAGATTTTTAAAAGCATGTTATTCGATTTGAAAGGGTCCAAGACCTAGTGTGGATGCATAAAATTCCTCACAACACCTGCATCAAGGCCTCATTAAGTCCATTAATCATGAAATATTCCCATGTCAAGCAAAGGGTACTTTTTTCTACGACACAGGAGCCATCTAGTTTGTTCATGAGTATCAAGAATACAAAGATTTTCTTGCCTCATGAAGCTCAAAGTTCATTTGGATGTTAGAGGTTAACTCACATGCACCTTACTAGTGTTTTGCATTATTTCATTTTCATTTTTATTTATGTGATTCCTTGTGCATGATGTGATCCCTTGTACTATTCTGTTTGATGTCTCTCTCTCTCTCTTTGTGACATTCCTCTATTTGTACCTACATTCTTCTCTATGTTGTAAATATTTTAAAGCTTTTCCTTTATATTTTCTATCTTACATGTTTTCCTTTTGGGGATGATGCAAGGCATCGAGATACATGTCTCTTACATGTTGACCTAAAAGCTTTTCCTTTATCTTTTCATTTTTCTTGTGTTTTCCTTTTGGGGATGACACAAGGCATCGAGACATCCATGTATCTTCCATGTTGAACCAAAAGGTTTTTATTTTTTTTTCTCTCTCTTTGTATCATTCTTCTAGTTCTATGAGTATTTGAGGAATGATCATAGTTCTGAGCTCTCTAAAAACATTATAGCAAGAACATACTAACCCTAAATCCATGGATCCCTCATGTGTTTGGAGTTTCATTTTTGGGGAAGCCCCTCCCCTTCTTTTTTTCATTATGTAGCTTCATTTGGAAACATATTACTTGGTATAGGGGTTTCCAAATAAGCTCTCATGTCTTCTTTAGTGTTAGCATTTATCATTTTCTACTTTAAAGTAATTGCTCATAACATTGTGTTTAGCAATTTCTTTAAAGTGGGGCCATACATTGGCATTATTATTTTGTATTTCATGTTTCATGGTGTAGTCCTCTTACTTCATGTGATGCATCTTTCACTTTTTGGTGACATTGAGTGTGATGTCCTTCAAGAGTGTGATCTCTCTTAGCATATTATATTTCTCTTAGTGGCTTGATGTGACACATTTCATCCCCTAAGTTATGAATCTTCTATAATTTGATTGATCCTCTCTTGGAGACATTAGGCACAATGTTCCCTAAGTTAAGAACTTACATGAATTAAGGAAAAATCTTTTGAAAATTCCCTAATTTTGCACTTACATTTTCAATTATATGGTTACCTTGCATAACACACCTTGCATGCCTGTGGAGCCATCTAGTTTGTTCATGAGTATCAAGCATATGAAGCTTTTCTTGCCTCATGAACCTTGATGTTCATTATTGTGTGCCACCTTATCAAAGTTATCAAGAGGTATAACCTTGTTCTGGTTGAAAGGGAAGCCAAATCAAGGCATTACTTTCCCATATCCACTTGCTTGTTTGCATGACCACATATCTACTGTGTGTGTATGTGTCTCACCTTTTGGATACCCACCCAACGGATAGCCTGAAGTTCCATTGCCTCAGAGTGAGAGTGCATTTTTCAAAAAAATAGCTTAGATCTGATCCACATTATGCACGAAAAACAATCAAAGCTTGATCCATCAATTTTTTGTTATTCTTTCTTCTTTATGTCTTTGGCAGTGTATGCTTGTGCCTTGTTATTGCTCCTTATATCATTTTTCATGTGTTTTCTTTTGTGCCTATGTTGGTTTGTCATAGGATCTCAATCTTGGGGGTTTGCACAAAACTCTTAATCATTTCTGTCCTATCTTACTAGCATTGGTGTATTCAGACCCCTCTTGATGTGTGTTGGTCTACTTTAGTGTCAAAAAATTTATTCTGAAATTTTCACACTTGTTTGGGTCCTCCTTGTTAAATCGAGCTTAATGGCACCTTGATTTAGTGTTGCAATGTGTTTAACACATTCACATTAGGTATTGATCCCTTGTAAACTAAATGGACTTAATTGTACCTTATTTAAGGTGTTGTAAAGTTTTTTACCACACTTTCAAACTAATCTATGGTTTTATTAATTAATTGGACTTCTTTATGCTTTAATTGACCTTATTTTGCATCCACAAGACTTAATTAATCCATATTTTTGAGGATAATATCGACATAAACCAACATCCAATCATAATTCATGTATTTTTAGGTTGTGTGTCCTAAATTTAGTGATCTGGGACTCATACGCCACCTTGGGCATATGAGTCCCACCTAGGTTTCAGGGCCTCAATCTTAATTTCACATAAATCTAAGCATTCTTGAAAAATGTATCCCATAGCTAAGACTAATGGGACTCATATGCAACGTCTAACGTATGAGTCCTATGTGGTCCAAAATTAAATTAAACTCAAATTCTTGGTGAGATTTTATCCTCCTAGATCTGATGTTGGCTTTTAGTGTTGTAATTTTAGGAAATTTGGTATAAACAAGTATAAATACAAGGTTATTCACTAATTTTTTCCTAAGAATTTCATGAGAGCATTCCTAATAGAAAATTGGAGTTTACAAGAGAATTCAAGAGCATTTAAGAGTTTACAAGATCGTTTAAGACGTAATTATCAAGTTTTTTGGAGCATTATTCAAGTATCAAGCATAATGTCAAATTCATAATGCATCATGTTTATTTTTGAGATAACATTTGTGATGCAGGGTTTCATGATTCAAGCAAGTATTCAAGATCTATCACATTGAAGCAAGAGTCAAGATCTACATCCATTGGAGTGATTTCACACATGTTTGCAACATTTTATTGCTAGGGTTTGGTGAGTTGTAGTTCATTGCATGTTGTTCATCATCATTCCTTCATTTAATTTCATTTCAAGGTTTGATTACCAAAATGGGTTTTGACCAAGGAAAACCCCTTTCTACTAACAAAACAACAATTTTCCCTGTCTTTAGTGTGTGATTTGCATATCTAGGTTGAAGAAATATTGAAGAGAAAGTTTGGAGAAAGTTGTCCAAGTTGTCACCTTGTTTAGGATATCGTTGGGAGACATCCATAAAGCATAAGTCAAAACTTTAAACCAAGAAATCAAGTTGAGGAGATTAAGCAGAGATTGAAGAGAAGATTCAAATCCCAATTCTTTGAAAAATCCAAACTGAATAGATACGCCACTTTTGGCGTATGATTCCTAGTTCAATGATATTTTCAGATTTCAGGTATTTTAGACTGAACCATCAATTTTGATATTTCACTTAAAAGGAGAGAGATAAAACACTAAAATTGATGTGGTTCACTCAAATTAAGGAATGTAAGATGGAATTGAAACTAAATGCAAAGATCTAAATTCAACTAAGTTATGAAATTGACTGATTATGAATGCAAAACTAATGAAATGTGTTTGAAAACACAGTGACGTTTGCAAAAATCTTAGAAAGATGAATAAAACAGAAATGAAACCAAACATAAAGCTGAAATTCAAAATGTGTGCACCTGTGAGATTGATGAAGACTGGAAAGCACTCTAGAAATCTGGTAAATTTGACTTTTATGTTGACTGCGACTCATTCGCCACCCTGGGCAAATCAGTCCCAGGGTAGGGTTTTTTGCCCAGAAACTGGTATCTGCTCATTGGTTATTTGGATATGCATCTAACTCTAATAGTCACCTCATGAGGGACTCATTTTCCATCCATGGAGAACCAGTCTACTTTCAATTTTTTGCAAACTCAGATCTTAGACCTGCACCTTGTCACATGTACAACACTTCTTAACAGAAACCTGTATTTGGATCTTAGAAAATTCTTGCAAAACAACTTAAAATTGGTTGTCTAATGGGGGGTTTTCCTTGGTCAAACCCCTAGTTGGGTAATCAAACCTTGAATGAACTAAAATATGCATAAAACTCTATCCTTAATTGTGTTAAAGGCTAGGAAAATTTGAAGCATGATAAAACCCTATTCTATTGTGCTCGAATAAGATGTGCAAAGGTGATTTGAATGATTCAAGACTTAAACCCTAGAAACATTACAACATATCAAATAGATGTAAATGACATGCAAAAGTAATGTAAAACTTAAGTCTAAAGATAGAGAGAAGATGGAAGATGGAATCACTTTGAAAAGAAGTCTTTAGGTGTGATTTGATGGCTAGTTGCATCTCCTCAACCTAGATTTCTCCATGATTCATCATAGGAATCCATCAACAACTCTTTGTAATTTTGAATCTTGATCAAGAAGTGAGCTTGAAGAACTACAAAAACCCTAGTTTTCTATCCTAAAGCTTCAACTTTGTTGTAGAAAATGCAAATAAAACTTGTTGTGTAAGACTCCTAAAACTTAGCTTTTTTAAATTGCTTTGTAAATGACTAAGAGATGTGAAAAATGACCTAAAATGTGTATTTATAGGCATCAACACCTAATTTTCCCATTATTTAGACCTAAGAGGCTGACATCCACAGAAAAATTAAGTTAAATTAATTGAATTCTTGCTCAAAATTGAAATTTCCCTCTAAAGGGAATCATTCACCATCCTTGGCAAATGGGTCCCACCAGAGGGGACTCATTTTCCCAAGGTGGTGAATGGGTTCCAGTAGTGGTTTTTGAAGGTGGGTTTTTAGGATATGAATGAATTGAGTGCTTTTAGTTGGGATTTAGATGATTTCTCAAGTGAAACGGGCCTTTAGATAAAAAAATAATGGGTCTTAGGGGCCTATAAATGCTGTTTTGAAGAATAAATAATGTAGGGGTACTCAAAAGTAGGTCTAAATTAAGCGTGAAATTGTCTCTTTTCTCAAGAGTGTCCAATTTTCTATGCCACATTTAGCCCCCACTTTAGCACCCGTATGACTCTATATGCATATGTAAGCTAAAGGACTCTAATCAATGCACTTTATTGTATAAAAGGATATTCATTCAAAAGATGGGAGAGCAAAGCCCCCAGTGTAGTTATTTGCAAAATAACAACATTAGGAACCACATCTTGCAACACAAGTTTGTTACTTGTCCAAAAATCCTTTTATCTAACTCCTAGGAATCCAATTTGAGGGTAGATGTATGCCCCCCTTTGATTCCACTTGCTTTACGGAGGTGGAATCAAGGTAGCAATCTAGCCACATTGAATAAAGAACATCATACCGTAGGGAATTTCCAAGTACCATGCCACATAATGATAGATGATTGATGATTTCAGGTGCAAAATCACGATTCCAACACATCAAACGTGGTAAAAAATGGAGTTCCCTCGCTCCCGTTATGTTGTTTCGAAGAAAAAATGCTTTATTAACTCTTAAGAGAAAATAACCCTAATTTAATGCATAAGAGTAAAAGTGATGAAAATGTGTTAAAAAAGGTAGAATAAAGTAATTTGCCACTTACTATTGCATTTTACCTTCTTGTAGCTTGAGAGTGACAAGTGAGATGAGAAGATGCCGAGTAGACAGGATTACACACCTTTGTGACTGGATTAACTTCGAGAGAAGGTGGCATGCGACGAGCTATACCATGAGGTGAGTTGATTCTGAAACTTTCACTTAGTGATTTTGCAATGATTTAATAATTTTTAATGCATTTATAGGTTAGTTTAGGATCTTGGAAAAAAAGTTTGCAAAGTGTCCCTTTTGTTTGCAAAGTGTCCCATTTCTTCGCAAAGTGTCACATTTCTTTGTGAAGTGTCCCATTTCTTTGTGAAGTGTCCCAAAAGGGTTCTAAAGTGTCTAGGGCCTTTAGAAAAGCACACTAGAGTAAGTTTAGCACACATGTATGATGAATAATGTGAAAATTGAAGATATCAGATGAATTTTTAGAGCATATTGTTATGATTTTGATAGGTTCCAACCCGGTCACGATAGCGGCTAGGAGGGAGACATATTAGCTTTCTTAGAGATAGAGCATCTGAAGGTAGTAGGAATCTATCAGGAATATCTTATGCCACCTATGAGATACCATGATGCCATGCAGATGGCCTTATGCAAGTGCTAGGATGTCTGGGACGTCGACACTTGTACGTTTCACCTTTCGACCGGGGAGATGACCATCACCGTAGAGGATGTACACTGTATTCTCTGAGTTCCTATTCAGGGAGAGTGGGTTTATTTTCAAGGAAATTAGTCATTCCGTGAGAATAAGGTGGACATGCAGTACTTCTTGGGTGGACCTATTCATGATGAGCGCATGAGAGCGTGAATCAATCTTCCTATGCTTCTATATTTGCGAGCCCCCCCGTTGTGAGATGAATTATGATGCATACAGTGGCTCTTGTTCTCAATCTTGATGGATGAGCGACACACCTGGATGGTGGATTGGTACACTTGATTCGTGGGATGGTGGAGCATAGGATAGTCTATGCTTGGGGATGCTGCATCCTAACACATCTTTATTGTGATCTTGGACAATTTGTGTTTTGAGAGATCGACAGTATGGTGCACTGCACACTTTTGCAAGTGTGGTGTCTCGAGCATATTACATGCACTAGTCCTGTCGGGTTCCCATGTTCTATAGTTGTAGGATATCCACGAGCCTTCGACTATCCTCTATGATGCTTATGGTAGTACAAAGATCTCCATTTTTGGAGAGTGAGTTTTGACTAGCTGGATGAGGATGAGATCCTATGGAGACCTTATCTACTCACACTAAAGTGGCCAGATCCCATAGGACTACTGAGGAGGATGTAGATGGATATATTTTTGGTTGGGCAACATGACTATGTTGTACGTCCATTCTATTATTGCTGAGTCATGAGATAGTTTGGGAAGGTGCAGACACCATCAAGCGCATGCACCTTCATTAGGTGATCAATGCGGAGTAGCTGGAGGCTGGGTGATACCATTGGACTCACTATAGATCATGTTTGTGAGAGTGATTTTGATGTTTCAGATCATGATTGACCACCAACCTTGAAATTGATTATGTCAGTAGCACAGATGAGCATAAAGAGTGGTGGTCAGTGACATGACCGACTCCTGTATTTCCCATGGGTGTCCCTATAGGTGATGTAGGACCAACACCAGATGAGGGAGATGAGCCAGATGATAAGGATGGGGATGTATGATATAGACTAGCAAATATATTTACTGATGTTATCGATGATGAGTATGATTCAGATGTTGATCCTAAATATGAGGACTAGGATGGAGGAGAGGGGGATAATGATGATTATGATGAGGAGTATGAGGAGGAGACACCCTTGAGTGAGGGTGATGAGGTAGCGATTGAGGATCAACATGAGCAAGGAGAGTCCTCACACATGTGTGTGACCAAATCACATGCAATAGCTATAATAGACATCGGGACCTAGGGTCAGAGAGAGGCTAGCACATCCTCCATGCCCCCTAAAGAGGATGAGGTTGACATCTCTCAGCCTACTAGAGATATAAGTGATGATATTTAATTTTATGCATGTACTTTAGTGTTTTATGCTTTATATATATATCATGATGATGTTTATTGATTGTGTACCTTTTCTATCTTGCAGAAGTGATGAGAGACTAGCGAGAGTTCTATCATTAGGTTGCCACAAAGATAGTCCCTACATCCATCGACGAGGAGGAGATGGATCCTAACTACGTGCCCCCACCGATCGTGGAGGGGGAGCTAGAGTTGCTTAGACCTTTCGGGAGGCTACAAGTAGCATATGAGAGTGTGAGGAGATGACTCCATCGAGTTGAGGGCTCATGAAAATCATCCCAGACTCTAGCAAAGGTGGAGAGACTGCATGTAAAGCTAGCATAGGTATGGAGAGGGATCAAATAATAGAGGATCGACTTGTGGCTCTTGCTCAAGTACAGGGTTTGGAGTATGCACTCAGAGTCGGCGAATCATGATCATGATCACACACGACTGTCTCATGAAATCCGGGGATTGGATCATGGGTGCCAGAGCTCAAGGGGTCTAGCTCTCCTAGACCTTGGTGATTTTTTATATGATATGGAGATGTATATAAAACTTTTGATATATATATATGTATATGAGAATTTGATGTTATTTTAATTTGTTTGAATGTTAAATTAGAAATGCGATTAATTAAATAACTTGTGATAAAAGTATTTGATTAATGTCTACATGATTTAACATGATTGATGTGATCTAATGTAAAACATATTGTAGTTTCAAATTAGATACAACATTGTAAAATTAAAGAAAGTATGTTAAATTAGATACACCTATAATTCATATAAGGATAAAACTTAACATAACACGAGGTTGAATAGTATAAAATATAAAGTAATTATAAAAAGAACTTAAATAATTACCTTAGTGTTCGAGACAAACACATGAGCAGTTGTCAAGAATGAAGCAATGTGAAAGTTATTTAGCATGAAACCCAATAACTTTAGACAACACTGCTTTTTAATCCATACTATTCAAGGAGACTAGAGATAATACCGATGTAGATGCACGAAATTTATAGGTTGCTTAAGAGGTGTTCCATTGAGCTCAGTTAAGACGTAAGCACCAAACCCATAATAGTTAGCGATTATGTAAGGTCCAAACAAATTAGGGCAGAATTTATCTTTATCCTCATGGTCAACATTAGTTTTGCGTTGATTCTCATAGAGAACAAAATCACCCTTACAAAGCGTTTGAGGAATGAAATGAGTGTTGTTTTTGCATTGTAATTGTTTAATGTAAGCTTGGAGATTCTCAAGAGCGTTAATGCACTTTTCATCGAGCATCTCAAGCTGATGCAATCATTGATCTTTATAAGTGGCATCATCAATAAGGTCTTGAAGGGAAATTTGTAGAGTAGGAATTTCTAACTCCAAGGGCATGATCGCATCAGTACCATAAACAAGGTTATAAGGTGTAGTTCTCGTGGACAATCTAACACTTGTTCGATAATCCCAAAGCACATAATGTAATTGCGTATGCCAATCCTTATGATGTTTGTTAATAGTTTTCTTTAGGATTTGTTCAAGGATCTTATTAGTGCTTTCAACTTGTCCATTGGATTGCAGATAGTATGGTGTAGAAAAGTGATGTTGGATGTTGAATGTTTCAAGGAATTTCTTGACTTCATTATTCTTAAATGGGATTCCATTGTCTAAATCGATTGTAGAAGGAAGGAAAAAGCGAACAATTATGTGTTGCAATATGAAATGAAAAATTACTTCAGCGTTTGTAGATCGAGGAGGAATAGCTTCTACCCATTTTGTGAAATAATTTGTTGCAGTTATGATAAATGTATGTCTAGCAAAAGAGGGTGGTGAAAATTTTCCAATAAGATCCAATCCCCATACTGAAAACAATGAAATGGGAATTTGGGCACGGAGCTCAAAAGCAGGAGCATGGATCAAATTGCTATGTCCTTGACATTTGTGACATCGTTTAACGTAAGAAAAACATTATTTCTCCATATGTCGCCAATAATATCCCATACAAATAAGTTTTTGCATCAATGACCATCCTCCAAAATGACCTCCACAGGCACTAGCATGAGCCTGCTCAAGGGCTATAGGAATTTTAGAATCCTTAAGACACCTTAGTACGAGACCATTGAAGGATCTTCTATACAACACATTAGCGAGGATTACATATT
The DNA here is from genome assembly GCA_007258455.2 of Sequoia sempervirens. Lineage (NCBI taxonomy): Eukaryota > Viridiplantae > Streptophyta > Pinopsida > Cupressales > Cupressaceae > Sequoia > Sequoia sempervirens. Next base: position 1,163,518,222 of record VDFB02271358.1, read on the forward strand.
TGACTGCTAGTTTGCGTAAACAATTTCGAGTATTTGTTGTTGTGGGATCAGGAATGGTACCATCTTTTAAATAATTGTATATCGTATCATACCATTCTCACGAGTCTTCTTGAGTTGTGGTTAAAATGTCTTCTAAGCGAGTATCAATTGAAGGTGTCATGATGGGGTGAATAACAAAGGTGAAGTCTGTTGAAGGATCGTGTGGGGATATAAGAGAGACTACACTTGCCATCACATCCGCATGTCGATTGTCTTTTTGTGGGATCTTATCAATGGTGAATGATTCAAACTTCTCTACTAGTTTCATTGTGATTTGATAATTTGTCATGTTTAGTTTGATATGTCCCATTAATTTTTTTGATTGCTAATTGTGAATCACCAAAGATCTTGATATCTTTAGCACCCCATGGTTAAAGCAGCTCACAATCTTGTGATTAATTCCTCATACTCAGTAATGTTATTTTTACATAGGAAATTTTATTGATAGGACAAGGGAATAGGCTTTCCATCGGGCGAAATTAATACCACTCTAGCACCGGAACCTGTTTGACACTTGGATCCATAAAAATACAATTCCCATGTTTTAACATCTGTGGTTAGGACATTATCATCAAGAAAGGAGTCATGATTAGGTAAAGTGAGAGGAGAAGGTGCCTCAGCTAAGTGATCGGTTAAGGCTTGTTCTTTGATTGCTTTTTGTGAAAAAAAATTGAGCTCAAACTTAGTTAACAACATCACCCACTTAGCTAAGCATCCAAAAAGATCTATTTTATTAAAAATATGCTTAAGGGGATCAAATTTTTTTATGACTTTTATTTCAGCATTTAGTAAATAATTTCGCAATTTACTAGTAGCGAATATAAGAGCTAGGCATTGTTTTTCAATTGGTGAATATTGAGTTTCATAATAAATTAAAGTTTGTCTAATGTAATAAACAAGATGTTCTTTTCCATGATTGTCTTGTTGAGACAACAATGCTACAAGAGCATGGGATGACACTGCGATATAAAGGATAAATGGTTTGTTTGGCATTGCAGGTTGTAAAATAGGTGGAGTTGCTAGGTATTCCTTTAAGCTCTCAAAATCCTCTATACAATCCTCATCCCAATCAAAAGGTACATCATTTTTGAGAATATGTGTGAAGGGTAATGTGCGATCAAATAAAGGTGCAATGAAATGATAGATAGCTTGAATTCAACCTTGCAACGTGCACAATTGAAAAATGTTCTTAGGAGGTGGCATGTTAATAATGGCATCAATTTTCATTGTGTCCACCTCAATTCCTCTGTGAGATATGACAAAACCCAAAATTTTACCACTATCTACACCAAAGACACTTTTTCAGATTTAATCTCATGTTATATTTATGTATTTGTTCGAAGATTTTTTGAAGAACATGTACATTGTCTTGTATTTTTAAGGATTTAGCAAGGATTTCATCAACATAATCTTCCAAGATTTTATGTATGTAATCATGAAAGATCAATGTCATTTCCTGTTGATAAGTTGCACTGACATTCTTTAAACCAAAAGGTATCACAACCCAACAATACGTTCCCCAAACAGTTGTAAATGCAGTTTTGTATTGATCTCGAGGATTGATAAGGATTTGATTATAACCATAAAATCCATCCATCAATGACAACAAAGCATGTCCAATAGTTGAATCTAGGATCATGTCTATATTGGGAAGCAAAAAGTCATCTTTTAAAGAGACTTTATTCAAATCACGAAAATTCACGCATACCCTAATACGATTATCAACTTTAGCAATTGTGACAATATTTGAGATCCAAGGAGAATAATCAATAGGCTGAATGAAACCTCCATCAAGGAGTTTTTCAATCTTCCCTTTAACATGTAAAGCTATGTTAGGGTGCATTTTTTGTATCTTTTGGCGAATAGGTTTAGCATTTTTCAGTGAGAATGATGTTGTGTGTCACAATTTTCGGGTCAATTCCTGGTATATCAGAATATTTCCAAGCAAATTTTTTAGGAAAATCATGAGGTATTTAAGTTCTAGTATCCTCTTTTTCTTCTTCATCGAGACACTTCCCAATTTTAATAACTTTTTCTTTATCATCTATGTCCATTGGCACATCAATTGTATCTTCTAAAGGGAGTGCATTAGATTTAGGAGTTCTTCAGAATCATATGGTTCTTTAGTGATATCACTATCATTTTTCTTGGTAATTATCACAACACAAGTAACCCATTTCATGGGAGTAGTAGAGGATGTGTTATCATAAACTCCTAATATTTGCTTTAGTGTTTCATCACTATCAACATACTGCCATGATGGTGATAAGTTCATAACAAGCAATTCAGGTTGTTTGATTGCGAGTTTGTGTTTTGGTTGACATGTAATAGTGTTGATATTAAAATATGGTCATTGAGTAGCTTTCGTCATCTTAGAAAAAGAATATCCCAACCTAGTTTTTGTCTCTTGTGTATTAGGTTCTATAGGGACACGAATACCTTCTTCATTCTTTCCAAACTCTTTTCCAGTATATCCCAATTGTTTCACAAGTTCATAGCCTTTTCCATAAAGTCTTTCCATTTATTTCGGATTAGGCAGAGATTGATAATCTATCTCATCAAAATTTGTTGTATATGTTATGTTTTCTTCCAAAGTAGAGGAGATAGATGTTTGAGAAGATTTTTCTGAGTTATGAGTGGACATGATGATTGGTTGTTCTTGTTTTTGATCCTTCTTTTGTGTGATTATGTATTCGCTCATAAATGAAGGTGTGAATTCTAAGGATCCCCAATCATCACCAAATAATTTGGGCACTGATTCCTCATCTTGTTGTTCAATTTCGAGAGGTTCTATATTAGATGTTGGGATTAATGTATTAAGAGGACTTGTGGTTCCTTTTTCAAGGTGTAAGAAACTTTCAGGCTTGGGGTCTATTTCAACTTGATAAATGTTGTTGTTATAGACATATTTCATTATGTGATGAAGGGTTGAAGGTACTGCATTCATCTCATGAATCTAGGGTCTACCTAAAAGAAGATTATATGAGAGATCATAAGGCATGACATGAATAAGATTTTGTATAGTAGCCACCCCAACTATAGTAGGAAAAGTTATTACATCGAGCGGTTATTTTGTTGTATTGTCAAATCCTCGAATGGATAAGGAATCGGGTTTTATTTGTGACAAATGTTAACACACAATCTATCAAGGAGATTCACACTACACACATTAAGGGAAAATCCATTATCAATGAGGGTTCTTTTGATACCTATTCAATTGAATTGAGCAATTATCATAAAGGATTCATTTTATTTTTGCAACTATAAAGGAGGGAGCTCATATTGATGGAAAGTAATGTCTAGATTAACTTTATTCATTCCATGTATTAAAGCTGCCACATCATTTGGAGTTGTACCAGGAGGAACTGCTATACATGTTGTAAGGTGGTTTGAAGAATAGTGTGGTAATTTGGTGAATTATGAAGTAAATATCAAAGGGAAATTTTGGCAAGAGTATTCTTGAGTTGTTGAAGAAGATCATACTCCTTTGTGTGTGACAAAAAGCGAGGAGCACTAGGCAGATTAGGTAAAGGTAAAGAGGGTGGGGTTGGTTGCGGTGGTTGCATATTGTTTTGGGTATTATATGTATGAGCAACAATAATATTACTAGATTGTTGCAACACATCAGTTTTAGGTGGGTAAAGAGTAAATTCAGGTTTATTGGAAGGATGAAGTTTATGTGAGGGTGGGTAAAGAATGAGTTGAGGTTGAATCTAATTAACATCACTAGTTTTAGATTGTTCACAAAAAACTCTAATGGATGACGTAGACGAGACAAAGTCCTGAAGGGCTTCATCTAACATATCCAGGTCATTATGACTAAAAGGGTTGAGGGGTAAGTTATCCTTAATTGATTTAGGTTGCTCATGGTAAAATTTAGAGACATTAATGTTATTTTTTGTAGGTTGGGCACAAAAAACCTTAGTGGATGGCCTAGGTGAGATGAAGTCCTGAAGAGATTCATCTAACAAGTCAAGGTCATCACTACTAAAAGGTTTGAGGGATAAGTTATCATCAATTGTTTTAGGTTTCTCATGGCAAGCTTTAGAGGATGAAGTGAGTGAGATAAAGTCCTGAAGAACTTCATCTAAATTTTCTACATCATCACTACTAAGAGGCTTGGATGAGATGGTATTTCTAAATTGAATCATTTGTTTGAAAGGTTAGTTTGATGTTTGTGGTTTTTTGTCATTTTTATGTATTGATGAATCTGATTTAAAAGAACTAGGAACTAATGCTGAAAAGGAAATGTGCAAAAATATAAGACTATCCATAAATTCCATGAAAGGAAATGATGCTTATGTAAATGATTTAGATATAACAAAAAGTGACTGAACTAAAATAGAAAAGGAATTGTAGAAAACAGAAAAGTGCAAAATAGGAAACTGAAGTCTGAAGACACTGATGCAAAAAGTGCATTAGGACTAATTTTCCCAAGGTGGCGAATGAGTCCTAGGATAGGTATTTCTAATTTTTTTCTGATTTTTTTGACTTTTTTGAATGTGTTCAGGTTTGTATAGTGCAAATAAAGACTGAAAATACATAATTTTAGAATGATTTGATAAAATGAAATGCAATAATGATCTCTAAATGATAGTTTCACTAATGCAATTTTAAGAAGCCCAAGGATGCAAAAACAATGCAAAAGACAATGCAGTTGAGTCCTAGGATGTGAATGAAAATGAAAATTAGAAAGATATAACGTTCAATATGCAGGTTCACCAAAAGGAACCATCAATTTTGAGAGTGCTCTATGGACTTCTCTTGCACTCTTAGGGTTTTTCAACTTAAAGGAGAGAGATAGAACACTAAAATTGATGTGGTTCACTCAAATTAAGGATTGTAAGATCGAATTGAGACTAAATGAAATGATCTAAATGCAACTAAGTTATGAAATTGAATGATTATGAATGCAAAACTAATGAAATGTGAAATGTTTGAAAACACAGTGATGTTTGAAAAAATCTTAGAAAGATGAATAAAAACACAAATGAAACTAAACATAAAGTCGTAATTCAAAATGTGTGCACCTGTGAGACTGATGAAGACTGGAAAGCACTCTGGAAATTTGGGAAATTTGGTAAATTTGACTTTTATGTTGATTGGGACTCATTCTCCACCCTGGGCGAATCAGTCCCAAGACAAGGTTTTCTACCTAAAAATTGGTTTCTGCTCATTGGGTATTTGGATCTGCATTTAACTTTGATAGTCACCTCATGAGGGACTATTCACCATCCATGGAGAATCAGTCCACTTTCAATTTTTTGCAAACTCAGATCTCATACCTACACCTTCTCACCTGTACAACACTTCTTAACAGAAACCTGAATTAGGATCTCAGAAAATTCCTAAAAAATAGCTTAAAATTGATTGTCTAATGGGGGGTTTTCCTTGGTCAAACCCCTAGTTGGGTAATCAAACCTTGAATGAGCTAAAATATGTATAAAACCCTAGCCTTAAGTGTGTTAAAGACTAGGGAAATCTAAAGTATGATAAAACCCTATTCTATTGTGCTAGAATAAGATGTGCAAAGGTGATTTGAATGATGCAATACTTCAACCCTAGAAAGATTAAAACATATAAAATAGATGTAAATGACATTCAAACGTAATGCAAACCTTAAGTCTGAAGATAGAGAGAAGATGGAAGATGGAATCACTTTGAAAACAAGTCTTTAGGTGTGATTTGATGGCTAGTTGCATCTCCTCAACCTAGATTTCTTCATGATTCATCATAGGCATCCATCAAAAACTCTTTGTAATGTTGAATCTTGATCAAGAAGTGAGCTTGAAGACCTGCAAAAACCCTAGTTTTCTATCCTAAAGCTTTAAATTTGCTATAGAAAATGCAAATAAAACTTGTTATGGAAGACTCCTAAAACTTAGCTATTTGAAATTGCTTTGTAAATGACTAAGAGATGCAAAATATGACCTAAGATGTGTATTTATAGGCATCAACACCTAATTTTCCTGTTATTTAGACCTAAGAGGCCGAAATCCACCAAAAAATTAAGTTGAATTCCTGCTCAAAATTGAAATTTCCCTCAAAAGGGACTCATTCATCCAAGGTGGTGAATGGGTCCCACTAGTGCTTTTTGAAGGTGGGTTTTCGGGATATGAATGAATTGAGTGCTGTTTGTTAGGATTTAGATGATTTCTCAATTGAAACGAGCCTTTAGATAAAAAATAATGGGTCTTAGGGGCCTATAAATGCTATTTTGAAGGATGAATAATGTATGGGTACTCAAAAGTAGGTCTAAATTAAGCATGAAATTGTCTCTTTTCTCAAGAGTGTCCAATTTTCTATGCCACATAGACATATCTCTGCCAGATTCTTGTTCCTACCTAGAAACCCTAATCTAGGACTAAATCACCTAGATTGGCGTATTAGTACCAGTGGACATTAATTTTAGTATTTTCATAATTTCATATCTTCATTAGTGGGAGACATCTATAGAGAAAAATTCAACACTTTAGACTAGGAAATCAAGTTGAGGAGATTAAGCATAGATTGAAGAGCAAATTTAGATCCTGATTCTCTAAAAAATCCAAACTAGAATGATACACCATTTTTGGCGTATGAGTCCCAGTTCAGTGATATTTCTAGATTTTAGGTGTTTCAAACATATCTTTTCCAGATTCCTGTTCCTACCCAAAAACCCTAATCTGGGACTAAATTTCCCAGACTGGCGTATGAATCCTAGTATAAATTAATTTTAGTATTTTCATCATTTCAGATCTTCATTCAAACTCCTACAGGTTTCTAGGTGCACATCTCTAGTTTCTCTTCTTTCTATTCTATTTTGCATTCAGGCTTTGCATACCATTAGGTTTTGTCATTAAATATTACATATTACTTGTCTTTCCAAGCCCTATCTTGGTGGTGAACCCCTCTTTACTGTTGGCATGATGTTTGTCATTGATGTCAAAGGATTGGTTTTTCCAAAAGGTAATGGTCTTGATGCAAAGGTAAGGTTGATAAGAATAACTTGCTTCATGAGCCCTTTCTTCGTGAAGTTGATGCAAGATTTGTGAAGATATCACTTTTGTAAATTGGTGTTTGATGCACTTTTGTGTTGATGCATTGGGAGCTTGCACATTGATAATATTTGGTATCAAAGTTTATGTTGATGTAACAAACAAAGGGTCATTGCTTACAAGGTTGGTGCTTTCTTGAAGGTTGATGTTATATTGTTAATGCTCATTCTTCATTCAGTTTATAGTGTGGTTTCCAATAAATTTAAGAATGTTCACATGTTGTTGATATCAAAGAGACTTGAGGTGGTTTGTCACTAATGGAATGATTCATCATCTACTTCCTAGTGTTTTTGCAGAGGAACTTATCATGACAAGTTCCATTTGTTCTTCACAGTCAACTTTCTAACAAGATTGCTTTATTTCAATGTTTTTGTTGATCATTCAAGTTATATTGAGCTGGTGAGTTGATTATCATGGTCATAGCATTGTGTCTTCATCATATTATTTAAATATCTATTCTATAACTTTAAGTTAATTTCAATGCTAAACCCTAAGAAACCTAGGGTTTATAGAGATCGTCCAGGAAATGTAGTCTTTTTTAAAAATTTGTTTATTGAACAATTATAGGAGGTTAAAGTTTTTTTAGGTGAAGTCTCAAGGGGTTCATTCCCATTGTCAACTAGCCCCTGCAACTGGCTTAACAAATGAAATACCTTAATTATAATCAAGAGCTCAGATTTAAACCTTTGCAACAACTATTTCCTGAATCTTAAAATTGATAAGTGGAGGAATATGTATGTATGTAAGTTCGATGTGTAACTCCATGAAACTATTTTGTGAAGAAAAATAGATTACTTTTGAAGTCCATTCAGATTCTAGTTGAGGAATGTAATAAGTCTTTGTTAGTGCAGTGTGTCTTTGTGAAGTAAAATGAGAAGGAAATCAAGAATATGAAAATAGAAAAAAAAAGAAATTGAAAAGACATGAATGTAATGAGATGTGGTGATACATATTAGATGAGGATATTGTGAATTAAAAAGAGATACAAAAACTTTATATAGAAGTATATATACACATATGTAGTGAAAAGAAGGATGAAGGTACATGTATAGTTCATAAGAAGTTGAAGTAGCTTTGGAGTTTAGATTACTTAGATATATCAGATGAATACATGCAAATATTGTGCATAAAAGATAGGTATGAAGACAATGAAAGATGGAGATATTGATAATGAAAGTGTAAAGGCATAAATACAATGAATGAAGGCATGGAGATACAAGCACAATGCATGAAAGAATATAGCATGTAGCAGGAAAGTGAAATGTGTAGTTCTCAAGGCTATGCAACTTATTAACTATATTGATACAACGTTGAAGTGAATATTTTTCCAATACTTTGAAATGGTGATACTATGTTTTTGAGAGACAATGTAGAGTAAAAGAATCTTGAATATCAAAATGAAAAAGGATGTTTGAAAAAGGAAAAAGCTGAGACATAATTCTGTTATTGAAAAGAGAAAAGATAAATTTATATATTGCAAAATAATAGAGACAAGATTGTTAGTGTTTGTAGATATGTGAAGTTGTGAAGTGAAGATACATGTTTGTGATATAAAGATGTAGAGTGTTATGAATTGAAGAGGCTGAAATATGTGAATTGAAAATTCAGGTATTTGTAAATGGAAGATGAAAGAATGTAGTCTGAGAGGTGCTATAAGGTCTTGATAAAATTTGTTAAAGATTTGTTTAGAAATTGGTTTAAAGTGAAACATAGAAACCCTTTTTAATCAACCTTTTTCTTATATTTAGATTGAAGTATGGAGTTGGTGCTTCAACCACTGGATTTGGTGCTTCAATGTTTTCAGATTTGGTGCTTCAAAGGAGAGTTGGTGATCACTAAATGTAATTAGGATTGGAGATTGGTTAGTGAGACCTTGGAGATGGAGTGATAAGGAGTGGGTGCTCCTATCAACTTTTTTTTGCTAGTGAGGCCTAATATAGGTGTTAGTAAGACATATTGTGAGATAGCCAGTGAGGCTTGTTGGGTTGTCAGTGAGACACATAATTTGTATTCAACAAAGTTTTGGCTAGTGAGGCCTAATAAAGCTTTTATTGAGAGTGGTTTTTTTACCCTTTTTAGGGTTTTTCCACTCATAAATTTGGTGTCTCTTTTATCTTGATGATGTGCTGTTATGTATATGATTCAATACTTCAGATTCTTATGTGATATTGTAAATTGCACATCTTAGTGTCTTTCATGAAATATAATATGTTTGGTTTATCAAGAGAGTTTAGTTTATGATATTGATTTTAATTTGACCACTGATTCACACCCCTCTTAGTGGTCATGTAATCCAACATTTAGTCCCTAATTAGACCCTAAGACACCCTATTACAAGATCTCTTTCCCCTACTTCATCCTTGGATTGAGATCTCTAGGGTTTGCTTGAATGAGAGTGTAGAAGATTGTTGTTCTATGTCGTAAACCATAAGCAACAACCATTTTCTTCTTTTCACTTGCTAAGGAAGATAACCTATTAAAGGAGAGGAGAATGTTCTCCCAAAGAAAGGAATGGAAAAGGTGGATGATTAAAAGGAAAAGATGTACCATCCAAATAATATAGATTGAAGAATTCCATAAGAGAGTGTAATTGAAATGAACTACATTTCTAGTGATTCATAGGGACATCTTATTTAGAATTTAAAGAGATCAAAATTTGTTAATTGATTATGGAGTTATGAACCTTAGGTACTATCAACAACTGTTCACCTTCTATTTTTATGTATAGATTACTATCTGCACTTCTTCTTTGGAACCCTTGCTATTTCAAGTATACATCCAACCTTGAATACCAAACTTTGAGAGATTTTTTGAGTCCATGCAAAGAATTCTTCAAGATACAAACATAATCTAGATTGCTAGAACATTGAAACCCTTCTGATTGTTCAATGTAGAAATCTTCTTCTATCTATCCGTTTAGAAATGTTGACTTCACATCCATCTGGTATACATTAAAATTATTGAATGTTGAAAGATCTAAAAACATCTTGATTGCCTCAACTCTTGATATCAGAGAAAATTTCTCTTCAAAATCTATTCCTTCAACCTAAGCATACCCTTTACAAAAAAGTATAGCCTTGTTCCCAAGGATCACTTCACCTTCTTCATTTAGCTTATTTATGAAAAACCACTTGGTTCTGATTAATTCTTTCCTTTAGGTCTTGGTACAAGCTCCCAAGTTTCACTCTTCTTGATATGATTTAGCTCTTCCTCCATAGATTCTATCCAACCCATCTCTTTGCTTGCTTCTTTATAGGGCTTAGGCTCTATCTTTGATAGTAATGCAATCTATACTTGCTCATTTTCTCTCTCAAGTCTCTTCCAGGTTTGAACCCCACTATCTTTATCTCCTATGATTTGGTCTTTAAAGTGATTCTTCTAAACACACTTTCCTAAATTTTTGTACCAAATTCCAATTCTTCACTATTTCTATGAATTGGTTCTTCATCATATTCTACTTCCAGAAAACTAGTAGACTGATTTTTTTCATCAACTCTTACATTTTCACTTTCTATAATCCTCTTCAATCTTTTGTTATAACATCTATATTTTTTACTTCTCAAAGAGTAACCAAGGAAAATACCTTCATCTGATTTGGAATCAAACTTACCCAAATTTATTCATCCCTTTGATGTAGCACTTGCTTCCAAATATTTTGAGAAGTCTGAATAATTTCGGTCTTCCTCTCCATAGCTCATATGTGCTTTATCAATATTTCTTCTGATTTGAACTTTGTTCAAAATATACACTAAAGTATGAACCACTTCTCTCTAATACAAATCTGATAGATTTTCTTGACATAACATTGTTCTTGCCATCTCTTTTATAGTCTAGTTATTCCTTCCAATGAATCCATCTTGCTATAGAGTTCTAGGAGGAGAAAATTACCTCTGAATCCCATGCTCTTCAAAATTTTTATCATACTTATCAGAAGTGAATTCTCCACCTCTATCTGATCTCAAAACCTGTTTTTTCTTCAATTTTCATTCTCCACTAATTTATTGAAGGCCTTAAAATTCTTGAATGCCTCTGACTTCTCCTTTAAAAAATTAATCCAAGTAATCCTAGTATAATCATCAATGAGCATCATGAAATACCTGCATCCTTGTAAAATTTTAGTTCTCATAGGTTTGCACAAATTTGTATGAACCAAATCTAATGGTTTTGATGTAGAATACACTTTAGCAAGAAATTTTCATCTTGTATGCTTCCCTTCATGACATGGATTATAGCTGGTAGATTGAGGATTCTTAATCTTTGGAATATCCCAAACCATTCCTCCCAAGCTAATATTTTCAATGTCATAAAAGTTCATATGTCCCAACCTTTTGTGCCAAAGCCAACTTTCTTCTCTTTGCATAGTTAGACAATTTTGTCCATTCAACTCACTAAGATGATATATGTCACAGTCTGTCTTGCTTCCTTTAGTAATCAATTCTCTAGTACTTGATTCCATGATGATTTCATAGCCTTCAACACTAAAAGGTAGATTATAGCCTTTATCACACATTTGACTTACACTTAAAATATTATACTTTAAACCTTTAACACACAAAACATCACGTGTCTTTGTCCTACCACCATCAAGACTCAAAGTGCCCTTATCGGTAATTTTTGAAACATAATTATTTCCAAGAGTCACTGAACCTCCTTCAAATTTCTTGAAATTCATGAACTTACTTTTATCTCCAATCATGTGGCTTGAGCAACCACCATCTATGATCTAGAGATTCTTCTCCTCTTGAGCATGTAGAGTAGTTTGAGCAATCATTGATTTTTATGAATTATTTTCATTTGGAACCTTCTTCCAAACTTTATCTAATTCATGACTCCTACTTTTTGATTCTTTTTTTCCACTTTTCAGTAGAGGAGGACTCATAAAATTGCTTCTATAGTTCTTTTCAATGTGTCCAAAATTGTTTCATTTGTAGAAAATGATATTAAAATTGTACAAAGGTGCAAATGCATTATTGCTAACAAAATTATTTCTTCTTACTAGAGTTTTTCTACAGTCCATAGCCTTATGAACAAAATTATTGCAATTAAAATAATAATTAGAGAAAGGATAATTGAACCTGGTGTTGTATCCCTATCTTTTGGATATTCTTCTCTTGTTCTATACTTGAATAAAGCCATCATTATGTCTCTTTCTTTCATCACTTGTGATGTGATTCTTTTAGATTCTAAACTTTCTGAACTAGTTACTTCTGGACTTTCTTTAGCAGACTTCACTGGTTGTTCTATCACCTTGCTCTTCTAATTATCAAAACCAAGTCTGGTTTTGACATGCAAAGATTTCTGACTTCCCAATATTTGATCTAGGGTTTTAGTACTCTTTCCAAATTTCATCTTCAATTGTTGATTCACTTTCTCAAGCTCTTTTCTTGTTAAATTTTTTCTTCTAGCTTCTCACAGTCCTTGTATCTTGACAACTTTCCAGTAAAAAATTCTTCAATCCTTTTTGCTTCTTTTTTCTGGGTCTTCAGATTAACAATCATCTTTTCTACTTTCTTCAAATCTCGAGATACTTTTTCTTTAGCCTTAATTTCTTCTGCATTTCTATTATCTATCCTTTTTATTTCTTTTCTAGCACATATCAATTCTTGAATCATGAGATATAATTCATCTTCATGGTTTTTTGAATCCATTTTTACATCTCCTTTAGTAGTTTCAAAATCCATGAATACAACCTTTTATTTTTCATCTCTAGAGATATCTTCATCTTCTTCATCAGTAGAATAGTCTTCTTCCTCATTAGTGTAGAAGCTCCTATGTTTCCTTTGACCTTTATTCCTTCTCTGAAAATATTTATTTCCATACTTTTACTCAAAATTTTTAGACTCCTTATGGGGACACTTGTCCATAAAATGTCCTACTTCATTGCAATTAAAACACTTGAAAGGTAACTTTACTTTTTACTTACCACAACCTCTTTGTAGCATCTTGAAAAAAATTGATTCTTTAGGATCTAATCCAATATCAGAATCTTGATCAAATTGCTTCTTAGATACTTTGAATGCCACCTATTTCCTTATAGAATATTCAATTTCAAATCTCATTTCAAAAGTAGTTAAAATTCAATGAAATTCAGTCAAAATTCAAATCATTTAGATTCTTAGCTTCTTCAACTGCAAAGATTTATAATCAAACCTTCTAGGAAGAGATTTGAGCACCTTTTTCACAACAACCTTTTCTTTCAATTCTTCTCCAAGACCTCAGCTAGAGTTGATAATTTTATCAACCTGGAGTTGGAATGTAGCAATATTCTCATCTTCTTTCATCTTCAGGATTTCAAATTGAGATCTATGAGTTTGCAACTTTTCCTCTTTGACTTTTTCATCACCTTCATAGATGATCTACAATTTATCCCACATTTCCTTTGTTGTCTTACACTGCATCACTTTCACAAATTCAGAGTTATTCAATCCACATAAAATAGAATTCCTTGCCTTATCATTGATTTCACAAGCCCTCCTTCTGGCTTGGTCCCTAGGAGGGATTCCAAGAATCTCATATCCCTCTATTACAAACATCCAAATGTCAAGCCCTAGGGCCATCAAGTAGGAATCCATCCCAACTTTCCAGAATGCAAAATTTGATCCATAAAAGAGAGGTGCTTTATTTGTAGAGAATCCTTCTTGAGAAATTGAGTGCACCATCCTGAAACTACCTTAGGCTGTTAGGCTTTCTTTAAAGGAACTTGGATTTGATACCAATTGAAGGGTACACAATCTACTAAGAGGGGGGAATCAGTAGATCTAATCGATCCAATTTTTTTAATCTTTTCTATGATTATGAAAATATATTATTCTTCACAACTAATCCCAAAAAAGAAATGAAACATAAAGCATAAAGAACACACAAGATAACTCTAGATATATGTGGAAACAAAAGATGGGAAAACTAGGGTGAGAATGGCTGCTTGGATCTACTATTCAAATCCAACCTCATAATGTAGAAATATACAAGTAAATTTTACACACTGAAGTAGGCACCAACCTACCAGAGACACCAATCCCCTAATGTGCTTGTAGGAATCAACCTACTAGAGACACCAATCCTGAATTGAATCAGTACAATTGGTAGAACACTAGTCCTACCAGAATACAAAGATAATGCTTGTGGATTTGCTACATAGTAGAACACTCCTCATACAAATGTCAGAGATGCCTCAGACACTCTTCTACTCTTCATATGATCTTTCAATGGTATTGTGCATAAATTGGAATGCAACCTTCTCTTTAATTTACACCTTTAGCCAACTTTTCTTCACACAGGTGTCATTCTACTTGACATCACATACACAATGCATCTACATAATAGAGAAATATATATATGAAATTGCATTTACATTATTCCATATTGACCAAGGATCCACAAACAACTGGGATGACATAAGGTGGACCTAAAATCAAATTACATGAAATGTGTGACATGTTGGTCCAAAATTAAATTTCTTTTCGCCAATAGAACATGATGTCGTGTGCTACCAAAGGGACCTTAATCAGGTCCTATCCTAACACCACCCATAAGATTTGAATTTTGTATGCTACTAGCCATTATTGCATATGCCTTGAACTCCAACTGGTTGATAGGAAAGCACATAGAACCTTTTGTCACTTTAAAATTTCTATATGCTAAACATATCCTCTAGAAACTCTAGAATATGATAGAACAAGTGTAGGCCTACTCTCCTTTGAAATTGCAGAGTCTACACCTCCAAAAAGGAGACATGAGAAACACTGAACCTAATAAATATCAAGCTAAAATATTGCAATATAGTCCTTCATACCACTAATGTCATAGTGAATAGATACATTCATGATATTAAAAGCATACATCAATCACACCATCCTCTAGAAGGAAATCATGTTTCAATAAAATCAATTTAGTGATATGATTGATGTGATAGTAAAATTACCAACACAAATAGGTATGTAACACACTAAACATTTGAAATACAACATTCATATACAATAAGGGAATATATTGATAATTTTAGTACTCCTACAATATTTTTCATCTTTGACACCAACATTCTTCATCAATGACAACCTATGTTCAACAAGTTCAACTAGTTTAACTCTTTTGGTTGTTGTCTAATCACAATTGTGCCCTCCAATTATTCCCTCATGTTATTCTCTCAAAATGGATTCTCTTTAATGTTCATAAACTACCCTTCTTATGATTCCATCTCATCCCATGTGGTGGAATTATCCTTTTATCAGTGTGTAAGGCTTGGAATTCCACACTAGATATTCTTTACCTTGTCGTGAAAGATCTGTAGGAAATACTATTGTTGAAAAAAGTATGGCTATAACATGTAGCTCTTTTGGAACCCAATTTAACCTAAACAAGTGTACACTAGGGAGATATTCTAGATGATCCTTTGGTTCTTCCCCTATTTCTATTTTGGATAGATAATCAGGTCCTTGATTTTTCTTCCCTAGTTTCACCATTATTTTAAACTCAAATTCCTGAAATAGAAGTAGCCATCTACATATCTGGCCTTGTGTGATAGGTCTATTTAGTAAGTAATTTAGTGGCTCATGGTTTCTAAAGAAAGTAAAGGGTGTTGACAATAGATGGTGTATTAATTTATAGATTTCATAAACCATAGCTAGTGCATCTTGTTCGGTGGTAGTAAAGTTTTTCTCAGCTTTGGATAATTTCTTGCTTGCAAATGCTATGGGGTGATCCTTGTTTCCTTTGGGTTGAGTGAGTACTATTCTTATTGTAATTCTGGATACATCCACATGCACATAAAATAGTATACTCCAATCTAGGAAGATTTGTTAGAAACCAAGATCAAACATGCAAACCAAAAAACCTTCCACAGAAGAGAAAATGTAACGCCCGCCGTGCAAACCCCAAAGAACAACCACATAAAAAAACACACAATTTTTTTTTTTAAAGAAAAACAAATAATCAATATACAAAATATTAAATAATTATATACATTCGTATACTTCGTTTCCTTACAACACAAATGACATAACCAACTTTGTTCTTTGAGGCACGTGAGGTCACATCGAAATAATCATTACAAGTCAACACAAAGATACCATACGAACAATAAGGAACTATAAATGTCAACATAACATGAATTCATAGATTCCATCATAAAGTAATACCATGAGGAATTTCACAAGAACAAGTAACAATACAAAGTTGATAACTATATTACAACATCTTTAATTATACAACATATCCATATAGATTACATCATGGTTCCCAATCTTGTGGGATGAATACAATATACAAGATTTATCAACAAAGTATAAAGATCTTTTGGTACAAAATTTCAACAGGATGACACTGGGCCAACGAACACTGATGGGGAACCCAACGGTGTGCGGAGCACGTTCCACCCGACCACCCCCGTGCTAAGAGGTGACAGAGAAGTAACTCCAAACAAGATTGTCAACTGACAAGAACCGAGGTACAAACATAACAAGAAGTACCAAACATAGAGCCATAACACAATACTCCAAATTGCAATAAAGACAATACAATAACATCATATTACAGTATCATAAGAGTGCAAGATCATAAATCAAATATCAATGAGATCACACAAGACCACAAAGCACACCAAAGATGTATCAAGGCAATATTCCATAAATCAATATAAATCCATTCAACAACAATCCAAACCAACTCCCATAACATACTTCCAGAGGGACATAATAAAGTAAAACACCTGAGCAACTAGGGGAGAGTGTCATTGCATAGTCCTACATGGGCTATCCTGTGCTCTTCCTCCCAACTGGAGGCGCCGGTCCATAGGGTGACTCATGCGGAGCCGTAAACCTCTCGTGAGGACGAGGTTACGACCTTGCTGACCACGACCTTCTTAGCCTTCCATTAGTCTGCAGAAGCACTAATGAAGATGAGGCATCCATATTTTAAAATTTTATAATGATATTACTACCCAACCCTCCTAAGTTAATTAATAGGTTTTCACTTGATTACTAACTCACTCGTGGGTTATCCTGTGCCCTTCCCCTTAAACGGGGCACTGACCCCCACGAGGAGCCACTCTCCCTAGAGACCCAACCAAAACCAAAAAGTAACAGGGGTTGTACTATTCCAATCATGAACATTGAAATGTAACAATAAAATTAATATGCGAGGCATAACCCATCTCACAAATAAATACCGTAACAAAATCCCACAACTCAGTACACCCCATTCGTAAAACATAACATAACAAAAACTCATGATGAAAAGATATAAATTCAGCAAAAATCACAATCCTCTGGAAGACATCAGTTTTAACACAAATGGGGTTCCCACATCAATGAACTGAAAATTTCCCGAACCCAACTAATTTACAAAATACAACTCACACGGGTACACAAATAACTTGTTTAAAATCCACAATAAATTTTGTTTTCACAGTACTCATATTAAAAAAAAGATTAAATAACAGTGCTAACATAAATACATAATTTGTCTCTTAACTTATAACATCATTTGGATATTTATAATTTAACAAATGTAATATCAATTCCTTTCTATTCTCATAATTTTATTACTGAAACAAATTTTCTGTTTTTAACTCAAACCAGAATAGAAACAGTCTGATAATATACAAAATATATTGACCAATTTACTAGTTAAAGAAATGACTTTCAAAATATAACTAAACGAATTTAATAAACATATATATATATATATATATATATATATATATATATATATATATATATATATATATATATATATATATATATATATATATATATATATATATATATATATATATATATATATATATATATATATATATATATATATATCATATATCTATATATTTATTCATTTATTTACAAGCCCAAAAATTTTAATACATAAAAATTTATCATTCAAAATTTATAAACAAATTTCAAGTTTTAATGAATTTCCAACGCTATAAAAAGGAGTATATTCATGTGACTCCCGGCCAGCGGACAGTCCCTAGATTTCCGCACTAAGCCACGGACGGTCGGACGGTGGTTACGGCTGAGGCCGAACCACCATTCGGTCAGCCAAAGCAAGGGTTTATTTTTATAAAAACAAAATAAAATTTATTACTGCCATGGATAATACAGCCGAACACAGGGTTTTAAAGAATTTTCATTAAATAAATAAATATATATATAATTACATTTATATATGTATATATATTTATCTATATATATATACATATATATATATGTATTTATATATTTTGAATACAGAGCCTTAAAATATAAATGTATATAAACAAAGTAGAGATATACAGATCCAGAATTCACATTGAGAGAATTATATCTTTTCCCAGGACAATACAACAGTAACAGTGTTTATTCCCAAAACCCAACCAAAATTTCATTTTAATAAGCAGCAATTCCTGAACCCCAGTACAAATTTCTTTTGATTGAATAACAGACCAAAAAAATTTCTAAAACCCCAGAGATTTTCTTTCCACACACATTTAATTTCAAACCCCGGAAGGAAATTTCATTCACAAAAGACAATTTTTATTTCATTTGCTGCTACAGAAAGAAAATAATTAAAAAGGAGAAAAAGAACCTGGTGTCCTGTGTCTGTAGAGGATCTGTGGAAACTTTATCCTTTTTGCAAAGCTAATCCTTCACTACCGATTGTTTCCAGCAACAGATCCAGAACCTCCCTCAGACTGAACCTTCTTCTTCAATAAATTCTCCAGAATAACAGAAAGATAATGCAATACTCCTCTAGAATGACATAAAAGATGTATGCAAAATTTCTCCAGAATCAGAAGAAAGAGAATGCAACCCCATACAAAGAAAAACCCCTAAATAAAATCAACACTCAGAAAGTCTCTTCCGTTTCCTCTTCCCATGAATACCAGAAGTCACTTTTCCAGAAATAAATAAAATTTAAATATATTCAAATCCACAAAATTTCACTTTTATTTATTTATTTATTTATCATCTCCACAAACACTTTATTAAATAATCACATTCCCATTAAAATAATTGAAATCAACCATTTGCAAGATTTTCTCAAAATAAATTTAATATTTTCACAAACTACTACTAACATTTATTTATTTATTATTATTTTATGCTTTATTTTATTAATTGTTTAATTATTTAAATCACAACATAAAACCATACACCACATTAGATAAGTCATAAAATCACAGTTACATACAAAGACTAATGTAACAACAAAATGGCTATGACCAAGATGCACAAAACCAAGAAGGTACAAGACAGTTGACATCTTGGAACAGAGTTACTTCCATGTCACCTTTGTTCAACTTCCTGCCATTGGGTTGGTTCAATGCTCGCCCAGACCTATCAAAATAGGTGGAATCGAGTCTTATTTCTACAAAGCCTGCATCCAACAAGGTGATACACAACATACATACATATAATCAATTACAAAGCATCGTGAGAAGGATTTGCAGTGTTGCAGGGCACTCGCGAACAAGTGATGCTACATGTCCCCTCACCAAATCATATCATCATCTATTGCATTATAGAATTACATTAATTTGCATCAACATCATCAATTACTATTCTCTAGCCTACTGCATTCCAATTAACTCCATCAAAAAAATCGTAATAAAAATGTCATTATAATATCCATGGCATCATAAGAGTAATATAATCAGTAACAATCTAAGCTACAACATAACATCAACAGTATCATCAAAACCACAATGTGCCAAACAAAACCACAGAGAATGTCAAGAACAAACAACAACATGAGGGGCATTACAGAAAAATAGAAAAAGCAAAGCTATTACAAAAAGATGTGCAAAATATTATTATTCAGGAATTCATAATTACATGAGATGATTTTCCTTATAAAAGCAAAGTATGCATAACCCTAATCTTATCTTGAGCAACAAGATAGCTCAACAAGATAAGGATGAGAATAATTAACCTAGGAATTAAAATATTACCTAAGTAAAGTTATGCAAGTGTAATTAAATATTAATTACACTAACACATGATCAGACATGCAAACCAAAAAAACTTCCACAGAAGAGAAAAATAGTAAAAAGCAAAGCTATTGCAAAAAGATGTGCAAAATATTATTATTCAGGAATTCATAATTACATGAGATCATTTTCTTTATAAAAGAAAAGTATGCATAACCCTAATCTTATCTTGAGCAACAAGATAGCTCAAAAAGATAAGGATGAGAATAATTAACCTAGGAATTAAAATATTACCTAAGTAATGTTATGCAAGTGTAATTAAATATTAATTACACTAACACCCCCCTATAAGTGCAACTTAGGGAGACTAAAAAAGAATGCACCTAAATGCTAGGATGAATGCAAGAAAGCATGAATGGGTCTCGAAAATAAGGCTTGATCAGCTACCCATGTACAAATGCAATAATGAGGTAGAGAAGGAAAACCCAATGGGACAAAACTTCCCTACAATGAGATGACTTGGTGCAGGAGCACCTACACTACATCATCAATATTTGATTGTTTGAATGCATAAGTAGGGTAATGTTAGTGTCTTTAAGTTTATCTTTTCCAATAAGGTCTAAAAAGACTGGCCATAATGTAATAAAAGTGTTTGTTGAGTCATTTAGGGAAGAAAGTTAATCTTGCACCTACAAGTGTTTGTAGGCTCCTTTGAAGGAAAATCTTGGAGTTTGTATTAGGGGGTGAAAATTTTGGGTCTTAGGTAGGTGATGAGGCTATTTTCAAGCCTTTAGTATGATTTTAAGTGTCATAGGTTGTGAATAATACATAGGAATTTCAATATTCTTGTAAAAGTAATCCAAATAGGTAATTAGGCCTCCACTGGTCCTAATCATTCCAAATATGTTATAAGGTGGTTATGGACATTGGGAAGTTGAGTTTGGATGAGAAAAAAATTAAATATGATGTAATCATTCGAAGGGAGGTTGATGAAGACAGATTGAAACCATATTCAATAAAATTTTGCCTGTTCCAAGCAATCTGTGTTTTACAGCATATTCTTCCTCTGTACGGAACCGTATAGGTTCTCCATGGTTTGTTTATTTTGTAAAAATTGATTAATGTTTCTACATGCAAATTCTTTTGGTTTGAGGGTCTAATCCATTGTGAGTTTGTTTAGAGAGCGTAGAACAATGGCTGCTTGGTTTTGATAGTGACAAGGGTTTGAGGCAGTTTTGAAGGTGCATAACTCATCCCACCTACTGTATGGCAATGTGACTCAATGGGATGAGTTGATCTAGCATAGGAAATGGTTCCTCAAGGGTAGAAGGCATAGGAGATTAGGTTTTAAGTGAAATGTTCAAGAGGGAGGCTGAAAATGTGAGGTTTTCCACTTGAAAATGGAGACCCTAACCTGTGTTTTGATGTTATGATAATGTCCAAATCCAAGTAAGAGTTTTTTGAGCATGGGGGGACCAAATGTGATATTTCTGAGTAGTCAGATTGATTGGGAAAGATCTAGAAGTTGGAGAAACAATAATGATGCTCAAAAATCCTAAGTTCTTGTGTTTTTATGAGGGTTTTGACATTTGGGGTCTATATGAGCACATAGGGTCCTAAAACCTAGAAAATCCCTTGTTTTGAATCATTTATCAAGACTTTTTTAAGGTTAGGAAGTTTGGTGAGGAGATTAAAGAGGGGCCTCTTCGGAAAAGTGGCCTAATAAATTCTTGATTTTGAAGCCTTTGATCCAAAAGAATGATATCTGAGTCTTTGATATGTTGAATGAATCTGAAATGGGTGCTTGATTCCATGTTTTAATTCTCAAGTGTTTTGGAGGGATTTGGAGAAAAGACTGAAAAACCAATTTCCCTGTACTATAAGGAAGACTAGAGGCAAAAGGCAAGTTTTGAAGATCTAGAGGAATTTGACTTTAAGGTTGAATTCAAATGGCTAAATTGTCATCAAAGGAATTTTGAGGGAATTTTTTAGAGCCTTGGTGGAGGTTTGTAGTTGTTGTGCAGATTGGAGGAATAAGACTCTTTGAGGGTGAGTTGATGTCTGACATATTGAAGATGTTTCCAATAAAGATTCATTGTTTTTGAATTGACACTAGTTTGTTGTGAGTTATTATTCACTTTGGCTCTGCATCATGACTGCTGCAAAGAAGCACTGGAAGAATACTATGGAGTAACACTGGAACCACAATCCAACAAGAAAGGATAGATACTTCTATCTACAAGAAACCAAATGAGAGTCACTGAAGGACTTAAGCGGAATCATAATAATGTGACAGTAGACCCGATGCCATGGAACACTGGAAAACTCACAAACTAGAACAACCCTAGAATCTGTGAAGCAACAATAGATGAAATGATGACAGAATTTGGAAATTGTGTATCTTGATGCCAATTCCAAACTAAGACTAAAAATATTCCATGGGAACAAGTACCATAAAGACTCTGGAACATTAACCATAAAAACATGGCCCTCAAACTGAGATGGATCCAATGCAGATAATTAACCATAGGCTCTCAATCTAAAGTGTGAACTAATGTGAATCTTATGTGTCAAGCTAAGACAAGATGTGGCCAAAAGAAACTAAGAAACCAGATATAACCCATGCGAGTTTCCAACAAATCAAAATGAAATCAAAGTGCATGCACATTCTAATCAGATTATTATGTAAGAAACCCCCTTGATGAAACTTTATCTCAGTTCATTTATTACAATAACCCAATGATTCTAAAAGGAGAGAATGAAAACATGCATAAATATAGAATAAAAATAGACCTTAGATCTATGTAGAGGATTGAACCAGATTTCCAGTGTTGCAAGAATGGCAAAAAATGGATAAGCTAGTCAAAAGATATGTCTCTTGGAGTGAAAACAAGAACATGCAACTTCTGAGGCTGAAAAAGACAAAAAATGAAAAACCAAAAAATTGCACCTATACCATTGCGTATAGCTTGGAACCAACTTTCTGATGATATCTCGTTTGCAAAAAAACGTCGCTGTATGCAAAAGTTATGCCCGATTCCATGAAAGTGCTCTGAAACTGCCCAATATGCCCTTATGTAGCCCGTAGGGGCTAAAAAATAAAGCCCCTGGTCACCTGAGCGGACCAGGGGGCTGGCAGTAGGGTCTGGGCGTGGCCCCTAGTCACCAATGTGATCACCATAGGGGGCTGAGAGGTAGACGGGCGCTGACACTAGGCGCTTGGTTGCCAATATGACCAACGTCGATTTATAAAGCCCTCGAGGGTTGGACGTAGCTCTCAGTCCCCAAGGAGACTGTGGCGGGGGCTGGACCAGGCACTGGGAGCTAAGTAGAGTGCATGGTTCTCCACATGACCCTAAGTGGTGGGAAAAAGGCTCGAGGGGGCTGAGTAGGTGGTAGACTGGCGTCAGAGAGGGTGGCACGGTTGGTGGGAGCGGCGTGGTGGCGGCTGAGTCCATTTGAACGGGCAGTGTAGAAAATTTTCCAAATTTTTGATTTTTTAAATATTTTTTTTGAATTTTTTTCAAAATTTGTGCCTCGTGAAGCATGTCTGGGGGACATACGACCCTTGGACAATTTTTTTTGCCTCCCCATTCAACTGTGTCCAAAATGGAAATTTTTTATATGAAAATAGGGTTTTTTGGGTGTTGCGAATCCAACGATGAGGTCCGTTTTGGCCCAAAGTGCCCAGAAAATTAGGTGACCCACAAATCTCTTAGAAAAATCACCGAGGTTGAAACCCTCACAGATTTATTCAACGATGACCAAAATGAATGAAATAAAAGCCATTTCTAACTTTTTGAAGCGCTCTGAATCCAATGGAAAACCCCAAACTAATCCAAGATGCACAATAAATATACTCAGGGAATGAAACCCTCGAGGAACCCCGAACATGCTCTGTAATGTATTTCTCCAAAAAAGCTGAGAAGGGGCTATAAATCAAGGCTCTCATACCATGTTAGAAACCAAGACCAGACATGCAAACCAAAAAACCTTCCACAAAAGAGAAAAATAGAAAAGGCAAAGCTATTGCAAAAAAGATGTGCAAAATATTATTATTCAGGAATTCATAATTACATGAGATCATTTGCTTTATAAAAGCAAAGTATGCATAACCCTAATCTTATCTTGAGCAACAAGATAGCTCAACAAGATAAGGATGATAATAATTAACGTAGGAATTAAAATATTACCTAAGTAAAGTTATGCAAGTGTAATTAAATATTAATTACACTAACAATATTAAGATGGGGGCATCCAAAATTTTGTGTTTAAATGTGTCAAATTTGGTTTGAAATTCTTCATTCAATTAGATATTCTTACTAGTTTTCTTTTTCTACTATTCTTCCAATAGTTCAACTATAACTGCATATCCTATAAATTTGTGGTGATAATTGGTGTAACCTAAGAAAGTTTTGACTCTTGGGACTGCCTTAGAAGGTGGTAGTGTAATAATTAGGGTAACCTTCATAGGGTCTACCATCAATCCTTCTAAATTGTAAATAATGTACCCTAGTAGTGTTCCATAGGGTACCACAAACATGCATTTCTTAAAGTTTAATGCTATTTGAATACTCTAACATCTGTTTAACATCATTCTGACTACTTGCACATGATATTATATCATCCTGTATACTGTCTAATTGTCTAACTATAATTCCAAGAAGTCATGTATGAATCATTTAAATGAGTTTTTTATTATCTTGTTGAATACTATAGATGCATTCTTTAGGCTAAATGACATCACTGTGTACATACAAGAACCCCATTCTATTACAAATATAGTTTTAGGTTGATCTTCTTCCCTTATTTTTCATGGTGGTATCCAAAGAAACCATTAGTGAATGAGTAGATCTCTCTTCTATCCATTGGTTCTAATATTTCTTTGGCGAAAGATGTAGGGAAGGGGTCATGTATGTAAGCTTTATTAAGATCCCTAAAATCAACACATATTCTTACCTCACCCATCTTCTTGTTTTGTATAACCATAGGGCTTATCCATTCTACATCTTTTATCAGTTTAATTATGCTAGAAGTTTGGAGATGTTGAAAGATTTAGTTTGTAAGTTGCTTGGGTGTTGTCATTGATGTCAACCCCTTGTGTAAAGAGTGTTTTGGAATACTAATGGTATTGATGATGTGCCTAGAGTTGTTGGTATTGATGTCAACCCAATGTTGGAATTGTCATTAATGTCCTACTTCAGTATGGTTGCAGAAGTTGTTGGCTTGATTTTTCTTTGAGAATATTATTGTTGTTGGAAGGTGTTGCATGTTGTAGATGTTGTAGATGTGTTGCATAGATCTCCCCCTTTGGTATTTATGGAAAAACAACAAAAACTCAAAAACACAAAACTCCAAAACTCCAACTCAAAACTACAAACACCAAAAAATCCAAGTACTCCCCCTTTGTCCAAAAATTCAATACCTCTTTTTGTTTTTGTTTTTCTCTTCATTTTCCTCCTCCTTTTTTCCATCAAAGGAATAGGGACAAAATTCAAACACTCAAGAACTCAAGAAAAAATAACACTTTTCACATGGAAGATTTTCTTGTACCTTTCTCTCACAATTGGAAGAATCCTTTTCCAAGCTAGCATTGCAGAATCCAATTTGGCACTCATACTATCCAACATAGTCAACAACATAAATGAGGATGACTAGTCCTGAGACAGGCACTATCAGTCAAAATCTTCTGCATCAGAAAGTATCTTAGAGAGACAATCCATCTAGACCTTAATAATTTCCTTGACCAACTAGAAAGTTCTAACCAAGTCTTGACTTTGTCTCTGAAAAATCAATAACTCTGCTTGCAACTCACCAAATATTATTCTCTATTTTCCATCTTTATATTTGAAGAAATAAAAACTCTTTCCAATATTATTCTTCTTAGATTCAATAGCTTCAATTCTGCTTCAAAAATTATCAACAACAGTAGGCCACCAGAGACAATACCTGTAGATGTCAGACATCTCCTTAATGTATTCTCTTGTCTCACCAATGTGTTTGGATAACTTCTATTTAGCTTTGAAACACCTTCTCTCAATCATAGCTTCAAACTTATGTCCTTTAGGTCCTTCCAACAAAAACATTTCTTCAACAAATTCTACTAGATTATTCAGTAACAAGTTAGAAACATCTGGAATAGTAATACCCTTTTCGAGCAAATAATCAACCAAAGCATCATCAATTTTAAGCCTTATGTTCGAAGATATAGCACACTACATTTCACCAACCTTCTTCATATCACCTTCATCTAACATCGTTCGAATATCATCTAGATCAACATAATTAGATCTAGGAATAGACTCTTCTTCGTTCCCCTTTTCTTCTGAGATAATGATGACATCTTCTGTGTTAACTTTCCTCTTTTTAGGTTCCAGAGGGGAACAACCAATAAAAACTTCCAACTCCTTCTTACCAGAGGAGGAACCCTCCTCAAACTAACTAGAAATTATCACAATGAAGCACAAATCCATTTGCAAGTGAACCATAGATTTTTGGGATAGGGGACTCTCTTACACTTCTAAGGTTTTGCGCCTAAAAGGAGAAAGGAATCCCAAAAACCTTGATGGATCATTCAAGAATATGCTCTTGAGATTCCAATGCAAGGATGAATGAAATATGTCTAAGGGGAATGTCCTAGATGAAAATAATTGATAAAAGAG
The DNA here is from genome assembly GCA_007258455.2 of Sequoia sempervirens. NCBI lineage: Eukaryota > Viridiplantae > Streptophyta > Pinopsida > Cupressales > Cupressaceae > Sequoia > Sequoia sempervirens. The sequence goes on from VDFB02271358.1 coordinate 1,163,544,864, forward strand.
ATTAAATACTAATGCAAAACTAAGGAAATGCACTTTTTTTGAAAATACACTGTGTTATGCAAAATGAACTAAAAGGGTATGTGCAGGATCATCATGGAAAAAACAGTGTGGTGGCAATAAAATTCAAAAAAATCAAAGTTAGGCAACTTGATGTAAAAGTTTGAATAAGTTATCTATATTATTTAAAAAATATGTAAGAATAGAATCTATAGAAAATTGAATGTAGTTTCTAAACTATTAGGTTTATTTAAAAAAAAAAATCTATTTGGTGAAAATTTAAAATTTCAATGCAAGTGCTTAAATTCAGGAAAAATAAGAAGTAGGTGTCTGTTTAACCACCCTAACCACAATAAAATGATAATATTTTTATAAGATTTTAGATATAAGTAGAAGACTCATGTCCCAATGTGATGCATATTTTTGTAATTTTTTTCCAAGTAAATAATTAATTATGATTTTTTATTACAACTTTTAAAAAATATAAAAATATCGTATGTCTAACCACCTCAACTTGGTCAAAACTTCATGAAATTCATTTTTTTTAATCCTATAGTATGAGAAGCATAGAATGTGATGTATGTTTTAGATTCAAAAAATGTGATACCATTTGAAAGCTATAGATGTTTTTCAATTAGCCTATCAATTAAGACTTTAGTCGTAATTCATATAGAAAATAAATAATAATTATTTATTAAATTCAAAGTAAAGAATAATTTATATTGGTAGAAAGCTAAGAATATCCTTTTAAAACCCTTTTCATTTCATCAATTTTGGGTAAAAAGAAGTCGTTAGCCACATACCCTATACATACCCATCATATCGCCACTTTTTGGCCCATCATGATCTCCTTCACATACCCAAAAATGCAAGTAAACTATAACAAAAATTAATGAAACTGGAGAGGTGCACATGAAAACTGGAAAGTGATGGAGAGGAGCTCTGGAATCCTATAGAAATCACTGTTGAAGCCAACTGGGACACTTATGCCAAGCTGGGTGACTTTGTCCTATTTTAGGGAAATTCTACCAGAATAGGTTTTAGCCAAAAGGGTACTCACAACTGCAGAAACCACTTTTCAGGCCTGGTAGTGGGACTAATTCACCACTAATGGTGACTTAGTCCACTTCCAGATTTTGGAAAATTCAAAGATGCAATTTGTAGCTCTTGGTCTGCACTTTAGCTCCTAACAGGTTTCTAGATCCGAAACTACATAATCTGACCTACAGATGATCTCCAATCTTCTTTTAGTGTTTTTACCACTTTTAATGACTTTGATGATTTTTTGACACCTTTTGACACCTTTCTCCTTGACAAATCTGCACACAAGTTGTGCAAAACAAATGCAAAGAGGGGAAAAAGTGTTAAGGGCTAGTGCAAGGCAAACCTCGGTCTAGTAATTAAACCCTTGAAAATGAATGAAATGAAAAGAGAATGATGAATGAACATGTAGTGCTACAACTCACCAAACCCTTGAAGTGGAAATATGAAGATATGCAAGTAGAAGCTCCAATGGATGTATGCTTGAAAATGACTAGAATACTAAAGTGAATGCTTGAATACTTGATTAGAAAATTCGAGAGTTTAGGAGGATGAAATGAGAGGAAAAACCCTATATTTATACATGATTATACCAAATTTCCCAAAAATACCACATCACAGGTTGACCTCAAGGCTTAGAAAATAATATCCCGCTAGAATTTTGAAATAATTTTGATTTTTGAGCCAAGTGGGACTAAGTCGCCCTATTGGCAACTTGGTTTGACTTAGGAATTTTACGTGGGTGTCGGGAATTAAAGTGTATTAAATGATTTTGAACAAGATTATTCTAAAAAATACACTTAAGGCCTGCAAGTGTATAAAGGGGCCATTTAAGCATAAGAAAGGGTCAAATTATTGATGACAAGCCTAGAAAGTGTGAAAGTTTGTTACAACACTTTGAAATAAGGCTTCGAAAGTGATAAAAAGAGGTTATTTAAGTGAATTATATTAAAAAGGTCCTAGAAAATTGTGAAAGTGGGTTACAACACTTCACAACACTTTTACAAGGCATCATAAAGTTCATATTGATTTACAAGGGTCCAAGACCTAATGCGAATGTGTTGACCACATTACAACATTAAATCTAGGAAAAAATAGGCCAATATCCATAAGAAAGACCCAAATGAGTGTGAAAATGTCCAAAGATACATTTTTCTATGCTACATTTAGCCCCCACTTTAGTGAGAGGATGAACTTGCTTGAAAATCACACTAAAGTAGCCAAACATGCACATCAAGAGGGATCCAAATGCACCCATGCTGGAAAGATGAGACAATAACAATCAAGAGGGGTGATCAAGCCCCCAGGATCGAGATCCCATGGCGAACCAAACATAAGCACAAAGGAACACACATGAAAATGATGTAAAAGAATGAAAGGGAGAGATGGAGAAGGAAAAAGAGAGTCAGATCAAGCTTCGATCATTTTTTCATCCCGGGGTGGATTAGATCTAATATTTTTGTCCAAAAAATGAATACTCACTATGAGATGATGGAACTCATGGCTGTCCACTAGGTGAGAAGGCCCGAAAGGTGAGAAACATACACTCATGGCTGGTATGCACTCACACACATGTAGGTGGCTATGGGGAAAGTCATGCCTTAGAATGGGCTTCCCACTCAACCATACCAAATTTATACCTCCTGATAAATTTAATAAGGCACCACAAAAGAAAATGACTTTTCGAGCTTCACAAGACAAGCAAAAATTTGTATGCTTAGAGCTCATGAAAAAATGCAATGGCACCACAAACATGCAAATTGTGTTATGCAAGGTGGCCAAATGCAAAATGCAACATGCAAAGAATTTTCAAAGGAGTCTTTCTTAGTTCATGTGAGGTCTTTAACTTAGAGAACATTGTGTCTAATGTCTCCAAGAGAGGACCGATAAAAGAATAGAAAATTTGCCACTTAGGGGATGTAGTGTGTCGTATAAAGCCACTAAGAGGAATGTAATATGCTAAGATAGATCACGCTCATGAAGGAAACTATACCCAATTTCATCCACAAAGCGATAAACACATAATATGAAGTAAGAAGGCTATACTAATAACCAAGAAAAGAAAAAATGCAAAAGAATAATGCCAATGTATGCCCCCACTTGAAAGGAATTGCTAGACACCGTACTATGAGCAATTACTTTAAAGTAGCAAATAAACAATAAAAACAAGAAGAAAGACATGAGATCCAAATTAGAAAGCCCTATGCCAAGTCATATTTTTCCAAGTAAGGCTACGTCATGTGAGAGGAAAAGAAAAGAAAGGAAAGGGGTTGCCCCCGAAATGAAAAACACCAAACACATAGGGGATCTATGGATTTGGGGGCAATATGTTTTTTGTTGCAATGTTGTTTAGAGAGCTTAGAACTATCATCATCCCCCAAATACATGGAATTGGAAGAATGCCACAAAGAGAGAGAAAACAAAGAAAAAGAAAGAACCTTTTGGGTCAACATGGAAGAGACATAGGGTGTTTCAACGCTTTGTGTCATCCCCAAAAGGAAAACACAGGAGAAAGACAAAATAAAAGACAAAGAAAAAGAAAATCCTTTGGGTCAACATGAAAGAGACATGAATGTCTTAATGCCTTGTGTCATCCCCAAAAGGAAAACACAAGAAGATAAAGGAAAAAGACTAAAGCGATGTACAACATAGAGAAGAATGAAGGTACAAATAGAGGAATGCCACAAAGAGAGATAACATCAAACAAAACAACACGGGGGAGCACATTATGTACATGCAAACACACAAAAGAAATAGAAATTGAAAAAGACTAGTAAGGAAAATGTGAGTCAACCATCAAGCAAGTAATCCACCTCCCAGTCATGTTCATGATATGCCAAGGGCAGACAACTAGCTGAAGGGACAAGAGAAAGTGCCAAACTAGGGGATGCACCGGGTTCAACACTCTTTATAGGAGATTTATCATTTAAGCTCATGGAGGAGGAGAACAATGTGTTCAAATCATTATGCACCTCTTCATCAATTTTAGCAATCTTGTCATCGTCATCCAGATTAATCACAATAGGAGGACGAATGATAATTTCCAATGAAGAGTATACCTATTGTTGTGATTGTTGTATTGGATCTTTTTGTTGTGGTTGGGGAGGAGGGTCATCATGCATTGCTTTTGTCAAGTGTGGATTTTGATTTTCTTTGTTTTCTTCTTCATGTAACTTGTGAGCAAGGAAAAAACATCTACACCTATGCTCCCTAGCTCCTCTATTTCTTTTGGTTTTTTTTGTCAAGTTGTGTTTGTGAAGGAGAGGGTTGGTCAACCATAGGTTTCTTTTCTTCCCCAAGGGGAGGAATGGAAGGAACCATGGAAGGTTTTTCATCCACTTTCTCCTTTGCTTTGTAAACTTGTTTTATTCGAGGAGGCATGACGAAGTTGTTTTCATTGTCTCATGGTCTCTTAGATGATGTCGGGGAGCTTTGTGGTGTTGGTTGATTTGGGTTGTTTGGATCTTGTTTAGGTTGAAGAATGGTTTCATCTAGGATAGGAGTGTCAGAGGTTGATGGGGATATGTTGCGGAGAGACAATTCTGCTATTTTCTTTGCTTTGAATTTTTGGTAATCTATAAAAAAAGAAGTCTTGTTGAGGCATTATAGGTTCCATGGGCTCAAGCCAAAAGGATTCTTAGGAAAAATTTCCTTTGGAAGACAAGGGGTTAAAGCTACTATGGTGGACAGTGAATATTTCATTATCAAATGTAAACTTTAAGCATTTATGGATAACCAAAGGGGCAACTTTCATTGAGCGAAGCCATCAATGGCCTAGCCTCAAACAAAACTAGTCTGACTGTGGAATGATCTAGAATGCGACATCCAATGTTTTGGGTCCTATTTGTAATGGAAGGATGATCGATCCTATCATAGGGCAAGCAAAACCATTGTGTGTCTTGATCCATGCTTTTGGTTTATCATAGTTGAATCTTGATAAAGGTCATGTAATACCAAAAATTCCTCGGTGATCATGTTCTCTCCATAGGTGGGATATATTAGTATCCCATTAGTGGGCTTGTCATAGATATGACCATCGGCTGGATTTTTAATTATATCCTTAGAGGAGAAAGCAATATCAAGAGCTTTCTTAGGTTGGCCCTTACGAGGGATAACATCTATAGCACCTACCATTTCATGCATAGGATTAACATGGGTAACATGTGGGATAGGATCATGATGTTCATTATCTATATCCAAATTCATCACATCATTGTTTGTAGTTTCAATAGCTTTGATAAATGAAATATTATGTTTGGGAATTGCATAAGTGAAAATTTTCAAGTTTTGATTTGGAGGGGCAATAGACTTATTACCTTGATAATTAACACTTATTAACATAAGTGTTGATAAATGAAATATTATGTTTGGGAATTGCATAAGTGAAAATTTTCAAGTTTTGATTTGGAGGGGCAATAGACTTATTAACACTTGTAATGGATAGATGACCTGAATCAATGAGGTCTTGCGCAAGATATTTAAGATGCTTACAATGTTCCTTGTCATGTCCATTTTTTCTATGATAATGGAAATAAGCATTGGATTCAAAGTTCAGCGGTAAAGGCTTAGTAGGATCGAGTGATTTGATGATAGGCAAGGTAATCATTTGTTGTTGTAAAAGTTGGGACATTGTGTTATGAAGGGTGGTGTGAATTATCTTTTTGGATCTCCATAACTAAAGGGAACTGCGGTTTTAACAACTACTACTTGGTTGTTTATAGTTTGAGTTGGTTGTTGAGGGGGGTTGAACTGTAAGAACCCTTTGTTTTGCTTTCTAAATGGTTGGGAATTTTTTTGGTTGCCAGGTTCAAATTTCTTAGCTTGGCTAGAAGTGGACCTTGTATCTCGACTACTAACTAAATTGTGATAATCACAAAGGGTAGTAAACAAGTGCACGAAGGGGGGAAATTTCATCATAGTGAGTTTTTCTTGAAATTTAGTTTTCAAGTTTTCTATAAACATATTTTGAAGGTGTGGGTCAAGAATCTTGACATCGATTTGGGAATAAAGTGATTGATAGCGTGAGATAAAATTAGCTATCTTTTCTTCCTCATTTTGCTTGCATCTCATTTAATCGGCCAAGGTCTTCTTGGGAGTCATATGCACTTGGAAATGATTTATAAATGCATCAACAAGTTCACTAAATGAACGAATTGAATTGTTCAGTAAAGACAAGAAACATTCCAAGGCCCAGTGTCTTTTAAAGTCCTAGGAAATAGTTTTGCTAATAGTTTATCATCAAGGAAAAAGTCACTACATAAGGCGGTGTAGGCATTAACATGGTTAGAAGGATCTCCCTTCCCTCCATATTTCTCAAATCTAGGCATCTCTACTCCTTGTGGCATCGATGTTCGCAATATTTCCAAAGACAATGGGCTACTTTGAACATAATATGTGGGTGGGCCATTCTAATTTTGGTTTATGGTGGAGATTTGTTTTTGCATGGATGAAATAGTTTGGAAAAGTTGTGTTATAAGAGGGTCATTGTAAGTGGTATGTGATGGAAGTGAAAGTGGTGATGGAGTGTATGTAGTGGTAGGGATAGTGAATGGAATTCTTATAGATGGTATTATATAAGAGGATAGAACATGCAATGCCACGTAGGAATCAAGGATGCTAACAGGAATACTCAAGGAAGAAATCACATTACTAACTTGTTGTAGTGTTGTTGTGATGTGAGGAGTGGTATAGGTAGGTATTGAGGCTATGGTTGAGGGAGGAGGAGTTTGAGGTCCTCCTTGGTTTACCACATTGTTTGCTGGTTGAGGAGCACTAGAGGTTGGAGGAAGATGTTTTGTGTATATCTCAACTATTTGTTTCACAACATCTAGACCATCTTCACTTTCAAGCATGTGATGGATGTTTTCTATGGTAGGAATTGCAGTGGCAGAAATTTTTTCAAGGATTACTTGATGTTGGAGATGTGTTAAGTCCTCATAAATGTGAATTATTTTGTCTTGCGGGATATGATCATTCTGTGTGTCAACTTACATGTTATTTGAAGGCAAAGAGTTGCTAATAATAGTATCCATGCCTAGTGTACTAGTTGCATTACTAGGAGTGGAAGCTTTAGATAACCCAAGATCCACAACGAGTGTGTTATCATGAGATGACATGAGTCTCAAACTTCTTTTCACTAAGGTATTAGAAATAAGACACCAAACACTCATACAAAGGTCTTTGTGAATGAAAATGCAATCTAAACTAACAAGAATGAAATGTTGAAAACTGGAATTCTAGAAAATAAAACTAAAATGAAAAAATAACAAACAAAAACTTAGAAATTACAAATTAAATTCCAAAAAATGCAGTGACAAATATGCAATTGGACTAAGTCGCCTAGGGTGGCGAATGAGTCTAGGGAGTGATTTTTTTGAATTTTTTTGAATTTTAGGATTGATTTTTATGCTTTTTAGGTTTTCAGACGCAAATAGAATATGAAAATGCAGAATTTTGTTGATTTTTAATGATATAAAGTGCAAAAATGCAAGCTAGATGAGATTTTCACTAATACAAATTTTAAAACCCTAAGATGCAAATTAAATAATGCAAAATGTAATGCAATGTTAATGTAATCTATTCTTAGGATGTAAATACCCTTGAAATCAGAAATAGAATGTTTTAAATGCAAGTTCACCAAAATGAACCATAGATTTTTGGGATAGGGGACTCTCTTACATTTCTAGGGTTTTGCACCTAAAAGGAGAAAGGAATCCCAAAAACCTTGATGGATCATTCAAGAATATGCCCTTGAGATTCCAATGCAAGGATGATTGAAATCTATCTAAGGGGAATGTCCTATATGAAAATAATTAATAAAAGAGATTGAATACTAATGCAAAACTAAGGAAATGCACTTTGTTTGAAAACACATTATGATATGCAAAATAAACTAAAAATGTAAGTAAACTATAATATAAATTAATGAAACTGGAGAGGTGCACATGAAAACTGGAAAGTGATGGAGAGGAGCTATGGAATCCTGTAGAACTCACTGTTGAATCCAACTGGGACACTTATGCCAAGTTGGGCAACTTAGTCCTGTTTCGGGGAAATTCTGTCAAAACAGGTTTCAGCCAAAAGGGTACTCAGAACTATAGAAACCACTTTTCAGGCCTAGCAATGGGACTAATTCACCACTAATGGCTACTTATTCCACTTCTAGATTTCAGCAAATTCAAAGATGCAATTTCTAGCTCCCGGTCTGCACTTTAGCTCCTCATAGGTTTTTGGATCTAAAATCGCAGAATCTGACCTATAGGTGATCTCCAAGCTTCTTTTAGGGTTTTGACCAATTTTAATGATTTTGATTATTTGTTGACACCTTTTTACACCATGCTCTTTGAAAAATCAGTACACAAGGCCTACAAGATAAATGCAAAGAGGGGAAAAGGTGTTAAGGGTTGGTTTGGTAATTAAACCATTGAAAATGAAATGAAATGAAAAGATAATGATGAATTAACAACATGCAATGCTACAACTCACCAAACCCTTGAAGTGGAAATTTGAAGATATGCAAGTAGAAGCTCCAATGGATGTCTGCTTGAAAATTCTTAGAATACTAAAGTGAATGCTTGAATGCTTGATTAGAAAATTAGAGAGTTTAGGAGGACAAAATGAGAGGGAAAAACCCTATATTTATACATGATTATACAAAATTTCCTTAAAATACCACATCAGAGGCTGACCTCAAGGATTAGAAAATAATATCCCACCAGAATTTTGAAATAATTTTGATTTTTGAGCTAAGTGGGACTAAGTCACCCCTATTGGAAACTTGGTCCCACTTAGGATTTTTAACTGGGTGTCAAGAATTAAAGTGTATTAAATGATGTTTAACGAGATTATTCTAAAAAATACACTTAAGTAAGGTTTGCAAGTGTATAATGGGGCCATTTAAGCATTAGAAAGGGTCAAATTATTGATGACAATCCTAGAAAAGCGCGAAAGTTTGTTACAACACTTTAAAAAACTTTGAAATAAGGCTTGGTAGGTGATAAAAAGAGGTTATTTAAGTGAATTATATTAAAAAGGTCCTAGAAAAGTATGAAAGTGGGTTACAACACTTCACAACACTTTTACAAGGCATCATAAAGTTCTTATTGATTTACAAGGGTCCAAGACCTAATGTGAATGTGTTGACCAAATTACAACATTAAATCTAGGAAAAATTAGGCCAACATCCATAAGAAATATCCAAATGAGCATAAAAATATCCAAAGATACATTTTTATACGCTACATCAAGGATGAGAAATAAAATTTGCATGCATTTGCTTTATCTTCCATACATTCCAAATATCTGTAAACTTGCTTTTTAACAGGAATGCCAAAATTCCACTTAACATTCTCCTTTGCCGGTAGCGAACTCAAAAAGTAAAATACCAATCATATGAGCAGAGATCCAAATAGGAAAGGATAAATCTTGACTAAATAAATTCTACCATTATCAATTAGGTTTTCCATTATTATGCTACACAAATTGAATTGCTTATTTTCCTTCACCATCATGTGTGCAAGATATACAACAATAGCCGAAGTAGAACCTTCACAATTTTTGAAATAGATTTTATAAGTGATGCTGTAAGAAACATACCTTACTATAGGATTGATAATGGTATTTATCAGTAGAGCCTGGGGGTCTTTGTCAATACCTGTAAGTTCCTCCATGTCTTTGTATTTCACCATTTTCTTCCTAGGGAGGTCACCAACACTACACAAACTAGTAATAGCTTCAATGGATTCATTTTAGATAGGGTTTTTCCAAAACAATGTTTCCATCCCTGAATCGACTTATGAGGAACAAGATAGATTCTTTTTTTGTAAACTACGAAAATTCTCCCCATAAATCCATACCCTGAGTTTTTACACTCTATAATTCATCTGTCTTCAAGCCTAGTTCCATTTCCTTCATCTTTTGATGATAAAACTCATCCAACTCAACTCCCTTCAGCCTTAGCAGAATACCACCACTCAATCCTCTGCTAATAGATTGGATCGTTGCACTTAAATCTTCTTCAAACTATTTATCGCTCAACAAAAAATCTTCTTCTTCTCCTTTACAAACTATGGGAAATGATTTTGAAAACTCCCACTTTTTATTCTTAATTACTCATAATGATTTCACCACCAAAAATGCACATTGATGATTCTAGCAATTGTACTTTTCTTTTCAATCAGTCAGATTAAGCTTCATCAGTTATCAGATCAACTGGTTCAAACTTAATCATGTTAAAAAAATCATATCAATATTACTTGGGAGAGGGGGAACTGATAGGATATGCAATGCAAAACTGTCCCCGAGCTAAGGAAGATTGGCTTAGATACCGGTAGGGCATGTACCAGGATCTGATACCATGAAAGTGTTCTCCACACTTGTTTCCTTCTTCTTCCAAACCGTGACCATATTTTTCTTATATTCATTTGATTCTACAACCTTCCTTTTGTTCTCAAGATTTTCTGGAGCAACATATCTGAATGGGTTAGCATAATGTCCAGGTTGATTGCACTTGTAACATCTTTGTCCTGACTTAGCTGAGTGACTTTAGGCCTGTACTAATTAGCTTTGTGACCATAACCATGAAAGAGATTGTTCATTCCATTCCTTCTTGTCAGATTAGATAATTCACTTTTGCAATGACTTGCTTTGTGGCCAAACTTGTAACAATTAAATCATTGAGTATTTGGTTCCATCTTGCTTCTACATTACACAAACTTATGTCCAAAATTTTTGCATAAAAAATAGTGACCATTAAATGATAAGTACTTTGAGCATTTGGGTGCCTGATCGAAGGTCTTTTTGTAGGTGCATTAGAGTTCCAGACCTTGCTTGTTACAACTAATCTTGCTTAGCTTCAACTACTTTGTCTTCACCTATAGTGTTCTAATTTGAGCTTTCACCGGTGAATCTAAGTCCTCCTTTATCCTTGTGACATTTCTATAGGGATAAAATTTGATCCAAAATTATACAGCTTTCACATACTCTTGATTCTATTCCCAGCCTTCTGAATTCTTTATCTAACTTCTCATTTTCTTATGATTTCTATTTGATGGTACCTTTGAGATTTTCTTTAGTCTTTTTGCATTCATCCAGTTGCTATTTTAAATCCACAATGATTTCATTTGAATCCTTTAATTCCTAGCTTACCTCTTTATGTATTGCTTTGAATTTCCAGATTTGCTCCCTTAGCTTTGAGATACAAGTATTTCTTCCTTAAGATTTTCTTTCAACTCTTCATTTTTAGATTATGTGCTTTCCATACCATCTAACATTATTTTCAGTTCTTCCTCAAAGTGATAAGCTCTTGACATCTATTCAAATTTCCAAGATTTCCCTCAAGCGGTTAAGCTCTATCTACAAGGGACCAAGCTCTGATACCAATTGTTGAATAGTTCAAATAACTGGGAGGGGGGTGAATCAGTTATCCTTAAACAATTTTCTTCTCTTTAATTAATCCAAAGAAGACTTATACCAATCAGAAATTAATCAAACAGAACATGAATGCACACAACAACACTAAGTACAATGAACACCAAAATTTACATGGAAACCCAAGAAGGGAAAAACCGTGGAGAAAGCTATATCTCAATTATAAAGCATTGGTTAAGGTGGCACCAATTAAGGTGATTTTTACAAGGGCTCACTGCCAAGTTGCTCACTATAGGGTGGCTCACTGTTAGTGGGATCATTGCCCAAATACAAAACAATAGATTATAAAATATTCTCACTAAAAAAAGTGAACTGATGAAGTTGCATCTACATGCATGAGTTTAGTTCCGATTAAGAGCACAATTTTTGTTTGCAATTGATCCGGTTAAGAATATTTTGCACATCTTCCTTCCATAAACTTCACACAACCCTTTGCCAAAAAATATTACTCCTTCCTTCACACTCGTTTATTTGTTTGCACACTTGCAATATTTTATCTGCTCAGACACATCATACTTCTTCCATGCTTCTATATCTTCAATCAAAAAGATGTTCTATATATATATGGTATTGAAAGGTGCAAGACAATTGAGGGGGTTGAAGCAGTTGTCACTAAATTCAAACAAAAAACTTCAAACACTTATCAACTTCACAAACACTTAATTCTATTATTAAGTATGAGCATGAAATGAAAATAATAGAAAGAAAAATCAACACAAGAGACACTAGATTTTACGTGGAAAACCCAATAAGGAAAAAACCATGGTGAGGATTAACCCACAATATAAAGTAGTTTCAAAACTGAATACAAAAGGGTCACTGGCAAAGGGCTCATTGCCCAGAATGGGACTCATTGTCTGGATACAAAATCTCATTTCTTACAAAGATAAGTCATTGTACAAAAGGATTACAAAACTAAAGTGGATTCACAACCAAAATGAACTGGTAAGAGTGCACCTAATATGTGCTGATTCAGTTCCGGTGATGCTCAATAAATTGAATTAACACACTTCATCATCTTCACACTTCTTCACATTCAAAACTTTGCAACCACACATAATCTTCAAACCTATCTAACATATATATCTGTGTAAACAAATATTTTGGCAGCCAAGGGTCTTTCTTGCACATATAGGATTTTTCACCTAAAAGGAGAAAGATGGGGCCAAAATGCAATGTAAACATTCAAAATTAATGTAATGTGGATGAAATATTCCTAGATGAGATGATATAAATTAAAAGGAATACTAAAATGGATTGATTATGTATGCAAAACTAACAAATACAAAGTGTTTGAAAACACAGTGTTGTATGCAAACATGAACTAAAAGTATAGACAAATAAGAACATAACTTAATGAAACTGAATGAGGTGCACCTGGAGATTGAAAGATGATTTTGAAAGGTTCTGGAATGTTGTAGAGATTAGTGTTGAAGCCCACTGGGACTCATTTTCCACAGATGGTGAATTAGTCCTGTTTTTGGTAAAATTTGCTAGAATAGGTTTTGGGATGTTGGGAACACAAAACTTTAGATTTTTTTTTTCTAGCCTGGAAGTGGGACTGATTCACCATAGATGGAGAATTAGTCCACCTAAAAATTTATGAAAAGTCAAAGGTCAATTCTATGGGTCTTGGTCTACAATTTTCTGCCTGACAGCTTGCTAGATCTGAATCTGGAAAATCTGATGGGAAAGTGTTCTCGAAGCTTCAAATAGGGTTATGTTGACTTTGATGACTTTGATGAATTTACAACACCTTTTTGATACTTTTCTCTTTGAAAAATCTGCCTACAAGACCTGCAAACACACATGCAAAGAGGGGAAAAAAGGTTAAGGGTTAGAGAATAGGGTTTGCCTTGGTCAAACCTCAATTTGGTAATCAAACCCTTGATAATGAAATGAAATAAAGAGATAACGATGAAAAAATAAAATACAATGTCATAAAATCACCAAACCCTTTATGTTGAAGTCTGAAGATATGCTGCTCCAAGATGCTTGAATGCTTGATTGAAGATGCTAGAATGCTATGAATGGATGGAAACTTGAATGAATGAGTGAATGGATGAATGGGGGTTAAAATGAATAGAAAATCATGTATTTATGCACAATTATGCCCTTATTTCTTGAAAATACAACATTATAGGCCAACCTTAGGTCTTAAGGAATAAAAACCCACCAGTAATTTGAATTTATTTTGATTTTTGTGCCAAGAGGGACTCATTCGCCCCTAGTGGTGAATGGGTCCCACTCAAGGCATGTGAATGGGTGTTAGAAATTAAGTTGTCTTAAATGATATTTGTTGGATTTGTATTAAAAAACACTTAATTAAGGCCTGTAAGTGCATAAAGGGGCCAAATAAAGCATAAGAAAAGTGTATTTGTTGATGACAAGTCTAGAAAATTGTAAAATTTTGTTACAAGACTTTAGAACACTTTGAAATAAGAATTGGTAAGTGATAAAAAGAGGGTATGTAGGTGAATTATAATAAGAAGAGTCTAGAAAAGTGTGAAAATGTATTACAAAACTTCACAACACCTTTACAAGACATCATAAAGTCTTAATGATTCATAAAGATTCAAGACCTAATGTGAATGTGTGGGCCACATTACAACATTAAATCAAGCCAAATAAGCACAAGGAGGGACAAAACAAGAAAAAGTAGAAGGGTTTCTTTTTTTGTGTCTACAGTTAGACCCCACTTTAGTGAGAGGACAAACTTGCTTCAAACTCACACTAAAGTAGCCGAACATGCAATCAAGAGGGGTCTGAATGTACTAATGCTTGGTGAGATGAGACAACAACAATCAAGAGGGATGATCAAGCCCCCAAGATCAAGATCCCATGGCAAACCAAACATAAGAATAAAGGAACACATATGAAAATGATGAAAAAGAATGAAAGAGAGAAGAGAAAGTTGGATCAATCTTCAATCATTTGTCCAGCTCATTTTGGATTAGATCTAGGCTTGTTTGTTTGGAAAAAAAATGCATACTCACTCTAGGGCGATGAAACTCATGGCATCAGATGAGAAGGCCCAAAAGGTGAGAAACATACACTCATGGCTAGTATGTACTCACAAACACATAGGTGGCTATTGGGAAAAGTCATGACTCAGAATGGGCTTCCCGCTCAACCATACTAAAGTTATACCTCCTGATAACTTTAATAAGGTGCCACAAAAGACAATGCCGTTTCGTGCTTCATGAGACAAGAAAAGCTTCGTATTCTTAGAACTCATGAAAAAATGTGATGGCACCACAAACATGCAAGTTATGTTATGAAAGCTGGCCATGTAAATGCAAAAGATGTTCAAAGGATTATTGCTTAGTTTATGCAAGGTCTATAACTTAGGGAACATTGTGTCTAATGTCTCCAAGAGAGGACCAATCAAAGAATAGAAAATTCACAACTTAGGGAATGTAGTGCATTGCATTAGGAAACTAAGAGGAATGTAATATGCTAAGAGAGATCATGCTCATGAAGGAAACTATACCCAATGTCATCCACAAAGTGACAAATGCATTGTATGGAACAAGAAGGTTGCACTAAGAACCAAAAAGAAGAAAAATGCAAAATGAATTGTGCCAATGTATGCCTCCACTTTAAAGGAATTGCTACACACCGTTCTGTGAGAAATTACTTTAAAGTATAAAATGAAAAATGAAAAAAGAAACAAGACATGAGAGCCAACTTGGAAAGCCCCTATGCCAAGTCATACATTTTTGAGTAAGGCTGCATCATGCAATTGAAAAAGGAACAAAAGAAAGAGGGGTTGCCCCCCAAAAAGGAACACACCAAACACATAAGGGATCTATGGATTTAGGGTTAGTATGTTCATTGCTACAATGTTTTGATTAAAGAGCTCATAACTGTCATCATTCCCCAAATACATAGAACTAGAAGAATGACACAAAAAGAGTGAAAAAAAGAAAATCCATTTTGGGTCAACATGGAAGAGACATAGGATGTCTCAATGCTTTGCATTGTCCCCAAAAGGAAAACACAAGTGAATGAAAATGAAAAAATAAAAAATATTTTGGGTCAACATGAAAGAGACATTGTGGTCTCAATGCCTTGCATCATTCCAAAAATGAAAACAAAAAACAAAAGCAAAAAAGAAGATACAAAGACCTTTTTGGTCAACATAGAAGAGACATAGGCCATCTCAACACTTTGCGTCATCCCCAAAAGGAAAACACAAAAGAAAAGACAAAAAGAAGATAAAAAGACCTTTTGGGTCAACATGGAAGAGACATAGGGCATCTCAATGCTTTGTGTCATCCCCAAAAGGAAAACACAAAACAAAAATGAAAAAGAAAATCAAAAGCAATGTACAACATATAGAAGAATGAAGGTACAAATAGAGGAATTACACAAAGGGAGGAGAACATCAAATGACACATCACGAGGGATCACATTACACACATGCAATCACAAAAGAAAAAGAAAATAAAATGCAAAAAGACTAGTAAGGTAGATGCAAGTCAACCATCTAACAAGTCATCCGCCTCCAAATCATGTTTGGAAGGTGGAAAACTAGCTAGAGGGATGAGAGTAAGGGCCAAACTAGGGGAAGTACTAGGTTCTACACTTGTTGCAAGAATTTTGTCATTTAAGCTCATGGAAGAGGAAAATAATGTATTTAGATCATTATGCACCTCTTCATCTATTTTAGTGATCTCATCATCATCATCTAGATTAATCACGATAGGAGGATGGATGGTGATGTCCAATGAAGGGTGTATTATGAGTTGTGGTTGTTGTATTGTATTTTTTTGTTGTGATTAGGGAGGAGGGTCATCATGCATTTCTTCTATCAAGTGTGGATTTTAATTTTCTTTGTTTTCTTCATTTTGTAATTGACGAGCAAGGAGATGAAGTTGACTCCTACGCTCCCTAGCACATCAATTTTTTTTATTCTATTTTGAAGTTGTGTTGGTTTAAGAGCGGGTTGATCCACCAGAGGCTCCTTTTCTTCCCTAAGGGGAGGAATAGAAGGAACCATAGGAGGCGGGTCAATCACTATCTCTTTTACTTTATAAACTTGTTTTATGTCAGGGGGCATGGCAGGGTTGGTTTCATTATCTCTTGGGTGTTTGGATGTGAACCATCAATTTTGAAGGTATTCTATGGACTTCTCTTGCACTCTTAGGATCTCACCTAAAAGGAGAGAGATAGAACCCTAAAATTGAGGTGGTTCACTCAAAAAAAGGAATGAAAGATGGAATCATGAATAAATGGAATGATGTAAATGCAACTAAGCTATGAAATTGATTGATTACGAATGCAAAACTAATGAAATATGCAATGTTTGAAAACACAATGAGTATGCAAAAATGAACTAAAAACACAAATTGATGCAAACATAATTGAATGCAGTTTTTCAGAGTGCACCCGAAAGTTAAATGTTGATCTTGGAAGATTGTGGAAGCTGGAAAAAATCACTATAAATCACCAGTGGGACTCATTTTCCACTGATGGCGAATCAATCCTCCTACTGGTAAAGACACCTGAAACTACTTTCCGACTGTCAAGAACTGGATTCTAACAAAATCAACTTTTTTAGCCTTCAAGTGGGACTCATTTTCCAGTAATGGGAAATCAATCCTCCTCCAAAAATTTACAAATTCAAGGGTCAATCCTGTAGGTCCAGATTTGCAATTGTCTTCTTGTCGAGTTGATGGAGTCAAATCTGCAGAAAATGGACTATAGGTTGTCTCCAAGCTTGAATCAGGGTTTAGTTGACTTAAAACACTTTGTTGACTTTTTGACCACCTTTCAACACCTATTTTCTTGATAAATCTGCATACAAAAGTCTGCAAACACACATGCAAAAGGGGAAAAATGGTTAAGGGTTAGAGTATAGGGATTTGCCTTGGTCAAATCCCAATTTGGTAATCAAACCCTTAATGAAGAAATAAAATGAAATGAGCAAGGAATGATGAATAAACAACATGAAAATATCCTAAACTCACCGAAACCTTGTTGTAGAAGTCTGAAGATATGTTAATGGTTGCTTCAAGATACTTGATAATTGCTTGATTGAATGATGCTTTGATGGATTGAATGCAATAATGCTAATTGATGTTGAATGAGTGAATGAATTAGGTGTAAAATGGATGGAAAATCACTTATTTATACACACTTATGCCCTAATAACTCAAGAATACCTCATCAGAGGCCGGTATAAGGTCTTTTTGAATAAAAACCCGAAAGAAAATTTGAATTATTTTGAATTTAGAGCCAAGAGGGACTCATTCACCACCCATGGCGAATGGGTCCCACTCTAGGCTTGTAAGTGGGTGTCAGGAATTAAGTCAAGCATTTAATGTTGTTTGTTGGTTTTACATTCAAAAATACACTTAAATAAGTCTTATGAGTGCATAAAGGGGTCAAATAAATCATAAGAAAGGTGTAAATAGTGATAACAAGCCTAGAAAAGTGTGAAATATTGTTACAAGACTTTACAACACTTACAATAGGACTTGGTAAGGGATAAAAAGGTTATTTTTAGATGAATTATAATAAGAAGAGTCTAGAAAAGTGTAGAAATGTGTTACAACACTTTACAACACCTTCAAAAGACACCATAATTTGAATACTTAGGACCTAATGTGAATGCAGAAGTTACATTACAACATTAAATCAAAACAAAATAGATCAAGCATCACAAGAAAAAGACCTAAAAGATCATGAAAATATTAATGATCCATTTTTCTATGGTACAAGATGATGAAGGTAAAGTGTTTATTGTTGGTTGATCTTGAGTTGTTGGTTTAGGTTCAGGTTGAAGCATAGTATCATCTAGGATGGGAGTGTTGGAAGTGGATGGGGATATGTTGCAAAGAGAAAATTATGCTATTCATTTGGCTTTGAATTTTTGATAGGAAATGGAAAAGAAGCCTTTGTGAGGTGTGTTATCAATAAGATAAGCACCCTTTGTCAGATTTTCAAAAATTAGATTATCTGTTGAAACATGGAAACTCTTTTTAGATGTGGGTGATCTATGCGAAAAGAGAATCTCCAGAGTGAGCTGGTTCTTCGAAAGATGAATCCTACTCTAAGAATTTTTTGGGAAAAGGGGGAAGGATAACTGAAATTAAAACTTAAATCTAACTAATATTTCACTAGAAGTTATGAGATTCAAGCACTGACACCCACAACAACTTTCCTATCACAATAACTCTCACAATCTCACTGGCACATACTTCCATTAGTAATTTGTATGAAGATTCCTAGATGAAAATACAACATACAACTTGAAACTATGCAATTCTGAAACACAACTTACAACAAAAAGGCATAAAAGGATTTTGATTTGAATCACAAAGAAATAAAATTGCTATTATAAAATGAGACAAAAAATGAGAAGGAGAATTCTGCTGCTTTATTAAAACTGAAAGAGTGTTTTTGCCAAAATTTGAGTACAAAATGCTTACAAAACTCTCTGCATGCACAAGAGAGAAAGAAGCAATGATCTCAACTAAGAAGAATAAGAAACTAAGTCTTCTTCAAGATAAACCACTCCAAAACCCTAATCCTAGCTAAAGGAAAAGGTATCAAAATTGCCCCAAAAGTCTGTAAAAAAGTGAAAAAAACACACTTTTTTCATGCTCACACTAACCAACCTCTAAAAAAGACTAAATATGCTTTAAAATCAAATAAAACACCTTATCCATCCAACAGGCATCTCAAATCCGACCAAGGCAGTACCTCTCAAAAATCTACATATCATGTAAAGCAAGATTAAAGCGGTGTTTTTATAAAATGCTGTTATCAATCAGATAAGCACCCTTTGTCAGATTTGCAAAAATCAGACTATCTGTTGAAACATGGAAAATATTTTCAGATGTCAGTGATCTATGCGAAAAGAGAATCTCCAGAGTGAGTTGGTTCTCCGAAAGATGAATCCTACTCTAAGAATTTTCTGGGAAAAGGGGGAAGGATAACTGAAATTAAAACTTAAATCTAACTGATATTTCACTAGAAGTTATGAGATTCAAGCACTGACACCCACAACATTTTTCCTATCACAATAACTCTCACAATCTCACTGGCAGATACTTCCATCAGTAATTTGTATGAAGATTCCTAGACGAAAATACAACATACAACTTGAAACTATGCAATTTTGAAACACAACTTACAACAAGACATAAAAAGATTCTGATTTCAATCACGAAGACATCAAATTGCTATTATAAAATGAGACAAAAAATGAGAAGGAGAATTCTGCTGCTTTATTAAAACTGAAAGAGTGTTTTTTCCAAAATCTGTGTACAAAATGCTTACAAAACTCTCTACATGCACTCACAGTTACGCTCTTCATGGATGCACTCTAGACCCTCATTCATACCATTTCCTTTGTAAAATCTGCTCATTCTGGAAGTAAATTTTCACATTGCAATTCTGTTCAATCTGTTCATATTTTCCTACCTTTAAGTCCATGCTAAATATCCTTAAAAACATACCTCGAAAGCATAACTAAATGATTCGAACAAATTTATGAAACATTAATACCATAGTTGCATTGATACATAACACAGTGGATTACTTAATGCTTGAAAGCATGAAGCTCCCCTCATGCTTGTCTGTCTTTTCATAATCTTGGTATTTAACCTGGCACTCTTCATGCATTTTTATGCTCCATTTAATAAAACTGTTCCATGCATTTTCTCTCTTCTAAAATGAAAATATGAAACAATGCTCTTATTGGTGAGGCATTATGTATGCCTATTCATTATCACTGTCATGAGCATGAACACTGTTGAACTTTGCATAATATCATGAACATGATGAACTAATAATAATATGCAAGAAGAATATAACCATACAACAATGTTTGAGATGAATGTACTCAGTTGAATTGATGAACTAATTTAAACCAACTGTTCACCTGTAGCTTTCAGAAACATATTTGACTGTTATGAGTGAACATTCGTCTTAATAACTTGATGGATGAACTCTGTTTTACTCTTTCAGTTGTATATTTCCTTTCTTGATGAACATGATGATTGCAA
This sequence comes from Sequoia sempervirens, assembly GCA_007258455.2. NCBI lineage: Eukaryota > Viridiplantae > Streptophyta > Pinopsida > Cupressales > Cupressaceae > Sequoia > Sequoia sempervirens. The sequence continues at coordinate 1,163,565,350 of VDFB02271358.1, forward strand.
TCTCTTTCTTGTAATGTATAAGGGGTAGCATGCTGAGCTCTGCCCTTGTGGGAGCCCATTTTTCTCCACATGCTTGATCTTCAAATGATAATCAACTTCATGATTTTCCCTATACCTGCACAAAGAAACAAACGATGTTAGCATAAAAAAAAAATATGATGATGATATTTCCTTTTCAGTTTATGTTCATGCTCTTTTATTTTAGTTGGTTCCATGCATTATTAGGATTGAAATATATCTTTGTTAGTATGACATGTAATATAGTTAATATCCCGAGCTCTTAATTGACGCCCTTCTTAATATTTTGCAGGTACATTCAGGAGCGGAAGTAGGATGTAGCAAGCTACAAAGCATCAACCAAAGATTGACTCAGGCAATGATGAATATGTCCCATGTTACTTGTCAATTTCTCTTTCAGTTGTATATTTCCTTTCTTGTCATGAATGGAACGGCTAAAAACATAACTTGTGTGGATATTTAATTTCATTCTTTCATTTCCATTCTGAAAGAAAAAGCATTAAAATGTAAGGTTGTACTTGTCATTTGTATTCTTACAATCAAATGAAAACATGTTGTAAATATGAATCACTTAATGAAATAAATGAAAGAATTCAGTCATGCTTTGTTGTTTGTATGGTCAGTTCTGTACTCCATTTGATTGTGAACACTGAATAGCAATTCCTGAAACTCTGTTTCCTCATTTCAATGCATAACTGTCACTTATAAAATGATGAATAAGATGCAATCAACACTTAGCATATGTAGAAATAACTGTATTTTCCACTTTTAAATATAATAGTATTTAGTCAGCTCCACCAATTGAGCTATAGCAAAAAATTGGTAAAATTTTGGCGATTTCTGCTAAATGCTTTCCTGCTAAGTATAGATCAGTTGCCTTAAAACACTCCATTGGGCTTGGAGTCAAATCTGCCTCTTCGTGAAATTCAAAAATTTGAACAACACTCCAAACAAAAACAAAACAAAAAGAAACAAAGCGAAAAGCAAACTAAGAGGCCCTAATGGCCAACAAAACATGTGCAACAATGCTTAGGGAAAAGAAAAATACTAAAAAGAAAAGTGCGTAACGCACTTATTTGCAACAACTACTCTATCCTACGGTAACCAGTAAAAAGGTACTCAAACAAAACCATTTACGGGTTTTGAAAAAAACCGCCTCTCCTAATCAACCGAGGATACTTCGCCTGCTCACAAATTTGCACTAAGAGATGAAAAATGAGGATACTCCTCACACAATGTCGTACTGCAACTTGTAAATTATAATCAAAGGCATAGATCATGTGAATTTGATCAAGCATACCTCTAGTTTTCCCAGAATGAATAAGTGGTATTTGCTGCTCCTCAACTGCAACCTCATTCTTAGGTGTGGTAGAAATTCTTTGGATCTTGCCAACATCCCTGGCCAGATCTCTGATGGGGCAGCCCCTCGAAAGGATAAATCCTGAACTTGCACCACTAGTCATTTGATGGTTACTTACTATCTCAATCTCATTTTTCTAATGAGGATCATTTGTAAACATATCACTTAAGCTTGCACCAAACTCATCAATTATATTAGTGTACAAATCCTCGTTAGACCCATCATTAGCTTCTGTATTCATAATAGGCTTTGAGGTGTCCTTCTAACTACTTTCTTGAAAACTTGGAAAGATATCAAGACCCTTACCTTAGACAACAGTGTCAGGCTTTTGCTAAGCTTTATCTTATTCTATTTGAACTATTGTATAATGCTTATCGGGGTTTTGAAATTCGATAGCCATGCCATCCCCACTTATTTGCGAATAGATCAACACCTTATCAATGTCATCTTCATGGATTTTCTAACCATAACTCGATGGATTTGTTAGTTCACATGCATTATCTTCATCGTTATTAAAAAAGAAAGGAATCTCTTCAAATAAACCTATCAAACCTCGAGTTTGGACACCCCCTTCTGCCTCTTCAAGCTATTGCTCCACACCATCTCTTTCAAAAATTGAGTGTTTAGCATCTAAATTTGAAACAAAAGTCTCTAGGTCATCCCAAAACATGTCGTCTTCCTTCTCATCCACAGTATTTTTTGAAGGAAGACTAATTACTACCTTACCACAGTTCTCTTGAGACATCAACACCTCAGAGTCTTAAACCTCTTCCTGCTATTCTGGAACTAGTAAGGGTGTAATATGAGATGTGATTTCTCAACTATCCACAAAAATTGGTAATTCATTGAAAAGAAACCTGAGAACTATCACCCACCCCTTGATCTAGAATCTATTGCTCTTCAAACACAACCACCTCTATCTCTTGCAAAAAATGTTCCTGACGTTCTGGATCTTCTTCCTCATTGTACCAGTTGGATAGCTCAAAATAGTCATTGATATTATGCTACTTCAATGAACCAACCTTCTCCGCACGTGCAACATTCTCAGATTCAGCTGGGAAAAGGGTGCAATCAGCAACAACCTCCTGCTCAGTATGTTGCAATGATTGTTCCTCTGAATTTTTTTTATTGTCTTCCACAAAACAAGGCAACTCATTAGTGAAAGTATGAAAGGATTCATCAGGGGAGAGCTTCTATTGATTAATCTTTTGCTGTTCTAACTGATATTCCTCCATAGCTATATGAAAAAGATGTACTCTTCTAGCTTCTTCCATGGAAAATGATGAGTCATTTTCCAAGACAATAGATCTATTCTCATAAGGGAAAATAGTGGCAGGACAATCAAATTTATCTAGTTGGGAAACTTGGGGAATTTCTAGAGTCTCCTAGAAGAAAAGAGGCTGATTTCTAATGGACTGGTCTCGAATGCTCACAGGCTCCTCAAATTTTTTTTTTTCAAAAACTTGGGATTTTGATTTTTTGGGGAGTCTATTTGCATTCAAAACCAAATTCTTAAAGAGGAAAAGGCTCTACAATTGGCTGGTTTTGAATCATAACAAGTTTGGAACGTTCCAACCTAGGTTCCTCTTCTTGAATAGGATGTTCTGAAATGGTAGGAGCTGTTTGGGCTTCATGCCTTTGAAATTGAGCAAGTAGAAGCTTTGTTTGTGTAGCTGCCTCCCTCTCCAAATCCTCCTAAAACTGTGTTCTTTGGATCTTTAGCTCATGCTTCTAGTGCTGATTATACTCATGCTGCTTCTTGATCCCCTCTAGTTGACTCATGTAAATAAGCATCATGCTCTTTATACTTGCAATCTCCTCCTGCTGACCTATTTTATTCATTTGCCTTTCATAGTTCAACCTTATTTCTCTGAAACTCAAGTCTGCAATCTCTTGCGACTAATTTTGAACATATGAGGGCTGAGATGAAAAATGGGCAAGGGTGGGTGGTTGGTAATTATACTGGGTATGCTTGTTTTGAAAATCCATGGAATTGAAACCAATAGCATGGGTATACTGACATGGCTGATATGAATATGGATACATAGGGCTTTCATGATATGGCAGATGATGTGATGCATGGTCATAAAATATTGACATATCTATTCATTCATAAGTTGGAAAACAACAAGAGTTAGGTTTTTAAAATAAACCAGCACTTGATTTGCATGCAAAAAGTGAGAACGGAGTGGCTAGGTATATTGAAATGAGCCTCTAAAAGGATGAATAACCTGCTGCATACACCAAACATCAACTTAAAAATATTGAAAACTTCTCTGAAATTAATTTTTAGAGTCCCACCGGGCGTGCCAAAAACTGTTATCAATCAGATAAGCACCCTTTGTCAGATTTGCAAAAATCAGACTATCTGTTGAAACATGGAAACTCTTTTCAGATGTAGGTGATCTATGTGAAAAGAGAATCTCCAGAGTGAGCTAGTTCTTTGAAAGATGAATCCTATTCTAAGAATTTTCTGGGAAAAGGGGGAAGGATAATTGAAATTAAAACTTAATTCTAACTAATATTTCACTAGAAGTTATGAGATTCAAGCACTGACACCCACAACAAATTTCCTATCACAATAACTCTCACAATCTCATTGGCACATACTTCCATCAATAATTTGTATGAAGATTCCTAGATGAAAATACAACATACAACCTGAAACTATGCAATTCTGAAACACAACTTACAACAATAAGACATAAAAGGATTCTGATTTGAATCACAAAGACAACAAATTGCTATTATAAAATGAGACAAAAAATGAGGAGAATTCTGCTGCTTTATTAAAACTTAAAGAGTGTTTTTGCAAAAATCTGAGTACAAAATGCTTACAAAACTCTCTGCATGCACTCACAGTTACGCTCTTCATGGATGCACTCCAAACCCTCATTCATACCATTTCCTTTGTAAACTCTACTCATTTGGAAGTAACTTTTCACATTGCAATTCTGTTCAATCTGTTCATATTTTCCTAACTTTAACTCCATGCTAAATATCCTTAAAAACATACCTTGAAAGCATAGCTAAATGATACAAACAACTTTTTGAAACAATAATACCACAGTTGCATTGATACATAAGACAGTGGATTACTTGATGCTTGAAAACATGAAGCTCCCCTCATGCTTGTCTGTCTTTTCATAATCTTGGTCTTTAACCTAGCACTCTTCATGGATTTTTATGCTCCATTTAATAAAACTGTTCCATTTATTTTCTCTCTTCTAAAATGAAAATATGAAACAATGCTCTTTGTTAAATAATGCTTATTGGTGAGGCATTATGTATGCCTGTTCATTATCACTGTCATGAGCATGAACACTGTTGAACTTTGCATAATATCATGAACATGATGAACAAATAATACTATGCAAGAAGAATATAACCATACAAAAATGTTTGAGATGAATGTACTCAGTTGAATTGATGAACTGATTTAAACCAACTGTTCACCTGTAGCTTTCAGAAACATATTTGACTGTTATGAGTGAACAGTCGGCTTGATAACTTGATGGATGAACTCTGTTTTACTCTTTCAGTTGTATATTTCATTTCTTGATGAACATGATGATTGCAATCTCTTTCTTAGCCATTTGTAATGTATAAGGGGCAGCATGCTGAGCTCTACCCTTGTGGGAGCCCATTTTTCTCCACATGCTTGATCTTCAAATGATAATCAGCTTCATGATTTTCCCTATACTTGTACAATGAAACAAATAATGTTAGCATAAAAACAATATATGATGATGATATTTCCTTTTCAGTTCATGTTCTTGCTCTTTTATTTTAGTTGGTTCCATGCATTATTAGGATTGAAATATATCTCTATTAGTATGGCATGTAATATAGTTCATATCCTGAGCTCTTAATTGATGCCCTTCTTAATCTTTTGTAGGTACATTCAGGAGCGGAAGTAGGATGGAGCAAGCTATGAAGCATCAACTAAAGATTGACTCAAGCAATGATGGATATGTCCCATGTGACTTGTCACTTTCTCTTTCAGTTGTATATTTCCTTTCTTGTCATGAATGGAATGGCTAAAACCACAGCTTGTGTGGATATTTAATTTCATTCTTTCATTTCCATTCAGAAAGAAAAAGTATTAAAATGAAAGGTTGTACTTGTCATTTGTATTCTTGCAATCAAATGAAAACATGTTGTAAATATGAATCACTTAATGAAATAAATGAAAGCATTCAGTCATGCTTTGTTGTTTGTATGCTCAGTTCTATACTCCATTTGATTATGAACACTGAATAGCAATTCCTGAAACTTTGTTTCCTTATTTCAATGCATAAATGTCACTTATAAAATGATGAATAAGATGCAATCAACTCTTAGCATATGTAGAAATAACTGTATTTTCCACTTTTAAATATAATAGTATTTAGTCAGCTCCATCAATTGAGCTGTAGCAAAAAAATGGTAACAAGGTGTTATGGGTTCCATGGGCTGAGGCCAAAAGGATTCTAAGGAGAAATTTCCTTTAAAAGACAAAGGGTTAAAGCCACTATGGTGAATGGTGAATATGTCATTGGCAAGCATAAACTTTAAACATTTGTGTATGATTGAAGGGACAACTTTCATCGAGCGAAGCCATGGATGGCCTAGCGACAAACAAAATTGATCCGATTCTGGGATGATGGAGAATGTTACATCCACTATCTTAGGTCCTATCTGTAATGGAAGGATGATCAATCCTATCATAGGGCAAGCAAAACCATTGTTTGTTTCGATCCATGCTCTCGGTTTTTCATAATCATCTTGATAAAGATCATGTAATACCAAACATTCCTTAGTGATCACATTCTCTCCACATGCAAGATCTATGAGTATCCATTAGTGGGCTTATCATAAATATGACCGACTATGTAAAGAGAACCATCAGGTAGATTTAGAAGGATATCCTTAGAGGAGAAAGTAATATCAAGAGATTTATTAGGTTGGCCCTTATGAGGGATAACATCTATCACACTTACCATTTCATTTATAGGATTAATAGTAGTGGTATCTAGAATAGGATCAGGATGTACGTTCAATAGTTGTATGTGTACTATAGAAAAAAGGCAACTTGCTTGATTTGGGGAATAATTGATGATTAATTGGACTTAATAAGGCCTTGATTTGGTGTGGTGAGGTGTTTTTCACATCCACACTAGGTCTTCGACCCTTTCAAATGCATTTATTGATGTCTTGTAAAGGTGTTGTAAAATATTTTCACACTTTTCTAGACTTAATGAACCCATTCTCCCTTAATTCAACATTATAAAATATATATAAGTACATCCTCACATTAATCTAGAAGGCTTGTAAAATAAACTTAACTTTAACCTAGAGTTGTAATGTGTTTTACATATTCACATTGGTTCTTGTGTCTTTCTAGCCTGTGTAGACCTCATTTTAGTGTTGTAAAGTGTATTTAATCACACTTTCACATTGAATTCTATATCCCAAGCCCTAATTGACCTTCACATCATCATTAATAGGCCCATATTACCCATATTATGCATCTTGAGGCATAAATTGATCAAGTAATTGACAAATTCATCATATAAATCTTATTTGCTTATTTAGCTGTCAAATGGGCCCCACTAGGACTAATTTTCCACCTGTGGTGAATGAGTCTCTACTAGGTGGGATTGACTCACCCAAGGTGGTGAATGAGTCCCATTTGGGTCATTTTTAACTTTTGAGTGAGAAATTTTGGAATTTAAGTTTTATTTTTCTTCATGTCGGCCTTAGGGATCCAATTTAAAGGAAAATTAGGAGGATTGCCTATAAAATAAAGTCTCCAAGCCCTAATTCAGATTCTCCTAACTCATTCACACATTTCTTATCATTCATTCATCATCTATCTTCTCCATGAAGTTAATCAAGTTAGGGTTTTATCATTGCAAGTCGCTAAGATAGCTTCCAAAGACATTCAAGGGAAGATTCTTCATGTTTTGCTATAGAAATTCAAGATTAATCTTGATGGAAAGGTATTGACTCAATTATTGCATGCTTCATTACATTATTTCTCTATTTTGGTTTAATTACCTAAAAGGGGTTTGACCAAGGCAAACCCCCATGTCCTAACATCCAACATTTCTCTTTCTTGTCTTGTGTGTGTGTAGATTTAGACATCTTTGAGGCTTAGAAATTATTGAATATTTCATTGAAAATTTGTTCAAGTCACTCATTGGATAAGTCAAAATACCCACAAAAAGTCACTTTTAGGATCAAATTCGATAGTTTCAGAGCTGGACACTTGGAGAAGTAGAAAGTGTAGACCGAGAGCTCCTGTTTCCACTTTTGAATCTTCATAAATTTAAAAGTGGACTCATTTTCCATGGGTGGTGAATGATTCCCACTTCTAGGCTTGATTTTTGTTTTTTGCATTTTTGGATACCCTTTTGTTCGAAATGGTTTCTAGAACAGTTTTATATAATTGGGACTGATATGCCCAGAATGGCGAATGAGTCCCACTAGGCCTAAAAATTAGGATCAACAACATTTTGAAAGTCATTTCTAGCCTTCATTAATATCTCAGGTGCACACTTTCAGTTTCATCCATTTCTGTTTCACTTTGCTATTCATTTCTAGGTGTTTTTGCATTACACAATGTGTTTTCAAACAAGTTGCATTTCAATAGTTTTACATTCTTAATCAATCAATTTTATCAATTAGCCACATCTAGATCATTGAATTTAGGCATATTTCCATCATAATTGCATTAGTTTGAGTGAACCACCTATATTTTGTGTGGGATCTATCTCTTTTCATTAGGTGAAAGACCCTAATTGAGCAAAAGAGAGTCATAGCATTCCTAACCCTTAAAATCTATAGTTCAGTATGAACATTCATGAAATCATTGTTTTGAGTTTCACTAGATTTGACAAATGACACATTATGTTTGTTGGTGTGAATAAGTCTTGTACCTAGTTTATTCCTTTACTAGGGACTTAGGGGACTTAATTCACATGTTAAGTTGATATTAGTTGTATCTTCTAGAAGTATTAGTTGTTTTATGTAAAATTTACACTTTCCTAGGTAGTTATGAGTTAGTTGTAACATGTGATAGGCTTAAGACACCTGTCATGATTTTGTCTCATCCTATCTCTCATCCTTTCCTTTATATCCAAGGCATATCTAGCATATTTTGCATTGGATAATATTGTATAGATCATATTGTATCATATTGCAATCCTTGTTTGGTGGAATAAAATCTTCTATTATTGCTTCTCTCTATTTCTTGTGGAGTTTATTGTTGGAAAAATGAAGATTGACTACCTCTACAGTTTTTTGTTATCATTGATGTCACCATGTTGTGACTGCAAGGTTAAGGTATTGCTTGATTCGATATTTTGGTTCGGTATCTAAACCGATATCTGAGCTACACTCTCTGGTATTTTATCTGCATTTTCAAGCAGTTAGTTGTTGGAACTTGTGGTTTTGGGAAATAGTTTGTAGGCCTCAGGAGCATGTACTCTCAAGATCTCACGTATCTAGTGCTCGTACAATTTTTTTTTCTTTTTGCATTGAAGTCTATTCCTGGCCGACTTCTTGGGGTAATTATGATGCGGTGAATTAATTTTTTCTATCCAGATCTATGCACAACCTATTTTAGGTCCTTTCTAACATAATATATCATGCTAGAAGTTTGAATTATCTTCTTGAAATATTTTGTGAATGATTGAAGCCGAAGGTTGGTAATTTTGGTAAATATGAAATGCTTCTAATTAGGCCGACCTAATTGATGCTTGTGAGAGAGATCAGGTATATAAATGAATATGTTGGATAGTTTTAGAGCGAAGAAGTAGAAAAGAAAATAGATGAATAGAAGTATGCATATGCAAAGTTAATAAAGTAGTTGGTAGTGAGTGAAAAATATGAAGTGTGTTGAATCAGTCTATTGAGCATCATAGGAATTGCATCAAAACTTGTTAGGTGCACTATTCTCAGTTCATTTTGGTTGTAAAGCCCATTTTTTTTTGTAAATCCTTTTGTAGGCAGTGAGCCTCTCTTGTAAGCAGCGAGTCCTTTCAGGGCAGTGAGGATTTTATTTTCAGTTTGGAACTAATTTATACTATGAGCTAATCCTTACCGTGGTTCTTACCTCCTTGCGCTTTCCACATAAAAATATAGTGTTTGCTGTGTTGAATTACTTTCTGTTATCTTGATTTCATGCTCATACTTAATGATAGATAATGTGGTTTTGGAATTGATATGTTGAAGTTTTTAAATTTGGATTGTATGAAAACTGATTCACCCCCCCTCTTAGTTGTCCCACATCTTTTTAACAATTGGTATTAGAGCATTGGTTCCTTGGTGTAGAGCTTAACCGCTTAAGGAGGATCCTGATGGCTGATTAGATGGATGATAAAGAAGAACTTCATACTACACTTAAGGATCTTGATAGAGTTGAAAGTAAGAACATAGATCTAAAGGAGAATCTAATGTGTCTAGAAGCTGAAAGAAAAATTAAAGAAATTCAAAGAAAGGCACAGAGAAGTGAGTGAGAAGTTGACACAAGAGATAATTGGATTGAAAGTAACATTAGAAGAAAATAAGAAAATTGAAGAATGTCTGAATACAATGGTGTAGAGAAAATCTAATGAATGCTCTAAATTTGAACATGAGGTGGTAAACTTGAGGATTGAAATGGAAAAAGTGAAGCTATGTGAAAATAATTTCAAATCAAGTTCTGATAAGCTTGGAGAATTCATTGCTGGACAAAAGTCAAATAAAGGAAAAGCTGGTTTAGGAAATGATCCAGGTGAAAGTTCTAAGGAAAATCAAAGAATTCAAGACAAAGGAAAGAAAAAGAGAAATTTAAGAATTTTTACAAGGAAATTGCCTGTGAGACAACCTAATGCATAAAGGTATCCCTCTTTTAATGGTATCTATTTCTTCTGTAATAAATATGGTCACAAAGCAACAAAATGAAGAAGTAGGAATAATCAGTTTTCTGACCCCTTCACTAGACAATGCTTTGAATGTAAGAAGGTTAGACATAAGGCTACTGAATGCAGATCTCAGGTGAGAATGATAATTCGGGTAATGAGGAACATATTTAATGAAGTGAGAATGAGTCAATTCTTTAATGGCTAATGTTAGACCTGTAACAAATTTGGACATAGAGAAAATCAATGTAGATCAAGAGGAAATGAAGGTCAGAGTAATTAGAAAAATGTCATATGTTATAATTGTAATAAAACAGGACATGTTTCAAAAATTTTCAAAAGAAAGAATGGAAAGAAGTCCAATCCGGTAGAGAAGAATGATCCAGTAAAGAAGGTTGACAAAGAAGAAATGAAGCAAGAGATGAATAAGATATGGAAGAAGAAAGAAAAAGTAAAACTTGAAGCTACTGATGCACCTGTACCCTTATTTGATACATACAATTTCTTTGGAAATTAGAACGAGCATGGTCTTAGGGGAGGATTATCAAAAAATTATGAAAAACCCCCTTGAAAAATGGTGTGTCAGAGGCTGGCATGAGGATGGGATGCGAAGAATGGAGAATCAGAGGTTGTGGTAAAAGAACTAGAAGAAAACATGTTGTCATGAATATTTGCGGATCGAATTAGGGTTTTCTATGTTGAGAAGAATGTTTTTAGCAACTTTTTGATGTTTGTCGCATTTAATGCATTTAGGGAAAACCTGATGGTGTTTAAATCAAAAGTTTGTGAAGCTTCTTGGTTAATTATGCATTTGGAGAATTTGGAAGGTGCTCTGGAGTGTTCTTGAAGCAAGCATGAAGGAATTCTGAAGGTATTTCAAAAAAATTGACTCAAGTAATCTATAATTCGTTTCTCTATTTGCAAAAAAAAGGGGAAGAAGGAAAACCAAAGAACTTTCAATTAAAGAATTAAAGTAAGAATAGAGATGAACAGAGAATTGAGTGATGTCATCCTTCTAAAGTTGAAAGGAGTTGAATTAGATGAATTTGATCACAAAAATATGAAAGAAATGGAGTTAGGGTTGAACAAAAATGAATTGAAGAACATCAAAATCCTAGGTATGGATTTGTGGAGTGAATTTCTGTGGGTTGTCAAAAAAGAGTTTATTTTTTTCTTATTGAATTGTTTCAAGGACGAAAGTATTGTATTGGACAAAGCCTACTTGGTTATGAAGGAAGCGATTGAGGCAATTACTGGCTTATGCAGTATTGGGGATCTTCCTAGAAAGAAAACTATAAATTACAAAGATGTGGAGGAATTGACTGGCATTAGCAAAGACCCACGAGCTCTATTGATAAAAACTCCTAAGTATTTGACTGTAAGGTATGTTGCATACGAAATTTCTTACAAGAGCTATTTTAGAAATCTTGAAGGTTCCACATCAACCATTGTTATCTATATCGCACATATGATGGTTAAGGAGAACATGAAATTTGATTTGTGTAGCTTGTTGCTTGAGAATCTTTCTAAAAATGTTCATATGTTGGTGATTGAGGGTTATCCTTTTCGTTTTGGATCCCTGCTGGTGTACTTGGTGCTTTAATTTTTGTGTTCCCTACTGGGAAAGGATAATGTGGTATGGGAATCTGGGATTCCTATTGGAAAATAGGTCTATAGATATCTGGGAGTGTTGGAAGATAATGCAAGTATGTGTAATTCTTATTTCACATCCTTGAAAACAAATCTTTTCTCTAGTGTATCTGCTTCAAGTTAGTTTGAAGTAGGCTCCCCCTCTGGAAAAAGGGAATTGGAGATTGTCATTGATGAATCCCCTCCGGAATCAAAGAGGAAGAAAGTTATAATTGGAGATATCATTGGCATTTCAGAAGAAAAGGAGAAAGTATCCTATGATGACATCCAGTCTATGATTGTTAAGGGGAAGTTGAAGAAGATTGGTGAATTATGGAGTGCAACCTCTCCTATTGATAAACTTAAGATTGATGATGCCTTGGTAGAATATCTACTTTGGAAAGGTATTGGAATATCAACTATTTCTGATTCCTTGCCAAAAAATCTAGTTGAGATTGTGATCCAGGTGGATACTTGTCATCAAAAATTGAAGTGTTCCACATGCTCCAGATTTCACCACCATGTTGAAGATCTCATCAAGAGCTTTTTGATGCATTTTGAATAGACCAAATCTGAGTTCGTACATGAAAGTTATGGTTAGTCAAAGTTGAGGGTTGACCATGATGATGTGGCAGGAGTGATGACGTGGAAAAAATGATGACATGACTATTTAAAATAGAATTTAAAAGCTAAATTCCCTTATATTTAAATTATGAAACCTTTTAAGTTTTAAAAGCCCATACTACGAGATTTTTAAGGGGATTTATAAAGATTTTTAAAGATTCTTAAAGATTTTTAAGGATCTTAAAGGATTTTAAGGGTTTTAAATGAGATTTTTAAGGGCTTAAAATATCAAAAAGATTTTCATAAAAGATATTTTAAAACTAAAATTAAAGTTAACCTCCAAACTTAAAACAAATTTAATCCCTTATGATTTTTATAGCTCGAAATTATGAGGGCCATGAATATACGAGAGACATTTTGGTTTTATTATAGTTGTTAAAACTAATATTAAAACTAATCAACCTCTAAATGGATTTCCTATGAGAAAAGACAAAAAAAAAAAACAAATGGAACCCGAATGGAAAGTAATAAGGGATTAAAGATAAAGAATTTACTTTTTTAAGGGGGTAATGGTTGATATTATTGTTTTATTTGTAAAAATAAGGGAAATTTGTTGTAAGGGGGTTATTTTATTAAATATGGTGGTTTAACCCCATGTGGGAAAATTACGTATAAAAGGGGGGTTATAGGCTTTGATTTTTCAATCAGGTGATGTGAAGGAGAGTGCAAGTGTATGCATTCAGAATTTAGTTTATGGTTTGTGAGAATCATTCTTGGGATGGAGAATGGTGAGAGAGAGTTTATGAGAAATGAGAGCTAGGACTTGATGGTGAATTGTCTTCTTTGTACATTTGGATCTTGAATTCAAGCTTGTTGTACTTGTGAGGGAGGACTTTGTAATTCATTATCATCTGAGAGCTGTGAGGAGACTTGTAATAGTTGGAGCCTTGTAATTGTATTTGGAGCATAATCAAGGATCAGTCACTTTGTTGGAGAGGACCTAGAGACGTACAACCATCTTGGCGAACTTCGTTTTCAACTTGTGTTGTCTTCTCTCTCTTTTCTCTCTTATGTCAATCTCTTCACTCTAATTTCGTTATGTTTATCTAAGAATTTTAATTATGGTTTCAAGACCTTCTGTTTAATCATTTTAAAATTTATTATTCATGTGCAATAGTCCTAGATCCTAATATCAGATCAAGTGGTATCAGAGCTTTGTTGTGACTAGTGTTTTCAGAGGTTAATGATAACATGATCCAAGAGCTAGTGAGACAAAAACACACTTGCAAAATACAATCCTGAGATTGGTAAACAAAGAACTTTGCCAAAGATGGAAGGATTGGAAGCTGGAAAAGTTTCAGAGCTTGATGAGAAGAGTTTTCAAAAAGCTTTTCTTGAAATGAAGGCAATGGTAGAATTTCTTTTTTAGGAAAGGAAGGAAAAGTAGGAACGAAAGAAGCATGAAAAAGGAGATTCGTTGAAGTGAGAAAATCATGAAGATTCAAAGGATAAAGGGAAAAGACCAGGAGGTGGTGATGAGCCTCCAAAAACTCCTTATTCTCCATCTTCTCCTTCTTATCCGTCTTCTCCTTCTACTGATTCTATTTCTTCTGTTAGTCCTTTCAAGGGTGCACATAAGTCTAAAATTAAATTGGATGTAAAATTTGATCTACCTAAGTATTACGGGGAATTAAATGATGATAAATTAGATGTCTAGGTTCAACAAGTATAAGTGTATTGTAGAGTCCAAGGTCTCTTAGATGATGCTTCTAGGATCTAGTTAGCTACTCTTTGGTTGGGAGGTACAACTCTCACTTGGTGGGAGAGTAGAACTCGAGAAAAAATTTCACAACATGGTAGAGTCAGTTTAACTTGGGAAAAAAATGTTAATGCTCTTAAGAAGCAATTTTATCCCCTAGGCCATATGCAATAGTTAATGATGGACTAGAAAATGTTTAGGCAAGGGAGAGGTCAAATTTTCCAAGAGTGCACCCATGAATTTAGGAAGAGGGCTATTGCATTGAATGTTCCATTGTACACCCAGGACACATTGCTTAAGTTCATAGGTGGTCTTCACTCTTATATATGACATTCTATTTTGGTCTTACATCCGAGTAATCTTGATGAAGTATGTGTTCAAGCCACACACTTAGAGTCAAGAGGTAAGGGTACTTTTATGGAGAATCTTGACAAGAAGCAATCTAAGCTTGAAGGTAAATCTAAAGATGCAGGAAAGGGGAAGAAGACAACTACCATTAAGGAGGATAAGCTCACATGCTCTCATTGTGATAAGGAAGGTCATGATACAGGTCACTACTGGAAGTTGCATCCAAAATTGAAGTTGAAATGGGCTCGTAAATAGAAAAGAAAGAAGGAGACTGCAAATGTTGTTATGGATCTTGGTTAAGAGTTTGAAGATGAAACTAAGATAACAACAATGGGGTTGAAAGGTAAGAATTTTACTACCAATGTTTTTTTTGTTAATTGTGCTTCTTCTTCTCAAGTCTATGATGTTCTTGAAGATAAGAAAAGAAATGAGTTATTTCACACAAGGGTGGTTGCTAAGCACACTAAAATTGATACTCTCATAGATAGTGTATCTCAAATTAACCTAATCTCAGAAGATGTTTTAAGGAATTTGGAATTGAAAACTACACTACATCAGAGATCTTATCCACTAGGCTGGGTTTGTGAAAAAAATGAATTGCAAGTAACAAGGCAATGCACTTTAAGATTCACAATCAAAAGTAAGTTTGTTGATGAGGTGTAGTTTGATGTGGTTCCACTAGATGTCTGTGGGATAGTGTTGGGAAGCCTGTATTTGTATGATCAGAAGGCTATTTTTTATAGGGAGCTTAATCATTATCATCTATTTAAAGATAGCATTAGGTATATTGTGCATTCTCACAAGATCAAGACTAGTAGATCTTTTACAAACACAGGGCAATTGAAAAGGGTGGTTAATGCAAGTAAAGACTTATCTCTTATGTTTTTCAAGTTAGGTGATTCTAGACATGAACTTGAGGTAATCAAGGCTAATCAAATGTTGCAAGATACACCAAAATTATGACACGAGGGAGAGGTAAATGAAAGCATTGATGGTCCCTTGGGTAAAAATGTTCCTATTGTGAAAGATAGATTTGTTGTTGCTTCATTCACTTTTGTATCTACATTGTTATTCAACTTGATATTAGTCAGTGGTTATTGGTTAATGGTTGTAACAGTTGATGTAGATGCTTATGGAAGTGATGGAATGATGCATATGTTTAACAAAATTATTGCAATCCTAATTGTGGTGATGAGCTAGGTGTACAGATGCACAGGTGATATAGGACAAGTGTGGAGGCCATGCCCTCACTTGAATTCTAAATAAAACTAACTTTTGGAGGTCCAAAAGTTCTCCTGTGGGGAGGACTAATCTAGGTGGATACTTGTCATCAAAAATTGAAGTGTTCCACATGCTCTAGATTTCATCACCATGTTGAAGATCTCGTTAAGAGATTTCCAACACATTTTGAATGAACCAAATATGAGTTTGTACATGAAAGTTATGGTTGGTCAAAGTTGAGGGTTGACCATGATGATGTGGTAGGAATGATGACGTGGCAAGAATGATGACGTGGAAAAAATGATGACATGACTATTTAAAATAGAATTTAAAATCTAAATTCCCTTATATTTAAATTATGAAACCTTTTAAGTTTTAAAAGCCCATACTACGAGATTTTGAAGGGGATTTATAAAGATTTATAAAGATTCTTAAAGATTTTTAAGGATCTTAAAAGATTTTAAGGGATTTAAATGATATTTTTAAGGGCTTAAAATATGAAAAAATATTTTCATAAAAGATATTTTAAAAATAAAATTAAAGTTAACCTCCAAACTTAAAACAAATTTAATCCCTTATGATTGTTATAGCTCGAAATTATGAGGGCCATGAATATACAAGAGACAGTTTGGTTTTATTATAGTTGTTAAAACTAATATTAAAACTAATCAACCTCTAAATGGATTTCCTATGAGAAAAGAAAAAAACAAAAAAACAAATGGAACCTGAATGGAAGGTAATAAGGGATTAAAGATAAATAATTTGTTTTTTTAAGAGGGTAATGGTTGATATTATTGTTTTATTTGTAAAAATAAGGGAAATTTGTTGTAAGGGGGTTATTTTATTAAATATGGTGGTTTAACCCCATGTGGGAAAATTACGTATAAAAGGGGGGTTATAGGCTTTGATTTTTCAATCAGGTGATGTGAAGGAGAGTGCAAGTGTATGCATTCAAAATTTAGTTTATGGTTTGTGAGAATCATTCTAGGGAGTGGAGAATGGTGAGAGAGAGTTTATGAGAAATGAGAGCTAGGAATTGATGGTGAATTGTCTTCTTTGTACATTTGGAGCTTGAAGTCAAGCTTGTTGTAGTTGTGAGAGAGGACTTTGTAATTCATTATTGTCTGAGAGCTATGAGGAGACTTGTAACAGTTGGAGCCTTGTAATTGTATTTGGAGCATAATCAAGGATCAATCACTCTGTTGGAGAGAATCCAGAAACGTAGCCATCTTGGAAAACTTCGTTATCAACTTGTGTTGTCTTCTCTTTCTTTTCTCTCTTATGTGAATCTCTTCACTTTAATTTCATTATGTTTATCTAAGCATTTTAATTATGTTTTCAAGACCTTCTATTTAATCATTGTAAAAGTTATTATTCACGTGCAACAGTCCTAGATTCTAACATCAGATTAGATTGTTGAAGAAATGATGTTTCTTGAAGGTCCGGAAGGACACAAGCATTAAGATTTGGTAGAAAAGAGGTGTGTAAAGCTAAAGGGAGATTATCTAAATTGATCATGGAAACAAAGAAATGCATTAAAGAAATATTTGATATTTACAAGTATTGTCTCCAGTGGCCTACTGCAGTAGATAATTTTAGAAGTAATATTGAAACAATTGAATCTGATGTGAACAACATTGGAAAGAATTTTGCCATCTTTAAAGACAAAGAAGGAAAGCAAAGATTGAAAGTTGGTGAACTACAGGATGAACTGGTTGTTGTACAAAGACAAAGAGATGATGTAGTGAAAAACTTCTGGTTTCTTAAGGAGATTGCTAAGGATTGGTTAGAACATCTTTCTGGAATTATTACTGATGCAAAAGATGTTGAGAGACAAAGTTCATATTGGTCACCATATTTTACTCTATTGGGTTTCTTGGAAAGAATTTGCACAAGAATGGATTTAGTGACATTTAATTGGAAGAAATTACATCTAGTTCTTGAGGAAAGGTACAAGAAAGTGTTTTAGGTGAAGAGTGTCATTTTCACTTGAATCTTGAAGTGTTAATTTTTTGTTGTTTTTGCTGAGGAGAAGGAGAAAAGGAAGAAAAAGAAGTTAATTGATTTGATGTTTGAAATTTTTGGATGGCTGGAAGTATTTTTTTGTCACCATGCTAAACCGTTGTTTATATCATTTTTGGCTGCCATTTGCCATTGATGTCAAAGGGGGAGAGAATTAGAGTATGTGGAGAGTTTGAAGGAGAATTTTTTACATGTTTCCATCAATGAAAAAGGGGGAGATTGTTGGAAAAACAAAGAAGATTGACTAAATCTATAGTTTTGTGTTATTGATGTCACCATGTTGTGACTGCAAGGTTAAGGAAGTGTTTGATCTAGTATTTTGGTTCAGTATCTAAACCAGTATCAGAGCTACATTCTTTGGTAATTTAGTCCGCATTTTTAAGCAGTTAGTTGTTGGCACTTGCAGTTTTGAGAAATGGTTTGTAGGCATCATGAGCACGTACTCTCAAGATCTCACGTATTCGGTGCTTGTACAAAATGTTTTTTTTGCTTTTTGCATTGAAGTCTATTCCTGGCCGACTTGTTGGGGTAATTATGATGTGGCGAATTAATTTTTGCTATGCGGATATATGCACAACCCATTTTAGGTCCTTTCCAACATAATGTAGCATGTTGGAAGGTTGAATTATCTTCTTGAAATATTTTGTGAATGATTGAAGCTGACGGTTGGTAATTTTGGCAAATATGAAATGCATCTAATTAGGCCAACCTAATTGATGCTTGTGGGAGAGATCAGGCATATAAATGAATATGTTGGATAGTTTTAGAGTGAAGAAGTGGAAAATAAAACATACAAATAGAATTATGCATATGCGAAGTTAATAAAGAAGTTGGTAGTGAGTGAAAAAGATGAAGTGTGTTGAATAAGTCTATTGAGCATCACAAGAACTACATTAGCACTTGTTAGGTGCACTATTCTCTGTTCATTTTGGCTGTAAAGCCCAATTTTGTTTTGTAAATCCTTTTGTAGGTAGTGAGCCTCTCTTGTAAATAGTGAGCTTTTGTATTTGGATAGTGAGTCCTTTTAGGGCAGTGAGCCTTTTATTTTTAGTTTGGAACTACTTTATACTGTGAGCTAATCCTCACTGTTGTTTTTTCCTCCTTGGGTTTTCTACGTAAAAATATGGTGTTCGCTATGTTGAATTACTTTCTGTTATCTTGATTTCATGCTCATACTTAATGACAAATAATGAGGTTATGGAATTGATATGTGTTTGAACAGTAGATTTTTTGGTAGGATTTATAAGGCTACTCTTGCACTCTTAGGATGTTTCACCTAAAAGGAGAGAGATAAACCCCACTCAAATGTCTAGGTGGTTCACTCAAATTATGAAATGTATGATGAAATTAAGACTAAATGGAATGATCTAAGTGCAATTAAATGAACTATTTGACTGATTCTGAATGCAAAGTCTAAGGTATATGCAATGTTGGAAAAAATAATGTGATATGCAAACATGAACTAAACATGAACAACCACAAAACAAAAAAGAAGAAGGATGAATCAGAGTGCACCTAGAAGTCTGATGAAGATTTTGGAGTGTCCTGAATGTTGGTAGAGATCACTGAAAATCACTAGTGGGACTCATTCTCCACTGATGGAGAATCAATCCTGTTTTTGATGAAAAATTCTGGAAACTAGTTTCCAAGTGTCAGTATCTGGAATCTGACAAAATCTAGATTTCCAGCCTTAAGGTGGAACTCATTCACCATTGATGGCGAATTAGTCCACTCCCAAAATTCTTTGAAATCAGGGACCAATTCTGTAGCACTAGATTTGAGGTTGTCTGCTTGTCGGGTTGACGAAGTCAAATCTGAAGAAAACGGACATGTCTTCTCCAAGCTTGAAATAGGTTGTATTTGACTTGAAACACTTTGTTGACTTCTTGTCCACTTTTCAACACCTAAATTCTTGATAAATCTGCATACACAAGTTTTCAAACACACATGCAAAAGGGAAAAAATGGTTAAGGGTTAGGTTATAGGGATTTTCCTTGGTCAAATCCCACTTTGTTAATCAAACCCTTAATGAAATGATGAAATGGAAGAGAATGATAAACAAATAACATGAAAATGTTATCAACTTACCAAACCCTTGTTGAATAAATCTGAAGATATATCAATGGTTGCTCCAAGATACTTGATTGATGCTTGATTGAATGATGCAAAGTGCTCAAATGTGAATGAATGCTTGGATGAATTAGTGAGTGAATTAGGTGTAAAATGGATGGAAAATCACTTATTTATACACACTTGTGCCTTAGTAACCTAATGATACCTCATCACAGGCTGACATAAGGTAATTTTGAATAAAAATCTGAAAGAAAATTTGAAATATTTTGAATTTTGAGCCAAGAGGGACTCATTTGCCACCCATGGTGAATGGGTCCTACCTTGGACTTGTAAGTGGGTGTCGGGAATTTTCTTGCATTTAATATTTTTTGTTGGATTTTCATTCAAAAGAACACTTAATTAAGCCTTATAAGGGCATAAAGGGGTTAAATAAAGCATAAGAAAGGTGTAAATAGTGAAATTAAGCCTAGAAAAGCGTGAAATCTTGTTACAAGACTTTACAACACTTCAAAATAGGACTTGATAAGTGATGAAAAGGTGATTTTTAGGTGAATTGTAATGAATAAAGTCTAGAAAAGTGTAGAAATGTTTTACAACACTTCACAACACCTTCACAAGATTCCATAATTTTAATTTTAAAGAACTAATATGAATGTTCAAGTCACATGACAACATTAAATCAAAGCAAAATGGACCAAGCATTATGAAGAAAGGCCTAAAAGACCATGAAAATGACAAGGGGTCATTTTTCTATGGTAAATTTACCCCCCACTTTAGTGGATGTATGGACTTGCTTCAAACTCACACTAAAGTAGCCATGCATATAGAGAGAGAGAGGTCCAAATGCACTTATGTTAGCAAGATGGAATGAAAAAAATCAAGAGGGATGATTAAGCCCCCAGGATGAAGATCCCATGGAAAAATAAACATAAGAACAAAGGAACACACATGTGAAAGGGAAATTGGATTGAGCTTCGATCGTCTATCCAACTAGTTGTGGATTAGATCTAGGCTATTTGTGAGAAAAAGAGAATGCATACTCACTCTGGCTTGAAAAAAATTAGGGCGGTCTACCGGGTGAGAAGAACCAAAAAGGTGAAGTACATACACTAGTTAGTATGCACTCACAAACACATAGGTGGCTATGGGGAAAGTTGTGCTGCTGAATGGGATTCCCGCTCAACCATATCAAAGTTATACCTCTTGATAACTTTAACAAGGTGCCACAAAGGAAACTGTTAGTTTGTGCTTCATGAGACAAGAAAAGATTTGTATGGTTAGAACTCATGAACAATGAGCAAGGTACCACAGGCATGCAAGTTGTGTTATGCAAGGTGGAAAAAATGTAAAATGAAAAAATGTAACATGTAAAATGTAAAAGATATTCAAAGGAGTCTTGTTAAGTTCATGTAAGGTCTATCACTTAGGGAAGATTGTGTATAATGTCTCCAAGAGAAGACCAATCAAAGAATAAAATATTTACAACTTAGGGGATGTAGTGCATCATATCAGGCCACCAAGAGGAATGCAATATGCTAAGATAGATCACACTTATGAAGGACATCACACCCAATGCCATCCAAAAAGTGACGAACACGTCATATGAAGTGACAAGGCTGCACTAAGAACCAAAAATGCAAATGTATTCCCCCCACTTTAAAGGAATTGCTACACACCATTATGTGAGCAATTACTTTAAAGTAGCAAAGGAAAGAAAATGCAAAAAAGAAAACAAGACATGAGAGCAAACTTGGAAAGCCCCTATGCCAAGTCATATGCTTCTAAGTTAGGTTGCGTCATGTAAATGAAAAAGAAAGCAAAAGAAAGGGAGGTTTCCCCCCAAAAAGGAACACACCAAACACATAAGGGATCTATGGATTTTGGGTCAGTATGTTCATTGCTGCAATGTTTTTATGAAAGAGCTTGAAACTGTTATCATTCCCCAAAGCACATAGAATTGGAAGAATGACACAAAGAGAGCGAAAAAGGAAGGAAAACAAAGTCCATTTTGGGTCAACATGGAAGAGACATTTTGGTCTCAATTATTTGCATCGTCCCCAAAAGGAGAAACACAAGCGAAAAGAAAAATGAAAAAGAAAAAGCTTTTGGGTCAACATGAAGGAGACATTTTGGTCTTAATGCCTTGCATCATCCCCAAAAGGAAAAACACAAGAAAAGGATAAAGTAAAAAGGAATAGGGACCATTTGGGTCAACATGGAAGAGACATAGGGCATATCCACGCTTTTCATCATCCCCAAAAGGAAAACTAAAAACAAAAAGAACAAAAGAAAAAGGACCTTTTGGGTCAACATGGAAGAGACATAGGGCGTCTCTATGCTTTCCGTCATCTCCAAAAGAAAAACACAAAAAAAGGAACAAAATAAAATGACCTTTTGGTTCAACATGGAAGAGACATAAGGAATCTCTACGCTTTGCATCATCCCCAAAAGGATAACACAAAATAAAAGCGAAAAAGGAAATGCATGACATATAGAAGAATAGAGGTACGAATAGAAGTGTACAAAGAGAGAGAACATCAAACACACGTTATGGGGGAACATGATACACAAATACAATTGAAAAAGAAAATAAAAGAAACAAATGTGAAAGGGTAGCAAGGTGAATGCAAGTCAACCACCTAACAAGTCATCCACCTCCCAATCATGTTCAGTGTATTGCAAGGGTGGTTGACTGTCCAAAGGAAGAATTGCAAGTGCCAAACTAGGAGATGTAATATGTTCTTCAGTTGGTGTAGAAGTTTTTTTATCATTTAAGCTCATGGTAGATGAAAATAAAGAGTTTAGATCATTATGTACTTCATCATCTATTTTTGTAATCTCCTCCTCCTCATCATCATCAAGGTTGATTACGATAGGAGGACGAAGAGTTATTGCTAAGGAAGGATGTATCAAAAGTTGTGGCTGTTGGATCGGTTCATTTTGTTGTGAGGGTTGGACTGTGTTATCTTGTGGCGAGTTAGTAGAAAGAGGGTGGTCATTTATTACTTCTGTCAAAGGTAGAGGTTGGTTTTCTTTGTTTTCTTCCATTCGAGATTGATGAGCAAGGAGACAACGACGCCTATGCTCCCTAGCACCACAGTTGCATTTTATTTTCTTTTGAAGTTGTTGAGGTGTAAGAGTGGGATGATCCATCATAGTTTCCTTTTCTTCCAGAGGGGGAAGAATGGAAGAAATTGAAGAAGATAGGTCAATCACTTTCTCTTTGGATTTATACACTTGTTTAATGTGAGGAGGCATGACAAGATTTGTTTCATTTTCTCTTGGGTGTTTAAATGATGGAGGGGAAGTGTCGATGGTTGGATGGTCATGAGGTTGGATTGTTTTTTCAATGTTGGACTCAGGTTGAAGCATGGTTTCATCTAGGATAGGAGGATTGGAAGTGAACAGGGGCATGTTACAAATAGACAATTCGGCTATTCATTTGGCTTTGAAATTTTGATAGGTTATGAAAAATAAGTCCTTACGGGGGGTGATGGGTTCCATAGCTTTCAGCCAAAAGGCTTCTGAGGAAAAATTACCTTTGGATGATAACAGATTAAATCCACTATGGTATACAATAAATATTTCATTGCCATGTGGAAACTTCAAACATTTGTGAACAATTGAGGGGACCACTTTCATCGAGCAGAGCTAGGGATGACCCAACCATAGACAAAATTGATCCAATTGTGGAATAATAGAAAATGTTACATCCAAAGTTTTAGGTCCTACTTGTAAGGGGAGTACGATCGATTTGATTGTAGGGCATGCAAAACCAGTATGTGTTTTAATCCATGCAGTTGGTTTATTATAATCATCTTGATACAACTCATGTAATAATTAAAACTCTTCTATGATCACATTCTCGCCACAGGCGGGATCTATTAATATCCCATTGATGGGCTTATCATAGATTCGACTGGCTATGTAAAGAGGACCATCATGAAGTTTTTTAAGTATATATTTGGAAGAAAAAGTGATATCAAGATTTTCTTTGGTTGGGACCTTACGAGGGATAACGTCTATTGCACCCACAAGTTCATCCATAGGAGTAACTTGGGTAACATTTGGAGTTATATCATGTTGTTCATTATTTGTATCAATGTTCATGACTTGAGGGTTTTAAGGTTCACTAGCCTTGACAAATGAAACATTGTGTTTAGGAATGGGGTTGGTAAAGATTTATAAATTCTAGTTAGGGGGTGCAATAGACTTGTTGCCTTGATCATTAACACTGACAATGGACAAACAACCAGAATCAATGAGGTCTTGAAATAAGTATTTGAGACGCTTACATTTTTCAGTGTCATGTCAATTTTGGCGATGAAAATGACAATAAGCATTTGGTTTAAAGGTGGGTGGTAAAGGCTTGGTGGTATCAAGTGGTTTAACAATAGGCAAAGTGATCATTTGTTTTTGGAGCAATTGGTTCATTGTATTGTGGAGGGTATCAGGTAAGGGAGTAAATTATCTCTTTGGCTCCCAATAGGTAAAGGGAACCAAAGCTTTAACAATTGCAACTTGACTTTGAACAGGTTGGGTTGGTTGAGGAGAAGGTGGATTAAACTGTAAAAAGCTTTGATTCAATTTTCTAAAGTTTTGCGTGTTGTTTTACTTATTTTTCTCAGACTTCTCAACTTAGTTAGAAGTGGAATTTGAATCACGACTAGAAACCGAGTTATGATAATCACAAAGAGTTGTGCATAAATGCATGAACGAATGGAATTTCATCATAGTTAACTTATCCTGAAGGTGAGTGTGCAAGTTTTCAATAAACATCTTCTGCAGATATGAATTAGGGATCTTGACATCAATTTGAGCATACAATGAATGATATTGTGAAATGAAATCAGTTACCTCTTCATCAACATTTTGTTTGCATCACATTAAATCAGCCATTGTATTTTTAGGAGTCACATGGACTTGGAAATGACTTATAAAGGAATCCACAAGTTCATTGAACAATCAGATTGAATGATTGGGTAAGTTTGAAAACCACTCCAATGTAGTGTCCTTCAAGGTCCTAGGAAAAAGTTTGGCTAACAACTTATCATTGAGGAAAAAATCACTGCACAAGGTTGTATAAGCATTGACATGATTAGTAGGGTCTCCTTTACCTTCGTATTTCTCAAACCTAGGCATTTCAATTCCTTGTGGCATTTGTGTGCATAAGATCTCTAAGGATAATGGACTACTATGAACATGATATGTGGGTGGAGAATTTTGACTTTGGCTAATGGTGGAGAGTTATTGTTGCATGGATGAAATGGTGTTAAAGAGTTGTGTAATGATGGGATTGATGTAAGTGGTATGAGGTGGAAGGGAAAATGGTGATGGAGTGTATGTAATGTTAGGGGAAGTGAAAGGGACACTAAGAGGGGTGAAGGTGGAAGAAGGAATGTGTGATGCCACAAAAGAACTAGGAATGCTAGTTGGAATTGCAAAAGAAGGAGCCACATGACTAACCTATTGCATAGTTGTTGTAACCTGAGGAGTGGTATAAGTTGGTATGGATGCTATGGTTGAAGGAGGAAGATTGTGAGGTCCTCCTTGATTTACAATAGTGTTAGCTGATTGGGATGTGGAAGGGGAATGTTTATTGTATATCTCATCAATTATTTTCATAACTTGTAAGCCATAATCACTTTCAATCAAAGGATGAAGGTTTTCTATTGCAGGTATGGCGGTGGTGGAAATGTTTTTAAGGGATAAATCTTGTTGTAAATGTGCAAAATCCTCATGAATACTAATGACTTTTTCTTGCGGAATGAAATTATTTTGTGTGTCAACATTTATTGGATGGAAAGGTGAAGGCATAGTAGTGGTATTGTCCATGCCCAATGCACCATTGTCCATACTAGGAGTAGGAGCTCTTGAGATCCCAAGGTCCATAATGAAAGTGCTTTCACGGGAATCCATGAGTCTAGAACTTCATCTCACTAAAGTATTATCAATGGGGCACCAAACACTCATACAAGTACCAAAAAATATGGGGTGAATGCAAATGCAATGTAATCTAGGAGTGAAAAATGAAAATAATAGGAATTCTACAAACTGAAACAAATAAATAACAATAGAGAACATAAATGCAATAATTACCTAGAAAAATGCTTGAAAATTAGTATGAAATATGCAGGTGGATTTATTTGCCTAGGGTGGTGAATGAGTCCAAGTATGATTTTTTTTATGTTCAAAAAATTTAAAGTGATTTTAATGCTTTTCAGATCCAAACTAAGGATACAAATGCATATTTTCAATTTTTGAATGATATGATATGCAAAAATGAAATCTAAATGAGTCTTTCACTAATGCAATTTGAGAAACCCTAGGATGCAAAAACAAAAAAAAACTTAATTGAATGTTGATGCAAATGAAGTCTAGGATGCAAGATGCAATGGAAATAAGAAAATTAAAGTGCTCAATATGCAGGTTCACCAAAACAAACCGTAGATTTTTGGGTAGGATTTATAAGGCTACTCTTGCATTCTTAGGATGTTTCACGTAAATGGAGAGAGATAAACCCCTCAAAAGTCTAGGTGGTTCATTCAAATTATGAAATGTATGATGCAATTAAGACTAAACAGAATGATCTAAGTGCAATTAAATGAACTATTTGACTGATTATGAATGCAAAGTCTAATGTATATGCAATGTTGGAAAACAAAATGTGATATGCAAACATGAACTAAACATGAACAAATGCAAAACAAAAAAGAAGAAGGCTGAATCAAAGTGCACCTGGAAGTATGATGAAGATTCTAGAGTGTCCTGAATGCTGGTAGAGATCACTGAAAATCACCAGTGGGACTCATTCGCCACTTATGGTGAATCAATCCTACTTCTGATGAAAACTTCTAGAAACTAGTTTCTGAGTGTCGGGATCTAGAATCTGACAAAATCTAGATTTCTAGCATTAAGGTGGGACTCATTCACCACTGATGGTGAATTAGTCCACTCCCAAAATTTTGTGAAATTAGGGAGCAATTCTGTAGCACCAGATTTGAGGTTTTCTGCTTGTTGGGTTGACGAAGTCAAATATGCAGAAAACAGACAGAATGTCTTCTCCAAGCTTGAAATATGTTGTAGTTGACTTGAAACACTTTGTTGACTTCTTGTCCACTTTTCAACACCTAAATGCTTGATAAATCTACATAGACAAGTCTTAAAAAACACATGCAAAAGGGGAAAAATGGTTAAGGGTTAGGTTATAGGGATTTTCCTTGGTCAAATCCCACTTTGGTAATCAAACCCTTAATGAAATGATGAAATGGAAGAGAATGATAAACAAATAACATGAAAATGTTATCTACTTACCAAACCCTTGTTGAATAAATCTGAAGATATATCAATGGATGCTCCAAGATACTTGATTGATGCTTGATTGAATGATGCAAAGTGCTCAAATGTGAATGAATGCTTGGATGAATTAGTGAGTGAATTAGGTGTAAAATGGATGGAAAAACACTTATTTATACACACTTGTGCCTTAGTAACCCAATGATACCTCATCACAGGGTGACATAAGGTAATTTTGAATAAAAATCTAAAAGAAAATTTGAAATATTTTGAATTTTGAGCCAAGAGGGACTCATTCGCCACCCATGGTGAATGGGTCGCACCTTGGACTTGTAAGTGTGTGTCGGGAATTATCTTGCATTTAATGTTGTTTGTTAGGTTTACATTCATAAACACACTTAATTAAGCCTTATAAGGGAATAAAGGGGTTAAATAAAGCATAAGAAAGGTGTAAATAGTGAAATTAAGCCTAGAAAAGCGTGAAATATTGTTACAAGACTTTACAATACTTCAAAATAGGACTTGATAAGTGATGAAAAGGTGATTTTTAGGTGAATTGTAATGAATAGAGTCTAGAAAAGTGTAGAAATGTTTTACAACACTTCACAATACCTTCACAAGATGCCATAATTTTAATTTTAAGGACCTAATGTTAATGTTCAAGCCACATTGCAACATTAAATCAAAGAAAAATGACCAAGCATTGTGAAGAAAGGCCTAAAAGACCATGAAAATGACAAGGGGCCATTTTTCTATAATAGAGTGTTGAAGTTTTTAAATTTGGATTGTATGACAACTAATTCACCCCCCTCTTAGTTGTCCCACATCTTTTTAACAATTATTTGGTGTTGTAGATTGAAGATCTTGGGATGATCACTTCAACATGGTATCAAAGCTATTAATTTGGCAAGCCCCTTCCATTTTTTCATTAGAGTTTCCATCAATTTCTATTGTGATTTGAGTTTCTTGTATCTTATATTGCATGTATGCATTTTGGTGAGATCTAGTGATTGAAACACTTTTGGCTATAGTGGCAGTATTTTAGGATGTCCCATTGTGTCCAAGGAGTCGAGAAAGTCAGATGGCTCTTTTTTCACTCAATTTGGTTTCCATTTGCTTTTTTGGCAAAGAAGGGTTTGGAGCTCAAATTTTGTGAACTTTTTACAGAAGCTTTTTTGGCAAAAAATAAGCCTACCATTGTGTTTGTGTGGCCGTTTGCAAGAATTTTGAGATATAATTTTCCTATATTTGACAAAAGTTGATTTCAAGGAAAAAATGTTTTAGCATAGGAGGCTGTACGACCCCCCTGCGTAGGTGTGTAGGTCATTAGAATTAAAAAAAATTGATTTTTTTATTTCTACATTCAATCAAAGTATTTTTACTTTGTTGAATTTTTTATTTAAAAAATATATAAAAAATTTAAGCACTTGTATTGTAAAAGCTTTTAAGCACTTCATTTATCTATCGCCCTAGGGCCTTTGGAGCCACTCATAAAAATCAAGTCTATGGTGTTTTTTCTCAAATTGCCTGTTAATTGCCCACAAATTTCAACCTGGGCTAGGAGGGTGGCCCCTCACCATCTATTAGCTCTCAAAAAACACAGGTTTGAACCATGAGAGGTTGCCAAGCTCTCACAATGTTTCAGGGTAACAGACAAGGCCAAATAATTTGAACCTTCTTCTCTTTAGGTGCTGCTAGACCTAGGTGGGTATACCTATTTGAATAAAGCAGACTTGACCTTTGTTCATTTCCTAAAGAAATTTACCCACACAGGCAAGTGGGAGTGGATAAATGAGTTTTATTTTGGTATAAATTGTATAAGCAATATCAAGGCTAAATCTAATGTGTTCATATGTAATAATGAATGAAATTAAACAATGAAATAGTAGAGACTAGTGCCTTATTGGTGCATGGAGTCAAATGAGGGTTATGAAAATGAGTAACTTCTTTTTGAAGAAACTCAAATTGTTTGGCATATAGGTTTAAGTTTATAACCTTGTATAAACATGCAGGAATTTCATTTACTAAGCTCTTCTTAATGATCCAAATGAGATTCCCTAATTACTTATGATTGACTAAAAGGATTTAATCTATCCTTTGAAAAGAACCAATTAATCCAAATCCATACAGATACAGCAAGTGTACACTGATAAACTGAAAAAATATCCTTGATATATCAGTTTAAATAATTAGAAAACATCAACCTTGGAGACAACTTCAGCAATACTTTCAATTAACACAACAAATAATTGATACCAGAAAAATGTCACCACATCAAATGAATTCAATTGAAATCTCCACTATTTCAAACATGTATCATAGTCTCAAAATTGTAAACATTTTGTATCCTACTGTATTTTTTCCTCGCTATCTGCTTCTATCTCTTTTTTCCCTTTTTACAATCGAAAATGAACATTTATACATCAGTATTTGAAACGACGCGTCCTTTCATATTCAAATCTTGGCGATCTGTTGTATTCGGGCTTTTACTAACATCCATTAGATACCCGCTATGACATCATGTAGTCATACCGATGTTCAATGTTTCTCTCACTACCACAGATCACATATCGCTTTGATGTCCTGCAGTCTCATCGATGTTTTGAGTCTCACTGATAGCCTATCTGTGTCTTCGCTTCTATCGCCATTGTCTTGTAGTTATACCGATGTTATGATTCTTTCTAACAATTATCCTTTCGGTCTCAAGTGTATCTCAGTAACTCTCGCCGATGAAAACCTATCGCTATGACACTATAAGTCAGGAAAACATTCCTTCGCTTACATCGTGTCTTCTCGAGATATTACCTTCGGACTGTTTTCTTCATCAATTATGATCGCCAAGTCATAACAATTCTCCTGCCGATGGAAAAATACCCAGTGTGACCTTCCTAGCTCTCTCCGACAAACCATGTCTCGCCGATGAATATTCCCTCCGAACATATTGCTAAGTCATTACCAATGTAATCCCGTCGATGTGACATA
The DNA here is from genome assembly GCA_007258455.2 of Sequoia sempervirens. NCBI lineage: Eukaryota > Viridiplantae > Streptophyta > Pinopsida > Cupressales > Cupressaceae > Sequoia > Sequoia sempervirens. The sequence continues at coordinate 1,163,595,510 of VDFB02271358.1, forward strand.
GGGGGTCGGAAAGACTCCCTGACTTCATCTCGATGACAACGACAGAATCTACCATTGCTTTATCGGCAAGACTGAATGAATGCTCTAGGATGTTACTCTAATGGCTCTTGTCTCGCCGACAATCAATTTATGCCTCAATCGGTAAGACACAAATGAGCTTGATATGACTTATTCTGATGAACATTATCTTGCCGATAGGATCACATTGTCACTGAGACTATGAACTACATCATGCCGATATGAATCCTCAACTGAAATCTCATCGGTAAGACATTCTCGATGTCTTTCTGATAGACTGCAAAAAGACATACATTAGTATAAAATGCTTTATGGATCGGTGAGACCTGCATTATGTTACGCTGATATGGTTTACACATTCAAATGCTTAGGGCCAGGTGAATTCTATGGGACCAAATGATGAAAACAAACTAAAGCATGGGCAAACATGTTATGCAAAGCAGATTCTTGTACTCATGGTATGGACTTCTTGGAAACTCATGGGTATAGATAGCCATAAAATTTTCAAAATTTTACAAATTCTAACACCATCAACAACTACGCTCTAACCGCAGGAGCCTAAACCACTCGCAGCTACCATTCAACCCACTAGCCCGAGATCACCACCCACCATTGCCGGTGATTTTCCACGCTGTGATCACTCCGGTAAGTCACTAGAAGTTAACCAAACTCAATTTTGCTCGCTTATCGACTTGGTCATTACGGAGGACCAAGGGCTAGTGGCTACTGTGGGCTATAATTTTGTGCCTTTGTTAGTGTTCAATTTTGCTCCTATTTAGTGTTGAAAGTTCCTTTTACGTGCCTTTTTTCTCAATTTTGCATAACCTTTTGTCACGCTAGTCGGGATTTTCTCGGAAACAAGAGCATCGATGGAAAGATGGTTCAACTAACTTCACAGTAAGTGGTGATTTTCCATATTTTGACATTTTTTGCCGGGCTTTTTAGGCCTGGCACAAGTGCATTTATTGCTCAATTGGCATAACTTTGCATATGAAGTCAAAATTTGGAATTTTTTGAAATTGCTCAGAAAATCACAAGGAATCTGTTTGTAACCTCTATTTTTAGTTTTGGCAAGCTATTTTTCCAAAAAAATAAAAAAACACCGTGTGTTATAAATGGTTGATTTGAGCTTGTCACTTGTACAAATTGAAAATTTCTTCATTGTAATTTGTTGGGGGGTTACAAATTGAGTTTTAATACATCCTGAGGGGTGAGACACAATTTAAGTGCCACATTGTCTTCTTTATTTTGGTGTTCATGGCAGATCTAAGGAAATTGAACCACTCACTCCACACAATTATCATACATGGAAGCTAAAAATGACTCAATTGTTACAATCTAAGGGTCTATGGCCAATGTTAGATTTAGAACAACCTAAATTCACAAGGGATTATGAATTTTTTTTCCATAGATGTAAAATGGATGAAGCAAAAGGGCTCATTGGATTACATGTATCTGATAATTTGTTGTTTGATATTTCAGAGTGTAAAACACCTAAGAATGTTTGGGATAAACTTGAAGAATTGTATGGAAAATCAAATCAATTCAAAACTTCGAGGGGTGCAGGTGATTTTTCCGGATTTTGACATTTTTTGCCAGTTTTTTTAGCTTGAAGGTACAAGTGCATTTATTGCTTGTTCTTGGCATAAATTTTACAAACAAAGTCAAAATTTGGAAAACTTTTGTTTGAAATTGCTCAGAAAATCGCAAGGAATCTGTTTGTAACCTCTATTTTTAGTTTTGGCAATCTATTTTTTCTAAAAATTGTAAAAATCACCATGTGTTATAAATAGTTGATTTGATTTTGTCACTTGTAAAAATTGCAAAATTTCTTCATTATAATTTGCTAGGGGGGTTGAAAATTGAGTTTTAATACATTATGGGGGGTGAAAGGCACAATTGAACTGCCAAATTTTCTTCTTTCTTTTGGTGTTCATGGCGTATCTAAGGCAAATTGAACCACTCATTCCACACAATTATCATACATGGAAGCTAAAAATGACTCAATTGTTACAATCTAAGGGTCTATGGCCAATGTTAGATGCAGAACAACCTGAATTCACAAGTGATTATGAAAAATTTGTCCATAGATGTAAAATGGATGAAGTAAAAGGGTTCTTTGGCTTACATGTATCTAATAAATTGTTTCATATTTTGGAGTGAAAAACACCTAAGAATGTTTGGGATAAAATTGAAGAATTGTATGGTAAAACAAATCATTTCAGAGCCTTGAAAATTCAAGAAGATCTGGAATCACTTTCTCTAGATGCATTTCATTGAATTCAAGATTTCCTCAATTTAAGATGATCTTGTCACAGTTGAAAGGATGCGGGAATGATATATCTAGTGATGAATGTATCTTCTTGATTCTGTCTAAGTTGAAGGGACCTTATCAAGTGTTTTCTTCTACTTTATATTCTACAATGGATGCAATGGGGAAAGATTATAAAATACCTACATTTGAGTTTTTTTGTGAGCATCTTAATAGGGAAGAGGCAAAACTAATTCAGGTGGATGCCCTACCTAATTCTAAGAATCATGCTCTAATGGCTTAATCATCCAAGGGTAAAGGAAATAATAAGAAGAATCCCAAGGAAAAATCATCTTCAGGAAGTGAGACTCCCTCCAAAACGAAGTTGAAGAATAATCAAAAGTCCACTCCATCTCATTCTTCTACCTCTGGAGATTCTTCTACCAAGTCCAAGATAAAGAAAGGAGATCCTTGTTCATTCTGTGGAAAAATTGGGCATGATGCAACTCATTGTTTTAAGAGATTGGAAGCCTTGGAGGAAGCTATGAAGAAGCACAATATTTCAGTGGCTAAGCCTTCTTCCATGGGAAAAGGTCAAGCTCTTTCAACACATGCCATTCATTCATCCTCAGATAGTTGGATTCTTGATTTAGGTGCTTCACATCACATGACCAATTCATGTGATCTTCTTGATTCCATTGTTCACACTTCTACTTCTCAAATTGAATTTGGGAACTCTTCACATATTCTAGTTTTGGGGAAAGGCTCCATTTAGATGCTAGATGGGTGCATTGAGGATGTTCTTCTTGTTCTTGATATTTCAGTGAATCTACTTTCCATATATCAGATTTGTCATTCTGGAGATGGGAAGTTAGTTGAGTTTACTCCACATAATGTGACTATTAGACAATTGTAGGATCTTGAGAAGGTTGTTGATATATTGATAGTTGATGATGAGAACCATTTGTATCAATTTAATGGCTTTGAGTCTTCATTTGGTTCATGTTTTGTTTCTCATGCCGATTCAATGAGCAAGCTTTGGCATGAAAGGTTTGGGCACTTGAACTATAGATATCTTTAGCAGATGCAAGCACATAGCTTAGTGGTTGGTCTTCCAAAGACCTCTTGCATAGATGGTGTTTTTCAAGGTTGTGTTCTTGGCAACCAACATCAATATCCTTTTCCTAAGGGTCAAGCTATTCATACAACCACACCCCTTGAGTTGGTTCATAGTGATTTCATGGAATTCCCAAATAAATTTTCAAGTGCTAAGTATGTGCTCACATTCATTGATGATTTTTCCCACCAGAAATGGGTCTATTTTACTTCAAGACCTTCAAAACATTTATGGAGAAGTAGTCAAGTTTTCCACTTTGATAGATACACACATATAATGGGGGGGGTATGTCAATCAAGAATTTTAGGATTTTTGTAGTGAGCATGGTATTCTTCATCAAAACATAGTTCCTTACACCCCTCAATAAAATGGTGTGGTGGAGAGAAAGAACAAGAATCTTATGGAGATGGACAATTGTATGATTTAGTCTAGGTGCATGGCTCCAACATTTTGGGCCGAAGCTATCAATTGTGCCAACTATATTTAGAACCGGATGCCCCACAAGGTAGTGCATAATATGACCCCTAAGGAGGCTTGTTATCATCGCAAGCCTAATTTTTCCTTCTTTAGAGTATTTGGTAGCGAGTCTTGGGAATTCGTTCTGAATGGTCAGTGTAAATCCATGGAGAAGAAGAGTCAGCGGTACATCTTTGTAGGATATTGTGAGGATGTGAAGGAATACAAGTTTTTTGATCCTGACACACGAGAGGTTCATTTCCAATGTGATTTTTAGTTTGCTGAGTCCTTCACATATAAAGATCCTTCTTTGACTTCTTCTTCATCATAACCTACTTAGTCTTCTTTAGTTGATGATGTTTTTCTACTTGAGGAAGATTTTGATGATGGTCTTGATGCATCTCCTCCTCAGTCAGCCACTAGGATAGGATGGGCTCGAGTTACTCATGAGGAGGCTGGTCCTCTTATTGGTGATCCTGCATAAACTTTTCACACTCGTTCTTAGACTTTAGGAATCAGTCTTTTGAGTCATGATGTTTCAGATGATCCTCAGAAGTTTTCAGATGCTTTAGGTATTCCAGAGTGGGATAGTGCTATGGCTAATGAGTATTATTCTTTGATGAAGAATCATACTTGGGATCTTGTGCCTCTTCCTAAGGGAAGAAATTTGGTTCAATGCAAGTGGGTGTATCGTACCAAGTATGCAACAGATGGTTCCATTGACAAGTATAAGGATCGTCTTGTTGCAAAGGGATTTTCTCAGGTTGAAGGAATTTACTATTCTAAGAAATTTTCTCCTGTTTCCAAGATGGACTCTATTCACCTTGTCCTTGCTATAGCTGCATCATAGGGATGGTTAGTGTTTTAGATGGATGTGAAGAGTGCTTTCTTGCATGGGGATTTTCATGAGGAGATCTATATGGATCAACCACCAGGTTTTGTGCAGGACTCTTCACTTTTTTGTAGGCTTCGACATTCATTGTATGGTCTCAAACAAGCCTCTCAAGCTTGGTATGAGAAGATGGATAGTTTCTTTCTTGCTTCCAGCTACACTCGCTACCATTTCGATCCCATAGTTAATACTCAGTGATATGGAGAGGATCTACTCATACTTATGCTCTGCGTGGATGATTTGATTCTCACAGGGAGTTCTACGTCCATGATTTAGAGTACACAACGAGCATTGATAGAGTGATTTGATATGATCGACCTTGGTCTCTTGCATTACTTCCTTGGTCTTTAGGTTCATCAGACTTCTGAGGGGATCTTCATTTTCCACCAGAAGTAAGCTCTTGATTTGCTTCATTGGTTTGGAATGGCTAATTGCAAGCCTGCCCCTACTCCATTCCAGTCAGGTGTTGTACTATCTACTAGTTGCACTACTCCTATAGTTGATCCTACCTTGTATCTATAGTTGGTTGGTAGTCTTTTGTACTTGACACATAATCGTCCTGATATTTCCTTTGTGGTTGGACTTGTCTCTCACTTCTCATAGGGGCCTCATGAGAGTCATTAGAAGGCCACCAAATGTATCTTGAGATACATTCGGGGAACTACTCATTTTGAAATAGTTCATCGCCTCTTGTTCATGCTATTGCTTACTATTATGCTTTTGATAGATTTTTTCCAAGCATCCAGCTTGTTTGAAAGCACCTATTTTAGGCTTTTAGCCATAGCTTTTAGCAAGGCATCGAACTATTTGATAAAATGCTTTGGTAGACATGTATGAAAAATGTGGTAGCATAGACAACTATCACCATCTGATATTTATGCAGTTGTAGTATGTTTTGTGCAATGTAATTAGCGATATGAATATAACCAACAAAAATCTATTTTCTTATAATTCATGGATTGAACTCTGTATTTTATTGCTCTCAATGTCTGTATGCTATGGAAATGCCATTAATTTTTTTAAAAAAAGTAGTATGCTATGTGTGATACTATCAACAATGTAATTATATACTGATTACTCTTTCTTTTTACATAATCTAACGTATTCCAAAATTTTCATAGGCTGCCCGACACATCAAGGCAACAAAGGCAAGACTAGAAAAGCACGGGCAACACAAACTTGGCTCGGGTGGTTATATGAAATTAGCCGCATGAATTGTAAGTATCAATAAATGAAATATTGCATCCAAATTATAATAAATTAAAACAATTTTGGTTTTATCACACCATAGAAGAAAAATTCATGATCTTCGCAAAAATGTAGGCTATGAATTCAACAGAGTTCCCACAGAAGAGGACCTAAGATTGCCTTCTAGCAAGGCTATGGAGCGTGGCTAACACTTAAGAGTCTTGACTGGGAAACACCATCTTCCATTGCATCTGACATGCAGTAAATAAACTCAATAAAGTTTATTTAAAATTGAATAATTTTGCAATCTATTCAATATTAATTTCCACCATAGAATTACATGCCTATTTGTTTTAAACATTCAAGAAATGATAATATATACCGCATACGACATTAGAATGCACCTGAGGGTGGAGGAACATGCATGAGGTCATGGTGTGCATCCCGATACTTTAGAGCATGTAGAGCGGATCAACATGTTGAGCATGATCGATAGAGAAGATCAGGAATATGATGTGGCCCCATTAGGTAAAGAGACCACTTCAAAGTTCTTTTAAACATATTTAATTGCAATTGGTGTATTAATTAATGTAAACTCGTGTTTCAACTTTAGAGCATGTAGACCATGATCGCGTTTAGCATGATAAATAGAGAAGATCAGAACATGATGTGGCCCCATCCTGTAAAGAGGACCACCCCTCATGTTCTCTTAAAAAATATTTAATTTCAATTGGTGTATTAATTAATGTAACCTTTCGTGTTTCAACCACATATCAGGATTTAGAGGGTGTTCAACATGTTGAGCATGATTTATAACAAAATTTTTAGGAACATGATGTGGACCCATCAGGTAAAGAGAACCACTCTAATGTTCTTTTAATTAATGAAATACTTGTAACAATAATAATAAAACATATTAGTTTAACATTTCTTTCTTATTGCAGCAGATCCCCCCTTGAAGCGGGCCCACTTCATGAGCACTAATTATGCACATTAAGATCACAAGCAAGGCGAACAACTAAAGGGGACATATATTGATTTAGAAAATGATACTCCACTCAAATTTATGAAGCCAAAAAGAAAAGAAAAGTGATTGTAATCATATCATGACAACCATATTTTTGATAATATGTAAAATGAAAGAATGATTATTATATGTTAATGAATGAATGTGAATATGTTAATTAATGAATGTTACATGTTAATGAATGAATGTTATATGTTATTAATGGATGAATGAATGAATGTTATATGTTATTAATGGATGAATCAATGATTAATGTTATATGATTGGGTATGGTGAATTGAGAGTGATGTGAGGGGGGAGGCAAATGAGCTTCCACCATCACATGGTTGGCCTTGTTAAGTAGAGAATATTAAACTATACTCAAAACAAAGAGAAGCTCAATAAGGTAATGCACTTTTCAATATAAGAAATGCATCGTTTGAAGCATCAAGCCAATATGCAGTCTATATGTATGATCAGTCATCAGTCTCCACAATGGTACATTTCCATGAATATTTTTTTTTAAAAAATTTTGCTTCTTCGTCGCAATTTCGACGACAACCACCGACAAATCAACAGAAAGGCTTGACGAAGTTGCTAGAGCTGCGATGACGATTTTGTCGTAACTCCCTACCCATTTCGTCACCCTTTCGATGAACTTTTGGCGTTGTCTCGATGCTACTACTTGCCCATTTTGTCGCACTTTCGACAAAATTTGGTGTTCTTCCGACGCTACTCCTTGCTAATTTCGTCGCAAAGTAAACAAACTTTTGGCATTGTTTCAATGCTACTACTTGCCCATTTCGTCGCACTTTCAATGAACTTTTGGTGTTCTTCCGACACTAGTCCTTGCTAATTTTGTCGCAAAGTCGACAAACTTTTGGTGTTGTTCCGATGCTACTACTTGCCTATTTCATCACACATTCGACGAACTTTTGGTGTTCTTTCGATGCTACTACTTGAGTATTTCGTCGCTATTTCGATGAACGTCCTCTGTTGTTTCCACGCTACTGCTTGCCCATTTCGTCAAACTGATGACGAACTTCTAGTGTAATTCGTCGGTGGATAAACAAAGTTTTTGTCGATATTCTGATAAAATCTTGAGGTATTTCACGATGCCGTCGACTGACAATTCTTCGCCATTATGTTGACGTTTAATTTGTCGTCGGCCTTGCAACGAAAAAATAGCGATGAAAAGATTTTTGCCATTGTGTCGCTCTTCCGACAGAGATTTGTCAAACGACCGACGAACGCCCATCGAAAAATGGTGTCAAATCCAGTAGTGTCGGGACAACCCAAGGTCCACAACAAGTGTGTTATCATAGGATGCCATGAGTCATGAATTTCTTCTCACTAAAGTATTATCAATATGGCACCACACACTCATACAAAGGCTATCAAAGGTGGGGTGAAATGAAAACTAGGAGCAATAAAATGATAATATTTTTTTTTTTTGGAAACTGTAATAGAGATGCAAGAACAAAAAACAAAAATGCAAAAAATTCTCTAAAAATAACATAAATTATAGTGTAAAATGTGCAACTGGACTAATTCGCCTAGGGTGGCGAATGAGTCCAAAAATGATTTTTTTAAAAATTTTTTTAAGAAAATTTAAGATGAATTTTATGCTTTTCATATTGTTTGATGCAAAAATATGATGCAGATGCAGAATTTCAATGTTTTTAAATGATTGGAAATGCAAAAATGAAATCTATATGATCTTTTCACTAATACAATTTTGAAAACCCTAGGATGCAAAACAATGCAAAACCTAATGCAATGTTGATGAAAGCTAGCCCTAGGATGTAAATTCACTTGAAATCAGAAGTAAAAATGTTCTAAAGTTGGGTTCACCGAAAAAGTAAACAAAGATTTTGGCACCCGAGGGTCTTTCTTGCACTTCTAGGATTTTTCACCTAAAAGGAGAAAGATGGGGCCAAAATGCAATGTAAACATTTAAAATTAATGTAATGTGTATGAAATATTCCTAGATGAGATGATATAAATGCAAAGGAATGATAAAATGGATTGATTGTGTATGCAAAACTAAGAAATACAAAGTGTTTGAAAACACAGTGTTGTATACAAACATGAACTAAAAGTATAGACAAATAAGAACATAACTTAATGAAATTGAATGAGGTGCACCTAGAGCTTGAAAGATGATGTTGAAAGGTTCTAGAATGCTGCACAAATCAGTGTTGAAGCCCACTGGGACTCATTCGCCACAGGTAGTGAATTAGTCTTGTTTCTGGTAAAATTTACCAGAACAAGTTTCGAGATGCTGGGAACAAAAAACTTTAGAAAACACTTTTTCCAGCCTAGAAGTGGGAATTATTCATCATAGATGGTTAATTAGTCCACCTGCAGATTTTTGAAAAGTCAAAGGTCAATTTTGTGGGTCCTAGTTTGCACTTTTCTTCTTGACAACTTGCCAGATCTTAATCTAGAAAATTTGACGGGAAAGTTTTCTCCAAGCTTCAAATAGGGTTATGTTGACTTTAATTACTTAGATGATTTTACAACACCTTTTTGACACCTTTCTCTTTGAAAAATATACCTACAAGACCTACAAACAAACATGTAAAGAGGGGAAAAAGGGTTAAGGGTTAGAGAATAGGGGTTTTCCTTGGTCAACCCTAATTTGGTAATCAAACCCTCGATAATGAAATGAAATAAAGAGAGAATGATGAAAAAATAACATACAATGTCATAAAATCACCAAACCCTTGATGTTGAAGTTTGAAGATATGTTGCTCCAAGATGCTTGAATGCTTGATTAAAGATGCTAGAATGTTATGAATGCATGGACACTTGAATGAATGAGTGAATGGATGAATGGGGTTTAAAATGAATAGAAAATCATGTATTTATGCACAATTATGCCCTAATTTCCTGAAAATACATCACAACCCGACCTTAGGTCTTAAGGAATTAAAACCCGCTAGTAATTTGAATTTATTTTTATTTTTGTGCCAAGAGGGACTAATTTGCCCCTAGTGGCGAATGGGTCCCACTCATACAAAAATACACTTAATTAAGGCCTGTAAGTGCATAAAGGGGCCAAATAAAGCACAAGAAAAGTGTATTTATTGATGATAAGTCTAGAAAAGCGTGAAAGCTTGTTACAAGACTTTAGAACACTTTGAAATAAGACTTGGTAAGTGATTAGAAGAGGGTATGTCAGTGAATTATAATAAGAAGAGTCTAGAAAAGTGTGAAAATGTGTTACAAAACTTCATAAAACCTTTACAAGACATCATAAAGTCTTAATGATTCATAAATATTCAAGACCTAATGTGAATGTGTGGGCCACATTGTAACATTAAATCAAGGTGAAATCAAGCAAAATAAGCATGAGAGAAAAAAAAGAAAAAATAGAAGGATTACTTTTTCTGTGTCCAAAATATGATTCATCCACAAGCATCAATTAGGTCAGCCTAATTAGATGCAATCCTTATTCACTAAAAATACCAATTGTCAGCTTCATGTATTTACAAAACTTCTCCAAAAAATGATCCAAGCTTGTAGCATCCTACATCATGTTGGCATGGACTAAAGATAGGTTGCACATATATCCGCAACACAAATTAATTCATTACAATATCATATGTACTTTAGGTCGGCTAGGGATGCAATCAACAGAACAATGCTAACTCACAATGTGAGCATATGAGCACACAAGATTATGAGAAAACACCCTTTTAGCATCCATAAACCATTTCCCAAAACTAGAAGAAGCAACAATCAACCATAGAGGATTGCAGACCAAAATACCAAAGGATGTGAACTGGTTCTTCATACTGGTTGAGAGTATTAGATCAAAACTAACAACTCAAACAACATGGTGACATCAATGATAACACAAAGTTTGCACAATTAGATGTTCTTCATTCTTCCAACAATCTCCCCCTTTGTCATTGATTGAAACATGTGCCAAAATTTACAAAACTTCTTATCACAATATTCTCTCCCCTATCACTAGTAATCTCTCCCCCTTTGAAATCAATGGCAAAGGGCGACCAAAAAAAATGATGTAAACATATGTACATGGTGATAAGTTTATACAATAGGAATTCCAACTCCCCATTTTGAATATTCAAGTGAAAATAATTCTTTTTACCTGAAAAAATTTCTTGTACCTTTCTTTTATGGTCAAAATAATCCTCTTCCAAGAAAATATGTAGTAGAACCCATTCTTGTACTCATACTATCCAATAAATACAACAACGTAAATGAGGGTGTCTAGTCTAAAGATAGACCTGTTGTCATTCACAATCTTCTGCATCAGAAAGAATTATGGAGAGATGATCTAATCAGACCTCAACAATTTCTTTAACCAACCAGAAGGTTTTAACCAGGTCTTCCCTTTGTCTCTGAGCAATCAACAACTCTACTTGCAATTCACTGAATCTTATTCTTTTTTTTCCATTTTTTTCTTTGAAGAAGTCAAAAGTCTTTCCAATATAATTTATCTTAGATTCAATGGATTCAATTTTTCTTCTAAAATTATCAATTGTTGTAGGCCACCGAAGATAGTATCTGTAGATGTCAGATATTTCCTTAATGCATTCTCTTGTCTCATTAACATATTTAGATTTTTTTTTTTTGGAATTGGCACATCTTCTCTCAACCATATCTTCAAATTTATGTCCTTTAGGTCCTTCTAACAACATTCTTTCTTCAATGAATTCTACTAGGTCATCCGGTAATGAGTCAGACACATCTGAAACTGCAATACCCTTTTTGAGAAAATAATCAATCAACACATCATCAATTTTAAGTCTTTTGATCAGAGAGAAGGAACACCACATTTTACCAACCTTCTTCATATCACCTTTATCTAGAAACATCTGAATGTCCTCTGGATCAAATTCAAATTTAGGTAGAGATTCTTCTTCATTCTTATTTTCTTTTGAGACATCTTTTGTGATAAATTTTATCCTCTTAGATTCCAGAGAAGCACCACCAATAACAACTTCCATCTCTTTCTTTTGAGAGGAGGAACCCTCTTCAAACTGACTAGAAACTATCACATCAAACCACAAATTCTTCTGTAGGGATGACAAATAGATTTTACATGCACTTACTTTATCATCCATACACTCCAAATGCGTATAATTTTTTTTTTTGATAGGGATATCGTATTCCCACTTAACATTCTCTCTTCCCGGTAGCGAACTTAGAAAGAAAAATACCAAACATATAAGAAAAGATCCAATCCGGAAAGGATAACCTTCAATCAATGACATTCTGACATTCTCAATTAGATTTTCCAAAATTAAGCCACACAAATCAAATTGCTTGTTTTCCTTCACCATCATGTGTGCAAGATATACAACAATAGTCGAAGTACAACCTTCATGATTTTTGAAGTAGATTTTATAAGAGACGTCGTACACAACATACCTTACTGCAAGATCGATAATTGTATTTATCAGCAGAGCTCAAGGGTCTTTTCCAATGCCAGTAAGTTCCTCCATGTTTCTGTATTTCATGGTTTTCTTCCTAGGGAGATCACCAACACTGCACAAACCAGTAATAGCTTCAATTTCCTCCTTCGTGATCGGATAGGGTTTGTCCAAAACAATGCAGTCATCCTTGAATTGACTTAATAGAAACAAGATAGATCCTTTATTTGCAAACCAGAGAAATTCTCCCCATAAATCCATGCCTAGGGTTTTTACGTTATGTAACTCATTTATCTTCAACCCTAGTTCCATTTACTTCATTTTCTGATGATTAAATTCCTCCAATTCAATGTACCCTTCAATCTCAGTGGAATATCACCACTCAATCATCTTCCATAATTGCACTTATCTTCCTTAAAATATTTCTTTTCTCAACGAACCTCCTTCATTTCTCTTCTTCTCTTTTTGTAAACTAAGAGATGAAATTGAAAAGCTTCTGTCTTTTACTCCTAAATATTCACAATGATTTCTTCAGATTACCTTAGAATCACTCCAAATTGCTACAAGATCACTTCAAATCACTCTTCAAACTCTTCAGTTGCATAAAAATGACTTGTGAATATCGCTTTATACATCATTTCATTTCCCTAATTCACATTAAATGCGATAGACTTCAAAAAGCTGATAAAAACTCTATTTCTCTGCATAGTGAACCCTAAATCACTTCACAAATCAACATGCCTACAACATCTCTTCTAGTTCCTTTTCCACGAACTCTATCTATCCATTCTCTACAACATATCTTCGTGCTAAAGACTGACATGCCAAGCATTAGCGGGTTCAAACAACATTCTGTTAAAGCTCCCCCTAAGACCATGCTAGGTCTAATCACCAGAGGAATTGTCTATGCCAGATGAGGGCATGAACACATATGCCATTTTTGGCTCTTCTTTCTTCTTCCATATCTTGTTCATTTCTTGCTTAATCTCATCCTTGTCAATTTTTTTCACTAGTTCATTTTTCTTTATTGAATCATACTGCTCGCCATTTTTACTTCTACAAATTCTTGAATTATGTCCCAATTTATTGCAATTATAGCAGACAACACCTTTCTGATTAGTTTGTCCTCCATTAACCCTTAATCTGCAATAATTTTCTTTATGTCCAAACTTATTGCATGTATAGCAATAGCCATTAAAAGATTGATTCATTCCACCTCCATTAAACCTATTCATCATCACTTGGCTAATCATCCTCTCCTGAGATCTGCATTCAATAGCCTTATGTCCAACTTTCTTGTATACAAAACATTGTCCTAAAAAACTTCCAACATTATGATTTACCTTGCTTCTACACTTAGTTGTTTTGTGACCAAATTTATTACATGTAAAACAAACACCATTGAAAGATGGATAACTTTGAGTATTTTGTTGTCTGACAGACCATCTTCTAGCAAAGTTCATTTTCTTCTTTTCTTTATCTTGAGTCTTTTGATTATCTACTGAGTTTAGGGTCTTCTTATCTTGAGAGATTTCATCATATTCATTTCCCAAACCACCTTTGTCTTTAAAAGGTTTTTGTCTTGCAATCAACTCTTCAAATTTTTTGGAGCTTATCTTGAAATTATCTTCACAAAGTTTTTCTTTCTCCAGATCTGCTTTTAGGTTCACCACTTCTTGTTCAAGCTTTGCTCATACATCAGTCTTTCTTTGCACCACATTATTCAAACATTCTTCAATTCTTTTTGTTTCCTCTACTAGTACCTTCAATCCGGTAATTTATTCATTTGCTTGCTTCAATTGCTCACTCACTTCCTTATGTCTTTCCTTGAATTTCTTCAATTGCTCTTTCAATTTCTAGACACATTCATTTGCCTCATCAAGATTTTCTTTCAAATCTCTGTTTTCACTTTCAACCTTGTCAAGATCTTCACGTGCAGCCCGAAGCTCATATTTTTCATCCATTTTATTCAATCTTTAGGATCTTCCTGAAGCTGTTAGGATTCTCTGAAGGAACCAAAGCTCTGATACCAATTGTTGAAAGGCACAAGACAATTGAGAGGGGGGGTGAATTAGTTGTCACCAAATTCAAACACAAAAATTCAAACACTTATCAACTTCACAACCAATTAATTCTATTATTAAGTATGAGCATGAAATGTAAATAATAGAAAGAAAAATCAACACAGAGACACCAGATTTTATGTGGAAAACCTAATAAGGGAAAAACCATGGTGAGGATTAACCCACAATATAAAGTAGTTTCAAAACCGAATACAAAAGGCTCACTGCCAAAGGGCTCACTACCCAGAACGAGACTCATTGTTCAAATACAAATGCTCACTACTTACAAAAAGGACTCATTTCCCAAAAGGATTACAAAACTAAAGTGGCTTCATAGCCAAAATGAACTGGTAAGAGTGCACCTAATATGTGTTGATTCAATTCCAGTGATGCTCAATAAATTGACTTAATACACTTCATCATCTTCACACTTCTTCACATTCACAACTTCACAATCACACACAATCTTCAAACTTATCTAACATATATATCTACTTCATCCACAAGCATCAATTAGGTCAGCCTAATTAGATGCAATCCTTATTCACCAAAAATACCAACTCTCAGCTTCAAGTATTTACAAAACTTCTCCAAAAAATGATCCAAGCACGCAACATGCTACAACATGTCAGCATGGACCAAAGATATGTCACACATATATCCAAAACACAAATTAATCCATTACAATATCATTTGTACTTTATGTTGACCATAGATGCAATCAAAATAACAATGCCAAATCACCATGTGAGCATATGAGCACACAAGATTCTGAGGAAACACCCTTTTAGCATTGATAAACCATTTCCCAAAATTGCAAGTAGAAAAAATGAACCGTGGAGGATTGCAGACCAAAATAACAGAGGATGTAAACTAGTTCTTCATATCGGTTTAGAGTACCGGATCAAACTAACAACTCAAACAACATGGTGACATCAATGAAAACACAAATTTTGCACAATTGGATGTTCTTCTTCATTCTTCCAACATATGTATGCTCGTAGAACAAAATAAGTTGGTCACACACAATATCTTTATAGTATTCTAAGTCGACCAAATACCATTTGAGTTTACATCACTATAGGGCATATTGGCATGAAGAACAACCTTAAAATATTCAATAAGACCTTGCACACTAACACCAAACCCAAAAGATAGGTCGCACATAAAGATCTTCTTACCACATTACCAAGGGACAAAAAATAGGTCATACATAAGATAGCATAATTTCCATAAGGTAGAAAAATTTGAATTAAATGAAATATATTCTAGAGCCGATGAGAATGCCACAACCAAGACCAAATCTTGATTATCATCAATTTCAGTGTCCAACGGAAGAACCACAATTTGACATACGAAAAATTGCAACATGATACATGAAGTTCCAAATAACAAGGTTACCCAGAGTAAGCTTTGAGAACAACAACCAACATCAAAAGATTAGAATTCATTATACTGCATAAACTAAATTCAACAGATGTCCCAAAAAGAAGTACTACCATAACCAGATCAAGGATAATATCCACATTGCGTAACATCATAACATACAATAGGATAGATTAAGTCTGCTCATCATCCAGAGAACATCCTTCTGGATCCAAGGTTTTGACATCAACGACATAATTGATAAATCATATTCAACAACTTCTCAACAGATTTACCTCCTACAAAATCTTTAAATTAAAGGCCTCTCATTCTATTTGAGCATCCACTCTTATCATAGATTTATTTTGCTCCATTTTTTACCTAATCTTCTATTATCCTATCCTTACGCTTTCCATTTGATTTCTCATCAATCTTACCATCATGTTGTTGATTTCATAAGAAACCACATTCCATACATCACAGGATCAAATCAAGAGAATATTGGGTGCAACTCTTTTTATAGATCAATCCAAGGAGAAAAAGGATAAATAAGGTATAAGGTTCCATTTGCATGCATTTGATTTTTTAATTTATATTTGATTATTTTTCTTATCTTCATCTTTGCATACCTAGTCTTCTAATCTCATCATTTTCCTTGAGTTGTTTTACTTTTATGGCCAAGGTTTTAGAGTTCCACTTATGCACTATGTTTTAGCGCTTGAATTTCTAGATTTACGCTTCCACACTATGTTTTAGCACTTGCATTTCTAGATATACACTTTTGCACTATTTTTTAGCACTCATGTTTCTAGATCTATGCTTCTACACTATGTTTTGGCACTTATATTTCCAAAACTATGCTTACACATTGTGTTTTAGTGCTTCTTCTGATGGATTAATTCTTCCACACTATGTTTTATTGCTTCTACTCATAGATTAATGTTTCCACACTATGCTTTTGTGCTTCTGCTCATAGATTAATGCTTCCACACTATGTTTTAGTTCTTCTATTTCTAGAAATCCTCTTATGCACTGTGTTTGAGTGCTTCCACTCACAAATTAGTACTTCTTCCATATATTAGTATTTTCAATTCATATATTAGAACTTCTATTTCATAGGTTTGGAACTTTTGTTTCATAAATTAGTGCTTCCACTTCACAGATTGGTACCTATATTCCATATCAATGCTTATGAACTTGAATCAATACATTTTATAAAAGACTAGAATAAATTTTGATACTAATTGGATTTTTGACTTCTTATAATTATTGAAAAGCTAATTTGGAGATCTACACAATAGGATGAAAGTGTTTTTTAAAGAATTTTCACCAAAAAATAGGTAAAATCACTTGAAGTAATAAATTTATTATTTAAAACTTCAAATGTTTTTAACTTTTGCATATGACATCCAATTTTAGTGGGTTTTTTTTGCAATCTATTAGAAAATCCTAAGAAATCCATTAGTAACCTCCATTTTATTATCTAGAAAATTTATTTTCTAATTTATTTTGGAGGTTTAATTTTTATTTCTAATCTTGTTTGAGTCTAGCCATCTTCATTTGTCCAAGAAATTTTTGTGAAACTACTAACACATTTGTGGTTGTAGCTATGTTTGTCCAAGGCCTTATAATTTGACTAGTATTAGTTGCAAAATTTATTTTCTAAAGGTTAATGAACATTATTTACCATGTCTTTGGGTTAGTGGTGTGTATGCTCTCCTCTTGCATAGGCGACCCCATAATATTGTGTACCACTTTTTGACCAAAGTGAGACATTGAAATCAACATTTTTAGCTAAATCTTCACTTTCTAACACCTATAGAAACTAAACCAAGGAATTTGAAGATGATGCGAACTAGTGGTTTGTGAGATTTCATGTGTAGATTCTAAATATATATTTAAAAAAAAAATAGAAATAAATTGTGAATTTGATTACGTAACATTTCATAACTTATTTTCTATTGTAAACAACATTTTTAAAAAGTGACGTTTATGTTGTAACAAATAATTTTTTAATAGAAAGGATAAAATTTTAAATTTTAAAATATAGATTTAGAGCACCAATATTTAGAGCATGAATATTTTTTCATAATTTTTTGTTGCATATTTTTCTAAATAATTTTTGAAATTAGAGTAATTATAATTTGGACATAGATGCATGCATTATCACATAGTTTTTTTATGTGTTTGAGTTAAATTATTATTTTTGTTGAAATAAGAACATAAATACCTAAACAATATATATTTTTTAGGGCTTTGAAGAATTCTAATGGAGGAGTACGAAACGGTGAGTGGGAAAGGGAGCATGGGAATTTTCAAAACTAGCGAGGTAGAGGAGGATGAAGATGATGAAGATCTGGATGATTTGGAGGTTTTGCTGCCTTGGCCGACTATTGCTTGGTCTTGGTTTTGGGGCAGATTTTTGTCTATTGAAACTGATTTTCCTAGGGTGCCTTGGTTAGTTGAGGCTAGAGTTGTCATTAGCAGAGGGTTGTATTTTTTTGCTTGGCTGACTTCTCTCCCTCTTTGTGGCTACTCTCCTTTCCATGTTTCTTCTTCTTGGTGGAGAGTTCTTGTTTTTGGCTGTGCTGAGGGCTTCTCTTAGAAGTCTGGCGCCTATTTTCCCAAGACTTTTTTTTCTTGGGGTGTCTCTTGATGGAAGACCATCTGGTTTTTGGTGGTTTGGTTTGATTTGGGGAGTGATTCTCTCCTGTGGTACTACTTCAGCAGTTTAGTGCTTTTTTGGTGCTTGCTAGTGGTGAAGGGGGTTTTGCATGCTTCTGTTAGAGCCTATTGGTTAAGATTGAATTTTGTGGCTTTCCATTTCTTGGCCAAGTTTGTGGTGTGGTTTATGGATGACCTAGGTTGCATTTAGGAGGTCTTTGGTGCCTTAGGGAGGTGGGTACCAACTATGTTCTCTACTCTCTCTCTTGGCTATGACTAGTTCTGTGGTTTCTTCTTGGCTATGAAGCATGTTGTTGGCATTTCTCTTTTGGTTCTCATGTTATTTTTGGTCATAGTTCTCTTTTTTGTGGTTGTTGTAAACTTGAACATTGGTGTTCCAATTTTCTTGCTTTGTGGAGGGTTTTCCTTTTCCCTATTTAGAGACATGTTGTGGTTGCAGGGCTCCTGCCTTATTTCCTTGGAGGCTCTTGGCTTTTTACCAATGGAGGAGTCATTCTTTTTTTTCTATGTTTGTTACTACTAGAGTGATGAAGTTGGTTTTTCTATTATCCACTTGACCATGGTGGTTATAGGTTTTATTAATTTTTGGGGTGTGGTCTCTATCACCTCTTTGTTTATTGGCCTCATGGGGGTTGTGTTTGGGGTTTTTTTGTAGAGGATTTTGTTTACTCTTTCTAAGGGTGGTGTTGATCTTCATCTTCATGATGGTGTTATCCTGACTCTGTGCCTGTTACATTTTGGCTGGGATGTTGTGGAGCTTAAGGGAGCTATTTTTTTTCCCTTCAACTGGTTTATTTTCTCCTTTGTTGCTCGCTATGTCTAGTTCTCCTATTGAGGTGGAGATATGTTTTGTGGGCACATTGAGAGGCTTTCTTTCCTCTTGTTGGCTCTCTCTTTTGTATCTCCTATTGAGGTGGAGTGTGCTCCTATGGAGGTGGATCTTGGGTTTTTTGTGGAAAAGGATTCTTCTATCAATCTACACATAAAACTATCAAATCAGCTTGTCAAAACTATTTTCCAATTTTTTGAAATTTCTCAAAAAATATGCAAAATTTTCCAAGGGGGCACCATGCTATCCTGCCATCATTGGGGCATACTGGAGTAGGTCTTGAACATGAATTTTTAATTTTTTTTTGACACAATGCTATAAAAATGCATAGTATCAAAGAGGGGAAAAATGTAGACACCTGAAATTGTCCTAGCTTGTGAACTAGCATTTTAACACTAATATTCATCATTACCTAATGGTTAAATAATGTTTAATTATTTAATCATTGTCTAATGTCATATTCCACTATTTTTTTTAGACTGTAGGAATCGGTTAGGTATCCACCCCCCTATAAACTGTAGTGCACCTGGTAAACTTTTTTCATGTGACCGGTGGCACTAGCATGACACACCCTCTAGACCACGAGGACAATGGGGAGACTAGACCTCGTGACCTCTTGCTTGCAATAGGATGCTTTAGCTAATCGAGCTAGGCCCACCGCCTGTAAAATTCCACTATTAATTGACTTTATGTTATTTAATTAATTCACTATAATCTTAATCTTCCTGATTAATTAAATAAATCCTATTTATTTAATTATGTCTTAATTTTTATTCTATCTTGATTAATTAAATAAACTTTATTTTTTTAATTACGTCTTTAATTATCTTATTCCTCTAAATTAATTAAATGATTATTATTAGTTATTTAATTAACTTCACCCTCTTTCTAAATTAAATAATTACTTTAATTATTTAATTATCTTATATCCTCTCAACATCATCCACTTCCTCAATAAATAAAATATTTTATTTATTTATCTAATTCGCACTTGCACATTCCTCAAATAATTAATTTTTTAATTAATTATTATCTCATGCATTTCCACTTCGTTCTTAATGACCACTCTCTTCTAGTTGACTGGATAATCATTTCCACTGCATTGATCAATCAAATTAGTTTACTTCCAATCAGTGTGAGTTAATGAAGCAATCAAATCCCTTAACTCTTCAATCAATTCTCCATGCAAACAATTAACTAAAATCCTGCAACCAATTGCAGTCAGTTAACTTGTTCATCAATTCCTCTCAAGGATTCTTGATGCTTGATCTTGATCATCCACCTCTTAATCCTGATCGTCCATTTAAATCAAACAATTCTATAAAAGCAACCCTCATATCTATTTGACGGCTAACCATGAATCTTTGGCATTTTGCATACATTGATCTCATTCATTCATTTGAGCTTGAAACAAAGTAGTGCATGTATAATTGAGACCAAATAAAGACAAAGAAGAACAATGGAGATAAATCATGGCTAACACATTGGAAGGTAATTGCATAGCTTTATTATTCTAATTTTATTGTGTTAGTTGTACTTCATTAATTGAATTGGATTGAGTTTGGTGTTGAATTGTAGTTTAGTGGTTATTGTAGTTAGTTCATTACCTATGATGATTAATCTCATTTTTCGATCGACACTATGTATCTAGTGTATGTGTGAATTGTGAGAGTTAGTAAATCAATAATAAAACACACAAACATCAATGAGGCGTATTAAATTAAAGATTTGAATCACAAAATTAACCAAATTAAAACAAAACAAATCTCTAAAATCGTTCCATTGTTCTCTATTCTCAAGGATTCATTAAATCATATTGGCTCTCAGATTTTGTGTGTGCACTATGATTGTTAGAATGACAACTTGAGAAACAAGATGCTATTCAAAATGCATGAATCTAGTTCCTACATGATTTACAACAAATGATAATGTTGATACGACAATGGATAATGTTGATACGATAATGGATAATGATACTAGAGATTATGATGCAAATGCTGTATAAAACCTAAGATGATAATGGAAATGCAAATATTAAACTAAGACATGATTCTAAGTTAAAATGATACTATAATGCAACTTGCTAAATGTTAAAATATTCTAAATTCTTCAATGCTCTAATGTGATTTTTGCATAGTAAGTTTTCTCAAAGATGGGATGTAAAATGTCATAGCAAGAGGTTGTATTTATAGGATTTCCAAAGCATCTTGTGATGTGGCAACAACCAACAGTCGAGATTTCAACATGAGAGATGAACGGTGGAGATAGAAGAATCATGAAGGATGTTCCCTTGACCAAGGGCAACATGCCAAATGTATGAGAGAATAAAACGTGTGAGATGGCCAAGTGTCAAAATTTTGTTATGGAATTGGTTGAGAATAATGCAATTTAAATATTAGTCATATTTAAATACATGTGACACTTGATGATGTAGCCAAAAAGTGTTGTAGACATGTGACTAAATTTGAATTTGGAATGATTCAAACTTAGTGAGAAGATATTTAATTAAACAAACTATTGACATTTGTTTATTTAATTAATTTTAGAAGAATGTGGTTTAAGATGAAGAATTTAGAAAAGTGTGAACTATATAAATAAATTGAGAATTTATTTATAAGTAGATGACATAAAAGGGGTCATTAATTAAATAACCAGTATTTAATTAATTAATTGTCTTGACCGATTTTAGGTGTATACATTTTGCCCCTCTTTGAAGTAATGTGTTTACATGTTGCTTCAAAGAATGATTTTCTGCTGATGTTGACAATTTTTTTTTCAATGCCCCAGATGCTGATTTTTAGGTGATGACGGATATATGCCCCCTCGGGAGATAAATCGGTGAATTTTTAGGATTTCTTGAAATTTTTGAAATCATGATGATTTTTTGATGTTTTGATGATGATTTAAATTTTTTATGATCCATAAGTGATTTATCTCTCGAAAAATGATGTTTAAGTCACCAAGTGATGATTTGATGAATTAAGCCACTTTGAAAAATAAAATAAAACAATCCCATAAAAATTCCTCTTAACTAACCTTTAAAAGGTTAAAAAAATGATTTAAAAGTTCATTTGTGCATTTGCAATTTGAAGATTTGAGAGAGATTGAGCAATCTAGCAATTTGGAGAAAAATGGTGATCCCCTACCACACACATCGATTTGAGCGCATCAGACGTCACAACTACCTGAAAGCATACAGGCTCCGGTATGTACCCCAAAAAACCTCCTCATAAATTGTGCAATTTGTTTTTCCCACATTTTTCCATGTTTGAATTCAGTTGTTTATGTTCTAGCACATTTGAAGCCCGATGTAGTGCATTGATTAACTGTTCTAGCGCATAGGAAATTTTAGTGCGTAGGGTTAGTTATCTAGCGCATTGAATGACTGTTCTAGCTCATAGGTAGATTTAGCGCATAGATGAGACAATTTAGCGCATTGGATGAATGATGTAGCACATAGGTAGATTTAGCGCATAGGTGATGTGAGTTAGCACAATGAATGAATGATGTAGCACATACATAGATTTAGTGCATAGGTGATGTGAGTTAGCGCAATAGGTCAATGTTGTAGCTTATAGGATCCTTTAGTGCAATGATAGAGTATTTTAGCACATTGGTCAAATTTGATGGCACATTGGGTAGTTTGAATCATTGAAACCCTGTTATGGCATAGTCATGAATTTTTCTAGCGCATACATGCTTTGAGCACATAGACAGACTGTTTTAGTGCATACATGGTAGAATGATGAATTTTTAATTGAACTCCTTATTTTTGATGATTTTTTATCACGTCAGCCTTTGATTTAATGATGATTGATGATGTTGATTGATTAGATGATGATTGATCTCATGATAGGTGAGATTCAATGATAAGATACTGATAATTGACCTCATGATAAGTGAGGATCAATGATAGGTTGATTGATTGATTGACCTCATGATAGGTGAGGATCAATGATAAGTTGATTGATTGATTGAACTCATGATAGGCGAGGTTAAATTGATTGATAAACCTCATGATAGGCGAGCTTGAATGATAGATTGATACTCATGAGATTTGATCAAATTCTCACTAGAGTTGATTAGATTGATAAGTTGATTAATTTTGATTGATTGATAGGTTGATTGATGTCAATTAATTGATTGGTTGATTTTCGATTTTGTGATGATATGAGCCTTTGACGAGTTTGTAGATTCGATAGCATTTCCATATGATGTGGGATTTGATACACCACCTGGTGTAGGCTGAGGTAGCCGTTATCACATGATGCGGATTGTCATCTCTAATAGATATGCCCCAAATTAAGATTAACAAGGGTCTATTGAAAACTTTAGCAAAGAGGTGGCATAGTAAGCATAACACCTTTCACTTACCGATTGGCGAGATGACGGTGACACCAGAGGATGTCTATCAGATTTTGTGGATACTTGTGGTGGGAGAGCTGGTATTATACGATTCTATTGATTATATGTGGTTATGAGATTCCATGGAGAGAGATGGTTGATGCTTATGCCACATTTCCCTGTGTACTTGTTGGATTCATTGGAGGGTTTATTTGTCCTGACTACAAGTCAAAGGGACTTTCAGTTGGATGGGAGAGGATTCTTGAGAGCATGATTGCTCAGGGTACCAGATATGCCTGGGGATGCTACTTGTTCGCTCATTTGTACCATGATTTGCACTAGGTTGTCTACCTTCGAGGGGTCAGTTTGTCAGTAGGTGTCACGTTGCTTCACATATGGGCATGGGAGCATATAGCTGTCATGCGACTAGTTGAAAATAGACAATGACCTACCATGAGACCATATGTTCATGATTGTGTAGGTCCAGTTGCTCAACCTAGGTTGGGAAAACTAGAGTACTAGCAGAGAGTAGTTTATGATTTAGAGTAAGTGACATGGTGACCCTATCTTGATTGTGAGTAGTGGCCGAAGGACGAAACTGAGATGCCACTTTTGTGTCAATCTATGTATCTGATTGGCTGGACATGATTCACCATTGATAGATTCTTGTTGTTGAGGGTTCTTAGGCAGTAGGGCAGGGTCCAGGGCATGCCTCAGGGAGTGGCCCATTATGCACGGTGATGGATGGATGCAACAGAGTGGGGACCTATTTTTTCATATGATGTCTAGCAGTTGCAACATTCTAGGGTCTATAGGCCATCATTTGGGATCTTTATCCAGAGATCATTGAGGCTCTGATATCAGAGGAGTATGCATAGTACCTTTTCTTACATCCATTCCCATGGATCACCAACCTAGATGAGCCAATGCCATTATTAGATGATGTAGAGAGGGAAGTAGTACATGTGCGCAGGTGGAGGAGAAATTGGGGAGATGAGGAGGAGGAGGAGGAGGAGGAGAGAAGTGATGACAAGGATGGAGATGGAGATGATGGAGGTGATGGAGATGGTGATGGGGGTGATGAAGATGAAGGTGATAGTGGTGGAGGAGATGAGGGTGGTGGAGGCCCAATATTTGATGTTGGAGACTTCAGAGTGCCTTGGAAGAGGTGATCATTGGTAGTGGCAACCCATCAACGTGTGGAGATCAGACTACCCTCACCGTAGCAGCAGAAAACTCAAATTGCTACGTTATAGGTATAGGTTCAGACCTTGCAGGGCCAACTTGCACAGGTGTAGGCTTTGCTATCATAGACATAGGGACAGATTCAGACATAGGCATAGGCACATATGTAGGGGCAGATTGCTACACTCATGACTAAGATGGATAGTTTGAGAGTGTGGGTTGATCAAGCTGAGTGCATTATCGAGAGACTACAATAGGTTGCAGAGGTTACTAGTACAATGAAATATTTTAGAGAGGTACGTCGTACTACCCATGAGGCCGAGTTCTATAGACTGAGATATCATGAGGTCATTCCACCAAAGCATTGAGAGAGCTATGCACAATCCCGGTTAGGTAGGTCCCAGTCTTGGACCATGAGTAGAGGTGTTACACAACCACTTTTGAGGGATCCGAGAGATCCTAGTGCAGGTCCGTTTGGTGCAGGAGGTACTAGTCTAGTGATGCCGACATCATCTGGGAGGAGCACAATATAGCTACGATGTGATGACATATTTTTTGTATGTTGGGACATGATGTATACCTCTTGATTCGATTGAGACACTATGATATACTGCCATTTTTGATATTGATGTATCTCTTTATACCTTTGGATATCCTTGTACAAGTTGACATTATGATTTTGAGGTTATATGATATGCGGTGATAATTATTGATCTATGTATTTATATAATTTATGATGGATGCCTATGATGGATGCATTTAATTTCTATTATATATGCTATGTGATGTTCTATATTATGATGATCTGATATGCTATGGATGGAAATGATGATGCAACTGATGTGTTATGATTCTATGATGCTTTATGAATGATTCCTATATGATACATGTGATGGATCTTATTATGCCAATGAAATGTGATGCATTTTATGTTTTTGTAATTTTCTAATGAAAATAGATGATGTAATGAATGGATGAATTTATGATAATGCTAATGCATGAGTGAATGGATGAATGAAATGATCATATGATGGTGCATAGTTCTATGTGTTTATGATGTTTATATAATGATTATGCGATGTATGCAATGATAATATGATAATGCATGGTTGATGATTCTATATGCATTATGGATGATATTTTATGCTATGTGAGATGTATTTGATTATGCAAATGATGTGTGATGTTTATGTACATTTATGTGATGATTATGTTGATCCAGTTCGTCCTTTGTCAGTCTAGGATTTGAGTAATCACAAATTCATCTTCACTACTGGTTTTAGATGTTCATAATAATGGAATTATATCTTTACCAATCATGTTCTTCAACAATTTTTTCTTCTTGGAAATCTTACTTTGCTAGATATGTCTTTCAATCTTCTTATACCATGTCATGTTCTTCAACAAATTTTTCTTCTTGGAAATCTTACTCTGCTGGATATGTCTTTCAATCTTCTTAATGGATCATTTTCTTAATCCATTAATAATAGATGAAGTGATTTTGATTATGCAAGTGAGATGCAATGCACTTCTTTTCATGTTTTCTGATGTGGATATTATGATGTAATGCATGGATGGATGAATTATGTGAGAATTATTTTATAGTGCATGCAAATGATGATGCAACTGATGTGCAACTATATGAGAATGATGTGTTTTTGGTTAATGTCAAGTGTACTCAATCTAGTAATGATAAAGATAACATCATTGTGAAATTGTTGCAGCTTTGGAAACCCAATAAATATAGATGCAAGACTGATATGGATGCAATCTAACTTAACCATGCAAATCTATTATGCAAATGTTGTCATTGTAACAACTCATTTGTTGTACTTTTTATCATCATTGAGCCTTTAAAATGTTGAAAGTGAGTACAAACATCGATGGTATAATTAGACCATGATAACCTAAGTACTACTTCCATGATTTTTGATATTGCAAGTTAACACAAGCATATAGGTATAATTAAACTGAGATGACTTGAGAATTGCTTGTGTAAACAGACAAGAGTTAATCATTTTCCTATGCAAATTCAGAAACTCATCATTGATACTTTGTAGAGCACGTCTCATGAAAATTCACATAGTAGTAGTGATCAACTCATAGACAACTAACAAAGAAAAATGATACTCCTTCCTGGCTCCTCTAGTTCAATACATCATTGAGTTGCTCTGGAGATATGACAACAAAAATCAAAGTACAACAGTTGAACATACATACCAAAGTTATAAAGCCATGAATAAGAAGGAACACCATCCATTTAAAGCTTGTTTTGATTTGATTGATTTGGCTTGTTTGATTTGGATGGTTGATGTGTTACTGATTGTGATTGATGTTCAATGTTGGGCTGAAATTTGATCATTTTGTTTGTTGTGTTGTCCTACTACTATTTGTCTGTTGGTTTAAGATATGTACATGGAGATTTTCGATGATAGGCAGATTGATGGCAAAAATGAATGGAAAAATCAAATGGTTGGCATGCTCAAATATATGGAAAAGCTAACCAATCACAAATAGCACCCGTTGCCAGGTTTTCACTACTTGTTTTATTACACTTTTTCAGATTTTATGATTTTTTTATTTTTTTGATTTTTCACTTTTTTGTATTTTTCTCTTTTTTCTCTTTTTTGTTGTTACTAAGACACTTGTTTGCCAGGTTTTCATCAAGGAAACCATTTTTTCAAGACATTTTCTAATTTTTTTGTATTTTTCCAAGACTTTTTCCGATGCACTAGATGAACTAGGTGTAGAACTTCTTGAGATGCAGGATGTTGAGGGGTTCATCAAACAAATCCCCTTCAAGCATGGACAAATGATATGCTCCTGATCCAAAGACTGATACAACAACAAAGGGACCTAGCCAGTTTGGTTCAAATTTCCCCTTCTTTTCTCGATCTTGTTGATTACGAGGATTTTCTTTTAGGACTAAGTCACCCACTTGAAATGTTCTGGGATTTACTCTATGATTGTAACTTATGGATATCCTCTTCTAGTAGGATTTCAAGTGATCCACGACATGCTGATGACGTTCATCTAATAATTTTAACTCTTGTAACCTAGAGACCCGATAGTCTTCATCTGAAATGATCCCCTTTAGTGAGACATGAAGTGATGGTAGATCAACCTCAATAGGTAGAATGGCCTTTGATCCATAGAATAGACCATATGGTGTGGCTCTTGTTGGGGTGCAAATACTAGTTTGAGAAGCCCACAAAGCAGGGTTCAGTTGAATGTGCCAATCACGTCCAACATCATTGATGGTTTTCTTCAGGATTTTTAGGATGGTTTTGTTTGAGGCCTTTGCTTGGCCATTTCCATGAGTATAGTACGGTGTAGAAAATTGATGTTGGATATGAAACCTCTCAAAAAGTTCTTGGACGTCCTGATTCTTGAAAGGTCTACCATTGTTTGTGATAATGGATTGAGGAATGCCATACCGACATATGATATAATTCAGGATGAATGATGAAATTTGTTTTCCTATGATGGTAGTTAGGGGAACAACTTCAATCAACTTCATAAAGTACTTCATGGCTGCGATGATGAACTTGTCTCCATTTGATGAAGATCTATCTCTCAATTGAAGGATTCTTTCAACAACCTCCTACCTAGTTTCTTCTTTTGGTTCTTCTCTATATCCTAGTCCTGTCTTGTCCTTAGAATTCATTATGATGGGTTGTATTGGTTCTATGACGCCTTCTTTTCTTTTACCAACATGACCTTTTCCCTCATATCCCATCTTTTCTAGGATTGTCTTCCCTTTGCCATATTGCTCTATTTGTACATTGGAGATTGATGCTTGTGATGATTCTTTGTCCTTGTCTTCTAATTCATCCACTAAAGTGCTTTCTTTTACAAAATTTCCATCAAATAGTGTGGTTGGTTGTGATGATTGTTGTCTTGATGAGCTGATGACTACCCATATGACTTAGGAGAAGATAGAAACTGTGAAAGACATAACGATTGCTCAAATGAGTATTCCCCAAGGCGTTTGTTTTTTAATTGGATCTTTTCAACCTATTTTGATACTGATGTGAGTTGACCTTCATGATTTGATGGAATAGACTCACCAACACCTTTTTCTTTTGACTGATACTTTACCTCAGGCTGATTTGGTGAAGAATTTGATTGACCCTCATTATTTGATGGTGTGGAATCACCGATACCCTTACCCTTTGATTGGTCCTTTTTCTCAACCCATTTTGATAAGGAATTTAGTTTTCTTTCACTGTTGGATGAACTAGGAGTTGTAGCTTCCCTATTGTGTGGAAAAAAAGTGTCTTGGGTTGTTTTGAGTGTGTTGCAATACTGGGGGTTGTTGGAATCATAAAAAATAGTGATCTCTTGCCCCTTAAAAGGAAATTTCAAACACTAGTGATATTTCAATGGTACAACTTGCATCTCATGAATCTAAGGACATCCCAAGAGTATATTGTATGTCAAATATTTATCCAACACTTGGTAGATTATATCTTTGACAACTGGTCCTATTTGAATTGGTAAGACAATAAATCCTTGGGAGGATCTCTCTTCATCATAGGCCTTTATAGTGATTTTCCTTCTAGGATCAATAGCATTTTTTGAATTTTTAAGTGCACAAACAAGTTTTAGAGTGTAGATATTTAGGCCAAATCCACCATCTATTAGAACACATTTGATGCAATGTTTGTGAATTAGAACCTCAATGTGGTGCATTGGTTAAATCTTGAGAAGCTCCAATATGGATATTTGACCGGGTATCTTCTGCAACTGATCAACTATGTTGTATTGTGTCGTAGGGACAATAGTTTCTTTGGATGTAGAGGAGGTGGCTCCTTTGAATGTCACTTTATCTTGCCCTCTTGTGATTGCGTTGACTGGTGAATCATCTTGCTTTTCTTTGATTTTAATGATACTAATTTGATTGTCACTTGTAGCAACGTTTGTGATCAAATTTATTGGTACAATGTCATTAATTCGATGTGGTTTGGTGTTGATATCATGGTGATGAGTTTCAACTATAACAATATTTCTTTGGCCCTTGATTTCAATATCCTTGTTTTGATGTTCAACTACCTCAACACAATGAATGGTAGAATCATAAATATAGTTCACATTTTTACCCTTGGTATTTGATGAAGAAGACACCCCTTTTTCGTAATTTGGAAAAGGATTCTTGAACACTCCATGATCATTATTTGTTTGGGGTCCTACAAATATGGTCTTGTTATCAATTAAGTATTGTATCAAATGTTTCAATTGCATGAAATCATTGGTTTTATGTCCTTTGTTTCTATAGAAGTCACAAAAATGAGCATCATTCCACCATGAAGGCTTAACTTGTGGTTCCCAATTTCTTGCCTCTGGTAATGTTATAACCTTGGCCACAAGAAGCTCCTTTAATGCCGATTCTAATGATTTTCCCAAAGGTGTGAATCTTCTTCAATTGGAGGATGTTTGATATGGTAGTCTTCTAGATTCAACATTACCTTGATTGTTGTTTTGGTTGTTGGGTGGATTGTTGTTTTGATTGGTTTTGGTGGCGGCTGCTGTTAACTTGAACACATGTTTTGCATTTTTTGTTTTAGCTACACCATCATTGTTTCTAGCATTCTTGTTTCATTGCCAAAAATTTGGTTTATCATTGTTGTTATATTTATTAGAGGAGCTTGATGCATTGTTTTCATTGTAAATTTTTATGACTCCTCTCTTGACCAAATATTCTTTGATTTTAATTCCAATTTAAATCATTTTCTCAAATGTAGGTGGGCATTGAAATTTAGATCTATAGCTCATATCATCATTTAGGTTATCAATAAATATTTCCATCTTTTCCTTTTCAGATACGGGACGAGAATATCTTGCAAACAATCTTCTCCGTTTTTGTAGAAAAGTAAGGAATGATTCACCCTTTTTCTATTTCAAGTTGCAAAGATATTTCATTGTTATATCATGTTGGATGTTATAAGAGTATTGGGTGATGAACTTGTTAACCAATTCCTCAAAGGTTTTAATTGGTGGTTTGGAGAACCATTCAAGGCATTGTCCACCTAGGCTGCGTGGGAACAATCTTATCAAGTAAGCTTCCTTGTGTGCAAATTCAAGACTCATGGTTCTAAATTCCCTCACATGATAGATATTGGATCTGTTTTACCATTGTATTTATCATACTTTGGGAATTCACAATGTTTGGGAAAAGGAATCATGTTGATATCTTGATCAAAAGGATATGGGAAAATGTCTTGTATCAAGTATCATTTTGAGGTTCCCCTTTGCATGTCAAGAATTTGTTGTTGGAGGTTTTTTGTTTGATGAGTTAAGGCAACCACTTGTTCTGTATCATTTTCAAGATTTTTAGGAGGTGCTTTCAATTAATTAACATCAAAGTCATCAGGCAATTTGACACCTTGTTTAGCCAACATTAGTAAGTATTTTTCCCCATTTCTTTCAAAAATATTTTCTAAGCACTAGTGAAAATTTGGATCTTGTTCAGCATGTTGGATGTCTTCCTCAATTATTTTTTCACTTTCAGTGTTGTGGATTCCATGTTCAGGATTCTCTTTAGTTTCAGCCATGGTGTTTTGAGTTTCAATGTTTAGAGTTTCGATGTTTTGGGTTTCAATGTTTTGAGCTTCGATGTTTTTAGCTTCAAGTTCTTTTTCCTTGAGTTTCTACTTTTGTAATCTTGTTTGAATGAGCATACAAGTGTTATACTTTAATTAAAATTTGATCTTTGTTTGGAAGAGTGCCAAGGATAAAAACTAAGTCAAATAGAATGACAAATTCTATTGATGAGACTAAGTTTAATCGAATCATCATACAACTTTGTTTCGTGATGAAAGGATGACAAATCCTGATGATGAAACTTAGCTTAACAATCAAAAATATGACGAGTTTGATGATTTAGGCACTTTGAGATGTTAGATCTTGGTTTAATTTGAAGAATTTCACTTGTAAATGTTAGTTTTAACAAGTTTTAGACTTTGTGGTACCTGAGGAATAGTTCTGTGCTGGAAAAGATCTCTAATTATAGTTTAAACTGACGAACATGGGATGAAAATAACTCTCTAGTTTTTGATTTAATGGATGCACTAAAACAGAGCCTGGATGCGCTAAAATACTGTACAGATGTGCTAAAATAGAGAATGAATGCGCTAAAGACTGCATAGATGCGCTATAAAACTATCTAGATGCGCTAACAGAGAGGATGTATGCACTGAAGGACTACACAAATGTGCTATAAAATTTCCTGGACATGCTAAAACAGAGGATGCATGTGCTGAAGGACTGTATAGATGCATTATAAAATTGCTTGGATGTGCTAAAGCAGAAGATGTATGCACTAAAGGACTGCACAGACACACCAACAAATAGATTGTATGTGCTAGAAAAATTCAGGGATGCGCTAGACTACCCCTAAGTATACGATTTTGATTGGATATTCTGGAAGTGAATGCGCTAAATGAATATGCAAATGCGCTAAAAGGTGTAGAAAATGTGCTGAAACCATACTCAGATGTGCTAAAATAGTGTATGAATGTGCTACAATATTGCATAGATGCGCTAGAAAATGTAGCAAATGTGCCAAAACAGAAAATGGATGCGCTAAAATGGAAGTTTTCAGTGTTTTTGACAGTTTGTTTGTTTGGTTTGCTTCAAATATGAGTGTTTCCAAGGTACAATTTGTTGATCAATGAATTTTACTTGGTTTCCAATTTTCCAATTATGGGAATTGAATGTTTAAATGAATGATTTTCTTGAATTTTGACCTCAAACACAACAAGTTGTCAAACAATTATTTTCACCTAAGAACTAAACATTGAGTGTGTATTCAAGAATCTGGTCCGATTCTTTCAATTTCCACTGGTATAACACAAGAGAAGACAATTCAAACACTTTTCTACTCTTAAGGGTCACTTAAAATATCACAACCCACATCTTAGAACCATGTCGGATCACACAACCCTATCACCCCCTAGAGGGCGCTAGTGTTTTTTCCTTTTCCAGGTCTCAACCAAAGCCAAATCCTCTGCTTTTGGCCAGTAATCCCTGATGGTTATATGGTGAGTATCTTGGGGGAAGATTCTTCCCTCCCCTTGCACCGTGATATAGAAAGTGTTCAAAAACTAACTCGGTTGGCTTCTACACTATAGTTCATAGTAAGAGTTTTCATTCAGTGCAGCAATATATAAAATCCCTCAAGAAACCTCCCAATCTTTAGAACAAAGGATTTCAGGATGGTTATCTTGCAGACTACCATCAAATTGTGGACTTTCCCTAAATTCGCTTTTGATTATAGTAGGTTGGAAAAATTGGCTTTAGTTGTTCCCACTTAGGTTGTTCCTGTAGGGTGAGTAATTTTTCCCACTATGGAAGGCCTTCTAAAGGTGTTAACAAAGCATAAAATAGTGAGTCTGGCATTCTGGTCACCCAGTTAAGGGTTGAGTATAGGCCTATCACTTCAAGCACGAAATACAAGGGGTTCTTTAACCTTCTAATTAAACTAGGTTCCTAATTTAATCAAAAGAAAGCATTAAATAACTCTAGCCCCTACATAAATCATTAGTAGTTGCATAATTTTTTCTTTGACCAGCGTATCATGCACCTACAACACATAAAACATTAATTAGTTCTCAGAATTTTAAGATTTTGCAAATTTAAATAGATGAGCTAAAACAATCATCCTATACGCTAAAATATTATTCTAATGTGCTAAAAGAACTATCTAATGCGCTAAAAGATCATTCCAATGTGCTAAAAGAACTATCAAATGTGCTACAAAACTAAATGAATGCACTAAAATAAGGCTCAGTTGTGCTAGAAAACTCCTTGTATACGCAAAAATAGATGTTGTATGTTCTAAAAGACTTTTCAGATGCATTGTAACAGAGTTTGTATGCGCTAGAATATCTTCTGGATGCACCGTAACAGAGTTTGTATGCACTAAAAGACATTTTATATGAGCCAAAAGAACTCACGGTCAAGCTAAAAGAGTTTCACGTCCATAATTTGTAACACAATTTCCAAAAAATGTCAATAAAAAGGGGCTGGGCCCCACGATGGGTGCCAATTTATGTATGTGTGAATTGTGAGAGTTAGTAAATCAATAATAAAAAACACAAACATCAATGAGATGTATTACATTAAAGATTTTAATCACAAAATTAACCAAATTAAAATAAAACAAATCTCTAAAATCGTTTCATTGTTCTCTATTCTCAAGGATTCATTAAAAGATATTGGCTCTCAGATTTTGTGTGTACACTATGATTGTTAGAATGACAACTTGAGAAACGATGCTAGAGATTATGATGCAAATGTTTTATAAAAGTTAAGATGATAATGGAAATGAAAATATTAAACTAAGACATGATTCTAAGTTAAAATGGTACTATAATGCAACTTGCTAAATGTTAAAATATTCTAAATGCTTCAATGCTCTAATGTGATTTTTGCATAGTAATTTTGTTCAAAGATGGGATGTAAAATGCTATAGCAAGAGGTTGTATTTGTTAAAGATCCAAGATAATAAGAGGGGTGGGTGAATCAGTATCTTCTTAAATTTTTTGATCAGATACCATCTAATTATTCCAATGCAAACAATAGTAGAAATAAATAAAAGCATTAACAAAACATAAGATCAGAGAACACAAGAACACCAAGATTTTTACGTGGAAAACCCAAAATGGGAAAAACCATGGTGAGTGTTAGCTCACAATATTGTATAACTCGTTATAGAATATTACAAAATGGGTGGCTCATTTCCAGGACTCACTGTCTGTCTAGAAACAAAGGCTCACTGCCTAGAGAATTACAACGTTTGAATGGCTTTTGGTCAGAAAATGAATTGATAGAGTACACCTAATAAGTGTAG
The DNA here is from genome assembly GCA_007258455.2 of Sequoia sempervirens. NCBI lineage: Eukaryota > Viridiplantae > Streptophyta > Pinopsida > Cupressales > Cupressaceae > Sequoia > Sequoia sempervirens. The sequence continues at coordinate 1,163,630,173 of VDFB02271358.1, forward strand.
ATTCAGTTCTAGATAAAGCTCAATAGACGAACTTGACACACTTCATTATGTTTTCACTACTTTGCATCATCACACACTCACATACATCTTCTTCAAAAATTGTCCGTTATATATACCCAGTCTCTTTCACAAGCATCAATTAGGTCTCGAGCCTAATTAGATGCATTTCATATTTACCAAAAATACAATCTATCAACTACAAGCTTCAAAAAAGATAACTCACATGCTTCAACAAGTCGATACACACTTAAACATAGGTCGCACATAAATCCACATAACAAAACTATTTTTCACCTTTGCTCAATTTACTGAGAAAGTCAGCCAAAAATTAAACTTCAAACCAAAAATATTTTTTTTTTTGTATGAGCATCAGATATGGGTATGTGCAGGATCATGATGGGCCAAAAAGTGGCAATATAATGGGTATGTGGCTGACGAATTTTTTCTTACCCAAAATTGATGAAACGAAAAGGGTTTTTAAAGGAGATTCCCAGCTTTCCACCAATATAAATTATTATTTACTTTGAATTTAATAAGTAATTATGATTCATTTTCTATTCAAATTACGACTAAGTCTGATTGATAGGTGATTGAAAAAAATCTATAGCTTTCAAAACATAATCACATTTTGAATCCAAAACATGTGTCACATTCTATACTTCACATACTATGGGATTAAAAATAAAAAATTAATTTCATAAAGTTTTGACCAAGTTAAGATTGGGGATATAAGAGTTTTTATATTTTTAAAAGTTGTAATAAAAATTTCATAATTAATTATTTACTTGGAAAAAAATTACAAAAAAATATGCATCACATCGGGACATGAGTCCTCTACTTATATTTAAAATCTTATAAAAAAATATTATCATTTTATTGTGCTTAGGGTGGTCAGATAGACACGTACTTCTTATTTTTTCCCTGAAATTTAAGTACTACTACATTGAAATTTCAATTTTTCACCAAATAGATTTGTTTTTTTCAAACAAACCTAGTTGTTTAGAAACTACATTCAATTTTCTATAGATTATATTCTTACATATTTTTTAAATAATATAGATAACTTATTCAAATTTTTACGTCAAGTTGCCTAACTCTGATTTTTCTTAATTTTTTGCCACTTAAGGGCCTATTTTTTCCATGATGATCCTGCACATACCCATATGTGAAGTATCGAGAGATTGTGATCCCAACATCTGTGAACAATTTCCCAAAACCACAAGCAACAATGCTCACCAGAAAACAAATGCAGACCAACATACCCGAGGATTTCAGCCAAAATACCGGTTCAAATACTAGACTAGAATACCAGAGTAACTTCAGTCTTGATCTTGTAGTTGCAACTCATATATCATGGTGACATCAATGAAAAACAAAAAAGTACCAGAATGAGATGTTCTTCTCCATTTTTCCAACAATCTCCCCCTTTGTCATTGATGGCAACATGTGCCAAAACCAAAAAAGAATATATACAAGATTCTCTATTTACAACACTTCTCCCCCTAACATCGAAATTTCACCACTTCACTCACCCTTTGACATCAAGGACAAAGGGTGTGCCAGCAGAAAAATATTAAAGCAAAGAAAACAAAGAAATTTATATTAACTAGAAGATGATGAGCCTTGAAGCTCCTTTAGAATACCTTCCCAGACTGTTTTTCCTTTTTCCCAACCAACCTTTGCTGTAGTCAACATCTTATTCAGAGATTCCAACTCTATCAGAGTTTCTTCAGCACCAACTGGAGTATAAGGAATCAAGTTTATCTTCTCAATCCTTTTAGCATATGCCAGGGTTTCTCCAACTGGAGAGTATTCCATTCTTACAATATCACTTAATAGACTAAATTTATTGATGATTTCTTCTTTTTGTTTCTACAAGGAAAATAAATTTTCTATGTGGGTAGCGATGGCCTTCTAGATTGATCTATCTTTATCTTTAGAAACATTATAAGTACCAAAACTAGTAGATAATTGGGACTCAATGGAGTCCATGACAATCTTGATATTCTGAGTGGCATTTGACCACTTCAAGCAATAAGATAGAACAACATTTGCTTCATATTCACACACTTTCATGGCTTCCAAAATCTTCTCGACACAAGAGTGTGCCAAAGCACATTTGTCATGCAAAGCCAACAACCTCTTCTCCTCTAGGTTTTCTTCTATCTCTTGTCTTATCTTTTCATTAAGTCTGGAGGAATACTGTTTGAAGGAGTCTAACAATAATCTCATATTTTCAATAGGGGCGAGAGATGTGTCAATGGATGCACTGGGTATAATTTACTATAATTATTTTAGAGCATCTTCTATCAATTCCATTCCCTTCTGATGTGTTTCAAGAATTTATTTTCTTCTGGATGCTTGCATTGCCTCACCCAACACAACTTTATGAACTGAAGACATCTTTTCCACATCAACATAACCGTCAATCACAAGAAGTTTCAAAAGTTCTTGGGGAATATAATCAATTGAAATCTAATTTTCTTAGATAACAAACCTTTCAATATATCACTACCAGAAGACGAATCACCGAGATGCTTTAGAGATTTTACAATATGTTTTTCTTCTTCATTTTTCCCAGAGGATTTCCCAACTGTCTTTTCTTCCTCTCCCTTTTCTTTATCTTTATCTTCCTCTAGTACCTAGATTCTTCTTCTTCCTCTTTCTCTTCATCCTTTTCACCTTCATCCTCATTGTTATCTTCATCATTACTATCTTTATCATTATTGTCCTCTTCCTCATTTTCATCTTTGTCCTGTTCTTTCTCAGGATTATCTTGACTTTCTTATTCATTGCCCTGACCATCACCTTCATTATTGTCATTTTTTTCTTCCTCATTACTTTGCTCTTTTTCGCCTTTTTCTTCTTTAGTATGCTTTGGAGTAGCATCATTATGCATTTCAGGCTCATCTTCTCCTTCATTCTGCTCAATAACTTCATTACCAATATTAATTTCAACATTAAAATTTTTAGAAATATTTTCATTACATATTTCCAGAGGAACCTTTCCTCAGCATTTTCAGTAGCAACATCATCACCAATTTTGAGCATACCATACTTTTCTGTAGTCTCCCAGATAATTTTAGCTATTTCCTTCCTCACTTTCCTTGTCAACTTCTTGTTTCTTGTCATCAACATATTTACCCTACCCTTCATTCAGAACATTTCGACATAGGTATTTTTTAGGAATTCTAGATCATCAGGGGTCAAGGAAGACCCAATCTTATTATATGCTGCATTTCTAATATTTTATTCAAACACAACAACCTCAGATCTTCTTTTCATCAGATCATCCCATATACTTTTAGGAACATCTTTCTTTATGTTATCCCATTTTACTTCTAAGACAATGACATACTCAATAAAAACTAAAAGCAGTGTTTTCTCATCTTCTTCTTCGACATCATCATAGTATTGAGTTGTGGGTTGGAGCATATTTTCAAAAGTCAACAAAGCATTAAGAGTTGGCTCAAGTTTATATCGAGGACTAGAACTTATCGAAATATCTTGTTCATCTTTCTGGTCAACAAAGATTTCATTAGCTACCTTGGCCTTCTTTGATTCAAGCTTGGTGTGCACATGTATACCAAAATCATGTTCTTCATCTTCAGAAGAGGACACAATATGTACTCTTTTAGAACCAGCAACATCTATGGATGCACCTTCTCTGGAGGGTAAACTCCCTCTTCTTCTCCTTACAAGATTTGCTTCAAGATCTTCTTCTTCTTCATCTTGATCATCTGTAACACTTATGTTCTTCTATCTCGTTGCATTCTCTTTCTTTCCTCTCTTTCCAAGGGCAATCGGAGGAGTCTCTTTCCTTTTCCCAGATCTAGTGGTAGGTTTGGAGGAAACAATAACTTTACCTTTATCATCCTTTCTAGGTTCAGTCGTAGCTATAGGGGTTGCAGAGGATTTTGTAGAGGTATTTCTACCAGATCTTCTCAGACCAGATGATTCTGCCTCTCTTTGTGCCGCCTTAGCCCTTCCAAGGGTAATATCCTCATCAGTAAAACCAATATCTTTAAGTGTTTTCTCCACTTTCTTCCTAATCTTAGGCTTTTTCTGTTCCATATGAATTTCCATAGACTTCTTTGCATATGTCCCAATTCTAGGTTCATTGGGATCCTTTGGATACTTTAGCAACATCTGCACATAACCTTCAACTTCTTCTTCTGTTATCTCATATCCAAGAAGCTAAATCTAGATAGTTTGAGGTTCTATGACCTTAATCATGCATTCATCAGTGGAGACATGAAATATGATTTCATGCTTATACTTCTCCACAAATTTTCCTTATAATTCTATCTCTTTCATTCATATTTCTTTTCAATATTGCAAAGAAAGCTGTTAGGGCATCCTCTTGAGCATTCAAATTTCCAAGATTATGCATGTGCTAAAAAATCTAATGTACCACTAGTCTAGATGGGTTCTAGAATACATCTTCACTTTTTCTCAAAAGCCTCTTCATGAAGTAAAACAATAAACATATGATCAATGACCAAACTTAAAGGCATAATTCTTTTCCTTTGATTACTTTACGTTTTCTAACAATTTTAGTTGAAGAAGCTCACAAAGGTCATAATCTGCACCTTTCACTACCATATCATAGCAAGTATAGATTGTTGTGGCTAAAACATAATTCTCCGTATTTGTGAAATATATCTTATGACCTATCATGAGAGATGCATACTTTATTGCAGGATTGGTATAGTCTTTGTTGCTAGGGATCTTTTGTCAAATGCTACTCTAGTGAGTTCCTTCACTACTTCGTTCTTTACAGATTTGAACATAGGTACTGTTCCTTTATCCCAAATACCAGTTACAACCCTAATCACTTCTTTCGTTATCAAGTGTGGCCTATCAGTCTAGAGAATTTTTTTGTGGATTCTACTCAGAACCATCTTCACAAATTTGTCAAATCGTAGCTAAAATTAGGGAAATTGTTCTAGACATGCAGCCTTTTATCAACCACATTTGAATACTCAGGTTTTATCTTGAAGTTATCACTAGTAAGCTCTTTTTCCTAGAGGTCAATCAATTTTACATGATTGTACTCTCAAACTTAACTCTAATCATCATCCTTGTATCCTCTGTCGGCATTACACCATGTGGAATTGATGAAAATGCACCCATGGAATCATCTTCAAAGACTTTCGAAGAGTATTTTTTGTAAGAGGGCCTTGGCCTCTTCGATACCTTCACAACCACAAGAGTTTCCATTCTACTGAATTCAAGAAAATTCACCAAAAGCTCAGGAATTATAAATACCTTTTTCTGTACACTGAACTGTAGCTAGGGTTTCCACAACACGAACTCCAATTAACTTTAGGAATGCTCCAAAAGTTCTCCAATTCTTCCAATGCTCGAATGAACTAAATTACTTGATAACTTTCTTTATAAAATAGCAATTTTCCCTAATTCACATTTATTGCAGCAGACTCCAAAAAGTTGCTAAAAACTCTTTTCTTTTTACAGACAAACCCTAGTTTGCTCCGTAAAGAATCATTCCTTCATATTTTCTACCGGTTCCTTTTCCAGAACCTCTGAAAACTCAATCTTCACTTCTCTTCCACGTGCTAGCCTTTGACACACCACATATCTAGGGGGTTACAATTTTCTGATAAAGCTCCCCCTACGACCTTGCTAGGTCTAGTTACCGAACAAATTGTCTATACTAGATGAGGGCACAGACTCATTAGTTGTCTCTGGGTCTTGTTTCCTTCTCCAAATATTTCTCATCTCTTTCTTAATCTCATATTTGTTAATATTCTTTGTAGATTCATTCTTTTCTACCAGATTGGTCTCCTTACTCTTCTTTCTTTTGTAGAGTCTTGAAACATGTTCTAGTTTGTTGTACTTATAGCAGACAATTTTTTTCTGATTAGATTGATTCCTACTGAATCTTGTTCGGCATTGATTAGCTTTATGTCCATACTTGTTGAAAGTATAATAGTAGTCATTAAAGGATTGGTTCATTCTTCCATTAAACTGATTCATCATCAAAGTTCTGCACTCACTTTCCCTATGTCCAAATCTTTTGCATGCAAAACATTGTCTAGAAAACGGACCAAGGAATTGATTCATCCTGCTTCTACATTCAATTGCCTTATGACCAAATTTATTGCATGAAAAACAAGTGCCATTAAAAGAAGGGAACCTTTGTGCATTGGGATGTCTCACAGAAGGTCTTTTAGATGAGTTCCTTGAATTTTCTTTCTACTTTCCTTTATTCTGAATCTTCTAATTGTTCATAGTCTTAGAACTCTCATTGGTATCATTTCCTAGACTACTTTTATCTTTACTCAGTTTCTGTCTTGCAATTAATTCATCAAGCCTATTCAAGCTAGCTTTGAAGTTGTTTTCATAAAGTTTCACCTTCTCCAGATCCACTTTCAGATTCACAATTTCTTGCTCAAGCTTAGTGCATTCTTCAAACTTGCTTTGTACCAATTTTTCTAGACAATCTTATATTCTTTTCTTTTCTTCCACTTGCACTTTCAAACTGATAATATATTCATTAGCCTTCTTCAAATGACCAGTCACTTCCTTATGCCTATCTTTGAAAATTTTTAATTGCTCCTTAAGTTTTCAGACACATTCATTCGCATCTTCAAGATTCTCTTTCAAATCTCTATTTTCTCTTTCAACTTTATCAAGATCCTCAAGAGTAGTCCAGAGCTCTCCTTTATCATTCATTTCTTCCATCTTTAGGATCTCCCTCAAGCTGTTAGGCTTAATCGGAGGAACCATGCTCTGATACCAATTGTTAAAGATCCAAGATACTGAGAAGGGGGGGTGAATCAGTATATTCTTAAATTTTTTGATCAGATACCATCCAATTATTCCAATGCAAACAATAGTAGAAGTAAATAAAAGCATTAACATAACATAAGATTAGAGAACACAAGAACACCAAGATTTGTATGTGGAAAACCCAAAATGGGAAAAACCACGATGAGTGTTAGCTCACAATATTGTATAGCCGGTTATAGAATATTACAAAATGGGTGGCTCACTACCAAGACTCACTATCCAAAAACAAAGGCTCACTGCCTACAAAATTATAACAATTGAATGGCTTTCAACCAAAAAATGAACTAGTATAGTACACCTAATAAGTGCAAATTCAGTTCCAGATAAAGCTCAATAGACGGACTTGACACACTTCATTATGTTCGCACTACTTTGCATCATCACACACTCACATACATCTTCTTGAAAAATTGTCCATTATATATACCCAATCTCTTTCACAAGCATTAATTAGGTCGGCCTAATTAGATGCACTTCATATTTACCAAAAATACAATTTTTCGGCTACAAGATTCGAAAAAGATAACTCACATGCTTCAACAAGTGGGTAAAAACTTAAAAATAGTTCGCACATAAATCCACATAACAAAACTATTTTTCACCTTTACACAATTTACTGAGGAAGTCAGCCAAAAATTAGACTTCAAACCAAAAAGAAAAAACATTTTGTACGAGCACCAGATACATGAAGTCTTGAGAGATCGTGCTCCCAACATCTGTGAACCATTTCCCAAAATTGCAAGCAACAATGCTCACCAAAAAACAAATGCAGACCAACATACCAGAGGATTTCAGCCAAAATACCAGTTCAGATATTAGACTAGAATATCAGAGGAACTTCAGTCTCGATCTTGTAATTACAACTCATATATCATGGTGACATCAATGACAAAAAAAGTACCAGAATGAGATGCTCTTCTCCATTTTTCCAATAGTATTTATAGGATTTCTAAAGCATCTTGTGATGTGGCAGCAACCAACGATTGATATTTTAGCATGAGAGATGAACAGTGGAGATGGAAGAATCATGGAGGATGTTCCCTTGACCAAGGGCAACATGCCAAATGTATGAGAGACTAAAATGTGTGAGATGGCCAAGTGTCAAAAGTTTGTTATGGAATTGGTTGAGAATAATGCAATTTAAATATTAGTCATATTTAAATACATGTGAGACTTGATAATATGGCCAGAAGGTGTTGTAGACATGTGACTAAATTTGAATTTGGAATTATTCAAACTTAGTGAGAAGATATTTAATTAAATAAATTATCAAAATTTGTTTATTTAATTAATTTTAGAAGAATGTGGTTTAAGATGAAGAATTTAGAAAAGTCTGAACTATATAAATAAATTGAGAATTTATTTATAAGTAGATGACATAAAAGGGGTCATTAATTAAATAACTAGTATTTAATTAATTAATTGTCTTGACCGATTTTAGGTGTATACATCTAGTTTTTGTTCCTATGTACTTGGTGGATGCAGTGGTTGGTTACCCATGCATTTTAGTGAGATGGAGCATTTACCATATGGACATTCTTGCATTCCTATTCTGGAGGTGACCTTTCATTTTCATTTGATTAGTGTTCTTCATACTTTTGGTACACATGCCATTTGTATCTTTGAGTTCCAGATGTTTTTCCCCTTTTTTCCATCTGATTCAAGTAGTGTCATGGGGGCACTCATACAAATTCTTGTCTTCTTGATCCCGATCATCATTTATTTTTGAGGAGGTTCTTCTTTCAACATTATACCAATCATTCTTTGATAGTTTTTGTAGCTTCTTCACACTTCAATGGTGCTTTTCATGTTCATCCTTTGTTCCTACTCTTTGTGACACTTTTGTTTGGAGGCTTCTTAGACATTCAATTGTATTTCTCTCTTTTGGAGAGAAGTTTTCTCCCATTGGGTTTTTCTCCTTTTATCTAGTTTTGAGAGATCTTTTGTTTGTACATGGGTACCTCACTAGGCCTTGTTTGTCAAGATCCATCATGCATTCATCTTTAAAGTTTTAAGCTTCTCCCTAAGTTTCACTTAAGGGGGGTGTTAGAGTAAAAGGTATTTCTTAATTAATTATTTACTAATTATTAGATCCATTTTCTTCTAATTACTTAAGCTTACTTAGGTCATGTTTTTTTTATGTCTCATATTATAGGATGAGGACACATGTCATGATCTTGTTTTATCCTCACCTAGGGTTTCTACATTTATTATTCTTTTATAAGGAATATTTATTGTGTAATCATTATGATACACATTAATTATGAATCTTGTTTTTTAGATTAATAGCTCTTGGCCTCCATAGCTTTGCTATTCTCTTTTTCTGTGATAGGTGTTTGATTGCAAGTGATCTTTGAGAGTTGTGGAGTTGATTTTTCCCAACTTCAACATAATTGCACCCTTATAACTATATGAAACATTTATACATATTTAAAACCTTATCAATCACAAAATTTATATCCCCTTAAAAATATTAACACTTTAAAAAGGCCGTCTCTAACCTGCTTTAGAAAAGATCAACTACCTCTCTCCACTCTTATTAAACACTAACATAAAATCTATAGGTGTATGCAACTTTCTATATATACTTGTATTATTTGTAAAAAATTAGAAAAAATTGTGAAAACTCAAAAAAATTATTGTGAAATTGAAATTTTTATCCTTCACATTCTAAATTATATTCCTAATTTTTCCAACAAAGAACTCTACTTATTATGTTGGAATGTGTAGGTTTATCAACAAACTTAAAATATAAAATAACTTTTTTGAAATTCTTAAGACATGAATCATAGGGTGCAAATAACTCTACAAGCAAGTAGACTTTGAAAATTGATGTGTGAATGTTAAAGAGATAGATGATAAAGATCTTCAGGTAGATTGTCATTATTCTTCATTTAGTTGTTCATAATTATATATTTTTTCTTTTGACAAAATCTTTTATTGATCTATTAAATTTATATAATAATACATTTAAATATAAAGGGTGATGTAACTACCTTCCAACCATTCAAATATCTATCCCTTAATTGAATGTGATTAATTAAAACAACCATGAGACATAAGAAGAAATACAGCAAAGTATAAATATATCTAATATTAACTCATTCTCAACTTTTGGAGTGAGTCATATACACCGCATTTGTGAATCATGATGACCCATGCACACTTCTGCTCTGCACTCACACTCATCCCGTTCTAAACGTTTTAACCTCCTGTTGAAGTCTCCTCGTTTATCCCTCCTACCATTTTTCTGACACCCTGCAAAATCAGGCATACAAAACGAGTTAATATACATTTCCATGCCTTAAAATTCATGTGCATAGACTAAATGGAATACTAAAATTTACCCGATATATCTTTTACGGTGAATATCTGGGAAATCATTTCCTTTTGATGTTTATGTGCTTCAGTTGTAACTGCAAGAGACTGAGAGTCAGTAAGTATAGCCGAAAGGGCAACATGCAATGTGGAAGTGGGTACGTGAAGGTCATGTGAAATTTTTCCTTTCTCCAACTGCAAAGGAAAACACTGGTTTACTGAAAGAGTGGGAGATGACAGCAACTCACTCCATGAAATTTCAAGGCGTCCTATCACTTTGCTTTTAAATCCTCGCAACACTTCTCTTCTTCTCTACCTCACTTCAAATGCAACGATTGTTAATGCTGATAACATTTCATTACTTCCCTGTCCTGAGCATTCGAACCAGAATGTGTTTCTCCATTCAGGCTCTGAGGATGCCTCAACCTCCTCACTATTTACTGCTATGCTCTTGTTAAGATAATAACAAACAAACAGACTACCTTTCCAGCCGCTCTTAACTACAATACTTGTTGCTCCCACAATCTCCAACTTCAGTTGCATGCTGTATCGTTGCCTTGTCTCCTCCATTAAATTCTGTTCTTTTCTTATACTCACTCAAAGTAGAGCTATATGCCTTCCAAATACTCGCTCAGATGCCCATAATTCTCCTTCCCGTGAGTATATAAATAGATAAGGTTGGAGGTGTTAATTGTACTAACTTTGATCTTTATGAGTCCCAAAAGTTGCGGTGGGCCTTTGCTAATGCTACCTGGCCATTCATAAACGGACAAGACAATTAAGTCTCTCCATTAGAAAAAGCAAAAAGGGATTGAATTTGGTGGCTCTATGATTGTATTTAAGCATTTTAATAACTGTAAAATATAATCAAATTATGCCTTTAAGAGTTGTGCTCTCATAATTAACAGAAGGCCGTGTGAAAGAGTAGAGTCAGCAACTGTACTACAAATAAACAAGTAGTAATGCGAACAATATAGAAGAGTGTGAATGGATTATGGTGGGCGACTTAATTGGTGAAAGCAATATGCATTACCTACACAAGCCGGGTGATTGGACCCCCCTAAATTATGTGCTCTGTGCGTTGGCTGAAGGAGAATCCAATCATTATTGAGTTAACTTCTATTCTAAATTAAATTTGCTTATCCAATCATCTTTTTTTTTTTTAAATGGAGGTCATTCACAAATTCTTTTTAGCTATTCAGGGAGCACGAGCCTTCTTGAGCTGAACCTCTTCAGCTAAGAGCCAAGGACTGAGGGGTATCCATTCCAAGCCTTCTTGGGCTAAACCTCTTCAGCTAAGAGCCAAGGATTGAGGGGTATCCATTCTGCTAAATTCGCCTGGGACACGATCCTGACCTCATCCTTTTTTGATGTCGGAGCCTTTGCACTTTGTAAGACTTGATCCTTGGTGGACTTATTTAGAACCTTTCGAACTTTTTTAACACTTCAATGTAGAAATTTAAAGACAACCCATATAATAACTATCCATAGAAGCTATATTGAAAAACATAAAAGGACTAAGCAATTCAACGGATCCATGGTCCCAAAGTACCAGTCAAAATCAGTGTTCTGAGATGATTGTCTTCCCTTTTTCATAAAAAGAAGTATTAAAATGATACAATGGCGGAAAGATGACAAGGAATTCTTTTAAGTTTTTAATAATTTAATAATCCATATTAATTGACTTTGGGAGAAAGTGCAAAACGATTAGGATATCTATACTAATATGGAAACACATATGGATCTTCTCTGGTTTCCTTTCACAAGATTTAATTTACTCCACCAAAATGTTTGAGGAAGGCAAGTTAGTGTTTTTTTATTAACGATGGTTTATTTTTTCATTATTTAAGAGATTTAAAATACGGTGGTTCAGGTGTTTGATATTGAAGTTATTAGTTGTTGAGTGTTCAAAAATTGACACGTCATTTATGAAATTTTAAAAATTTGTTTAATCAAAATAGTTAGATATGGCTAATTTTGTTCTAGATTTTGATAATGTATGTAAATCTTTGGAACATTTTACTTTGAATAAAATATTTTGTAGAAAAAATTTCATACAAAAGCATGTTTAAGAATTAGTTCAATTTTGCATGTGTCCTACATTGTGTTAAAATAGATTTGATAATGCATGTAAATGGTCGGATCATTTTACTTTAATAATATTTTTTTAACAAAATCATATAAAACTATGTCTAATAACCAAGTTAATTCTACATGGGGCCCACATTGGGTTAAGATTGGATGTTGTCCAAAATCTAAACAAGGGATTTTTCTCTTCCACTTTATAAAATCCATCATATAGATGCCATTCTCTAGCATGGTCCTTAGTATGTTCATATTTTTGTCACTGTTTGTGATCAACACATTCAACAGGGAGTCAAATATGCAAAGCTATAAGAAATGTAGGATTGGTTATCATGGTAGGAAAATACAAAACCCACACTCTTAGATAGCCATAAAGGTTTGGATTCACATGTACAAGAACAAGTTTGCAACAATGCACTAGACCCAATAGAGAATATGAACCTAAAATTGTGTTGGTTATGAGAAACCCCAACAATACAGACACTCTTGTGCCAACATTTCTATGAAGTACTTGTAAATCTCCAAAGAAGGCGACTATATCTTGTAATTCTAATTCTAAACTACTTGTAAAATAGATGCTTGTTTAGTTGCTAATCTATCTCTATTCTATATTTCAGAAGGAAAAGGGTTAGATATTGAAATAAAATAATAGGGTTTAAAGATTAGAGAATAAAAAAATAAGAGGCGGTGCCCAAAAAAAAATATTAATTAACTCCTTTGACGTACTCATTTGTCAATTAACTCTAAACACAATGACTAAGGCTACATCTAGTTCAACTCACTTTCATGAAATTCTCATTATGAAAAACTCATAATAGGCATAAAAAGGCATTTGAATTTCAAATGAATGCAAGTACTAGGGTGCTTCCAATTGAGGGAAATAGCTATTAACCAACCATCCCATGCAAAATATCAAAACCAAGGACACTCTTTTAGATAAGATTTTGAAGAACATAAAAAATCATGCATTTATTCATAAAAAATCCAAATGATATTTACATGAGAGATGAGACCCATATTTAGACATACAATGATGATCTAGATCACTATAGTGGAAATTATTGAGTAATAAAATAACTACAATACAAATAAGAGGAGGGAAAATTACCACAAGATATGGAGTATCTAGTATTTGATCTTATAAATATGTTTGATCAAGAGGGTTGGGTAAGTGCAAAAGATGGGTCCCAAAAAGGGGGCTTAAGTGGCCACCTTTTTTCTTCTTCTAAAATTAGGAAATATTGACCTTGGACGTGAAATTGAGGATAGTTACACTCAAAATTTTGAGATGAAACAAAAACAAGGATCAAAGTGCTCTGAGTCTACTTTCTAAAATACTAATTTATTTTGAAAATGGTTAAGATTAAGGGGTTCAAAAGAGGGACGTACAAAAATTGGTGCTATTTTTGTCAGAAAAACATAACATAGCAACTCTTATACATCCCTAGCATGGTGGAATTTTTCTTTTTAGTAATTTTAAAATCACTTCAATGAGAAATTAGCTAGCAGTATGTAATTGATGCACAATTTTTTTGATAATTTTTTAATGAATATTTTATTTTTTACAAATTTTCTAAGTGAACACTTCTTGAAAAACATAATTTTGGCCGTGCTACCCTTACAAAATTTGGAAACTAATTGAATTTTTTTTTTAAAATTTGTAGAATGGAGTTTAGTTTCTAAAAATGTAATTTATTTTAAATCTTGATGAACGGTTAATTTATAATAAAAAAAACACCAAGCACTGCTTTTTGCAAAAAAAAAAGACACAAACAAAATAAATTATAGATCTGAAAGGCTTAAAATTGTCAGAAAGTGAAAAAAATTACATCGTTGGATAGCTAAGAGAGAACCTAATATTACCGAGGTGTTCAATTGGTTCAACATTGAACCACGTGCAATCCTGATGGTGAGCACGAACCCGATTATGTGAAATATTGTAGAATTTGCAAAAACACATCTTTGGTGGTTGGGAATGCCCTCTAACCCTTTGGGTTGGTATTCTTAAGGCAAATATTAAGCCCAAGGCTTGGGGATTCCCAAAGCAAGATATAACATGCTCGCGTTATATCTTAGTTTTGACATGGCTTTTGCGTTTTGTGAATGCACTGACAAAACACAAGCATGTTATAACATGCTCACATTTTGATCTACATTGAATTTATTTTTCTTCTCTTTTTTTTTTCTTTCTTCTTGTTATCTTTGAGGGAAACTATATACATGAAATAAATATTTAAGTATAAGTTGACATTTACATATGAATGCTTACTTTCTTATACTTTAATTTATATTTCATGTATATAGTTTCAAGATGTTTGAGAGTGGTTTCAGATCTTTGGGAGTTATAATGCAAATTCTAGTTTTTGGAAGATCTCACAAATTTTAGACTTAGTCAAATTTTAGTAATCAAAGGTCAAATTTTAGTAATCAACAAGTTGTATTATTTCTCTCTATCTCACTCATTTTTTTATCCCTTACACTCTAGACCTATCTCTCACTATCTCCATCCCTTTATCTCTCTCTCTAGGTCTCCCCTTTGCCCTTTAGTTCTCTCTATCTCACTTCTCTCTCCCTCCCTCTCTCCTTCTCTCTCTCTCTCTCTCTCTCTCTCCCTCTCTCTCTCTCTCTACCTACCTCTCCCTCCATCACTCCCTACCACTCTCTCTATTTATCTCTACCTCACCTCTCTCTCCCTCCATACTCTCTCCCTCTCTTCTTCCCTATCTACTCTCTATCTCTCAATCCATCTCTCTACCTATCTCTGCATCCATCAAACCTTACCACTCTCTCTCCATCACTCCCTACCAAGTTCTCTCTGTTTCTCTCTACCTCACCTCTCTCTCCCTCCATACTTCTCTCTCCCTCTCTTCTTCCCTATCCACTCTCTATCTCTCAATCCCTCTCTCTACCTACCTCTGCATCCATCAAACCTTACCACTCTCTCTCTACACCTCTCTATCTCACCTTTCTCTCCCTCCCTCCTTATTCCATCCTCTGCTTCTCTCTATCTCTCTTCTCTCACTGCCTCTCCTTCCCTCTCTACTTATCTTTATCTCTCTCTCCTCTCTACCTCTCCTTCCCTCTCTACTTATCTTTATCTCCTCTCTCCCTCTCTCTACCTACGTCTCCTTCCACCACTATCTATTTCTCTCTATCTCACCTCTCTCTCTCTCACTACATCTCCCTCCCTCTCTCCCTCCCTCTCTACTTATGTATATCTCCCCTCTCCCTCTCTACCTAGCTCTCCATCCATCACAACCTACCACTCTTTATCTCTATTACTCTCTATCTCACCTCCCACTCTCTCCATCCATACCTCTCCCTCTCCTTCCCTCTCTACTCTCTATCTCCCTAATCCCTCTCTACCTACCTCTCCATCTAGATAACTCCCTAACTCTCTCTCTACACCTCTCTATCTCACTTCTCTCCCTCCCTCCCTCATTCCCTCTCTACTCTCTCTCTCCTCTCCCTCCCTTTACCTCTCTCTCTCGTCTCTCTCTCACTCCTCCCTCACCCTCTTTCTCTATCACTCTCTCTCTATCTCACCATTCTCTCTTTCCCTTTCTATAACTCTCTCCTCTATATGTCACCATTCTCTCTCTACTTATCTTTATCTCACCTATCGCTCTATCACCCACCCTCCCTCCCTCCCCTCTATCGCTCACCCTCCCTCCTTCCCTCTGTCTCTATCTCTCTCTACTTCTCTCTCTCACCTATCCCTCTCTACCTGCATATTCCTCCATCACTCCCTACCACACTCTCTCTATTGCTCTCTATCTCACCTCTCTCTCAACTCTCTATCTCCCTAATCCCTCCCTACGTACCTCTTTGCCCATCACTCCCTACCACTATCTCTACACCTCTCTATCTCGCTTCTCTCCCTCCCTCATTCTCTCTCTACTTCTCTCTACCTCTCCTTTCTCTAATTATCTTTATCTCCCCTAGCTCTCTCTCTCTCTCACTAGATGTCTCCCTCCCTACCTTTTCCCCTATCTACTCTCTATCTCTCCTCTCCCTCCCTCTACCTCTCTCTCTTTCTCTCTCTCACTCTCTCCTCTCTATCTCACCATTCTCTCTTTCCCTCTCTGTAACTCTCTCCTCTATATGTCACCATTCTCTCTCTGGGTGTTGGCAAGAAGTTGAGTCTACTTTTTGGCCAAAAAGTGGAAGTGTTTTCCTTGATTTTTAGAAATTGACCTTAAAATTTGAAGCACTTAGAGATGGAATCTCCAAAAAGTCACTAATCATGTAAAATGTAGTACTCAGAGTCTAGTTTCTAAATATGTAATTTATTTCAATACCCAGATGGTACAAATTGAGTTTCAATAGGTGTTTCTAAAAACCACTGTTTAAAAGTCAATTTTTTTTACCATACCATACCATGTACATGTACGACATCCATATTTTGTCCTAAATTATCATATTTTTCTAAATCCTTTTGGGAAAATATTTGTGACTCACTGAAGCATGTTTTTCGATATTTTTTGTAATTTTTTATTGAATTTTTTTTTTGTTAAATTTTTACTAGCCATATTTGTCGTTTTGAAAAATCATCGTGTATGACATGCATAAGTTGACCTAAACTTATCATTTTTTGATTTTTTTTTTAAATTGAAAATAATTGTCTGAAGTATGTTCTCGTACAATCTGCTCATCAAAATGTTATGTTGATCTCAAAAGTTATTAAAATAGTAAAAAAAATGATATTTAAAGTTTATGGACAAATTTCATTAGAAATTAATTTAAAAATAGAAAAAATAATCCAACTGTAAAAAAAATTACATATTTGGAATCTACACTGTTTCATCTACAATGGGTTTTAATTTTGTCAAAAGATTCTGCAAAAAAAGTCATCAGCCATATGTCCAAACTCGGTATTTTTCTCTGGCATTGTTAGGAATTTCAACTTGCAGGTCAAACTAGGTTGAAGGCCTAGGTTTAGATTCCCAATAATTTTCCCAAACCAAAATACAAGCCAAAAACCTGACCACAAAGGAAATCTAATTTCAAATTTTTAGAAATGAGATCCCGTTTTGTAAATTGGGATCCCGTTTCTTAATATTAAATGTGGTGACCATTGACAGGGAAGCAGGATCCCACTTTATAAATGAGATCCCATTCCTTTGTCAATGGTCCCCACATTTAATATTGGGGAACGAGATCCTGATTATAAAATGGGATCCTGTTTGTTTTTAACTCATTTTTTAGATTTACTGGAAAAGTTTACTATGAAGTCTACAACTTCACATGTATGGTTGAGTGCGATATATTTGGCTATTTTTCATCAACTATTGTCTTTACAAGTGGTGGAATTGCATTTTGATTGATTTTTTCAAAGGAGGCATCATGTAAACCATTTTTGAAGTGGAATTGTGTTAGTTTTGTACTTGTTTGGAGGAAGGAAAGGTCTTCAACTTGTAATATGGATTGAATTTTTCAAAGGAGGCATGAATAAAATAGTTTTAAAATTGGAATTGTGCTAGTTTTCTACTTGTTTTGAGGAACACAAGAGGAAGAATTTTGTCCTTATAGGTCTTCAACTTCCAATTTGGATTGAATTTTTTGAAGAATTTCACTATTGACATTCATTTGTGCTTGAGAATTTTATAATCATGGGTTCAAAAGCTCGTAATAAGAGGAGGAAGACATTAACTCCTGAAGAAAATGAAGCAAATAGAGAGAAGGAGAAACAAAGATAAAGAGAAAGAAGAATGAGAATTAAATCAATGAATGATAGTGGAGCATCTAATTCCGTGCAACTATTGAAGATGAAAACATTGAGGAACCATGGTTGTAGATGAAGCTAATTGGCAAGAAGTCAATTTGGAGAAGAATATGATTATACAAGCAAGTCCTACTATGTCTTCAAATCCCTTTTTCAATGCTATGGAGAATGTTTCAATATGCACAAATCCAGGCATGTCTTCAAATCCACATGTTAGTGAAATGGTAAATTCGTATGTAGAAGTTTTACAAGATGCTGGACTTAACGATGTTGACATTGATAATATTCAAAGAGATGAAACTTTTATAGAATTTGTTGAAAGTAAAAAAAAAAATCTTTTGTTGAAAATGAAAATGAGAATGATCCTTTTGTTGAAAATGAAAACGAAAACCATTTTTTTGATGAAAATGAAATTGAAAACTGTTTTGCTGATGAAAATGTAAATCATTTTGAAGAATGAAAATGAAGATGAAGATGAAAATCTAGAATGTGATGTTGAATTTAATGAAAATACTTTTTTAAAAATTGAAAGTGGTGTTTTCGATAATCTTCCTAGTCAAATTTCTTGGAGGAAATAAGAACACATGCAAATAGAATATACAAAAATTCTTTTATCATAAAAATTGTATTTCAATGTCAACTAATGATGCAATTGATGAGAATGCAAAAAAGAGGAAAATAATTAAACTTGGTTAGGATTTTTTGTTAAACCAAAAAGAAAAAATCAATCATTAAAACATGTTATGTCTACTATTGCTAGTGCCATTAAATCTATTGGGAAAAATAGTCGATCTAAAGATAAAAATGCAGCAAAAAGAGCTATAACAACTGCTATAGTTAATAAAGTAACTTTGAATAAAAGAATGGTAAGCAATATTAGTGAAGTTTAAAAATACATTCTGAAACATTACTAAGAGTAGCAAAAGAAGAGAAATTATAGAAAATGATCCTATCAACCAATGTTGGAGTTTTAGTGGTTGACTCAGAGGTCTGATATGAAATTGAATGTTGAAATTAAATCTTTGAATTTGAAAAATATTGGCATGATAATACTAGGGTTTCATCTAATGCTAGAGATGTTTTAAAATTAAGGGCGGGGTCCAAGTCCGTGATCCTCACCCAAAACACCTATTAGATACAACACAAATTGAATTTTATGGAAAATTTTGTGGTGATTTAGTGTTGCCGAGTAATATTAAAATAAGTCAAAGGTCTTTTGAAAATGTAAATCCTGGTATGTAAAAATTAATAAGCAATGAATATCTTGTTGTTGTAAAATGCATGTTCAATTTCATTATTTTTATGATGTTTTTTGATATATACGTTGTACCTTGCATACTAACATGCTTATGCAGGAATGTGGTATTAATATGCCACCTGAAGCAATAAGGGAGTTTATTTCAGGTTTGTTTTGTGAAAGATCTAATGATAAATTGTTTTATTTAAGTTCTTGTATTTATGGACAATGCATTTATTGTGGAAATCTTTCATTCTTAAGAATTTGTATGCATGAAAGTGTTGATAATAATTTTGGACAACAATTAGTAGATGTTAAAATATTTAAGAATGTTTAGTATTCTTTAAAAGATGGAAAAATAGGAAAGCATTGTGATTTACTTACAAAAAAAGTTAGTGTGCATGCATTCATGAGTGAATTTAAGAATAAGATTGTACAAAAATATGTCATGCACTCTCAACATGCTCAATGGATTGATGACCAATTTCATGCATATAGAAACACATTTCCAATTGGTACTATACTTTCAATGGTTGATTTTGCAGAAAATTATACTCTAGCTCCGCAAGAGGAAATTCAATCACAATATTATAATTCAGTGAAAGTAGCTATGTTTTTCCATATTGTTTATAGACATGTAGATGATAGAACTAAGGATGATGGAAAATTTTTGAGGGAGTATCATTTTTATTTTAGTGAAAACCGGTTACACTTGTCAGAGTTTGTTCAATACCGTTTTAGTATATTTTATAGAAATTTAAGAGAAAGAGGAATCTAGATGAAAGAACACCTCATGTGGTTAGATAATTATATGGGGTAGTTCAAGAATTCTCGAATGTTCTATCGGTTAAGTAGGGTTCACAAGGAACTTAATGTCCAACATATATGGAGTTTTTTTGAAGCTGGGCATGGTAAAGTAGAACATGATGGAGTTGGTGCGCGTGTCAAAAGAATTTTTGCTAGAGAACAATTAAAATTTGAGGATGCACGTGGGATTGTGGATTGGTGTAATACAAGATTATCTGCACTTGGTTCGAGTGAGTACTCTATAGTTCATCGATTCTTTTGGTTGGTTGAAGAAGAGAACATTGTACCTAGAGTTGACTGTGAGATAATCAGTGGATCTACTAAATGGCATTCATTTAGGAGTTTGACAACAAGCACATGGACTATTTGAACAAGGGAGCTTGCATGCTTTTTCTAGTTATGTATCTTAGGAGATTGGGAAGCATGTGAAAATACATAATGGGTTGAACAGTGGGAGCAAAGATCGTTGACACCTACACAAGCACATGATCAATATGAAATAACTATTGAAGAAAATGATCAAGTGTTTGCATGTGAAGACTATGACCGTGTTTCAGACCTTGTACAAAAAGGTAATTTAATTTAATTTATTTCATTTTATTTCACTTTATTAGGTTATTTTGTAATACTATATTATTTATATGGATATGCGCAAGTTATTAAATCAAATTTGGTTTGTAGGACATGTGTATGTTGTTGTTGCACTTGAGGGGAATGAAGAGGAAACATAATATTGGTTGGCTCATTGTGTGGAGACTAAACATAAGTTAATAGAACCTCAAGAAGATGATGATGGCTATCATTATCCAATAGGTACGGTGATCCCCTTAAGACATCCCCTTAAGCAAATTTTGATAACAAGTTTTTGATCCCCTTAAGAAAATTTTCAGAACAAGTCTTTGATCCCCTTAAGAAAATTTTGATAACTTATTTGATGATGGTTTTCATGTTTTCCAATAGGATTGGTGGTGGTTTTTGGCAATTGGCTACAAAAATACCCGACAAGGAAGAATGGTCTACCTTCATTCAAAGATTATGAAATGCATAAAAATATTATACATTATTCACATTTGGTGGTGGCAACAAATATAAAACTAGATCACTATCATGGAAAACCTACAAATAAAGTGCTATGGACAATTTATATGGAAGAGCATGAGACAATCATAGATGCATTGCAAAAAATAGAGGATGTAGATGGTACAATGGAATAAGTAAATACAGGTAAATATAGTTTTAGTTTTATATTGTCCTTTTAAATAGATTAAATACATGTTTCGATATTGGTCAAGTGTGTTATTAGTTGAAATTGATTTATATTGTCCTTTTATAGACCTTTAAGCCATAATCACAAAAAGGATCTAGTCCATGTAAATTCAATCTAGACAACATGGAATACTTGGTAAAAACAGGTAATTATTAGTTAAATTATATTTAAATACATGTTTTGATTACATATTGATATTGCTTGTACATTAATAGTTAAAATTGATTTATTATCCTTTTTTGTATCCTTAAGCCATCATTGCATTGATCTCATACTTTAAGACAAAAAGGAGAGGATGCCTGGATTCAACCTACACATGTGTGGAATAGCACCTGTCTGGGTGTGAGTTGTGTATATATAGATAGTTTTATATAAATTAAAATATGTATGTTTTGATGATTTCATTGATATTGCTTGTACCTTTTGATATCAGGTGGTGTGAAGACCTACTACATTCTAGCCACGAGTTTGAGATGTTCTTGAGATGGCATTCAAATTTTGTAAACATTGTTTTGAGATGACATATAT
>VDFB02271358.1:1163658247-1163691105 GCA_007258455.2 Sequoia sempervirens
CATTTAGCATCACCAATATTCTCCATAAGAACATTGTCCTTGTTTAAAATGATGGAAATGGTTCACATCTCTTAGAGCAATTTCTCTTGCAACAATCGTGGAGATGAATTTAGATGCAGTGTGGAAATTAGAACATACTCGAAGGTTCTTAACAACTCTAATAGTTGTACCAGGGGCCATGTTTAACAAACCAAATACAATTGTTAACTTTTCACTATGGTGGCAGATAAATGATTCATTTTTCTTCTATTCCACATCATTCAGTAAAAGTCTTGAATTTGGAAATACTACCGCTTTCATTTTGCCAAGGCAATTTCTCCTCCTCCACTTTGCATAGATCTCCCATGTTTGTGGATGTGATCTCCGGCCTACACAAAAAAATCAATGCACTCCATTTTATGCCCTTCAATCCAACTACATGCAGTATCTTTGAATTTCTATCTTTCATCAATCTCCTTACTATTTGAACCTCACCACACCGCCTTCACTTCGCATAGATTTTTAGAGAAGAACATAAGTTGCAACATTTTAATATCCAACTAAAAAAAGAGTGTTGTTGGAGTACTCATCCTATATTCATATATGATCCACAGGCACCAAAGGTTTAACTGGCATCTCAATAATAATGTTTAGGGTGTCCTTAAGATAGCCAACATGGGCATGAAGGTCAACCATGCACACCTAATGATCAACTATATATGTAATGCAATATGGGTTACTAACGTATGAAGTATGTGCAACCCCCATCCACTAAACCAACATGACTACATGCATCTAGAACACAAGAAAAGCTTACAATGTCAGTGTTCCAGAGTGCTTCATTAATTCAAATATTTTAAGAGCTTCCCTTTGCAAAAAATCCATTTTGTGCACATTCTGCAATCATATATCTCATTCCATGAGATGACATCTCTTTGAGGAATTGTGTCAAACAATTCATTTTGTACTACATTTTGGTGTCAAATCTTTGGTAATTATGGTTAGTTTCATTACATTCAAATTCTAAATTCTGGGAAATTATATATAGTAAATAGATTGATGACTATTTGGATAGTGAAATTAGCTCTCTTAGAAATTAACTGAAATATCTAGAAGGATTATTTTAATTAAAGAGGATTTTGTGGTTAATCTTGTAACAATGATTAACAATGATTTTACGATGCAACTAGCTTGCTATTTTCATTCAAGATACAAGTCATTAAAGTCAAGCACATACCAAGAAGATGGTATTCTACTTCAAACCCTCAACCTCACTTAGTTTAGTCTAATTACATGGGGATATTAAGGAAGTTGGTAAAAAAATAATATAAATCATTTTTTGTTTGTGAAGGAGAATCCTATGAGATTCAGTATGGCAGTGGATCAATATCCGGTTTCTTAAGTAAAGATGATTTCACAGTTGGGAAACTTGTTGTGAAACATCAGGTTATTAATTTTTGGATGTTAAGGCTTCCCAATTAGATATCAAGGATCTTTTCTCATCAACTTAATTTGGAATTTATGTATAAATGGATTCTTCCATGGTGCAGGTCTTTACTCAGACAACACATGAACCAGGGTTGACATTTTTGTTGTCTAATTAAGTCTAATGGTATTCTTGGACTTGGTTTCCAAGAAATTTCTGTTGATAATGTTGTTCTAGTCTAGTTAGTGTTGATAGCCTTCATTCTATAATGTCAACTTCATTCTATAATTTGAGCATATCACCTTTCTTAAACTTTGAACAAGGTTTTGAAATCAAGGGTTCAATATGCATATTTCAAGCCTATGTTGAACACTTTGTTTAAGGAATTTTTTGACAAGGCTACAATTTTTTAATTGATTTATCTTTCTATTGTGTTTGGACTTTATTTTGTAAACTTGCAATATACAATGCACTTTTATTCTTTCTAAATTGAGACTAATATTAATTTTGTTGGTTGTATTGAGGAAAAACTTCATTCACGACAGAAAAGGCAACACCCTGCTGCTCATATCAGATGGCATGTTGCATATAAAGGAGGAAATATTCTAGCTGGGTTATTGTTGACTACATTGAAGGAGATAGTTTCATAAATGGGACACGATCAACACTCTCCTTGGATTCTACATATTATAGCTTGCTCTAGGAAGATTGCTCACATTGTAGAAGTTTTAAGAGAGGAAAGGGTTATGTGCTCACATTGAAGGGCTTCAAGCATGCGTTTCCATCATTACAAAAGTATTTTGGAGAAGTTTCTTTCTTGCAATAATTTCTCTACAATATTGTAGCTCATATTTTTTAGTCTTGTGACTGAAAATAAAAATTGTAATACTCTATTTGTAAGCTGTAACTAGAACACCTTTCTTTTATTAATAAAGTTCACCAATTTTGCCTTCTTAATGGTTGTCTTATTGTGTGCAATTGATGATTGATGTGTATTTATGTGTTTTATGCTTAAATCCTAAAATATTAGTCAATTAAAATGACTAAATATACTACTAATTGACATCAATTAATAATTAAATTGACTAAATATACTACCAATTGACAAAAATCAATGAACAATGAATAAATATGACTAGATTATATATGACCAGTGATATTAGTGAATAAAAATGAAATATACTACCAAATTGATCAAAATGATGATTAAAATTAATGACTAAATACACTACCAATGCACATAAATCAGTGAATAAAAATGACTAAATAAGTGACCAATTAACAACAATCAATGACTAAATATATTAGTGAATAAAAAAATGACTAAATAAGTGACCAGATTACGACAATCAATGACTAAATCAACAATTAAATAAGTGACCAGTTAAATATATTAGTGAATAAAAAATGACTAAATAAGTGACCAAATTACAACAATCAATGACTAAATCAACAACTAAATATATCAATGGGAAAAAATTGACTAAATAAGTGACCAAATCACATCAATGAATGACTAAATCAATGACTAAATATACTACCAAATCAATCAATCAAAACAACCAATAAATAACTAAAAATAGTTTAGTCATCAATCTGGTCGCATTAGATATGACTGGCAATAAACTACTAATGGTCATGTGACCAACTGTAGTCATTTATAAGCAATTTTTAGTAATTTTTTCAGTAGGTTATTACTGTTTCTGTACTAGTGAATTCTTATTTCCCTAATTTGTTGAACTAGGAGGCTTGAATGCTTGATCTTTCTATTAGGTCTTCAATACTCTCCTAAATTTACTTCATACATGTCACTTGCAAACAAGAGAGGGGAGAAAGGGTTGTGTCATATAGGGTTTTTCCTAAGTCAAAAATTGTTTTAGTGTTTCCACCTCCACAATGGCTATGATGATGTAAAGAGTATTTACCCTAGGTCAAGTAAAGGAAAATAGATAAAAACAAGTGATAAATGACAAGTGTTACAACTTATCACTTTAGATTTGATCTCCTTGATGGACTGAATTCATGATACACATCTCACGCAAGGGATATTTGCTTGTTGATAGGAATTCCTACAAGTGTTAGTACTCACAAAAAAATGAACAAAAAACATGAACAATATTACTTATGAACTTGATGCATGGCTAACATGAATCTTGACCGATGAAAATGCTGTAATAATGCTACTTATTCTGATTTTGGATGCTTAATTGATATTCAAATTTCCTTCTTGATTTCTTCTACTTTCAAATGGTGAAAAAATACTTATATTTATATGCATTTCTTCATTTCTCACAAAATTAACTGTGAAAAGACAACAAATAAATTTGAATATGCAAAAATAAAAATTCTGACAATAACATATTCAAAATTGGGCCAAAATAGGTTGGTCAAGGGCGGTACCACCTTAGACCAAACCTATTTTTAAATTGTAATTGTCATCAAATCAATAATTAGTTTTAATTCCCAATTTTATTTTGAATTTTAAAAAATGATAATAAAACACACAACTTATAAGAATAATTGGTCTAGACACATAAGGGGGAGCTAAACATAGTGTGAAATATTCAAGGTTGACAATTTATCATGTTAAATTTAGCCCCCACTTTAGTGAGAGTACGAACTTACACTCATGCTCACATTAAAGTATGAAAAAAGCCAAGAAAGGTTCCTTCATCAAAATATTGAAGAAGTAAGATACCACTAAATCTAAGGGATGCACTAACCCCTAGGATCAAGATCCTACTAAACAAGAATGTAAAGACAAAGGAACACATACACATGAGGTGCAATGCAACAAAAGAAACATGAAAAATATAAAGCATACACAATGAAGACACAAATCAAACATAATGCAAACACCTATACAAAATGACCATGTAAATATGATGCAAACATTATGCAAACACAATTCAAACACAATACAAACATAAAAAGAGGGCATGACATCATGGACTATCAAGAGATCCGTAGATTTCTTACTAGGATCCATACTCAAGGTATTCACGAGTCACCGGTCAACAAAGTTCAATATTTTCTAGGTGACCCATGAATGGATAAAAGGTATCACATGCTAGTGAAGTCCGATATTCACTCTACAAAGATAGCAAATGAAAACACATAAGGTCTAGTGAAGTATGATATTCACCAGGTGAGTTCTCATGCCAACCATGTACCAAGAATTATGAGAAAATATTTCTATTTACAAAATAAATCTGATAATGTGCTACAAGTATGATCAATATGCCATGAAAGTACCACTAATTTCATAGTGTGTGAACAAAAGTAAAGCAAATAATGGAATGTATGCCCACACCTTAAATTAATTGCTAACGCCAATCAAGAATAATTGCCTTTAAGGTAGAAAAAAATATATTTGTAAAATAATAGGCCATGAGAGCTAGTTGAGAAACCCTATGTTCCCAAAAAGTTGACCCATGACAAGGAGCTACCCCCAAAACAAAACCATATAATTAACAAGACAAAGTAGCACATGAGAGATCCACAGATCTTGGGTTAGTATAGATGAGAGATAATGTATAATATGATCATGCTATGAATTGAAATCATTCTCCAAATACTTGTGGAACCATGAACACAAGGGAGGAATGACACATGAATACAACATAAAAGATTTTGGGTGAACATGGAAGAGACCTAAATGTCTTAATACTTTGCAACGTTCCCAAAAGGAACCAAAAGAACAAACATGACATTTAAGACATAAAGATGAATGAAGATACAAATAGAGGAATTCCACAATAGATTCATTCTCTTGTATCCTTGTGTGAGCTGGTCTATAGTAAATCATCCACATCCAATTCTTGCTCATCATAAATGGAAGGTGGAAAAAAAGCTAAAGGGACTACATCAAGTGCATTACAAGGAGAAGCAATAGGTTCAACACATGGTGGGTCACTTACCAAAGGAGGATCATCACAGTTGTCCCCATCTAGATTCATGGATTTTGCAAACATGAGAGATAGTTCATTATGATCTTCTTTTTGTTCTTTCATTTTATCTTCTATCTCGCTATTCGAATATATCCCAATGGGTTGCATATTAGTGTTATTAGCATGACTGCAAACACTATCATCTATGTGTGTATCTTATATATTTAGTGAGCTCTTAATTCTTTGCTTTGGTTGGGATAGATAAGGTTTGCCTTCATGGTTTTGTGAGGGAGACGAAGTGGAGTTAGACGATGACAAAGGTGGATGGGTCGATGGTATCTCATCGAGATTGGGTTATATGGATGGAGGATTATTAGGTAAGGATTTATTATCTTCCACAAGCTAATGAGCCATAGCACGATGTATTCATTTAAAAGTTCCTTTGCACTTTGATTTAGTCTCGCATGAGCTTCAAATTGTGAAGGGGGATTGAGGCATTGTCCAACATTGGTACCTTTCTTCCTTTATAGGAGGAACTAAAGGAACTGTCAAATGTTGGGAAGCCAAAGGTGTTTTAGGTTTTTTCAAAAAGGTTTGTTTTTCCTTAGGAGGCAAAAAATTAATCCCCGAAGGCCTTGCTGAATGGTTGTCTCATTTTCCTTTATAGGATGGTGAAAGGGGAACCATGACATAGATGCCATAAGGTTAGGGTAGAATTAGAGGGCACACAATCTACTGAGAGGGGGGGTGAATCAGTAGATCAAATCTATTTAAAACTCTTAACTCAAATGCACATATCATAAATCACATTTAAATCAAAGAAAAAAACTAATGATCAAGGAATAACATAAGCACACACATTTGCACAAGTGAATACTAGATATACGTGGAAACCCAAGATGGGAAAAACCATGGTGAGAAGAGCTTCTTGGATCTATTGCCCAAATCTAGCCTCACAATGTAGAAATATACAAGTGAATTTTACATACTGAAGTAGGCACCAACCTACTAGAGACACCAATCCCAAAATGAAATGGTACAATAGGTAGAACACCAATCCTACTAGAACATAATGATAAAGCTTGCAAATCTTCAAAGTAACTCAATACGTGCCAGAGTTACAACTAACACTCTTCCTCACTACATATGATCTTTTGATATAGGCACACACATTGGAATGTAATTCTCCTTTTATCTTCACCACCTTCTCTACAATATGCACCAACGACCAACTCTACTTCATACACATGTAATTATAATTCATGCGGTCATCCATAGATACATGTTGATGCATATAAACATTTGAAATATATACATAACATTTCATTAACACTTTTCCATGTTGGCCAGGGATCTGAAAATAGCTAGGATGAAAAAGGGTGGACCTAAATTGAAATTACATGAAATGTGTAAACAATGGTCCAAAAATAAATTTCCTTTCAATCGAAATAACTTGATACCATGTGCTACCATGAAGACCTTAACTAGGCCCTATCTTAACACCACACGTAAGATTTGAATTCCCACACTACTAGTCATTACCACACACATTTTGAACACGAACAATTTGACAGAAAAGAACATAGAGCCTTCTATCACTTAAAAATTCTTGCACACTGAACATCACCTCCAAAAAATCATGAAATTGATAATGCTAGTGTAGACACTCTCCTTCCAAACTATAGAGAAAAAGTGCATTTATGAAAGAAATGTTGACCATAATTGTATTGCTAGATAAATCTATCTTCCCAAAAGATATCCTTGAACATAAACATTCTGATACAGACTTCCGGACCACCACAACCATAGAGAATATATGCAAGCATACAACAACAATTGATAATATATATTTCTTGAATTTGTATTCTGACAGTAAAATTACCAACATTGAATAGACTAAACTTTCGTCATACAACACTTTAAGTTAAGGGGATTATAATGATAATTCAAACTACTCCTAAAATATCTTTCATCCTTGAAAAAATTCTAACTACAAACTCTGTCATTACTGAAATCCTTTGACATCAATGGCAACCTATGTTCAACAAGAATACTCGATTTAGATTGAGGTTCATTCACTACCTGTGGAGTAGGAGGAACAATCGTTGAAGCCACTAGAGACCGAGGATCCTTGGGGGGAATATTAATAAGGGATAATTGTGCTATTCGATTCGATTTGAACTTTTAGTATGATAAAAATAGATAATCTTCACGAGGCTTAGCAGGTTGGGCTGGTTGAGGCCAAAAGTAATCTAGTGAAAATTTTTCATGAGAGGCTAAAAGCTTAAATCTACTATAGTAAATGGTATGTATTCATCCTTCAAATGGGAATTTAAGACATTTATGAATGATCGATGAGACCGCACTCATGGAGCTAAGCCACGGGTGGCCTAACTTCACATGAAATTGGTATGATGTTGGAATTATGGTAAACAAGAATATCCAACTTTTTAAGTCCTACTTTAAATGAGAGAGTTATAGAACCAACTGAAGGGAGAATAGAACCATCATGAGCCTTTAATAATAATTGTAATTGTTCATAGTTATATTTGTAAAATTCATGCACATATAAAAATTATTCAATGATCACATTTACTAAACATACCGGATCAATGAGAATTCCCCTTGTGGGTTTATCATCAATTTTTCCAATTATGTAAAGAGGACCATCTGATGTGCTTATAGAAGTGTCAATATGCGTAAAAGCAATATCAGGTAAAAGAATGGTTTGAATTTTATGAGGATGAGCATAAATCATGTTTATCTCATTGGATATGTCATCAAATTATTCTTCATTATCACTTTGTTTGATGAAATTAGTTGAATGGCTTGGTAATGGATTGGTGAATATTTGTAAGTTTTGATTAGATAGTGATACCAATTTATTCCCTTTATTGTTTACACTAGCTAAATGGATGACATTAGAATCAATGAGGTCTTGTACTTGATGCTTAAGATGCATACATATTTTTGTATCATGTCCAAGTGTATGATGATATTGAAAAAATTAATTTGCATTAAATTTTGGAGGAGATGGTTTAGTGGTATCAATAGGACAAATTGGAGGAAGTTGAATCATGTTTCTATTTAGAAACTACAACATAATATTCAAAAAATTATCTCTCTTGGCCTAAATTGACATTGTGTTGTAGATACAACAACAACTTGAGTTTCAATGTTATTAGAAGCTTGAGGGGTGTTTATCTTTATAAAGTTTTTATTTTGTTTCTTAAAGTATTGTTAGTTGTTGAAACATTAGAAAATGGATTTGCTACTTATGGTTCTGTATATAGAGTAAAAATATTTCAAAATCATTTCATTGAAGGGAAACCATTGAGATATCAATCCAATGATGGAGGGGGAAAGAGATCTTGAAATAGGGTTGTCCTAGGGTTTGATTATGAACTAAAGAGGGGTTCACAACCAAGCTAGGGCTTGAAAAGTGGTGCAGGAGCACCTCCTAGATTTCATGCCTCCACAAGGCATGCTTGAGATCTTGGATTAGTTAGGTAATTTGGTGTTGTAATAAGGTCCAATGGACCATTTCAAACACATTTTGAGTCCTAGTTGGGTCATGGGTTCCTAGTTTATCTTTTTGGTGTCAAATTGTCACATTTTGTCATATCTACAAAAAAGTTGCAAAATTGCATGAAATTAATATGAAGGGTCAATTTCATATGAGAAGCATATGTTTGAGTTTTTAAGGTCATATTAGACCATTTTCAATGTAATTTGAGTCCTAGGAGGGTTAATGTGTCAAAAAGTGCAAATCTTGTAAAATTGCCAAAATGTTGTCATAAATGTTGCAAATATGCACATAATGGAAGATGAAGGGTCACCATTAGGAAAGAAGATCAAGAATCAGTTGAAACTGATTGTTTATGCTATGTAACACATTATTAAGGCCTCAGACAAGTTGAGGCAAGGAAGGAGTTTGTATTGTAATGATAAATCATGAATAAAACTCTGTTATTTTTTAGAAATTACTGGTAAAATGTTGTTGCAGTTGCTGTATGGACTTGTGCGGTCATATTATTGAGGGGAAGTTATTGGATTTTATGGTGGAATTAATATAGATCATTTTGGTTTTTTTTTTCATTCAATTTCATTAAGTTTTGCTCCAGATATTTCAAATTTACTCTAGGTGGTTAAGTTCAGATTTGAAGAGGGCAACAAGCAATCAAAATTCAATATATCTTAATTTCTCCATTGAAATCTCATAAAAATTGGTGTGGATGTCTGTGAGGACATATTATTCAAGATTATACAAGTTTCGGGGTA
Source organism: Sequoia sempervirens (assembly GCA_007258455.2). Classification (NCBI taxonomy): domain Eukaryota; kingdom Viridiplantae; phylum Streptophyta; class Pinopsida; order Cupressales; family Cupressaceae; genus Sequoia; species Sequoia sempervirens. The sequence continues at coordinate 1,163,667,824 of VDFB02271358.1, forward strand.
AAAAAATATGTTCTTATTCCTTTTTGAGAAAGCCCTAGGCTGTCCCAGGGTGTTTTTAGTGAATTTGTGAGTGAAAATAGTGGTTTTAGGTAGTGATTTGTTGAAATATGAGTGATCCAAGTTGGGTGAAGGTTTTTGAGGCCTAATTAGACCTAAAATGATGTGTTGGAGGCCTTGATACAGTGATAAGAGGTTTGGAGAGTTGGTTTCTATAAAACCCTCATGAAATTGAGCATAAGCAGCCCTAGAGTAAGGGTTTCAAGGTTTGGTGTTTAGATCTATGTATAGAAAGTTAAAACTAGTTGATTTGGTGGTTTGGAGGTCTGATCTAAGAATTTTTGAAATAAAATTATGAGGGAAGCAAGTTTGGAAGGCACTTCCTTTGTAAATCAGGCCTAATTGGGGCTTGTAGGACAGTGGCAAAAATTGTGAAAACCCTATTGTTTGGGGTTTTGAGCTTTGAAGGCTACTTGAATTGGTGTTAGTTGGTGCATTTGAATTTAGATCCACCCTATCCTTACATCAACTGGTATCAGAGCTAGCTGATTCTGATAAGTTGGTTGTTAATTTTTTGTTGGTTGGTTGCAGGTGCTTGATCCATCTAAGCTGCAAAGAGAGTTTATTGTTTGTGAGTTTGTGGTTGTGTGCAGGTTAAGAAAGAACCTGGTTGATGGTTTCCAAAAGACTAGGGAGAAAAAAGCAAAGACACCTAGGTGAGGCAAGGAAGTTTGTTGAGTTGTGTTGGGATGTAGTAAGAACCAGATGGATACTGTCTAAAGAAGCACTTGAGTTTGTAGCCTGAAGAGTACTCCACTGATGGGAGTAGTTGAGAAGATGAAAAGGTGATTGGTTAGAAAAGGTCAAGGATGAATTGTGAAAGAAAGAGGAAAGTTTGCAAGGACAGTCCCGTGTCCTTGGTTGAGGAAAAGATGAGAGTGGTAAAAGGGTAGTCATGTGTCCTTTTGAAAGAGAAGATGATTGAGATCCTGATGACAGAGTTGAAGGAAAAGACAAAGGAAAATGCAAGATTCAGAGAGTAAAGAAGAAGAAATAGTCCAAGGTAGATTTGAATTTTTTTTGTAGGTACAAGCAAGGTTGAAGCAATATGTTTCCAAGGGACTTGGAAAGCTTTGTTGGTTGGTTGTATGGTGCAGGAGTACCCAGTTCAATGAATGCCTTCAAAAGGAAAAATTGCAAAAAATCAAGTTTCAATTGTAAAAACATTGTAAAGGTCATGAAGTAGTCATATTGAATGTATTTAAGTCCTTAAATATATTCTAGGAGGTCAAAATGTCAAGAGTGCATAAATTACATTTTTTTGCAAAGGATGTAAAAGTGGGAAAAAGGAAGAAATTGCAAAAAAAGAATGCAAAAAAAGAAGGTGAAGAGTCATGTGGAGATCCATTTCAATGTATCTGAATCCATAATAGGTCACTAGGTGGGAAAAAGATAGGAAAAAGCAAAATTTGGAAAAATTGTAAAAAGTTGCTAAATTGGCAAAAAAGCAAAAATCAAGAAGTTCAAGGGACTTTGTGGAGAAAATGAAGGGATAGGTCGATGAGGGAAGTTGAAAAAATATTTTTTAGTTGGAAAAATTCTTTAAAAAGGTTTGTAGAGGGCGAGCAATGGGGAATCAATTGTATTCTTGAAGAAATAATACTAAATAAAGCTCCCTGTTTTTAAATTTTAGAGTTTTTTTCATTGTTTCTCTGCAGAGTTCGTACAGTAGTTTTGGGTCTTGAATTTTATTGTTTCAAGTAACATTAGGAATTAGCTTTCATTTACATCTATTCTAAAGGAAATCCATTAAGTGTATACTTTGTTTGAGTTGATATTTTAGAACTTGGTCTGCAATCCTCTATATTGAGATTTTGAGAGTCCATTAAGAAAATGATCTCTACTCCATCGAGTTAGGCCTTATAGATCAGTGGAGTAGATGTAAATAAGGTGTTTTATGTTGTGTGAGTATTTATATGTGTAGGGGGAAGGCGAGAATGTGAGGATTTAATGCCACTCTCTCAGGAATATCTGAGATTCACCATGAAAATGGGTAACTCCAAGATGGGATTTGATGAACTAGAATGTAAGGAGGCTGGAAAATGGTGTATTATGTGTGTGCAGACCTATTTATAGATGATGGAAGTAGTTTCAAGGTAGCATGAGGTTTGTGATGGGTATTTTAGATAAACCCTTGCTTGTTTTAGTCTATAATGGCATATTTTGAGGGTTTCAAAGTTTAATGCAATGGAAAATGGTTCCCTTGAAATAAATGATGGAATTGATGCTTTTATAGCCTGATTTAAGGTTTTTTCAGGAAAAGTAAGGTTTTGGAGTAATTTTGAAGGGACTTACTTTGTATTTGTGGCCTATTTAAAAGCCTAAAAGTATGGGACAATGATTTGTTCTATTGATTTTTCTAAAACAAAGATACCTGATGTTGAGATATGTTTGAATTGATTCAAATGGGCTTCCAAAACTGTATTTGGTTCATGAAGTTTCAATGTGTAAAGATTGGTATACCCGTTTTAGGGGTTTTGCAATGCTAGTAGAATATTGGTGCTTGCATGTTAGAAATTGGGATTATGAGCATACAGTGATAAAAGTGTTTGATGTTGTTTGAAAACTACTTAAAAGATACTGTCAAAGATGTTTTAATGATTTTGGGAAGGTGCAGAGACTAAACTTGTTGATTTGATGTTTTGGTTAATATGGAACCTTGGTGCAACAATAGTGTCTTAAGAGCATGATTTTGAAAATCTATCAAATCGGAGTAATGAAGCAGTATATTTAGTTCATTCCTAACAAAAAATGTGATGTTAAAGTGTCTTGGAAGTATGAGAACATGATTAAAGAAAGAATGAATTGGTAAATGTTGGATGGTAAAGGTGCTTTGATCAGGTTGTTTTGAGTCTGATAATAGTTAAAAGACAAGTTTGTTGATCCGATGCATTGTAGTATGAAGTGAATTTGAAGAGATTTTTCTTAAAAGTTAAGTGATTCATTGGTGATATTTAATTTGATCTTCTCCAATTGGTTTTGGGACAAAAGTTCCCCTAGTTATATGGTGTTTTGGTAGATGTCCTTGCATCAAATAGTATCAGAGCTATAGGGACTAGATATTTGAAGGTGAAGAGTTAAAGGTTGAAGAAGAAGAAGATAGTTGGAAGTTGAAAAGACAACATGGAAAAGGGAACCAAAGAGTTGATGCTATGGAGGAAGGAAATTTTGAAGACCAGATGCAAGTGTCAAGGCAAGGTATGTAAGGTAATGGTAGATTCAGGTAGTTTGGATAACATGGTATCACAAGAAATGGTAGACAAGTTAAATTTGGAAAGGTTACCTCATGAGAATCCCTATTATGTTTCTTGGTTGAATGGTGAATATTCTTATTTAGTTAATGAACAAGAATTTGTAGAATTTCATATTGGTGTCTATAGAGATAGGCTTCTATGTGATGTGGTACCTATGAATGTATGCCATTTATTGTTAGGGTTACCATGTAAATATGACAGGTATGCCCTATATCATGGAAGGTAGAATACATATCAGATTAAGAAGGATGGGGTTTCATTTACATTGGAACCATTGATAGAAAATGAAGAAGGACAGGAGAAAGTAGCAAGGGTAATTATGTGTGGTAAGAAAGAATTTGTGCAAATAGAGGATGAAGAGGAAGCAAAAGTTGAAGCCATTTCAAGGCTTGAAGATGACAAGATAGCAGTATTGCGACATGATGCAATGATAGAAAGGAAAGAGGAAGAGAAGATGGTGTTAGAATCTGAGACAAAGGAGGTTAAGGAAGAAATCCTTGTGAAGGAGCAAGATAAGTCAGAAAAGAAAGATGAGATTGTGCAAGAGATAGTGCTTTGTCCATTGATGGGAAAAGAAGAGTGTGAGTCTGATAATACAAAAGTTTGTGAATCAGATGAGTTAAAGACCTTAATAAGTGAGAGAGATGAAGTAAGTGAAAGTGTGTTGCCTAGGGAAAGGAAAGAATGGCCTAGAGAGGTCATGGTTGGAGAAGTAGTATGTCCACTGATTGGACAAGAGGTTGGAAGGTAGTTACAATCTGCCATGACATAGGTCTGTAAGTTTGATTGCACAAAGGTTCCAAGAATAGAGAACCTGAAGGTAGATGTGAAGATTGAAAGTAAAGTAGACATGAGTGTTTCGTCAAAGCAAAAGGATGAGTTCAAGCATGCAGAAAATATGATGAAGAAGGGGGTTCAAGGAAAAAAATGTATGAGTTTGTTTGTAGGTACAAGTATAAGTACACCATTAGTTCTTGGAAAGAAGAAGATCAAAGTACAGTTTGTGAAGAAGCAATGGAAAGTTGTGAGAAAGTTCAAGGCCACTATTGGAACAATGTTCCAATACTTGACATAATGGAAAGGATTACTAGGTGTAAAAGCAAGTGAAGATCAAGAAGACAAGAAGGTTCAAGCAAATGAATGGTGCAGGCAAGTCTTCAAGGGACTTGAATTTCTTTGGCAGGGAGTATGGTGCAGGAGCACCTCTTGGATTTCATGCCTCCATGAGGCATGCTTGAGTTCTTGGATTAAGTTAGGTAATTTTGTGTTGTAATAGGTCCAATGAACCATTTGAAATATGTTTTGAGTCCTAGTTTGGTCATAGGGTCCTAGTTTATCTTTTTGGTGTCAAATTGTCACATTTTGTCATATCTACAAAAAATTTGCAAAACTGCATGTAAAAGAATATGAAGGGTCAATTTAATATGAGAAGCCTATGTTTAAGATTTTAAGGTCATATTAGACCATTTTCAATGTAATTTGGGTCCTAGGAGGGTTAATGTGTCAAAAAGTGCAAATCTTGTAAAATTGCCAAAATGTTGTCATAAATGTTGCAAATATGCACATAATGGAAGATGAAGGGTCACCATTAGGAAAGAATATCAAGAATCAGTTGGAACTGATTGGTTATACTATTTAACACATTATTAATTCCTCTCACAAGTCGAGGCAAGGCATGAGTTTTTATTGTAATGATAAATCATGAATAAAACTCTGTTATTTTTTAGAAATTACTGGTAAAATGCTGTTGCAGGTTGCTGTACAGAATTGTACAGTCATATTATTGATGGAAAGTTATTGGATTTGATGGTGGCATGAATCTAGAGCATTTTATTTTATTTTTTCATTCAATTTCATTAAGTTTTGCTCCAGATATTTCAAATTTACTCTAGGTGGTTAAGTTTAAATTTGAAGAGGGCAACAAGAAATCAAAATTCAATATCTCTTAATTTATCCATCGAAATATCATAAAAATTGGTGTGGAGGTCTATGAGGACATATTATTCAAGATTCTCCAAGTTGCAGGGTAAAAAAATACTTTCTTATTCCTTTTGGAGAAAGCCCTAGGCTGTCCCTAGGGTGTTTTTAGTGAATTTGTGAGTGAAAATGGTGGTTTTAGGTAGTGATTTGTTGAAATATGAGTGACCCAAGTTGGGTGAAGGTTTTTGAAGCATAGGAAGGCCTAAAATGATGTTTTGGAGGCTTTGATAGAGTGAGAATAGGTTTGGAGAGTTGGTTTCTAGAAAACCCTCATGAAATTGAGCATATGCGGCCCTAGAGTAAGGGTTTCAAAGTTTGGTGTCTAGATCTATGTATAGGAAGTTAAAAATAGTTGATTTGGTGGTTTGGAGGTATTATATAATAATTTTTGAAATAAAATTATGAGGGCAGCAAGTTTGGAAGGCACTTCCTTTGTAAATCAGGCCTAATTGGGGCTTGTAGGACAGTGGTGAAAATTGTGAAAACCCTGTTGTTTGGGGTTTTGAGCTTTGAAGGCTACTTGAATTGGTGTTAGTTGGTATGTTTGAATTTATACCCACCATTTCCTTACATAAAAAAGATAAATTAAATGAAGGATCTAATGCTTAACCCTAATATGATGAAATACTTCACTAAATGACCTAGAAAAGCATGTAAATCAAAAAAGAAAGCTGAGAGATGAAAGGTGTGCACCTGGAAACTTGAAGAAGACTTGATGAAGGATTGAAATGCTGAAAAAACTGATTTTAAAGCCTTCTTGGACTTATATGCCATTCTAGGCGATTTAGTCCCAAATTAAGGTTTCTGGGTAGAAATAGGTTTCTAACACTATAGATTCTGGATTGTGACTACTAACCGAGTTTTGATAATCATGGAGGGTAGTACATAAGTGCATGAAAGAAGAGAATTTCATCATGGTAAGCTTCTCTTGTATTTTACTTTGCAAATTCTCTATAAACATTTTTTGAAGGTGAGGGTCAAGAACCTTTGCATCAATTTTGGAATAAAGCGATTGATAGTATGAAATAAAATCAATAATAATTTATTCTTTTTGCTTACATCTCATAAAATTGGCCAAGGTAATATTAGGAGTCATATGCACTTGGAAATGGTTTATAAATGCCTCAACAAGTTCATTGAATGAATGAATTGAGTTGTTTGGTAACGAGGAAAAAGCTTGATGAGGTAAAAATATCCTCATCGGTATAATGGGATCAATATGTAAATCTACACCTTTCAACCTTAATAACCTTGCCAATTGATTACCTTTAGGAAAAATAAGTGCTCTCTTTCTATGAATAAGCGTACAAGTTTTATTTCTTAGATTTGATCAAATTTAACTAACTTATGCTGATTTAATGGTTTATTCTTCGAGCATTTCGTAGGTCAACTCCACTCCCAATCACCATTCCAGTTACAAGGGAAATGAATGTAGATCTTGACACTTTTGAAAATCAGCGAGCAAGCGCTGAAATTCCAAGAGCACACGTTTTGGCCGAGTCTTTATAATTCTATTATTTTTCAGTTTCAAAAAATTTATGGCTCATATGAAGCCTCTTTAATATTGTATATCATGGGCTTTCAAGTCCCTTTTACTATGGGTAATCTGTTGAAAGACTCGATCGACTAGAAAATAGGATTTTTGTTAGCTGTTTTCCATATAAATATGTAACTGTTACAAATAATGAGAAGAAGATTATCATTATGTTGCCAAATTGTCTTTGAGTAAACTACCATATGAATATGAGTTTTCCTGCCACTCTTTGAATTACTGTGGATGCATTTGTGGAATGAAGTAACAGAGAGATTTTTCTAGTGCATGTGATCTGAAGTAGCTATAGTCACACCTAAGAGCTAGCCACTCGAGGGTTAGAGATAGATAGATAGATAAGTATTATGTTTCCTGTTCTACATTTTCTTTTAGTAGATGACAGTTACATTTGCATTTCATTTTCATGAGTATATGCTATACTATTAGTTTCAAGCCTACAGGTTGTAACTGATTCCGTAGTTTCTAAGCTTAGCATTTGAATGTCTGGAGCACCTTTCTTTAGTTGATTTTGATTAATGGTTTCATGATTATTAGCTGGCTTGTTATTTTCTACATTAGATAAATGTTTCCTAATTTCTTTACATGCTCTACTTCTTCAGCAATTTACGCATTCTTTAGATTAATTGTTTCCATGCTTTCTAGTTTAATGATGATGCTTTTTCAGATTCTTAGTTTTCTATTTTCTGATTTGAGTTATTTTCTTGCTTTCTAGATATATGATTTATTGCTTTCAAGATTAGAGGCCCCTTAGCTTAGAACTTTTATTCAGTTGATTAGTGCTTAACAAAGAAGTTGAGATGTCCCCTATTGCATATAGCCATTGGATACTGCCCGGTCAATATATTGATGTGTTTACTCACTAAAATGTTAGGACCTAACGACAACCTGTCACTTTTTGGCGCCGTTGCTGGGGATTCCCCTTTTTCTAGTGTTAGAAGGAGATATCTTGAATACCTCTCTTAGGGATAGGAATAGTTCTTTTGCTTCTTTTCTACATGGTGAGGAAAAGAGGCCCCACAGAAGATTCATACCAAAAACTCGCCCAATTGACGTACCAACAACAAGTAGGGAAAAAGGAAACTCAGACCAAGAACTTACTAAGGAATTGATCGAATAGGGTCAACTTGAGACCTTCCCATATACCCTGGAAAGAGAATGAATAGTGGTCGAGGAGCATATTCTTTCACAAAATTTTGAACCTCGTGCCATTGAGCAAATTTTGGAAGAGGATTACATCCCCTCCAACACCATGGGTGATCGTAGAAATGCTACCAATAACCACAACAATGATAACCCTCCACCACACACATTCACTTATCCTATTTCTATTGATGTAGATGACGAGACGACAATGAAAAATATCTCACCGGACTTCTTACCAACCTTTGAAGGTTTTTCTACTTAGGACCTTGATCATTTCCTATTTGAATTCAAAGTCTTGTGACAAAAATATGACTACAAGAATGATAATCAGAAACTAAAGCTTTTCCCTTCAACTTTGAAAGACTCAACTATGCGTTGGTTCATGGGGTTAGCTTCTCAGCCGATAACCTCTTGGGATGAAATGGAGTCTGTCTTTTTGGATAAATACCAAAGCTACTGCATGATGATTGCTAGGAAAGAAGAACTATTCAAAATAAGGCAAAATGAGGATGAGAGTTTAGAAGATTACCTAGACAGGTTTATCTTCTTGTGCAAATGCTGTGGTGGAGAAGTCATAAGTCTTGATATTTTAAAGACCTTATTCCTCAAAGGTCTCGATGATGAAGCTCAGAGGAGCTTAGACTCAATGGGAAAAGGAGATGTGTCCCAACTGAGACTGGAAGAAATAATGGAATTGTGTTGGAACTTCTCTCGTACTCATGGAGGGATTAGGAAGTTCATTCCCATACGTGGTTCTAATGACATAAATAAACTTCATGAGGGATTGGCCAACTTCAAGACCAACATTCTTGTCCAACTAAACACCACCTTAGATGGCATCTAGGCTAAAACCATAAATCATGAGACCCTATCTATTTATTGTCCTAGGTGTCGAAATAAACATTTGCTAAGAGAGTGTCCCTTGGAAAAAGTTGAGAAGATCGACATTTGTCAAGTATGTGACAAGAATCACCCCATCGATCAATGCGAACTATTAAATTCCATCAAAAACTCCAAGAAAAGAACAAGTCCAGTCGAGGAAGAGGTGAACGTTGTCAACCAGAGAACGAGAGGTAATTTTTCCTATTGATAGAATTCTAATCCTAACTAGTACCCCTAATCAAATTGGAACAATAATCAATGGGCAACACCCTAGCCTCAGGCACCACCACCAGTACCCTCTAATTGGGGAACCTATCCTTGGGGACCACCAGATTGGAAAAACCATTTGTGGGGTAACCCTCAGTGCCCCAACCAGTATCAATAGTCGTGGTACCCTCAAAATCCCATTCCTTAATGGAATCAACCCCAACATCAGTTCTATTCTGGTCCTAGGAGGATTCCTACTCAACAGACTCTCTTACCATCTCCCCATAACACTCAACAGACTAAACAAGTTAACCAACCACCACTTTTGGTGCAAATAGTCCCTAATCCAAAGAACAATCATCCAAATACTCTAGTGTATTCCATAGAACAAGACAATGTCATCAGACTCAACACAATACACTATGGAAACCTATAGTTGAGGTCTGGTAAAACACTTCCGCAACTGACTATCAAAGACATCATAGATGAACCTGTCTAGAAGTCTGCTGAGGAAACAACAATAACACTCACACATGTAGAAAAAACCTTAGACACTACGCAACATGAAACTAACCCGCTATCTTCAAAAGGAGCTTCCGACCTACCTCAAGAGGAGGAGGGTCAGTCTCCAACTAAACTTTTGAAAAATCCCACGACCAAAGACAAAACTAAAGCCCCTTTTCTGGAGTAATTGAAACCGATCTCTGTGAAAGATGCTCTGAAAACAACTTCACCTACAAAAATTGCATTGATACAAGAAATTAAATGATTACAAATTGAAGTTCCCTTGCTACAATTGATTAAAGAGATCCCTGAGTTAAACTAGTTGATTAAACAATTATGCATCAAAACTATAGGGAGGAATCCAAAACGAATCAACATTGTTCATATCAATGGATACCTAGCTGATTTGTTAGCTAGAATAGTCACTGCTCTGAAATATGATGACATAGGGAGTCCACTCATAATAGTAACAGTTAATGAGGTAGCAATACCCAATGCTTTAGTGGACCTCAGAGCAACCATTAACATAATGACTGTTGATGTGATAGAAAAATTAGGACTTATTGATCTACGTCCAACATCTACAGTCCTACAAATGGAAAATTAATCCATAAATATTCCCAAAGGCATCATTGAAAATGATCTCGTCAAGGTGGATGGATGGGAATATCCAGTGGATTTCTAGATAATTGAATCCCTTACGCCCAAAGAAAATTATCCAATAATTTTGGGATGACCATGGCTAGCTATGGTTGCATTCAAGATTGACTATAGGGAGGGAGGAATGACCGTCTCCCATGGATCTAATAAAAAATAGTTGTTATTGTATCCTCCTACTCAGCTTGCCGAACATAGCAAGGTATGGGTTGATGAACCAGGAAGTCCTACTGGATAGGAAAATTTTGCTTCACTGGCCATGTTAGTCATCAAACAACATGGTGAAGAATTAGAGGATGAATTAGAAAATGGCGTGGAAGGTATTGCAATAGACTCTAGCAGTGAAGAGATGTCAGATGTAGAAGAAATCCTAGGACACCCAATCAACACAAATCAAGTAGAATTTGATGATGCTAAGTTTATTGGTTTCCTTTCCCTTTGATGAACTTAGTTCCAAAAACTTGCCATTTCTTTGCAGATGTTGCTTGACTTCATAAAACTATACCACACAGCTATCCACTTAACACACTGACAAGGCCCATTCACATTGTCACATCCAATTATCCCAGAGTCAAAACTATTATGTTGCTTCATGGAAAAACTTTGAACATCAATAGTTGGTTGAATGAGACGGAAGAAAAAAGACTATTTGATACCCTAGTGAGTAGATCTAAAGCATTCTCCTGGGACTATAAAGATATGAGAGGAATACACCCTAGTGTGTGCACACACCATATCTATACTGAGGATGTTCAACCTATTTTTCCAACCACAATGGAGACTCAATCCTGCCCTCAAAGACATCGTTAAAACTGAGATTGAGAAACTCTTGTAGGTAGGTTTCATCTACCCAATTTCTGACAGCAAGTGGGTGTCACCCTTGGTTGTAGTTCCAAATTAGAATGGGAAGTGGAGAGTGTGTGTAGATTATAGGGACCTGAACAAAGTGACATGCATAGATTATTTTCCCTTGCCATATGTGGACCAAGTACTGGATAACTTGGCTAGGAGAAAATATTTTTCATTCTTGGACGGATTTAGTGGATACAACTAGATATAGGTAGCAGCGGAAGACCAAGCTAAGATGAACTTTACTTTTCCTTGGGGAACATTTGCATATAGGGTTTTTCCCTTTGGGTTATGTAATGCTCCTACCACATTTTTTAGGGCCATCCTGGCTATATTTGCTGAGCTGGTAAATGAATGCGTGGAAGTTTATATGGATGACTTCACTGTATATGGTTCAACCTTCGATGAAGCCCTCACAAATTTAGACAAAGTGTTAAAACGATGTGAGGATCATCAGTTGTCCCTCAGTCATGAGAAATGCTTAATCATGGTGGAACAAGGAATAGTGCTAGGACATCATATTTCAGCCGAAGGGATTAAGGTTGATCCCAAGAAAAGCAAAGTAATACAAAAACTTGAGATTTCAAAGACTTAGACTGATGCCAAGAGTTTCTTAGGGAATGCTGGATACTACCATATAAAAATTTAGCAAAATCGTAGCCCCAATGTTTTCTCTCCTTTAGAAAAATGTTGACTTCATCTAGACACTTGAGTGTCAATCCTAATTTGAAATTATTAAAGAGAAAATCACCTCTACCCTTGTCCTTCGAGGACCTAACTGGAACCTGCCATTTCACATTTATGCCGATGCGTCTAATGACGCCATTGGAGCGGTTCTAGGGTAAGAAGATGAGAATGGAGGAAAATATACTATATATTTTATTAGCAAAAAATTGATGCCAATAGAGAAGGATTACACCACAACAGAGAAAGAATTCTTGGCTGTAGTGCACACCATCAAGAAATTTAGACATTATGTCATAGGATACAAAGTTACAGTGCACACAGACCATGCATCCATCAAGTATCTCATGAATAAACTGTGGTAAATGCAAGGATAATTAGGTGGTTACTCCTTCTCTAGGAGTTTAATGTGACAATTGTTGACAAACCAGGGAAGTCCAACGTAGTCGTAGACTTCTTGTCCCGGATTAAACATGATGGAGATTGTGCTCAGGTATAGGATGAATTTCTAGATGAAAATCTATTCGCCATCTCCACTAAAGCTCCTTGGTTTTCTGATATTGCGAATTACTTAGCCACCACAGAAGTACCACCTCACTTTTCGGCAAAACAGAAGAAACGCCTCATCAGAGAGAGTGCCCCTTTTAAATGGATTAATGGAATCTTGTTTCAATGTGGACCTAATATGATTTTGTGATGGTGTGTTAGGGAAGATGAGACCTATCGTATCCTTAGGGCCTGTCAATGCGACCCTTGTGGAGGGAATTATTCTACTAAAAGGACAACTCATAAGATCCTGGGAGCAGGATACTATTGGCCTTCAATGCATAAGGATATCAAGAAGTACGTTCACAATTGTGATGAATGCCAAAGGGTAGGAAGACCAACCACATCCAATGAAATGCCCCTGTAGCCTTAGGTAGTCCTTGAACCATTTGAAAAATGGGGATTGGATTTTATTGGCCCTATAGACCCCTCTTCGCAAGGAAAAGAGTATATTCTAGTTTGTATCGACTAGATGACTAAGTGGGCGGAAGTGCAAGCACTACGTGTTGCTAGGGAAGAGTAGGTAGCTAAATTTCTTTATAACATAATCTTTCTCAGATTCGGGGCCCCAAGAACAATTGTTACAAATAAAGGCCCCCAGTTTATGTCTAAAGTCTTATTGGCATTCACAGATCACTTCCAGGTGATTCACAAGAAGTCCTCACCCTACCACCCACAGGAAAATAGACAAGTTGAGGTCACTAATAGGGAACTAGAAAATATTTTGACAAAAACTGTTTCCTCGAGTAGGAAAGATTGGGCTAGGAAACTATTAGAAGCTATCTGGGCCTACAACACAACTTGGAAGTCAACCACTGGCTATAGTCTCTATGAGTTAGTCTTTGGGAAGAAGCCCCTCTTTCCCATTGAATTCGAGCTCCAAACCCTTAGGATGGCCATGGAATTGGGCATGGATCTTAAACAAGCCCAAATCAAGAGAGTTTTACAGCTTAGTGAACTAGACGAGCTCTGTCTGGATGTTGTCCATCAAACTGAAGTGATCTAGCAACAACGTAAGGTTTGGCATGACAAACATATCAAAGAGAAAGAATTCCATACTGGGGATTGGGCATTGTTGTTTGATTCCAAATACAAGGACCATCAAGGGAAACTCAAGACACACTAGCTTGGACCATACGAGATTTTTGAAGTGTTTGCTAATGGTTCGATCTAGTTAAAACCAATTGATGGGGACACCCGAACTATTTTGGTTAATGGGCATCGATTACGCATCTACCATAAACCTGTTAACAAAGAGGAGTTTACAAAAATAGTGGAAAAGTAGGGAGAAATCCATTGCATTGACTCTGCTGTGGTAGGGTCAATGTAGTTGTTAAGCAACCGCCAAATAATAATAAAAAAATAAAAATAATATATATATATATATATATATATATATATATATATTTGCATTTTTGAAAAATTTCTTCAATTTCTTCATCAACTCCACCATTTGGACTTGGCTAAATTTTTATTTCTATTTTGTAGGACTTCATCTTTTGGTGAACCCAATTCCGATGCAGCTTGCTGTGATGCTCTGAAATTTGCTAGCACAATTGCTGCGATGCTCTGGAGTTGCTGCTACGATGCTCCGAAATCGTTGCTATGATGCTCTGGAATTGTTGCCACAATGCTTCAGAATCTGCACATCAGATTGACTCCACGCCTCGTCCTGATCCTAGATTCTAACACATCACTCAATGGTGCTTTGGAAAGTCAAGGCCAAAGTATCACAATTTTCTCTCTTCTAGGCATTTTCAGGATGCTCCAGAATTCTGCCATTTCTTCCGGCGCATCTTTTCAATGATGCTCTAGAATTTTTGTTGTTTTCCGACCTACATATTTTTAGCGATGCTCCAGAATTTACTATTTTCTTCCGGCTGCATATTTTTAGTGATGCTTCGGAATTCTGCTCGGACACTCTGGAATTCTGTTTGGATGCTCCAGAAATTTTGGTTATTGCTCCAGCTGCATCTTTCGATGATGCTCCAAAAATTTTGGTTGCTGCTCTGGCTGCATCTTTCAGCAATGCTTTGGAATCCTCAAGCTAGTTACTCTGTTCCGATGACATCTCTCTATAATAATTTTGGAACCCTCTTCTTCTCTACTTCGATCACATTACTCAATAATGTTCCATTTTTGTATAAATTTTATTTTTCAAGTTTCCTTTATTTTTCCTAAGTTCCACACATGCCCATTCTTTAATGCCGCTTCAAGATCCGCTCCCTTATGATTATTCTGCCACATCACATCAAATCTTTCCATAGTAAATAAGATTATTATGACACCTTTTTGTCATAATAATTCCTGTCATTACTTCAACCATTCCATCCACGCCATTATTATCTGCCACCACCCTCGCCAACCATATACTATCCAATTACGTCAACATAGGTAAGTGACATTTGATCTAATGGAAAGACCTAAGGTATGTGTGAAGTTATTTATTAGAATGGTTAGTATTTATTTTGAATAAAGGTTAATTAATTGGCATGATTTGTTCCCCTTGTAATTTTGAAACTTGTGCCCTTGACACGATTGGTAAGAGTACGACAACAATTGTAATTCCCTATGGAAGGCCATCATCATTATGTAGTAAGGTGACAAGAAAGTTGGTAATTAATTCTTTTCTCATTGAGTATATTGACACAAAACTCTTTTTCCATTTGTAATTCAGAGAAGCAAGCATTCCAGAGTTCTGTAAAATTTCACTAGGAAACAAAGTAGATGGGAGGCGCTATGAAAAAGTCATAGCCAACTTCTACAGTGCCATTGCTAGCATTAAGCAATATAGCAACTTTATTTCAAAAGGTTGGATGGATGGAATTCATGAAATAATTTGAAGGGCACACATAGCACCTAGTGAAGGAATTTGTTGAGAATTTTGCAGATGGGAAGACTGTGGTGTGCGAAAAACCATTCTGAGTAAGTACGAAAGTCCTTGCTCATCTTTCCGATCTTGAGAATAAAGGAATTCATTTGAATGAAAATATCCACGTCCCTTATCAAAAGTTAATAGATTTGTTCCATAGGTATGGGGAACCCCAACCTATAATGACCATGAACACTAGGGGGCAAAATAAAGGAATTCATAGAATGTCTATTCCAGAACCCTGGAGGTTTTCCGCAGCCTGGATTATTAAATATTTCACTTGTGAGGGACAAATGACTACAGTAGTGGGACCCCTTTCCACCTGATGACTCATTTACGCCATGACATTGAGGACCCTACTCTTAGGGTAAATTTACCATCTTTTCTCTGTCATTCAGTCACCTTTATGATAGAAAAGTATAAAATTGGGGTGGGGCCCCTTAAACATCATGGTTTGATATAGTTAATATGTAAATACCATTTCCGTAATAAGTTAGAGAAGAAGTGGCAAAGGTTTTTACAAAAAATTGAAAATGAAGAGCCAGGGAGGTCACTTGAGGAAGGGAAATCCTCTAAACAAAAGGAACAGTCCGTAGAAGAACCCTCCTTGGAACCCCCCCAGAAGAAAAAAAATTGAAGTAAAGTTGTTTTTCAAATAACTCCTCCTCTACGGAGGAGTAAACAATTATCTTCAGGGGCTAGTGAAATCGAACCCCAAGATATAGGCAATACTTCAAAAAGGAAAAAGGATAGGACTCCAATAAAGGTGGTAGAAATTGATAGTCCACCTGATAATGAGGAAATTGATGAAGCAAAAGAGAAAGAGGATGAACTCCCCAGTGAAAAGAACAAAGAAACCCTATCACTTGAAGAGCAGGAAGGGGAGAAAACGCAATCGCCACACTTAGAGAAGAATGAAGATGAACCTGTGGGAGGATTCTCTTCTTTCCTTGACAAGTTGGACAATATACCTGAATTTGTGGAAAGAGTGCCTCAGGAAACTCTTCATGTATCTTTATCTGTGGATACCGATGAAGAAGAAGTCAGACCTCATATTGATGGAGAAATTCCCTACTCCTCCTTACCTAAAGAAACTGAAGAATGTAGTATGCCTTATATTGAGAATACAAAAGAGATAGAAGAAGTGCTTCCTGAAAGCACTAAAATAGAAAATGCACCCCATATTGATGAAAAAGTGGAAGAATTTCCTCACTCATCCCTTCCTGAGGACAACAAAGAGGAAAATATGCCTCATCATGATGAAGAAATCCCTTATGCATCTTTCTCTGTGGACACAAGGGACGAAGAATCTAGTTAGAGAAATGCGGAATTAGAAAAGATAAAGATAGAAATTGAAGGTTAAGAGCCAGGTTGTAGGATGACGAGGCACAAATTAATCAACAAAAAGAAGAAATTGAGGTGAAAATTGCCATTGTCCATAAAAGAAATTAGGAAGTTGCCAAATTGATTGCACAAATGGAGGAAAAAGACAAGCTTATTGAGTAGTTTCCATTCCAAATCCAATAATGGAATCAACAAGGTAAGCAGAATCAAGATGCTTTGTGTGAAAAAGAAAAATGTATTCAAGATTTGAAAAATAATTTTATGCAATTATTCAGTGCTTTTGAAGAAGAAAAGAATCGACAGGAAATTGAGTTGAATGACTCTGTGAGTAAAATTGTGGAGCTAGAACAAAGTTTGCAAGAGAGTGATACTCAACCAATCATGGAATCAAAGGGGACAAAAACTGAACCTATTGTTATAGACTAGTTCTAGGTACGTTTTCGCCCAATGCTAATGAAATGGATAGAGCATTGTTACCTCTTGAAGGATGTGGAATTTGAAAATAATGGGTTAAAGAGGGAATTAGTCATGTTAAAAGAATATTTTCATCAGGCATATAGGGGTAAGCAGGATGCCTATGAAATTGGTGAATTGCTATTATCCTGTAGAAGACCATCTAGGCTATACTCCATGTTTCTCAATGAGCAGCTCTTAAGATGGAAGTTGCAAAGAATTCGCTAAAACTAGCCTCATGACCCTGATGTCAAGGAATTTGTAAAAATATTTATTGAGTCACTCCCTGAACAGTAGAATTTTCTGTGCAAATTCTTTGTTCACAATTTTCTCTTAGAAAAGTATACAAATTTCTTTATTAACTTCTTTGTAAGAGAAGAAAAATTAAGATCATTCCTGTCCACTATGAGAAATCAACTTCACTGGCAAGACATATCAAGAGAGTATGCCCAGGTAGAAAAGATTGTAGGGTTTCAGATAAGATATCCTTATAGGAAGTCTCTCTCTTTCAAAAAATAGTTTCTCGGTGTCAAAAGTAAACAAGAAGTACAAGTCCAATACAATAACAATCTCAGGGTGTGTCATGATTACATTCAAGAACAAGGGCCACATTTAATAGGACTAGCATGGCATGCATGTGAATAAATGTATACCCCTCTTCTAATGCATCTCAAAAAGAGGGAAATAATCTCACCTCTCAATATCAGATGGTTCTATAGAAGAGCAACAACTTTGGCCAAAATTCTGGAGGAATTAAGGATCAACTAGATTGGTATGAGGTATAGACCTCCCTTGCTTCTTTCACCACCACCTTCAGTGTACACCAACCTAGACCAAAGTGAGGAAATTTTTTCTAGATGGAAACAAAGGGTCACTTTCATCAGGAATTCTTGAGGAACCCAGAGGTATTAGACACAAAGGCAAATGATGTGTATGATCTCAGTGCTAAATATGAGGAAATGAATAGAAGAAATGATGGGCAGGGGGCACACTAGAGAGTAGGAGGACCTACTCAAACTTAGGAAGGGGAGGAAATGATGAGGTAAAAATAACCTCATCAATATAATGGGCTCAATATGTAAATCTACACCTTTCAGCCTTAATAACCTTGCCAATTGATTACCTTTAGGAAAAATAAGTGCTCTGTTTCTATGAATAAGCGTAAAAACTTTATTTCTTAGAGTTGATTGAATTTAACTAACTTATGCTGATTTAATGGTTTAGTCTTTGAGCATTTCATAGGTCAACTCCACTCCCAATCACCATTCCAGTCAGAAGGGAAATGAATGCAGATCTTAACACTTTTGAAAATCAGCGAGCAGGCACTAGAATTCCAGGAGCACACGTTTTGGCCAAGTCTTTATAATTATGTTATTTTTCAGTTTCAAAAACTTTATGACTCATACAAAGCCTCTTTAATATTGTATATCATGGGATTTTAAGTCCCTTTTACTATGGGTAATCTATTGAAAGACTTGATCGACTAAAAAATAGGATTTTTGTTAGCCGTTTTCCATACAAATATGTAACTATTACAAATAATGAGAAGAAGATTATCGTTATGCTTCCAAATTGTCTTTGAGTAAACTACCATATAAATATGAGTTTTCTCCCCACTCTTTGAATTAATGTGTAATATGGATGCATCTGTGGAATGAATTAACAAAGAGATTTTTCTAGTGCATGTGATCTGAAGTAGCTGTAGTCACACTCGAGAGCTGGCCACTCGAGGGTTAGAGATAGATAGATAAGTATTTTGTTTCCTATTCTGCATTTTCTTTTAGTAGATCATAGTTAGATTTACATTTCATTTTCATGAGTATATGTTATACTGTTAGTGTCAAGCCTGCAGGTTGTAACTGAGTCTATAGTTTTAGAGCTTTAAGCATACTCAATGCCCTGAGCACCTTCTTCTCAGCTGATTTTGCCGGTGTAATTAAATGTCTTGTACCTTGTCCTAGGTCATGATTACACCTTACTTAAGTTTACTTAGGGACCACATAGGAGGTTGTTGGAGATTTTCCACCTTTGGTGGAGTTGACATCTCATACCTCATCACTTCCACCTTTTGTGGACACATCATGTGATCATCTCTCCACCTTTTGTGGGAGATCCACCTTTTGTGGAGATTATCACATTATCTTTTTCCACTTTAGATGGAGTGATAACTCTTCATTGTTGTCACATGTCATAAGATTACGACACTTGTCATAATCTTATGCCCTCCTACATTCTCACCTTGGCTATATATCCAAGGGGTCTCCTATGCATTGTATTGAGTATTGAGCAATGTATTGCATATCATATTATTGACAGTGAATACAGTTTATTCTTGTCATATTATTTCTCTCTCTTTTGTGCTTTCTATTAGGCCTCTAGATCTTGGGTGGCTACCTTCATAGCCAATTCTTACATGGTATCAGAGCGATTGGAGCATCTTTGGACCGCCATTTTGGAGAGATCTTGGTGCATTTGAAGATTGGTCTATTTTCATATCTATGTTGCTGCAGCATTTTGGAGCATCCTACGCCAAATCTAAGTCCACCATTGCATTCGGGAGGCTATTTTCAGTCAAGATTGCCTTTCGTTTCATCCAAATCTGACTTCGGGAGCTCCAGATCTAAAAAAATTGCCAATTTGGGTATTTTTTCAATTTTTCAATATAGTTTTGGAAAAATATTTTCTGAGAAAATATCTAGAATATTTTCTGCAAAAATTAGTTGAAAATTTTTGAATTTTTTTTTTTTTTTAAATTTCAATTTGCACGGATGAATTCTATTGTAAAAAATATCATTCTCATTTTTCTGATTTTGTAAATCAAAAATCAAAAATCACAATCAAAATTGTATTTATTTTCGAAAATTTTTATTTACAAAAAAAATTTTAAAAAATAAAAATTTCATAGCTCATTTAAGGTACTGAGTACCTGCGAGGACTGCAGACGCAGTTCCGCAGGGTACTCACGGTACCCGCAGATCTGCCCCGCCACCCCGCGGCCCCATCTCTCAACCACCGGCGGCATCATAAAACCAGCAGACAATCCAAACCTCCGGCGGACAGTCTCCCGGCGCGGCGTGAAGAAAATTCCTGCGCATCTCCCAGGTGAATAGGCACATTCCGGTGGCGATCCAGAAGATTCCGGTTCGCAACAGAATATTCCGTCATCAAAAATTCCGGTAGTATATTTTGACCGAAGCGAATATTCCGGCAATTTATTTCGGCCACCGATGACGTCCAGACGGGCGTCAATTTTAAGCTCTGGAATTTTTTCTTGACGGGCGGGAAACCGTCAAATTTAAGCTCTCTATTAATGACGTCAGCATTGTGTACGGATGACGTCAGCACCTTTTGAAAAATTTCCCCCCCTCACCATTGAGCATTTTGAATTTGCAGTCCGACTTCAAAGCTCCATATCTAGCTCATTTTTGCTCCTTTTTTCGAGCAATTTTTTTTGATTTGGGCTAATTTGTCGTGTACTTCGCAGTGGTGTACTCATTTTCTGATTTTGATGGACAGATTTTTCAGAATTTTCAGTTTCTCATGACTGTACCTGTCTTGTCACCATTTCTGCAACTTCAGAGGCTTCGTTCAGGCTCATACGAACTCCTTTTCAGGTGCCGTTTTTTTTGAAAGTGCATGATTTTTCATCTAATTCTTGAATCTACAATCATTTTGAAGCGATCTTGAGTGTATTTTGTACTTTCAGCATATGGTCTTTTTTGGCCTATTTGGCACTTGTATTGCATAGATCTGAATTTAGGTCTTTGCTTATTTGTTCTAGTCTTTCATCAGCCTCTTTATTGGAAAGTTGTAAATCAGAAATCATAAGCCCACTTAGCCAAGTTGCAAGTGGCCTATTGTACATGCACTACATTATAAAGTGCCAAAATCATCTATTTGTGGGGGGTACTTTGATTGAGTGAATTTGGGGGGGTTTCTATTGTGTGATTGTTCCTATTTTCTCTCTTGTGCTCTTGCATTGCATCATGGGTTCATCTAAAGTTCCACTCTTAACTGCACATAATTATGGTACATGGAAAGTACGTGCATGGAGTAAACTAATGGAAAAAGGTTTAATTTACTACATTGATGGAACCATAACTGCACCTTCAGATCCTAAGGCAGATCCAACAGCATTTATGGATTGGCTCACTAAAACTTCTATGGCATTGGGTACATTAAGGAAGTTCATTTCAGATGATCTCATTTTCCATGTTGATAAATGTACTACAGCTAAGGAAGCTTGGGATAAACTTGCTGCTTTGTATGGTAAGGTTGATAAGGTTAAGGGATACAAACTTGAACATGATCTCTTAAGCCTTGATCCCAAAGATTTTGATACAATTCAGGATTATGTCACTAAGGCAAATGAATTAAGAGCACAACTAAAATATTGTGGTATTGAAAAAGAGGATGATCAATTGGTCTTCAACTTGTTAGATAAACTTCCAGTTGAGTATGCAGCCTTTGTTTCAAGTTTTCAAACTCAAAGATTGACAATAAGTAACTTCAAAACACCATCTTTTCAGGCTCTCACAGATCTTTTGATTCTTGAGCAAAATAAGTTGATGAAAATGGGCATTCTCAAGTCTTCAACTTCAAGAGCATTGGTGGTCAATCATGGAAACAATAAGCAAAGCAAAGGAAAAGACCAAAAGCAATCTTCGCTAAAGCCACAAGGAGAGAACAAACAATCCACTCCTCCACATCAAAGTTCATCAACATCATCTTCTTCAAAGAAGTATAACAATTCAAGCAAGAGGGAGCAACCAACATGTGCATATTGCAAAAGGATTGGTCATGATGAGCATCGTTGTCATGTTAAACAAATTGATGAGTTGAAACACATCCTTAAGAAGAACAACATCAACTTGCCAACTGCATATCAAGAGAAGGACACATCTCCTTCCAACTCTTCTTCTAAGGGAAAAGGAACAACTCTCATGGCAACAACATCAAGCTCTTCTCCTTCTTCTTCATCTCAATATGATAAACATAAGGGGCAAGCATTTCTTGCTTTTGCAGATTCCAATACAGATCAGTGGATCCTTGATTCAGGAGCTTCACATCATATGACTTCGTGCAAGGATATGTACTCTTCATTTGATTCTTGTTCTTCACCACCCATTTTGATGGAAAACAACACTTCTTTGGAAGTTTGTGGGAAGGGTTCTATTGACGTTGAAGGTGGAGCATTCAATGATGTTCTATGTGTACCTACTTTTTCAAGGAACATTCTTTCCATCTATCAGATTACACATAGTGGTACAGGCAAGAGTGTAGAGTTCACACCAGATTCTGTCATTGTTCGGGATTTGCATAGCAGGGCTCTTGTTGCAGTTGGGGAGGTTAATGATCGTTCTCGGTTCTACACCTTCTCATATTTTGCTCCTATTGATGATTCAGTTCACCCTAGTGTGGACACACCTGAGGAGATTGAGTATGGTTACTTGAATCTTGGAGTGCTTTCTACTTCTGAGGTTCATGAACCTATTGCTGATACTCCATCTTCTATATTGACTGATGTACCTGATGACACTTGTGTTCTGACAGTTTCAGTACCTTGTGATTCAATGCAACAGTGTATACCTTGTCTTCCAGAAGCAGCTTCATGGGATGACTACTTGACAGACATTAGCAGTTTGTTTGTGGAATCCTACATTGCAGATTTGGGAGACACACTTGATCAGTTGCATCTTCTCTTTGATGAAGGTGATTCTTCTTCAGTTGTTGTGAGGGAACACTCTGACCCTCCTCTACATGATCAGTCTTTCGAGGTTGATGTGATTGTGGATGCATCTTTACAACAGTTGGAGGAGGCCACTTTCTCTCTTGAGGAGACATCGTCTTTGGAGTATGTTCTACATTCATCCTTGCTAGATCTTGAGTTGTCTTTTTCAGTGGATCAGAGTGTTGTTGCAAAGGGTTTCTCACAGATTCCAGGAGGTGACTACATTGCAGCTTCACATGGTTTGGGGAAGGCATCTTTCGGCATCGACATAGGGACACTTGAGCAGATTTCAGAGACTTCTTACATTTTGAGGGTTCTTCCTTCTTCACTTGTGGATTGGGGAGACTTCATTCATACACCTTTGGTATTGTTTCTTCCTAAGGGGAGGAACATTGTTCGACAGTTTTGGAGCAGCTTCTTCATTCCTTCTCGAGCATCTTCCATTGGTGATCATTGTACATTGAGGGGGGGCTACCTTGTCTCTCTTCTTCTCTTGTATGGGGGGGACTTTTTCCTCACATGGGGTTTTTTCCTTCTCATGCTATGTTCATAGGCTTTTGTATCTCA
>VDFB02271358.1:1163691205-1163816948 GCA_007258455.2 Sequoia sempervirens
GTATTATGATTGTATGATGGAATTGATATTTATATGATATGCGATAACCCTTATTGACACTATGTGGTGCTTATGTGATGGATGTTTATTCATGCACATGTGTATGTATGCCATTTATTATTGATGAGTATGATAATGATGATTATGATATATGCATGTGTCTATGATTATTTATGTTTATCCCTATGAGGATGACATGGATGAAATGCATGATGCCTAACACTTTATGATGTAGGATGTGATGGATGATTTATGATGTTATATGCTATGGATATGAGACTAATGATTTGTGATGTAGGGGGTGATGCATACATGGAGATAGAAAATTTATGCCTGAAATGGATATGTTTAGAAATCCTTGTGATTGATTCAACAAATGTGATGGATATTTGTGTTATACATTGAACAATCAATTTGCTTTTAATTCTAGTGGGAAAATTTCTAGGTGTATTATTATTATTTGATATATGTTATGAAAAATTCAATGTGATGGACTAATATGTTTAGAATAAATGCATATGAGATGAAATGACATGCAATGAACCTAAGATTCTTAGAATAACTAATTAAGATCAATATAAACAACTTAAAATGAGCATGATAATGACAAATACAATGGATATGATGACATGAACATCATTTGGGATTAAATTGTACTTTCTGCATTTATTATGATATTGATCAAAATTAATGAATGATTATATTCACCTGTTTCTATGATAGCCATGCTTTTCCTTATAGTTATGTATCAATCTCATTGGCTTTGCTCATTTTGCACGTCATAGACCATGGATTTGACAACATAGATGACCTTGGTATTGTCGGTGTGATAAATGAATGCAACCTACATGAATGATGAGATTAATATCCATTTAAATTAGCACGGGAATGAATGTAAAGAAAGGCTTACATAATGATGAGAGTCATTAATAGGCCTCCTTTATTTGTGTATCATGCTTGCTTTTGCTTATGGAAAGTACTTTCCTTGTAATCATTATCAAAATGAGGGATGACGGGGAGGATAATGTATCACATATCGAGATAAGAAATGAGGTGTGGTATTGCACCTATCAAAACCATAGGAATCCTGAGAAGAAGAGGAGTTGGGAGATGAATATTTGCACAACCAAAAATCACTAGTCATAGGCTAGGAAAGGACTAATGGGGGATAATGCAATGCCATAGGATGGAAAAATGAAATGCAATCCTAATTCTATTTTTCCAATTTATTTGTTAATTAATTTTTCTATAGCACAAGACACCTATAATGCGGTATGAGGACCCACGATAGATTAGTGTCTAATGCATGAAACAAACACAATAGATAGCGAGGCTATCCTAACACCCCAAAGTCAATATGACTTTGGTCAGCTAGGCATTGGGATAACCACAAGCACAAAGAATTCCCTAGCATAACATTAAGACTATGGGATCTTTAAGGTACTAAACGGACAAACTAAGAAGACAAAATAGACAAAAGATCAAGATATACCCCTATGTTTACCGGCTCAAAGTGCACCATGATATGATGGATCATGTACACTCCCTCGATGAGGTATAATAGAAGCTCAAATGATAAACAAAATGCCAAAAAGCATCACAAGAAAACAATCAATTTCAAACATCCTTTTCCACGGGATCAAAAAGTGGATGGGATTGATATGGTTTGATGTAGGAAGGATGCATCCTATTAAGACCAAAGATGGAGACTAAACTAAGTGATCGACATGACTTAGGATACTCAAAAGTGATTGAACCTCATGATACTAGTGGATCTTGTTTATTAAGAACCAGCTAGATAGGGACATACTCGACGACATGACACAAGACACAAGACACAAGACCGACACACCCTAAAGACTTAGGGGCTCGGGGGCTGATCAAATATTAGCCTTGCCTACATGAAAGCGTAGAGCCCTCGTAGTTCGATAAAAGACCATCGATAAAAGTGGAAAGAGGATGATGGAGACCAAGATGGATAACCAAGACTGGATGGAAAAAATCCCTAGGGGCAGATCAAATGATTGACCTTGCCTATGTGAAAGCGTAGGGGCTACGTAGTTCAAAAAAGACCAGTGACAAGAAGATGAAACCAGATAGATGAAGGAAGGAGGACTGACATGACAAGACAAATGAAAGCTCCAAGGGAAGATCCAAATCAGTTTGTAGACCGTACTATTCTAGATACTAAAAAATAATGAGGATATCTATTGGGGTAGACTGCGTCCACGTTAAGGTGTATGCAGTCAGATTCGTTATTAATGATAGGACAGGATGAGACCTAATGAGGTCCGACACAATGAAGGACCCTAGATGAAGGCAAGAGACCAACTAATGAAACAGACAAATGAAAAAAGCTTAGATTGGGATAAAAAGCTCAGGATTGTGGATAGCCAATGAAAATTGTCCAATGCTCAACCAAAACATACCAAGAGGGGGATAAGCGGATGCGGATGAAAGGACTAGATAAATAGGATGCTAGGATAGGATGTGAGGATAAGATGGATGGAAGAATAAGGAAAATAGGACACAAGGTAGATAATAATTAAGCCCTATATGAATGGCACCTGTTACTAGGTTTTCACCAAATGTACTTATCCAAGGCACCACCAAGGGTGGTTTTCACCATAGGATGGATTATTTCTCTTTAGCTATATTTTTCAAGATAGGACAACCCAGTTGGTTTAGGTGTAAAACCTCTTCAGATGCATGATGTTGATAGGCTCCTCTAGGGGTTCCCCTTCAGGTGTAGTGAGCCTATATGCCCCAGATCCATATTTAGCTATGACAACATAAGGACCTAGCCAATCAGCCTCAAACTTTCCTTTCTTGTCTTGATCTTGTTGAGTACACTGATTCTCCTTGAGGACTAGATCACCAACATTAAATTGGTGAGGATGAACCTTTTTATTGTAGCTCCTCCTAAGATGATGTTGGTATGCTTGATGATTGTAGCCCCTAATACACTTTTCATCCAGGAGTTCCAATTGACTGAGTCATGTAACCCAAGTGTCTTCGTCAGTTATGATGTTCTTCAGAGATATTCTAAGTGTTGGGATCTGGACTTCAATCAACAAGATGGAATTGACACCATAAATGAGGGAGTATAGAGTGGCTCTAGTGGAGGTGTGAATGGATGTGTGGTAAGCCCAAAGGGTGGGATGGAGATGGAGGTGCCAATCTCAACTAGTGTTATTGACCACCTTTTTAAGGATCTTGATAAGCATTTTGTTAGTTTCCTCTGCTTGACCATTACCTTGGGGGTAATAGGGTGTGGACCAATGATGTTAGATATGATAAGTTTCACAAAGGTGTTTCATGAATTGGTTTTTGAATGAATTTCCATTATTTTTGATGATGGTGGAAGGGATTCCATATCTGTAGAGAATTTGGAAGAGGATGAATTTGGAGATCTGAATACCTGTAATTTGAGAGAGTGGAATTGCTTCCACCCACTTGGTGAAGTATTTAGTGGTGGTAATGATGAAAATATGGCTGTCAAAAGATGGAGGGTAGATCTTCCTGATCAAGTCAAAACCCCACTGAGAAAAGGGCCATGGTGCTGTGATAGGTTGCAAATCTTGGGTAGGAGCATGTATCAAATCTGCATGTTGTTGACAGGGTAGGAATTTCTTCATGAAATTATAAGAGTCATGCTCCATTGTAGGCCAATAATATCCAGCTTTGAGAATCCTTTTGGCTAAGGTCATTCTATTAGAATGGGCCCCACAGACACCACTATGTACCTCAGTTAACACAATGCGAGCTTCTGATTGGTTTAGACACCTAAGAAGAGCCCCATCATACCCATGATGATAGTGTATCTCCCACGATGGTATAGTGGGATGTACGTTGGATAAAGGATTTATGTTGATTTCATGTAAGGTCAAGAGGTAGGATGTTATCACAGAGATAGGTGTAAATTTCATGGTACCAGGGTGAATCAGGACCTATGATGTCGCACACCATCTCACTCTAAGGGATATTATATGTCAAGATTAAAATTTGTTCAACAAGGAACTCACAATTCATTCAATCTTTAGGCATATCAATGAGGGAACCGATCACTGCCATTGCATCTGCTGCCTTATTCTAAACTCTGGGGATCTGCTCAAAGGTGAAGTATTTCTTGAAGTCATCCACCATGCATTCATAGGGTAACAACTTGTCATCCTTTGTCTGAAACTCATCATTGAGTTGTTTGATAATTAATTGAGAATCACCAAAGACTCATAAATGAATGGTGTTCCATTGAATGATGATCCTAAGACCAATGATAAGAGCTTCATACTTTGCTATATTGTTTGTGCATGGTAATGCTAATATGAATGACCTAGAATGTAGTCACCTTGTTGGGTGATGAATAAGACACCTGCACTAGATCCATTATGTGTGTATGACCCATCAAAATCGAGCATCTATGTATATGCTTCTATAAATGTGAGGACTTCTTCATTAGGAAATTAAACTACCAAAGGATATGCATCCACCAAAGGAGCATCTACCAACTGATATGCTATTACTTGTCCCTTGATCACCTTATGGTCCACATACTCTATGTCAAACTTGCTCAATAACATCACCCACTTGGCCATGCGGCTAGTCAAAGAAGTTCTAGATAACAAATACTTAAGTGGATCAATTTTTTTATATTAGCTTCATAGGATGACTGAGCATGTAATGGTGAAGCTTTTGTAAATTGAAGACTAAAACTAGACAAGCCTTTTCCATTGGAGAATAGTTGAGTTCATAGCCCACTAATGTTCTATTGATGTAGTAGATTGCGTGCTCTTGAGAGGACTCATAATGCTGAGCTAATAATGCCCCCAGTGCAACCAAAGTAGCTGAGATGTACAACAAAAGTGGTTTACCTAGGATAGGAGGCATTGAGATAGGTGGATGAGCCAAGTATTCTTTGATTTTTTTGAAGCTTTGCTAACACTCTAGATCCCACATGAAAGTGGTGTCTTTACATAGAAGATGGGTGAATGATTGACACTTGTCAGCTAGATGAGCTATGAATTGCCTGATGGACTATAACTTCCCTTGAAGGCTTCTCAACTGCTTGAGATTACGCGGTGGGGGAATTTCCATGATAGCTTTGACCTTTGCTGGATCGACCTCAATACCACTTCTAGAGACTATGAAGCCTAATAGCTTTCTTGATGTAACCTCAAATACACATTTCTTCTGATTCAGATGTAGCTTGTAGTGCTCTAATTGCTCAAAATTTTTCTTCAGGATCATAGGGTGCTCTTCTCTTGTTTTGGATTTTCCCAACAAGTCATCAAAATAATCTTCCATTATGATATGAATAAGGTCATGGAAGATAACAATCATGGTGCACTGATAAGTTGCCCCCACATTCTTGAGTTTGAAGGGCATGACATTGTAGCAAAAGGTGCCCCAAGGAGTAGTGAAGGCAGTTTTATGTTGGTCTTCTGGTGCAATCCTGATTTGATTATATCTAGAGAAACTGCCCATAAGGGATAGCATCTCATGCCTCTCTATCAAGTCGACCAACATGTCAATATTTGGAAGAGGGAAGTCATCCTTAGGATAGGCTTTATTGAGATCCTGAAAATATGTACAAATTCTGATATTTCCATTTGGCTTGGCCACGAGCACTATGTTGGATATTCAGTTAGAATAGTCGATAGCTCTTATGAACCCAACTTCTAACAGTTTCTCCAACTCTTTCTTGATAAGCAAAGCCACCTAAGGATGCATATTTCTTAGTTTCTATTTGATAGGTTTAGCATTAAGATGGACGTCCAAATGGTGTAACACTAATGCAGGATCTAGACCTAGAAATTCTGAATAAGTCCATGCAAAATTGATGATTCCCTCTTTTAGTAGATTGACGATGATAGAATGTTCTTCCTCTGATAAGGACTTTGCCACATATGTTATCTTAGGATCTTCCTCGGTTCCCAAGTTAATTTCTTGAGTTTCTTCGATCAAGATAGAGGATCATTCAGACCATTGAGTTCCAACAAGGGGAAGATGAACATCCCCATCCTCCAGCGCCTCGTCGAGGTTTTCACTATCAGATACACCCTTTATTTTGAATTTTGATGAGTTGGGAAGTGCCTCAGAGAGGTTTTCACTAGATGACCTTTTTTATTTTGTTTCTTCTTACTTTTGTAGTTAGGCTATTCATCCTCCCCCAATCCCATGAGACACACGTAGGTATCCACTGATGGAAAGGTGTCGATAGGTGCACTACCTCACAGGTCCCAGTCAATAAGCTCAAGATGGCGAAGGGAAAGGCTGATGGAAAAGATAGAGACAGTCGAACATGGATGAGAGATCTACATCACTGTATGTGAGTATGATGGACTCTTCGTTAGGTATGTCCTCAAGGAGACCATTATCCACACTAATGTTATTGGAAGTACTAGTTGATGGTGCAAGACCCTTTTGCTTCGTATCATAGCCTAAGCCCAAATGTGTTGGTCGTACAAGAGTATCAACAGGTTGTTGTCGTCCTTGTTCTTCGATACCGAGATCTCTCCCTTGATAATTATACTTTTCAGCTAACTTAGAGGCATGAGGATAAGTCTCCTGGAAATATTCCTTAATAGGGGGGGAAGGTTCAAGCTCTTCTTGGTATATCCATTGACTAATATCATCTTCTGGTAAATCTTGTCCTGTCCCAAGAGATCAAAAAGTGCTAGACCCCACATTCTTAGAACTAAGAGTGAGTGTCTTCTCTTCTTCTTTTGGTATGGACTGAGAAGGTTGGCCATATGTATGAGGTGAGGGTGGCATGGTTGCCACATTTAAAGCCATGCACATTTCATACTCACCACAACCTTTGTCTATAATTTGAACCTTGGTGATTGTGGAGTCAGATGTGGAAGATGGAATGGATGAAGTAGTGGATAACGTGTTGGAAGATGGATGGGATGATGAGGCCTGAGGTGCCCCCACCTTCACTCCTGGATAGTAGTGAGAGTGAGGGAAGGAAGCTTCTAATGCACGAAAATATTAAAATGGTTGCGGATCATCATGTATAGTTACTTCCATCCCATTAAATGGGAACTTCAGACACTGATGGTGGGCGGATGGGATGACCTGCATGGCATGGATCCATGGTCGGCCAAGAAGGAGATATTATGGAAGGTCTAGATCAAGAACATGGCATGTAGTATATTGTACAACAGGGTCAACCTAAATTGGAAGACAAATAATGCCCTTAGAGTCACATTTTGCATTGTCATATGCTTTAATGGTGATAAACTAGTTGCTCAAGTCAACATGGGTATAGCCTACCTATTTTATGAACTTCAATGTACAAAGGTTAAGGGAAGAGCCATTATCTACTAGGACCCTTTTTACTTTATGCCGGGATATGAGGACCTCAATGTGAAGGGGATGGTTATGGTTTGAATCAATGCAAGGAATATCATTTTGAGTGAAGCCTAACTGATACGTGGATGACAAGTGTCCTACCAAGGCTTGAAATTGGGTAGGATCTATATCATTGGGGATATGGGTGTCCTACAAAGATTTAGTAAGGATTTCTTGATGAAAAGGAGAAGAATTAAGAAAATATAGGATAGATATTTGGGCTAGAGTCTTTCCAAGGTGATCAAGAATATTGTACTGAGAGCTTACAGGAGCTGGCTAGGTGGACATGGAAGCTCCAGGAATGGTGATGTGCGTGTGACAAGTTGTGACACCACACTGCGGGTCTTTGCATTTGACGCGTATCATGGACACACGAGGCTCTACCTGACTAATACACATAACTATGCCATCATAGTTATAGGGTAAATTCTTGTAGCTGACATTATTCGTGCTATTATTTTAATTGTTATTACTCGACCT
This sequence comes from Sequoia sempervirens, assembly GCA_007258455.2. Lineage (NCBI taxonomy): Eukaryota > Viridiplantae > Streptophyta > Pinopsida > Cupressales > Cupressaceae > Sequoia > Sequoia sempervirens. The sequence goes on from VDFB02271358.1 coordinate 1,163,699,042, forward strand.
AGGATTTGCATTGGACATACTAGCACCCTGATTATGTTTTGGGAAGGAATTTTAGTATATCTAGAGCTGAGCATTGGATGATAGGGCCTAGTTGGCATCCAATTGAATATCACCTCGATCTATAAGATCTTGGATGTACGCTTTTAATCCTTGACACTTGTTCGTGGAATGACCCTTAATTTTGTGAAAATCACAATATTCATTTTCTCGATACCAAGTAGGCTTTGGTTTAGACTCATCAAAAGGTTTGGTCACTGGATATGTTATTGGATAGCTTGCTTGAAGGAGTATATTAAATAAAACACTTAAGGATTCTCCCAATTGAGTGAACGTGCGTTTATTGTTGCCTTGATTGTTTTGATCAGACTGTTGAGAAGGACGAGGTGCCCCCTGTGGCACTGATATGACATTAGAAATGAATGGTTGATTAGGGACATGTTGTGACCTCTAGGAGGTGTTAGCTACCTAGAAATGTTTGGTGTCAGTGACACCATCATTGACAACATTCTTTTTTTTGTTCTAATAGCGTGATTTATACCCAGACGACTTATCCTTGTTAGGATTATAAATTTTGATCTGTCCCTTAGCAATGAGTGCTCTCCCAATGATAGGACCTTTTTCTATGACCTCTGCAAAGGTTGTGACACAATGGAGATTGAGATTATGGGCCATGTTTGCATGATAGTTTTCTATGAAGAGAGTGACAATGTCCTTCTCATTAAGTTGGGATTTCATTCGAATAGCCAAAGCGCACCACCTTTGTAGATATCTTGCAAAGGTATCTCCTTCACTTTGTTTTTCTTTCAAAAGATCTAGGGTATCGATATCCTTCTCCAAATTGAAGGGGAATTTTGTAACAATTTTTTTTGAAAGATCCACAAAGGAAGAGATTTATCCCTTTGGAAGATCCATAAACAAATCAAGAGCCACCCCCGTTAGACTCCTAGGGAATAACCATAGGAGGTAGTTCTCATTGTGTAGGACTTCTTGACAATGAGAGTAGAACTCCTGAAGGTGGTTCTTTGGGTCCTTAGTTCCTTTATACTTGTCAAACTTTGACATTTCGTAACACTTTGGAAAAGGAACAAGTGAGATAGAGGGATCAAATGGGTACCGAAAAATATCTTCAAACTTGAAAGAATTTTTGGAGGTCCCTTCTTGGAAGTCTTTCAATGCAGCTTAGACCTCTTCCCACTCCTTATTAGTGGGTGTTGATGGAGGCAGATTAGATGGATTGGGTTGAGTATAAGGAGCATATTTTTGGTAGGATGAAGATGGGGCTAAAGTGGTTTGATCGTATGTTGGTGGAGGCGTATATGGAGGCATTTTATGATACTAATTGGTATAGGTGGGTTGTGGTTGTGGATTGACGTAGGATTGATGATAGAATGATAGATTTTGGTAATATGAAGAGGAAGCCCCTTGCTAATATGGTGGAGGAATTTGATAATAGGAGGTGGAAGAACCTTGTTGGTATGGCGGTTGTTGGTAGGATGGCTGATGTTGGGAAGTGTAATACAGATTGGATTGATAATTATAAGCAGTGTATTGTTGTTGGGTAGCATATGGAGGTTGTTGCAGATTGAAATTTTGGTAATAAGGATTGGATTGTGATTGCTAGGGATTTGTGTAAGATGGTGGTGGTTGGGATTGTTGAGGATTATGATAAATAAGATTGGGATTAGGATTGGATGGGGTAGCAAAGGTGGCATATGTGCTTGATGAATGGTAAAGGTATTGAGCAAGAGGATTGCTTTGCATTTGTGTTGGGATTTGGGTGTGCTGAGGTGGTTGTTGGTAATGTGGAAGTTGTTTATAGAGAGGGCAAGATGGAATTTGATGTTGCTGAGGGACTTGTGGTTGGTGAGGAGGTAACTAATGAGATAACATTGGCTGATGTGTGGGGATTTTTGTTTGCTAAGGGATCGACACTAGGGAACCTTGCTGTTGCTGTGGAGGTTGCTGCATCGCTTGATGTGGAGGTTGCGTGGGAATGACAGTATGTTGTGGTGTTTGAGATGGGATGGTGGTATGTTGTGTCACCTATTGGTGAGGTGGTTGTGATGAGGTGGCCTGTTGTGGGTTAACTGGAGGCTGCTAAAGGATGGGACATTTCCTTGTGGCAGTTGCTGAGATGTGATAGGAGGTGGTGGTAAGTTGGATGCAGGTGTAGATCCAGGAGGCGAACATGGTGCAACAAAAGGATTTACCCCAATATTCACTGGTGGTTGACCTGGTTGGTTAGGTGGAAGAGGTGGTACAAATGGTATGGGAGTTGAGTTCAACGGAATGGGCATGGTTGGTGGATGCGAAAGGTTCTATGGAATACCAAAGGCAAGGGGATCATTAGGATTAGGACCTTGAGGAACATTTGACTGAGATGCTCCCATGACTAAAATTAGAACCCAAGGAGGGTGTGAGACTTGGTAAAGCACGACATTCCCAAACCCAGGTTGATACCAATTATCCACAAGTGGACCCTCAGGGATGCAGGAAATTTGTAGAACATTATATGAACTCTGAGGGTCCCGAGACACTGGAGAGGGTGTGATGTTGACATATTTGGATAGGTTAGTTTTAGGTGGCAGTTTGACTCCCTTCAAGAGTAAGGTGGCAAGGATTTTATCCCCATGCTCATTAAGAAGATGATCTATCATTTGGACATTGGTGGGATTATTGAGGTATTCGTTGTCTGTGACCTCAAGTTGATCGACCATGCTCTCGTCACTAGGAGGCAAAGTGTTATGGACCTTAGTATTAGATTGTGATGAACCACTATTATTGGGATCCTAAGGGATGTGAGGTTGGGTACCTTGAGCTTGTTGTTCTGTCATGAGTTTCTTTGCTTGCGATCAAGTGGTAACAGGCATGAAAATGCAAAACTAACAGGTGGACTAAGATGATGCTATACTCTATGATGCACTTAATGAAGGATCTAGGTGAAGACTAAAGGATTGATTGGATTGGATGATGGATTGGTTGATTGTATATTTAGATGGAGGATGCGATTGGATTGGATTTGATTGATTGATGGGATGAAATGATTGTTAGGATTGGATGATTGATTGGATAGGATGGTGAGACTGATTCTAAACCAAGTTCAGAGGTCAAACTAGGTGATGTAAGGTGCTGACGATCGGATTAGAGGATGAAAAGGATGATTACAACACTAAATCTACCTCAAGATGGAAGTAGATTGATTGGGTCAAAGATGATTACTGACTCAGGACATATGACAATCCCAAGTAGGTGTGGATGATGATGATTAGGATTAGGCACCTAAGCCAACTTGGATAAAAACCTCTAAAATGAAGTCTAGGGGATTGGGATTGATTAACCAATGATGTATATGCAATCTAGAGATGTTCTAAGATGCACCTACATGATTTGATTGATGAATGGATGACTTTTGGAAAATGCAGACAGACTAAAGTGATGATTACGGGTGGAGGGATGATGATATATTTTTTTTGATCATGACAAAGGACTTGGAAAATGACAGGCTTTCAGTGCCTAAGATGATTCACTCTCTGGAATTTGTATGGGCAGTGCATACGCTTCTTTGTATCACAAATTCACCTCTCTAGATCATGACTTTGCCTCTTTAAGGGGAGAAAAATTGCCTCTCTGTTGAGAAAACTCGCCTGTCCGGGGACTTAAATTCACCTATGTCTTAAGGACACACAAGAAATGGGTGAACTTGGGGAGAAAATTTTCCTATCTTTTGGAGACACACAAGAAAAGGCCAAACTCAGGGAGAAAATTCTCCTATCTAAGTGCAGGTTCGCCTAAATGTTTGACAGGATCGCCTCTATGGGTCACAAGTTTGTCTAAACCTTTGGAGACCACAGGGGAATGAGCAAACTCGATTTTTAAAATCACCTAACAGGATGAAATTTTTTCCTATTTCTTAAAGTATATGAAGGGGGAACAAACTCGCCTAAAAATGTGATCGTTTATCAGACAAACAGATTCGCCTAAATCCAGACTTGTACAGATGGAGGAGACACAAGCAAAAACAAATTTGCCCTTGTGGACAATAGGTTTGCCTATTCTAAGGCATGTACTGATATGAAGGACACATACTAAAAATGGGATCGCCCTTGTGGATAGAAAGTTTTCCTCAAGGAAGGAAAAATTTGCCTATTCTATGAAAATGGGTGGATTTGACAGACAACGATTGAGCGGGATCGACCTTGTGGATAGTAGGTTCACCCTAGGAGAGGAAATTTTTTCCTATTCTAGGGAGAATGAGTGGACTCAATGGACAAGGTCAGGATGCAGACTTGCCTAAGGGATGGAAAGACTCGCTTATTTAGGGAACAGGAGAAAACAGGGTCACCCGAAGAAGGAACCCACATGAAAATTCACCTTTGAAAAAGATGAAATCACCCAAAAGGATGACGTAGACTGGACTTGGACACAAGATTTCCCTTTTGCAGGGAAAAATTTCTTGTCCACAATGCAAATTTTCCTCTATGAGAAGCAAATTCACCTTTGAGGGTAGGGGCTGATTGTGGCAAAAGACAACAAACACGACAAACAAAAGACATAAAGGTTGGACTGACTTAACTAAAAATAAAAGCACTGGTATCGCACAATGAAGATACGCCAGGCAAAAAAATCATAAAATTAGTATTGAAGGTTTACAAACTTGATGTAGGCCCACCACCTTGAGTAGACAACCCAAGGTTAATACTCTGTGATACCGGGGTGGTTCTCTAGATCACCCTTTCTCACGAAGGTGGATAGCTAGCATTGTAGTGGCATAGGGTCATCAACAGATGCCACGGGCTCACCTTCACACTCTCTCTTGAGGACTATCATAGTCCACCATGAGGATTCCTATCTCAACCCAAGGGAGTATGTAGTGAGTAACTTCGGGGTACGGTGCACCCCCTGCACTACACCAAACCATGACTAAAACACGGGTCTCTATCTAGGCTATACAAGGCAATATCGTGCGTCCTGATATACGCTAGGTATGTGAGGCACAACCATAAAAAAAAACTCATCACAAGCATGGATCAGGAGCCCCAACAAGGTACTGGAAACTTGGACCAACCCTGCACATCTTATCTAGGTATCACCCTAGCTTCAACGCTTTGCTAGACATGACGTGACTGGATTGGGGTACAACTTTAGCTCTCCCCCCTTTATATACCCCACTAGTAACACGTGGTTGGAATCATCCCCTGGGTGATGAAATCTCAGGCAGGTCCTGCTAAAGGAAAAAGATACTAGAAACTTCGGCTGGTCCCTAGGCTCACACGTAGTGCAAGGGGAAAGCTTAGATGCACTAGCACCTCCTGGGTAGACTGGACTAGACTAGAGAAAATTGTGATTTATCGTCACCCAGGATCGTTGAAAGGTGCAAGGGCATTGGATACATCAACAGTTTATTCCCAACACAACAAACAAAGTATATTGACCCTTTAATTAATCTATGTGAGCCTAGCTAGTATAAAAATCAACAAAAAACTACCTAAAGGGGTCTTCAACCGATCGTCCTATAGAAAATACATTAGTAATTTCATCATCGATCTTGGACAGATGAGAGACAATCACTGCATAAATCGTTAGTAAAAAGAAACACTCACAAACAAATGAGTTAGCGGATTAATATCCGAAACTGAAACCAAATTGAAGCTGGAAATTGTAAAATTAAGTTTTGAGATTACCTCAAATTCGCCTCTGTTTGAGGCAAATTCACCTATTCCTTCTAATCAAAATTGCCTATTCTTGGAAGATGGGTGAATTTGTAGTCACCTGTTCTGGAAGATGGGTGAATTTATTGTCACATCTATAACTCGATCACTCTCACCTGTTTCCTGGAGACCACTACAAGTTTGCCTTTGCTACAAGCAACTTCACCCCTGGTTTCAAGTTTTCCCCATTTTACAAAAGGGCGAATTCAAGTTTGCCTTTGTTGTTTGTAGATTCGCCTCTATAGTTGGAAAGTTCATCCATTAGGGTGGATTCACCTTGTTGATGGTGTTTTCTGCACAGCAACAACTCAAACAGAAAATGATATTCTATCTCTCTTGAAAGATAATCTTCAACAATAAACTGCTGAAAATCACCCCAAGGTCTCTCGGGTGTCAGGTCTTGACAATGCATAAACAACTCAGATAATATTTGAAAATGCTGGTAATCACAATTGAACCTTACTACAAGCAAACTGTACCTTTCTAATTTACCAAATTTTGCAATATTATGATCTTAAATCCTAAATCTAACCAAATGATAAAGAAACAACAAAAGATGAAGGTGCAAGAGATATAATGAAATCTAAAATATTTCTAAGATGAACAATGCAAATGATAAATACCTAGAAAGAACCAATCTCAAATAACCAATTCCTACTTAACCCACAATGCAATATCACAAGAAAGGTGCAATCTTCTAAGGCATACATATTTTCAAATCATAGACATTCATCCACAATTGAACTAAGCAAAAATAGATGTATGGTCCAGGTTGACTTCACCAGCCTACTACAATTAGATAGTTACTAGGAGTATAGACCAGAGATTTCTACAAACATTCCAAGCATAAAACCATGAACAATATTCACCAAACTAATCTAATTCTAAATCTGACATCAAATCTTATATCTCTAAGCAATTTTGAAGGATGGAACAACAGGAACCATGCAAGATAAACTAACACAAAAGAATTCACCAGAGAAACCACAATTCCTTCAATTGTATTAGATCACCAAAATACAACAAAAATTCCACTGTTCTGTGTTACAGCACTTGCTCAAAAGAACTAACTACTATCTCTACTACAGAATGTTCTAGCTCTTTTCTCAATCTAGCTTGTCTAATTCTCTATCATCTATCTAACTCCTTTCAAGTGAGGCAAAAATTCCATTTATAGAGAAGCCTCAAAACATGTAAGCCTAGCCAGACATTTATAAAAATAAAATAACCAAAACAAGTAAGCCTCAGGAAATTCAAAAATAAGGCACACATTAAATGCCGATACATCATCAAGGTCGGCCAAAACACATTCCTCAATGCAACCCAGATCAACACATGCCCTATAATAATAGGGAAGCACAAATCACGAAGTGGCATGACATTAATCACCGCCTCCCTTATCTTTGCTCTGATCCAGAGATTCATGAACTTTCAAAAACACCTTATCCAACTCAGCAACATGTGGCAAGGGTAGGATTTTGAGCCGAGATTCAATTGATTCAATCTCTTCCCTTGACTACTTAACCGTTGTATCCCAATCACCCTTATACGCCAAGTACTTATCCACCACAGCCAGATAAGTAGCCACATCATCCAATTGGTGCCCTATAATAGAATTTTCAATACCAGGGGCATAGACATCATGCCACCATTCCCTCAATTGTTCCAAACTCAAATACTTAGGGGCGATCTTCCTCCTGCCAGTCATTATCTCAAAAAAAGTGATGCATCCATCAGAAACATTAGGTAAATTACCATCCATCTACTTCCTTTGTTTGTAGATCTTCTTGATGGTTTTGTGTAATATTTGTAGGGCTTCAAACCACTCCCAAGGCTCATTAACCCTAGATGAAGAAAGGATTCCATCAACAACTAGCTGATCCTTACTATACTCCATGATTGTTTTGGTTTTCTGCAATAAGAGATCAGTGTCCTCCTTATCCTGAGATAAAACATAATCTAACAAATCCTTAGCCCTTATTGCATCCTTTCCAGTTGAAAGGATCTCCTTTATTGCATCATCTCCCTTAGCTTGTACCTCCTTCAACCAATTTACTGTAGCCAGAGTAGAAGCTTTCATCTTTTCTATTTCAGAGATGGTCTTCGTCGGTAAGAAACTAGCAGTAGCAGAAGAGGATGGGTGAAAAGATTGTAAAGGCTTCATCAAATCTTCTAGACATTTCCTAAGCCTTTCATTCTCTTTCTTTAGTTCATGCTTAGACTGTGTTTCCTTCCTCAATCTCCCAATGATCACTGCATTGGACCCCTCATATTCTTCAATATCTTGCTCCATAGAAGTGGGCCCAAGATTAATGGTCTGTAAATCATAATCCTTCGCAGTGACCTCATCTTTACTTTTACCAGCAGCAGGGGTGGCAATATGAATAATCCTATTACTAGCTTCATCCCTTTCGATCTTGGAAACCACCTTGGCTACCTTCTTCCTCTTACCTTTTCCAATCTTGGCCAATATTTCATCCCAGTTGAGAGGAGTATCCTCAACAATGACCTGTTTCCTTCTGATCTCTTTGTCTAGCCAATCCAGATTAACATGATCCACTTGGATTTCATCTTTCTTGACCTCTTCATGCTGATCCACCGTCTCATTCCTTTCCTTCTCAGGAGATTGATCACCTTTGTTTCCTAATTCTGGCTCCTCTTCTTGCAAGGGTGATGGAGTCTTAACAAGAACATCCTCCTTCTCAGGGGATCTATTATCTTTACTGCTTGCAGGAGAATCCTCATATTGTACCAACGGAGAGGGATGCATTTCCACATCACCTACCTCAAACTCAGCAGCTGCACCATAAAGTTCCCCATCCTTAAACGGTTCTACTTCCTCACTAGTCTTAGGCTCTTCATGAGTCATCTGCTCAGGTATACCCAATGAAGGAGAAGTATCTTTTTGTTGCTCCACAGTGGATGCCATTGGAAGGGGATCTGCCTTTTGCAAAGTCTTTTTGGGAGATGGAGTTTTTGACCTTCTTGAATAAACTTGGGTTTTCTCTCTTGAGCTCTCCACATTAACCACATGAGGGTCTGCCTCATCCTTAGAAGTTTCTTGATCTTTCTTCCTAGAAGCCCTGGTTGTCCTTGTCCTTTTTGGCTCTGGAGGAGTGTCTTCTTTCTTTATTTTCTCAAGTTCCTCATCTTCGATAAATAGACCTATTTTCACAGTATGGCTCCTCTTCTTTCCCCTAGGTTTTCTTTTCTTTTTAGGCTCACCCTACTTAGGACCTCTGATTTTAATCTTAAAAGGTGAGCCTACCTTAGTTTTGCCTGTAGAATCATCCTCACCTGACTCTTCTGAGGTAGAATGAGCATTCAAATTTCCCATCAGATTGAAAGTACAAGGTACCTTTTCACTCTCCAATTCCCATACTTTATGTTTCAGCCATGACTTGGTAGATTTCATAATAGGAGCCATCAATTCCTCCAGCTCAGTTATTTCCCTTTCTGACCAGTTTATCTCTCCAATGGGTCTGTCCCTAACTGATTCAAATGCATGATCCTGGACTAAATTTTCATCATCCTCCAATTGATCAGGAATCAACTTGACATTGTACATTCTGATTACATCAACTGGAAGCCTAGAATACCTTTTCTTTCTCACCTCAAATTCATCCTTATTGTTTTCCCAATAGTCCTCTAGATCATCCTTGTGGTGATATTCTTTGGTAGCCTTCTTCTGTGCTTCACCAGTGATGTCAAAGCTTGCCCTCTTAGAATGGACAGAGAAACCAAAAGTACTCAACTCCTCCCCTGATGCATGAGCTGATTGGATTGAAGGGCAAACATCACTTATACCAATTTTCAAGGGAAAGTCCCCACCAAACCCTGTCTTGTGCTTCGCCTTTTTAACAATAGCATCGAAATCACATATCTGCCGGGTAACCTCCAAGAGTATGATGTGGTTAGTGGGATATCTTGGCAACCTGTATGGAGCAGTCGGGCATCCATCAATTCTGATATAGGAGAAGGTGGGAAATTGTATAAACCAGGTCCCATATCTTTTAATTAGTTCCTTAGCTCCATTAGAAATTCTCACATGCTCTGCATTCTGAAGCAACCTAGTATTATGCATAGTGAATGCATCATTTTCTCTTCTATAGTTCAGATTTCCTAGGTGCAACTCAGGGTACACCTCGTAGATGACATCTTGCCCAAATGTTCCTTTTGGACTCAATCCCTTGTATGGATAAAATCTGGCCAATACATATACCACATAAGATGTCATGGTGAATTTCTTTGTCTCCAGCACATCTCTCATCTGCCTGTCAATCATTGCACTGATAATCCCTGCCCAATGGTAATTGATGCCTTAGTCAATCTTGTTAATTACATGCACCATCCAATTCTCCAATGCCCCAACACTCTTCAAGTCCACCACCCTGCTCAATAGTGTGATTGCATCATATATCTCTTGTTGGAACTTGACCCTATGTAACTATTTAGGCAACTTGGAGAAATGAGATTTTGTCTTTTCCATCCAGGAATTGATCATCTGCTGGGCTTTGGTAGGTTCATCCTCATAATAAGTCCTAGCCAAGTCCATGTCCAAGGCACACACACATGGTAAGTCTAGCATATCAAATGCTTGGGCAATGGAAACTGGATTAAAGTTTGCCAATACTCTCCCATCAGTGTTGACGATCCTCTGCGTATCAAAGTCATAGTGCCGGGCACATTCCAATATTAATTCATAGCATTGAACCACAGGAGGAAATCCTACCACATGAGCCAGTCTAGATTTCACCACTCCCTTAGTCAGGACCAATAAATCCCTCTGAGCTAACCTTTCTTTGAACTCCTCATATCTCCAAGCTCCTACATTGGTATCCGAAACCTCTGACCAAACTAAAGCCAACTTACTATCTGACAACTGATTCTTCAAATCCAACCTTGTTCTTTTAGCATCTGTAACTGAGGATCTCTCGGTATCTCCCTTGGCCTTTCCTGCCGCCGCCTTGCTCGATTCAGCCTGCATTCATAAAAGAGCCTCATGAGAATCCAATTATCATCCATATTTCAATCAAAGGTTAGCCTTGAAACCACATGAAATCATTAAGATAAATCATTAATCATCAATCTTGAAAATCCAGGAAAATGAAGTAATCCGGGAAAATGAAGTAATCTGGGAAAATGAAGTCGGGGCAGAATTTCAGAGAAATCCGACCCAGATGGACTCTCGCTGCCAAGACATTATTGCATCAAATAAATCATCAATACAGACAAAAGAGATGCATGATTATCATGAGATTCATCCATTAAGCAACAAGAAATCATCATACAACATTCGATTCATTACTCCAATTTTGAAAATCAAAATCAAGTGGAACTAGGCAGAAAACCAGAAAAATCTGTGTAGTTCGGATTTCCGTGAGCAGCTTGAAATTCTGAGAATTCATCACACTCTGGAGAAATGGCAAAATCAGGGAAACTCCGGGTGCATGGAAATTCTGCGGACACCTCGAAAACCCGACGATGGTTCGACGCGTAGACCATTAATCGAGTGATCATACAAATCCCCTATCCGAATCCAACGAACATAAACTCAACCCCAAAAATCCAAATTTTGATTGTACCTAAATTTAAACTCCCAGAACTCTCAAATGGTTGATCCCTGTGACGAAATAATGATGCCCTAAATTTGACAACTAAACCTCCATCATGAGAGTTAGGGAAAGCTTGAAATTCATACACCATCCCTCAAAATGATTAAACTAGGGCGCACCAAGGTCTCAAGTATTGCGAACAAGGTAAAGCCAGACATAGGACATGAGGGTCACGACAACTCCCCCAAACTTAACAACCCTGGGTAGACATACCTAAACCCTACCTTCATGAATTATACCAGATTACACACCAACAAGGCAAGGCCCCAATAGGAACACCCAGTCATAAGGGTACACTCGAAATTGAATCAATAAATGAAGGGATGAGCAGTGCAGGCATTAAAACCCGTGGAAAGGTGAGTTCAAACCCTAATTCGATAAATATGTAACCATGAAAACAAACAAGGGCCGACCCAAATAATCATCAACAACAACCTGAGAGATTCAATCAAAGCGCAAAAAAATAGAAGTCAACAACGACTTACCATGGATTGAATCTGAATGAACCTCGAGCCCAAGGAAATCACTGTGAATTAGGGTGCCCTAATGGTGATAATATCAACACAAACACCCAAGGAATCCACACGCGAGTAGACCAAATCCAACGACCAAAGCTCAAAAATGAACAAACAAGCACCAGAGCAAATAGAAAATGAACAATGAAATCAGGAAGAGCGCCAAAAGACCTTAAATTCTCCCACACTCGTGCCAGGGAAGACATACCTCAAGCATTAATGGCTGACAAGACATATCAAGAAAATTTGAAAACCCGAGGTCAAAACAGAATTTTGAGAAAATCCGAGCCAGACGGACTATCCCGGTGAGCACTAATTCCGCGGACGACACACCCCTTCGAGACTCTAATGCAGTCTGGGAAAATCCGGGTGAGCCAAAAAATCCCGGATTCAACCAAAAACCCAGATTTTCGAAAAATCCAACATTGACAGACGATAGACCAGGACCCGGGAAAATTCAGGTGAGCCAGAAAATCCTGGATTCAAGTCAAAACTCGGACCTCATCAAAACCCAAGTTTGATCGATTCAACCCCTAGGGTAAGACCAAGATAAGCAAGACCAACATCTCGAGACCTCGAAAGGACAAATCCAATAAGAACCAAGGGTCCAAGAGACATCCGAAATCAAAAAATAGAGGGTCCCTACTCCAAGTGGGGCGTGTGTGCAAAATTGCACAACAAATGGCGACTCTGCTGGGGAAATGCTCCAGAGCATTTCGATGACAAACTGGAATAAAGAACCCATAACTTATGGTTTCAACTCATCCATCTAGTCACTACCTATCATTAAACCAAAGAACCCACAAGTCATCCAAACCTTTCCTACACTAGGGTCGAAGTGTGTGCATATGCATTCATTACCCCCTTTAGCTACAAAAGACAACAAACTTGGTCTGAACAGGCTACATAAATATTTATACTCTAAAAGCAACATGGATAGAGCCTCGTTGCCAGTCAGGCGTGTTGTGCAATTTTGCACACACGCCCCACTTGGAGTAGGGACCCTCTTTTTGATTTCAGATGTCTCTTGGACCTTCAGTTTTTATTGGATTTGTCCTTTCATGGTCTTGGGATGTTGGTCTTGCTTACCTTGGTCTTACCCTAAGGGTTGAATCGATGAAACTTGGTTTTGATGGAGGTCCGAGTTTTGACCTGGGTCCGAGATTTTCTGGCTCACTTGGATTTTCCCAGGTCCTGGTCAATCTTCTGTCAATGTCGGATATTTTCTGAAATCCAGGTTTCTGGTTGAATCCGAGATTTTTCGGCTCACTTGGATTTTCCTAGATTTCGTTGGAGTCTCGGAAGGGTGCGTCATCCGCAAAATTCATGCTCACTAGGATAGTCCCGCTGACTCGGATTTTTCCAAAAATTCCGTTTCGACCTCGGGTTTTCGGATTTTCTTGATATGTCTTGTCTGCCATTAATGCTTGGGTATGTTTTCTCTGGTGCAAGTGTGGGAAAATTTAAGGGATTTTAGTGCTTTTCCTGATTTCATTATTCATTTGCTATTTGCTCTAGCGCTTGAGTTTGTCCATTTTTGAGCTTTGGTCGTTGGATTTGGTTTGCTCACGCGTGGTTTCCTTGGGCATTTGTGTTGATATTTCGCCGCTGGGAACCCTGATTCACAGTGACTTCCTTGGGCTCGAGGTTCATTCGAATTTAATTCATGGTAAGTTGTTGTTGACTTCTCCTATTGTTAGTGTTTTGTTATTGAATCTTTCGAGTCATTATTGATGATTATTCGGGTCGGCCCTTGTTTATTTTCATGGTTACATATTTATCGAATTAGGGTTTGATTCGCCTTTCCACGGGTTTCAACGCTTGCACTATGCATCCCTTCGTTTATTGATGAATTTCGGGTGTACCCTTGTAACTGAGCGTTCTTGTTAGGGCCTTGTCTTGTTGGCACGTAATCTGGTATAGTTTGTGAAGGTGGGGTTTCGGTATGTCTGCCCAAGGTTGTTAAGTTTGGTGGAGTCGTCATGATCCTCGTGTCTTGTGTCTAGCTTGACCTTGTTCGCAACACTTGAGACCCTAGTGTGCCCTAGTTTTATCATTTTGAGGGATCGTGTCTCAATTTTGAGCTCGCCTTAACTCTCATGGCGGAGGTTTGATAGTCAAATTTAGGGCATCGTTATTTCACCACAGGGATCTACCATTTGAGAGTTTTTGGGAGTTTAAATTCAAGTGGAATCGAGATTTGGCCTATTGGGGTTGAGATTATGTTCATCGGATTCAGATAGAGGGATTTGTATGATCACTCGATTAATGGTCTGCGCGTCGAACGATCGTCGGGTTTCTGAGGTGTCCGTGGAATTCCCGTGCACCTGGATTTTCCTGGATTTTGCCATTTCTCTGGAGTGTGATGAATTCCCAGAATTTCAAGCTGCCCACGGAAATCCGAACTACACGGATTTTTCTGGTTTTCTGCCTAGTTCCACTTGATTTTGATTTTTGAAATTGAAGTAATGAATTAAATGTTGTATGATGATTTCTTGTTGCTTAATGGATGGATCTCATGATAATCATGCATCTCTTTTGTCCATATTGATGATTTATTTGATGAATGGTGTCTTGGCAGTGGGAGTCCGTCTGGGTCGGATTTCTCTAAAATTCTGCCCCGATTGGATTTTCCCGGATTACTGCATTTTCCCAGATTTTCAAGATTGATGATTAATGATTTATCTTAATGATTTCATGTGGTTTCAAGGCTAAACTTTGATTGAAATATGGATGATAATTGGATTTTCATGAGGCTCTTTTATGAATGCAGGCTGAATCAAGCAAGGCAGCAGCAGGAAAGGCCAAGGGAGATACAGAGGGATACTCAATTACAAATGCAGAAAGGATCAGGCTGGATGTGAAGAATTAGTTGCCATATAGTAAGGTGGCTTCGGTTTGGTCAGAGGTCTCAGATACCAATGTGGGAGCTTGGAGATATGAAGAGTTCAAAGAAAGGTTAGCTTAGAGGGATTTATCAGCCCTGACCAAGGGAGTGGTGAAATCTGGACTGGCTCATGTGGCAGGATTTCCTCCTACAATTCAGTGCTATGAATTGATATTAGAGTGTGCCCGACACTATGACTTTGATACGCAGAGGATTGTTAGCACTGATGGGAGAGTATTGGCAAACTTTAATCTAGTTTCCATTTCCCAGGCATTTGATATGCCAGACTTATCATGTGTATGTGCCTTGGACATGGACTTGGCTAGGACTTATTATGAGGATGAACCCACCAAAGCCTAGCAGATGATCAATTCCTGGCTTGAAAATCCAAAATCTCATTTCTCTAAGTTGCCTAAACAGTTACATAGGGTCAAGTTCCGACAAGATATATATGATACAATCACACTGTTGAGTAGGGTGGTGGGCTTGAAGAGTGTTGGGGCATTGGAGAATTGGATGGTGCATGTTATTAACAAGATTGAGCAAGGCATCAATTACCATTGGGCAGGGATTATCAGTGCAATGATTGACAGGCAGATGAGAGATGTACTGGAGACAAAGAAATTCACTATGACATCTTATGTGGTATATGTGCTTGCCAGATTTTATCCATACATGGGTTTAAATCCAAAAGGAACATTTGGGCAAGATGTCATCTATGAGGTGTACCCTGAGTTGCACCTAGGGAATCCAAATTATAGAAGAGCAAATGATGCATTTACTATGCATATTACTAGGTTGCTTCAGAATGCAGAACATGTGAGAATTTATGATGGAGCCAAGGAATTGATTAAAAGATATGGAGCCTGGTTTATACAATTCCCCACCTTCTTCTATATCTGAATTGATGGATGTTCGACTGCTCCATACAAATTGCCTAGATATCCTACTGACCATATCATACTTTTGGAGGTTACCCGACAAATTTGTGATTTCGATGCTGTTGTTAAAAGAGAAAAGCACAAGACAGGGTTTGGTGGGGACTTTCCCTGTAGAATTGATATAAGTGAGGTTTTCCCTTCAATCCAATCAGCTCATGCATCAGGGGAGGAGTTGAGTACTTTTGGTTTCTCTTTCCATTTTAAGAGTGCAAGCTTTGACATCACTGGTGAAGCACAGAGGAAGGCTACTAAAGAATATCACCACAGAGATGATCTAGAGGACTACTGGGCCAATGACAAGGATGACTTTGAGGTGAGAAAGAAAAGGTATTCTAGGCTTCCAGTTGATATAATCAGAATGTACAATGTCAAGTTGATTCTTAATCAATTGGAGGATGACGGGAATTTAGTCCAGGATCATGCATTTGAATTAGTCAAGGACAGACCCATTGGAGAGATAAATTGGTCAGAAAAGGAAATAACTGAGCTAGAGGAATTAATGGATCCTATTGTGAAATCCACCAAGTCTTGGCTGAAGCATAAGGTCTGGGAATTGGAGAGTGAGAAGGTACCTTGTACTTTCAATCTGATGGGAAATTTGAATGCTCATTCCACTTCAGAGGAGTTCGGTGAGGATGATTCTTTAGGAAAAACTAAGGTAGGCTCACCTTTTAAGATTAAAATCAGAGGCCCTAAGGAGAGTGAGCCTGAAAAGAAAAGAAAGCCTAGGGGAAAGAAGAGAAGTCATACTGTGAAAATAGGTAAATCTACCAAAGAGGAGGAACTTGAGAAAGCAGAGAAAGAAGACACTCCTCCAGAGCCAAAAATGACAAGGACAACCAGGGATCCTAGGAAGAAAGATCAAGAAACTTCTAAGGATGAGGTGGACCCTCATGTGGTTGATGTGGAGAGCTCAGGGGAGAAAACCTAGGTTTATTCAAGAAGGTCAAGAAATCCATCTCCCAAAGAGACAATGCAAAAGGTAGGTCCTCTTCCAATGGCATCCACTGTAGAACAATAGAAAGATACCTCTCCTTCATTGGGTATACTTGAGCAGATGACTCATGAAGAGCATGAGACCAGTGAGGAAGCAAAACCATTTAAGGATGGAGAGCTTTATGGCGCAGCTGCTGAGTTTGAGGTAGGGGATGCAGAAGTGCATCCTTGTTCGTTGGTGCAATATGAGGATACTCCTATAAGCAGTAAAGATAACAGATTCCCTAAGAAGGAGGATTTTCTTGTTAAGAATCCATCACCCCTACAAGAAGAGGAGCCAGAGTTGGAAAATAAAGGTGATCGATCTCCTGAGAGGGAAAGGAATGAGACAGTGGATCAGTAGGAAGAGGTCAAGAAAGATGAAATCTGGGTGGATCCTGCTGTTCCAGATTGGCTAGACAAAGAGATCAGAAGGAAACAGGTCATTGTTGAGGATACTCCTCTCAACTGGGATGAAATGTTGGCCAAGATTGGAAAAGGTAAGAAGAAGAAGGTAGCCAAGGTGGTTTCCAAGATTGAAAGAGATGAAGCTAGTAACAGGGTTTTTCATATTGCTACCCCTGCTACTGATAAAAGTAGAGATGAGGTCACTGGGAAGGATTATGATATACAGACTATCAGTCTTGGGCCTACTTCTATGGAGCAAGATATTGAAGAATATGAGGGGTCCAGTGCAGTGATTATTGGGAGATTGAGGAAGGAAACACAGTCTAAGCATGAACTAAAGAAAGAGAATGAAAGGCTTAGGAAATGTCTAGAAGATTTAATGAAGCCTTTACAATCTTTTCACCCATCCTCTTATGCTACTGCTGGTTTCTTGCTAAAGGAGACCATCTCTGAAATAGAAAAGATAAAAGCTTCTACTCTGGCTACAATAAATTGGTTGCAGGAAGTACAGGTTAAGGGAGATGATGCAATAAAGGAGATGCTTTCATCTGGAAAGGATGCAATAAGGGCTAAGGATTTGTTTGATTATGTTTTATCTCAGGATAAGGAGGACACTGATCTCTTATTGTAGAAAACCAAAACAATCATGAAGTATAGTAAGGATCAGTTGGTTGTTGATGGAATCCTTTCTTCATCTAAGGTTAGTGAGCATTGGGAGTGGTTTGAAGCCCTGCAAATCCAACACAAAACCATCAAGAAGATCTACAAACAAAGGAAGTAGATGGATGGTAATTTAACTAATGTTTATGATGGATGCATCGCCTTCTTTGATATAATGACTGGCAGGAGGAAGATCGCCCCTAAGTACTTGAGTTTGGAACAATTGAGGGAATGGTGTCATGATGTCTATGCCCCTGATATTGAAAATTCTATGATAGAACACCAATTGGATGATGTGGCTACTTATCTGGCTATGATGGATAAATACTTGGCATATAAGGGTGATTGGGATGCAATGATTAAGTAGTCAAGGGAAGAGATTGAATCAATTGGATGTCAGCTCAAGGTCCTACCCTTACCACCTGTTGTTGAGTTGGATAAGGTATTTTTGAAAGTTCATGAATCATTGGATCGGAACAAGGATAGGGGAGGCGGTGATTAATGTCATGCCACTTCATGATTTGTGCTTCCCTATTATTATAGGGCATGTGTTGATCTAGGTTGCATTGGGGAATGTGTTTTGGCCGACCTTGATGATGTATCAACATTTAATGTTTGCCTTATTCTTGAAATTCCTAAGGCTGACTTGTTTTGGCTATTTTATTTTGTAAATGTCTTGCTGGACCGACATGTTTTGAAGGTTCTCTTTAAATTGGCGTTCCTACCTCATTTGTAAGTAGTTGGACAGATAATAGAGAATTAGACAAACTAGATTGAGAAAAGAGCTAGAGCATTCTATAGTAGAGATAGTAGTTAGTTCTTTCGAGCAAGTGCTATAACACAGAACAATGGAATTGTTGTATTTTGGTGATCTAATACAATTGAAGGAATTGTGGTTTCTCTGGTGAATTCTTTTGTGTTAGTTTATCTTGCATGGTTCCTGTTGTTCCATCCTTCGAAATTGCTTGGAGATATAAGATTTGATGTCATATTTAGAATTAGATTAGTTTGGTGAATATTGTTGATGGTTTTATGCTTGGAATGTTTGTAGCAATCTCTGGTCTATACTCCCAATAACTATCTGATTGTAGTAGGCTGGTGAAGTCAACCTGGACCATAAATCTATTTGTGCTTAGTTCAATTGTGGATGAATGTCTATAATTTGAAAATCTGTATGCCTTAGAATATTGCACCTTTCTTGTGATATTGCATTATGGGTTAAGTAGGAATTGGTTATTTGAGATTGGTCCATTCCAGGTATTTATCATTTGCATTGTTCATCTTAGAAATATTTTAGATTTTGTTATATCTCTTGCACCTTCATCTTTTGTTGTTTCTTTATCATTTGGTTAGATTTAGGATTTAAGGTCATAATATTACAAAATTTGATAAATTGGAAAGATACAGTTTGCTTGTAGTAAGGTACGATTGTGATTACCAACATTTTCACATATTATCTAAGTTGTTTATGCATTGTCATGACCTGACACCTGAGAGACCTTGGGGTGATTTTCAACAATTTATTGTTGAGGATTACCTTTCTATAGAGATAGAATATCATTTTCTGTCTGAGTTGTTGCTGTGCAGAAAACACCATCAATAGATTGGCGCTAGAAGGAGGGCCTGAATGAGCTCACTGGATCGTTTCTTAAACGCCATCTCTCCTGAGAGATATCGAAGAAGTACCAGATCTACCCCAGGAGAGGAGGATTTACAAGAATTATAGTTCCCCACTAGGTCAAGGAGGACTCAAGAAAAGGGAGAATCATCATCACCCATCCCTTCACCAGCATCATCTGAATCTTCACTTCCAGAAATTGAAGCCATACCCCTCCCTGAGGCAGTTCCCATTCTGCAGCCCCAACCTATCATTAATCAACCACCACCACCACTCTTACCAATGGCTTTCCTTGCTAATAATCCATCTCCCTTATTTTTCAATGCCTACAATGTTATGCCCAAGAACCCTGAGCATTTCTGTTCAAAATTTCATGTTAATGACCCAAACAAGACCGCAGAGGAGCATATTAGGATCTTTCAAACTTGTCTTAAAGATAGAGGAATTGCTCATGAGGATGTCGCCTATAGGTTATTTCCTTATTCATTGGGAGATGAGGCTTTTTACTGGTACAATCACCTCCCATCTGGTTCAATTCTTAACTGGAGTGATCTTGAAACTACCTTTTTACAGAAGTTCAGAATACCTATTAGTGCCAATGAATTGTATCTACAATTCACTAGAGTCAAGAGAGAGGTTAATGAGCCTATATCCAGTTTCAATAATAGGTTCCACAGTGCGTATACCAGACTTCAAGACCCTTATGTCTTGGATGATGCTATAGCCCTGGGAGTCTATTATGAAGCATTGGACAACCTTACAACAACCTTTCTAAAATGGAGACCTAACCCTCCAGCCCGCCTAGTTGATGCTTATATAGCAGCGATCAAACTTAGCACATATTTAAGGCAACATTTGGCTAGACCATTGCCTTCTTTAGGACCAGTTGCACATCCAAACCAGGTTCAGGCGGTGAATTAGGCACTTTCCAATCATACGCCCATCATGAATCCAATACCTCAATTGCCTTTGGTGCCACATCCTGGTCCCCCCATGAGCCAGGTCTCTCCTATAATGAAATTTCCATAGCAACAAGTTAACCAGCCCTTGTATTAGTAGCAGCCAACTAGTTTTCCTGCCTACTTACAGAATTCTGAAGTGTTGCATCAGTCCATGGGATCTGCCACAATGTATTTTCGTCAGAGTAATTCAAGCCAGACCCCTTATGGAGATCTAAATAAAGATAGGGTTGATGAAATGGCTAAACAGATAAAGAAGTTAAACCTAGAGGTGACTTACCTAAGGAATCAAAACAACCAATTACAAGCTGCTCAGAGAAATCTGTAATCCAATAAGAACTGAGAACATCCACAGGGACAGAATTTTGATAGAGGACAACGTAATGAAAGGGGGTATAACAATGACATAGGATATAATTAGGATAGAGGCTACAACAATGAGAGAGGATTCAATAATGACAGAGGGTACAATAATGATAGGAGACCGAATTTTGATAGAGGACAAGGTAGTGGCCCAGGATTTGATAGGAGGCAGTCATAGGGATAGAACAGGACATGGAATACATGACCTAATAATGGAGGAGTCCCCACCCCATTGGATAAACCTGTCAATCAATCTGCTAATCAGCCAGTCAGTCGAGACAAGCCTCCCAGTGGTGTATATATGGCTGAGGCTGCCCTGTCAGTGTGGTGTAGGCTCCATAAGACAAGTCAGCATTCTGAGTTAGAATGTCCAGAATTTCAAACTGCAGCCTCTATTTTCCAATATAAAGTGCAGAATAATGCAAATGGTTAGGAGATTGTTCCTTCCATCCCCTATGACTCTCCTGTACTGGTACTAAACCACGCCCCTTTTCCAGCAAGTGAAGAAAATGTTCCAGAAGAGGAATCTGATTCCTAGGAGGATAAAACAGATCAAATTTGCAATGGAGATGAGGTGGCTCAGTTATTCAATGAGGAGGCAACAAATGATAATGGCCCCCTAGATAAGGAAGAGGCTTATGTTGAAGAAGTGCAAATGTTCCAGAGGCAGGTTAAAGGATATGATTTAAGAGACATGCCCCATAGACACTCGCAAGCTGGGGGTCCTTTCACCACCTCCATTCCTCCTAATAATTTTAATATACCTCCAGACCCAAGTGATAGTAATAATCCTCCCTTTCCACATGTTTCTAGGTAGTACCTTTCAAAGGAAAGACAAGCTCAAACTGACCCGCAGAAGGAAAAAATTGTTCAAGCAGGTAAAGATAAGGTAGAAGAATCTTCCAGGGATGTCCCCACTAATTTAAGTGAGGAGCAAATGGCTTTATATGTTGTTGAGGAGTTTAAAAAATTAAAGATGAATCTTTCAGTATTTGAGTTATTAAGATCCCCAACAATTAGGAATGCAGTCCTAGGTGCTTATGATGCGCATCAAGTGTCTTTGGATAAACCTTCCAATGAGAGTGTCAACAAGGTTACTAGTCCTCAGGCTGTGAAGACACAAAACCAGGCCTATCAGACTAACTTGCCCCCTAGAGATAAAGGAAAGGAGAAAGACAAGACTCAAGTGGCCCAGGTAGATACTCAGCCAACTTTGTTTCAAGGGAAGACAGATACTCCACCATTCTTGATCTTTGTGCACATATTTAGTAAGAATTTACATAACTGTTTGCTGGATTCTGGTGCTTCTACTAATGTGATGCCATTCGGAGTATGTAGAGCTTTAGGGATTACACCTGCTGACTCCCAAAAGAAGGTAACTTAGTTGGATAGGACTGAAGTAAATGTAGTGGGAGAATTAAACATGATTCACATGCAAGTAGCTTCTGACCCAAGAATCCAACAGGTTATCAATATTCAAGTGGCTGATATCCCTGATGCATATGGCGTAATTCTAGGAAGAGATTTTATTAAGGCTCTAAATGGATATGTATCTACTGATCACTCACACATGTGGCTTCCTTGGAAAGGGGTGCCAAATCATATTAGAATTGAGAGAGAACCAAGAATGGAATACATGATTACGAAATATCAAAATACTTCAAATGAAGTTATGATATCAGAGGTAGGCATGGGAAATTATATGCTATCAACTCCTTACGAGGAGTCAGATTCAGAGGAGGTATTGATGCTACATACGATGTCTATTGATACAGAAATAGAATCCAACAATGCTACTGTCCCAATAGGATCAATTAAGGAAGAGGATGAATTAGAGGATAATCAGATTAGCCTACTAGACAATTTCTAGGAATTCATTAGGTAGTGTATTGAAAACCAGGTTCACCTCGGCAGGAGGACAAACTTCGAAGAGTTACTCTTACCTAACTGGTGTAGAGTTCAAAATGTTTTCCATTCAGAGTTAGAATGTTGTTTATGCTAAGCAACAATAGAGCAAGTACAAAAATGCATAAATCCAACCCTGGCAGTCAAAACAGACATGCAAGGCCCTCCAAAAGATTATAAAGGAAAGAAAGTGATGTCATCCAAGAAATCCTACAGCAGTAATAACTCGAAGGATATGATGAAGAGGAATGCAATTGCTGAATGCTAGACCCTCAGATTTGATGGATCTAAATCCAAGCATGGAGCTGGAGCAGGATTCAAATTGATTAGTCCAAAAGGTAAAACCTTCTTTGTAGCTCATAGACTTTAATTTCACTGTACTAATAACGTAGTAGAATATGAGGCATTGATTCACGGACTTCTTATGGCACTTAAGAAAAAGGTTAAGGTTCTGCAAGTTTTTGGTGATTCTGAGCTGGTAATTAAGCAAGTAAGGAAACAATATTCATGCCATGATAGGAGAATGACTAACTATAGGCATAGAGTATGGGACCTCATTGAGGGATTTGATGCCTTTAATATTCAACAGATACCACGACAGAAGAATCAAACTACAGATTCTTTGGCCCAAGCAGCGAGCACTCTGCAGCCCCTATCTTTGTCAGGTTTGAAAAAGTTTACTGTAGAATTGATCTCCGTGCCATCAGTTCTAGACAATGTTACTAACTTTTAGGTATTTGAGGATAACAAGCATATCTTGGACTTCATTACAAACACAAATGTTTTCACTTCCCAAATCATTGATGAAACAGAACTCCAGGAAGTAGAACTGGATTTGGAGGGAGTGATAAATTTGAAGTCTAATACTATTCCAAGGGGAATGGTACAGTTGGAGCAGATTTTTGATCTGGACAAGATCAGAGATTAGGAGCAAGAGTCTAAAAAGAAATCTATTAGTGACAGTGTGATATTTATAATATGGGAACTGAAGATGAAGCTAAGAACATTTTTATTGGCTAGGTATGCACTCTAGAGGAAAGACAAGGAATAATTGAAGCATTGCATAGTTTTTCGGATATTATAGCCTGGAGTTATGAAGATCTGAAAACTTACGATACATCAATCATAACTCATACTATACCTCTGAAGCCGAGTGCCAAGCCTTTTAGGCAGAGACAGAGGCCAATTAATGCATTACTGGAATCAGTTATACAGAAAGAAGTTCAAAAATTACTGTCACCCATAATTATATTTTCTGTCAGGCATTCAACATGGGTGGCGAACCTAGTCCCAGTAAGAAAAAAGAATGGGGAAATCAGACTTTGCATTGATTTCAGAAATCTAAACAGATAATCAAAAAAGGACAATTATCTAGTCCCATCATTGGATGAAGTACTTCAAATGGTTAATGGTTCTCAGATGATGTCCTTTCTAGACGGCTATTCAGGGTACAACCAAGTAATGGTTTAGTATGAGGACAGGCACAAAACTGCTTTCATAACTAAATGGGGTACCTTTGCTTACAGGAGGATGCCTTTTGGTCTCATTAATGCTGGGGCTACATTTCAAAGGGCCATGGAAATTTCCTTTAAAGATATCATAGGCAAGTGCATTATTATTTATATGGATGATTTAACTATCTTTTCCAAAAATAGAGGGGACCACATCTCTGACTTACGCAAAGTGTTTCAAAGATGCAGAGAATTTGACATATCCCTGAAACCTAAAAAGTGTATTTTTGGAGTGACAGAAGGGAAATTGCTGGGACATGTCATATCTGAAAAGGGAATTGCTATTGATCCAGAAAGAGTGGAGGCCATACTGAAGATTCAGCCACCTGCTAGCAAAAAGGAGATGAAGTCTTTCTTTGGCAAGATCAACTTCATCAGGAAATTCATTACTGGATTTGTTGAAATTGTCAAACCGCTGAATGCAATGTTAAATCAAGATGCTAAAGTTGAATGGACTGTAGAAACAAAGGAGGCATTTGCAGAAATCAAAAGAGCCATTGCTGATGCTCCAGTATTGGTAAGTCCAGATTACAGTAAGCCCTTTTACATCTATTCATTTGCCTCAAACCATTCATGTGCGGGAATGTTGACTCAGAAGTCTAATGAGGGAAATGAGCATCCTATTGCTTTTATGAGTGCACCATTAAAAGCTACTGAGTTGAAATATCCAAGCGTAGAAAAGCAGGCATATGCCCTGGTCAGGGCAGTGAATAAATTCAGACATTATATCCTCAGGAATAAGGTTTATGCAATTGTCCCAGATCCTGCAGTTAAGTTACTGTTGATGCAGAATGAGTTGGGTGAGCGTAGAGCTAAGTGGGTAACAATGCTACAAGAATACGACATTGAGATCCAACCCATGAAGTTGGTGAGAGGACATGGACTTACTTAGACTATGGCTGAAATGGGGCCTGAACTGACTATTCAGAATTATAATCTTGAGGAGGTTTCCCCAGGTGACTAGTATGATGACATAGTTTATTATTTGTTGAACCAGTGATCCCCAAGCCATCTTAATGCTGTTTAGAGGAGAGCTCTATGACTGAAGAGTGATGGTTTCATGCTAAAGGGAGCTATTTTGTACAAGAAAAATCATGAGGGAATTTATTTGAGGTGTCTTGGGAAACAGGAAGCTGAAAGGGTGATGAACGAATTCCACGAAAAGTATGGCACTGGCCATGGTTCTGCTATTGCCACAGTGAATTAGATTTTGAGGGCTGGGTATTATTGTCCCACATTGTTCAAAGACGTTCACCATCATGTCAGGACCTGTCACACTTTCTAGATTGCAGCAATGAAGAAAAGGTATGCAACACTCCCACTTCAACCGGTTACTGAGGTAAGACCTTTTGCTCAGTGGGGCATGGAATTTATAGGTCCTATCAACCCACCATCTTCTGCGGGACATAGATACATTCTAACCATTACTGATTATTTCATAAGATGGACTAAGGCTTTTACTTGTAGGAAATGTACTTCTAAGGTAGTGATTGATTTTCTAGAATCTGCTATTATTAACCGATTTGGGTGTCCTATTTCTGTGGTCTATGATAATGGTCCTGCTTTCACATCTTTAAAATTTTCAAACTGGGCTTTTGATCACGACATTATTATAAAGTTTGCGTCTAATTACTACCCCCAGGGTAACAGTCTGGTAGAATCTTCCAATAAGAACTTATTGACTGTTATCCGTAAGTTGTTGGAGAGGAACCCAAAAGAATGGCACACTCAGCTTCGATTTTCCCTTTGGGCAGATCATACAAGGCTTAAGTCATCCATCATAACATCTCCCTATCACTTAGTATATGGTCTGGAGCTAGTATTCCCTATTCAGCTCAAGATCCCAACCTTGCATTTTATTAATGAGTTTTATGATGAGGGGGATAGAAGGGAGGCCAGGTTGAAAAAGTTACTTAACCTTGAGGAGAAAAGAGACGATGCCCTTGAGAAATTTGCCAAACATCAGGGGATAGTTAAGAGGTGGTTTGACAGAAGGGCTAGGGTCAAAACCTTTAGGATTTCTGACCTGGTCTTGTATTGGGATAAACCTCATGATCGAAAAGGGGACCATGGAAAGTTTGATAAATTGTGGCTCAATCCATATCAGATTGCTGAAATACTTGGAGATAATGCCTTCCATCCGAAGACTCTCACGGGGGAAGATATTCCGCTGCCTATTAATGGGCAGTATTTGAAACATTATTTCCAATCCTGAGCTATTTTCAGCTCTCTATTTTGTATATAGTTAGAGTAGGTTGCCTTTCATTTCCTATTTTTATTTTGGTTAGAGTAGGTTTGCTTTGGCTTGTTTTGCTTTGGTTTGTGTTGCTCTTGATCTTGGTTCTTATTCCTCCTGGGATCTCCTATTGCATTTGTATGACAGTGGTGGCAAAGTAGGTGTGGTGCTCTCAGTATTTCCTTTTCAAACTTTAATCATCTTTCCAGAACATCATGGTATGAATTCTCTACCCAATGTCACATATTCTTGTGTCTAAGACAAAGAGTCATTTAGTCAGATTGAACAAGAATACATTAGGGTTTCACATTTTGAATATTAAAGATGCCTAAGGTTGCAGAAGGTCCTTATGAAGTTTGCACAGGTGAAAAATCTTTTTCTGCTCTAGTGCCATTGTGGTTCTCATCCCTGAGTGTGAAATTCACTGTTCACAAGTTGAAGTAAAAACAAAAAGAGAGAAATAAGTGAAAAGATAAGCAATATTAAAAAAAAGAAAGCGACAATATGAAAAATCAAAGGACTGAATTCAACTCATCAGGGGAATCTGAATATCTCTATCGGGGCTATGAATGCCTGGCTGGCAGTAGAGCTATGTTCAGGAGAATCACAACGATAAGCTCGTCAGGGCTATGGACGCCTGACTGGTAGCGAGGCTCTATCCAGGTTGCTTTTAGAGTATGAATCTTTATGTAGCCTGTTTAGGACAAGTTTGTTTTCTTTTGCAGCTAAAGGGAGGTAATGAATGCATATGCACACACTTCGACCCTAGTGTAGGAAACGTTTGGATGACTTGTGGGTTATTTGGTTTAACCGTAGGTAGTGACTGGATGGATGAGTTGAAACCATAAGTTCTGGAATCTTGATTCCAGTTTGTCATCGAAATGCTCTAGAGCATTTCCCCAGCAGAGTCGCCATTTGTTGTGCAATTTTGCACACACGCCCCACTTGGAGTAGGGACCCTCTTTTTGATTTCAGATGTCTCCTAGACCTTTGGTTTTTATTGGATTTGTCCTTTCATGGTCTTGGGATGTTGGTCTTGCTTACCTTAGTCTTACCCAAAGGGTTGAATTGATCAAACTTGGTTTTGATGGAGGTACGGGTTTTGACCTGGGTCCAGGATTTTCTAGCTCACCTGGATTTTCCCGGGTCCTGGTCAATCTTCTGTCAATGTTGGATATTTTTTGAAATTCAAGTTTCTGGTTGAATCCAGGATTTTCTGGCTCACCTGGATTTTCCCAGATTTCATCGGAGTCTCAGAAGGGTGTGTCGTCTACGGAATTCATGCTCACCAGGATAGTCCGGCTAGCTCGGATTTTTCCAAAAATTTCATTTCGACCACGGGTTTCTAGATTTTCTTGATATGTCTTATCTGCCATTAATGCTTGGGTACGTTTTCTCTGGCGCAAGTGGGAAAATTTAAGGGCTTTTAGTGCTTTTCTTGATTTCATTATTCATTTGCTATCTGCTCTAGCGCTTGAGTTTTTCCATTTATGAGCTTTGGTCATTGGATTTGGTTTGCTCACGTGTGGTTTCCTTGGGCGTTTGTGTTGATATTTCGCCGCTGGACACCTTGATTTGCAGTGACTTCCTTGGGCTCGAGGTTCATTCGGATTTAATTCATGGTAAGTCATTGTTGACTTCTCCTATTGTTTGCGTTCTGTTATTGAATCTTTCGAGTCATTGTTGATGATTATTCGGGTCGGCCCTTGTTTATTTTCATGGTTACATATTTATCAAATTAGGGTTTGATTTGCCTTTCCACGGGTTTCAACGCCTGCACTATGCATCCCTTCGTTTATCGATGAATTTCGGGTGTACCCTTGTAACTGAGCGTGCCTGTTAGGGCCTTGTCTTGTTGGCACATAATCTAGTATAGTTTGTGAAGTTGGGGTTTCGGTATGTCTGCCCAAGGTTGTTAAGTTTGGTGGAGTCGTCATAATCCTCGTGTCTTGTGTCTAGCTCGACCTTGTTCGCAACACTTGAGACCCTCGTGTGCCCTAGTTTTATCATTTTGAGGGATTGTGTCTGAATTTCGAGCTCGCCTTAACTCTCATGGCGGAGGTTTGATAGTCAAATTTAGGGCATCGTTATTTTGCCGCAGGGATCTACCATTTGAGAGTTTTTGGGAGTTTAAATTCAAGTGCAATCGAGATTTGGCCTATTGGGGTTGAGTTTATGTTCGTCAGATTCGGATAGGGAAATTTGTATGATCACTTGATTAATGGTCTGCGCGTTGAACGATCGTCGGGTTTCCGAGGTGTTCGCAGAATTCCCGTGCACCCAGATTTTCTCGGATTTTGCCATTTCTCCGGAGTGTGATGAATTCCCAGAATTTCAAGCTGCCCGTGGAAATCCGAACTACCCGTATTTTTCTGGTTTTCTGCCTAGTTCCACTTGATTTTGATTTTCGAAATTGAAGTAATGAATTAAATGTTGTATGATGATTTCTTGTTGCTTAATGGATGGATGTCATGATAATCATGCATCTCTTTTGTCCGTATTGATGATTTATTTGATGAATGGTGTCTTGGCACCGGGAGTCTGTCTGGGTCAGATTTCTTTGAAATTCCACCCCGACTAGATTTTCCCAGATTACTATATTTTTCTGGATTTTCAAGATTGATGATTAATGATTTATCTTAATGATTTCATGTGGTTTCAAGGCTAACCTTTGATTGAAATATGGATGATAATTGAATTTTCATGAGGCTCTTTTATGAATGTAGGCTGAATCAAGCAAGGTAGTGGTAGGAAAGGCCAAGGGAGATACAGAGGGATCTTTAGTTACAGATGCAGAAAGGATCAGGCTGGATGTGAAGAATTAGTTGCCGGATAGTAAGGTGGCTTCAGTTTGGTTGGAGGTCTCAGATACCAATGTGGGAGCTTGGAGATATGAAGAGTTCAAAGAAATGTTAGCTCAGAGGGATTTATCAGCCTTGGCCAAGGGAGTGGTGAAATTTCGACTGGCTCATGTGGCAGGATTTCCTCCTGCAATTCAGTGCTATGAATTGATATTAGAGTGTGCCTGACACTATGAATTTGATACGCAGAGGATTATTAGCACTGATAGGAGAGTATTGGAAAACTTTAATCTAGTTTTAATTGCCCAGGCATTTGATATTCCAGAATTATCATGCATATGTGCCTTGGACATGGACTTGACTAGGACTTATTATGGGGATGGACCCACCAAATCCCAACAGATGATCAATTCCTGGCTTGAAAAGCCAAAATCTCATTTCTCTAAGTTGCCTAAACAGTTACATAGGGTCAAGTTCCGACAAGATATATATGATACAATCACACTGTTGAGCAGGGTGGCGGGCTTGAAGAGTGTTGGGGCATTGGAGAATTGGATGGTGCATGTTATTAACAAGATTGAGCAAGGCATCAATTACCATTGGGCAGGGATTATCAGTGCAATGATTGATAGGCAGATGAGAGATGTACTGGAGACAAAGAAATTCACTATGACATCTTATGTGGTATATGTGCTTGCCAGATTTTATCCATACAGGGGTTTAAATCCAAAAGGAACATTTGGGCAAGATGTCATCTATGAGGTGTACCCTGAGCTGCACCTAGGGAATCCAAATTATAGAAGAGCAAATGATGCATTTACTATGCATATTACTAGGTTGCTTTAGAACGCAGAACATGTGAGAATTTTTGATGGAGCCCAGAAATTGATTAAAAGATATGGAGCCTAGTTTATATAATTCCCCACCTTCTCCTATATCCGAATTGATGGATGTCCGACTGCTCCATACAGATTGCCTAGATATCCTACTGACCATATCATACTTTTGGAGGTTACCCGACAAATTTGTGATTTCGATGCTGTTGTTAAAAGAGAAAAGCACAAGACAAGGTTTGGTGGGGACTTTCCCTTGATAATTGATCTAAGTGAGGTTTTCCCTTCAATCCAATCAGCTCATGCATCAGGGGACAGTTGAGTACTTTTGGTTTTTCTTTCCATTCTAAGAGGGCAAGCTTTGACATCATTGGTGAAGTACAAAGGAAGGCTACTAAAGAATATCACCACAAAGATGATCTAGAGGACTACTGGGCCAACAAAAAGGATGACTTTAAGGTGAGAAAGAAAAAGGTATTCTAGGCTTCCAGTTGATGTAATCAGAATGTACAATGTCAAGTTGATTCCTGATCAATTGGAGGATGACAGGAATTTAGTCTAGGATCATGCATTTGAATTAGTCAAGGACAGACCCATTGGAGAGATAAACTGGTCAGAAAAGGAAATAACTGAGCTGGAGGAATTAATGGCTCCTATTGTGAAATCCACCAAGTCTTGGCTGAAACATAAGGTCTGGGAATTGGAGAGTGAGAAGGTACATTGTACTTTCAATCTGATGGGAAATTTGAATGCTCATTCCACTTCAGAGGAGTCTTGTGAGGATGATTCTATAGGCAAAACTAAGGTAGGCTCACCTTTTAAGATTAAAATCAGAGGACCTAAGGAGAGTGAGCCTGAAAAGAAAAGAAAGCCTAGGGGAAAGAAGAGAAGTCATACTGTGAAAATAGGTAAATCTACCGAAGAGGAGAAACTTGAGAAAGCAGAGAAAGAAGACACTCCTTCAGAACCCAAAAGGACAAGGACAACCAGGGCTTCTAGGAAGAAAGATCAAGAAACTTCTAAGGATGAGGCAGACCCTCATGTGGTTGATGTGGAGAGCTCAGGGGAGAAAACCCGGGTTTATTCAAGAAGGTCAAGAACTCCATCTCCCAAAGAGACAATGCAAAGGGTAGGTCCTCTTCCAATGGCATCCACTGTAGAACAATATAAAGATACCTATCCTTCATTGGGTATACCTGAGAAGATGACTCATGAAGAGCATGAGACCAGTGAGGAAGCGAAACCATTTAAGGATGGAGAGCTTTATGGCGCAGCTGCTGAGTTTGAGGTAGGGGATGCAGAAGTACATCCTTCTCCATTGGTGCAATATGAGGATTCTCCTGTAAGCAGTAAAGATAATAGATTCCCTGAGAAGGAGGATGTTCTTGTTAAGAATCCATCACTCCTACAAGAAGAGGAGCCAAAGTTGGAAAATAAAGGTGATCGATCTCTTGAGACAGAAAGGAATGAGATGGTGGATCAGCAGGAAGAGGTTAAGAAAGATGAAATCTGGGTGGATCATGCTATTCCGGATTGGCTAGACAAAGAGATCAAAAGGAAACAAGTCGTTGTTGAGGATACTCCTCTCAACTGGGATGAAATGTTGGCCAAGATTGGAAAAGGTAAGAAGAAGAAGGTAGCTTCCAAGATTGAAAGAGATGAAGCTAGTAACAGGGTTATTCATATTGCTACCCCTGCTGTTGATAAAAGTAGAGATGAGGTCACCGGGAAGGATTATGATATACAAACTATTAGTCTTGGGCCTACTTCTATGGAGCAAGATATTGAAGAATATGAGGGGTCCAGTGCAGTGATTATTGGGAGATTGAGGAAGGAAACATAGTCTAAGCATGAACTAAAGAAAGAGAATGAAAGGCTTAGGAAATGCCTAGAAGATTTAATGAAGCCTTTACAATCTTTTCACCCATCCTCTTATGCTACTGCTAGTTTATTGCCGAAGGAGACCATCTCTGAAATAGAAAATATAAAAGCTTCTACTCTGGCTACAATAAATTGGTTGCAGGAAGTACAGGTTAAGGGAGATGATGCAATAAAGGAGATCCTTTCAACTGGAAAGGATGCAATAAGGGCTAAGGATTTGTTGGATTATGTTTTATCTCAAGGAGGACACTGATCTCTTATTGCAGAAAACCAAAACAATCATGAAGTATAGTAAGGATCAGCTGGTTGTTGATGGAATCCTTTCTTCATCTAAGGTTAGTGAGCCTTGGGAGTGGTTTGAAGCCCTGCAAATCTGACACAAAACCATCAAGAAGATCTACAAACAAAGGAAGTAGATGGATGGTAATTTAACTAATGTTTATGATGGATGCATCGCCTTTTTTGAAATAATGACTGGCAGGAGGAAGATCGCCTCTAAGTACTTGAGTTTGGAACAATTGAGGGAATGGTGGCATGATGTCTATGCCCCGGATATTGAAAATTCTATGACAGGACACCAATTGGATGATGCGGCTACTTATCTAGCTGTGATTGATAAATACTTGGCATATAAGGGTGATTGGGATGCAATAGTTAAGCAATCAAGGGAAGAGATTGAATCAATTCGATGTCGGCTCAAGGTCCTACCCTTACCACCTATTGCTGAGTTGGATAAGGTATTTTTGAAAGTTCATGAATCATTGGATCGGAACAAGGATAGGGGAGGTGGTGATTAATGTCATGCCACTTCGTGATTTGTGCTTCCCTATTATTATAGGGCACGTGTTGATCCGGGTTGCATTGAGGAATGTGTTTTGGCTGACCTTGATGATGTATCGGTATTTAATGTGTGCCTTATTTTTGAAATTCCTGAGGCCAACTTGTTTTGGCTATTTTATTTTGTAAATGTCTGGTTGGGCCGACATGTTTTGAGGGTTCTCTTTAAATTGGCGTTCCTGCCTCATTTGTAAGCAGTTGGATAGATAATAGAGAATTAGACAAGCTAGATTGAGAAAAGAGCTAGAGCATTCTGTAGTAGAGATAGTAGTTAGTTCTTTCAAGCAAGTGCTGTAACACAGAACAGTGGAATTGTTGCTGTATTTTGGTGATCTAATACAATTGAAAGAATTGTGGTTTCTCTAGTGAATTATTTTGTGTTAGTTTATCTTGCATGGTTCCTGTTGTTCCATCCTTCGAAATTGCTTGGAGATATAAGATTTGATGTCAGATTTAGAATTAGATTAGTTTGGTGAATATTATTCATGGTTTTATGCTTGGAATGTTTGTAGCAATCTCTAGTCTATACTCCCAGTAACTATCTAATTGTAGTAGGCTGGTGAAGTCAACCTGGACCATATATCTATTTGTGCTTAGTTCAATTGTGGATGAATGTCTATGATTTGAAAATCTGTATGTCTTAGAAGATTGCACCTTTCTTGTGATATTGAATTGTGGGTTAAGAAGGAATTGGTTATTTGAGATTGGTCCGTTCCAAGTATTTATCATTTGCATTGTTCATCTTAGAAATATTTTAGATTTTGTTATATCTCTTACACCTTCATCTTTTGCTGTTTCTTTATCATTTGGTTAGATTTAGGATTTAAGGTCATAATATTGCAAAATTTGATAAATTGGAAAGATACAGTTTGCTTGTAGTAAGGTCCGATTATGATTACCAACATTTTCACATATTATCTGAGTTGTTTATGCATTGTCATGACTTGACACCCGAGAGACCTTGGGGTGATTTTCAGCAATTTATTGTTGAGGATTATCTTTCAAGAGAGATAGAATATCATTTTCTGTTTGAGTTGTTGCTATGCAGAAAACACCATCAACAAGGCATCCATAGCCCCGACGAGGGTATCACTGTGATTCTCCTGAACATAGCTCTACTGCCAGCCAGACGTCCATACCCCCGGTAGAGATATTCAGATTCCCCTGATGAGTTGAATTCAGCCTTTTGATTTTCCATATTGTCTCTTTCTTTTTCTGATATTGCTTGTCAGTGTACTTCTTTGTCTCTTTTTTTTTTACTCCAACTTGTGAATAGTGAAGTTCACACTCAGGGATGAGAACCATAGTGGCACTAGAGCAGAAAAAAGATTTTCACCTGCGCAAACTTCATAAGGACCTTCTGCAACCTTAGACATCTTTAATATTCAAAATGTGAGACCCTAATGTATTCTTGTTTAATCTGACTAAAGGACTCTTTGTCTTAGACACAAGGATATGTGACATTGGGTAGAGAATCCATACCATAATGTTCTAGAAAGATGATTAAAGTTTGAAAAGGAAATACTGAGAGCACCATACCTACTTTGTCACCACCATCATACAAATGCAACAAGAGGTCCCATAAGGAGTAAGAACCAAGAACAAGAGCAACACAAACCAAAGAAAAACAAGCCAAAGCAAACCTACTCTAACAAAAACAAAAACAGGAAACGAAATGCAACCTACTCTAATAAAGTAGACAACAGAAAGAAACCTAAACTAACTATATACAAAACAAAGAGCTAAAAACAGCTCAGGATTGGAAATAATGTTTTAAATACTGCCCATTAATAGGCAGTGGAATATCTTCCCCCGTGAGAGTCTTCAGACGGAAGGCATTATCTCCAAGTATTTCAGCAATCTGATATGGACCGAGCCACAGTTTTTCAAACTTTCCATGGTCCCCTTTTTGATCATGAGGTTTATCCCAATACAAGACAAGGTCAGAAATCCTAAAGGCTTTGACCCTAGCCCTTCTATCAAACCACCTCTTAACTACCCTCTGATGTTTGGAAAAGTTCTCAAGGGCATCGTCTCTTTTCTCCTCAAGGTTAAGTAGCTCTGTCAACCTAGCCTCCCTTCTATCCCCCTCATAATAAAACTCATTAATAAATTGCAGGGTTGGGATCTTGAGTTGAATAGGGAATACTAACTCCAGACCATATACTAAGTGATAGGGAGATGTTCCGATGGATGAATTAAGCCTTGTACGATCTGCCCAAAGGGCAAACCAAAGCTGAGTGTGCCAGTCTTTTGGGTTCCTCTCCAACAACTTATGGATAAAAGTCAATAAGTTCTTATTGGAAGATTTTGCCAGATCGTTACCATAGGGGTAGTAATTAGACGCAAACTTTATAATAATTCCATGATTAAAATCCCAGTTTAAAATTTTTAAAGATGTGAAAGCAGGACCATTATCACAGACAACAGAAATAGGACATCCAAACCGGTTAATGATAGCAGATTCTACAAAATCAATCACTACCTCAGATGCACATTGCCTACAAGCAAAAGCCTTAGTCCACCTTGTGAAATAATCAGTAATGGTTAGAATGTACCTGTGTCTCGTAGAAGATGATGGATTAATAGGACTTATAAAGTCCATGCCCCACTAAGCAAAAGGCCTTACCTCAGTAACCAGTTGAAGTGGGAGTGCTGCATACCTTTCCTTCATTGCTGCAATTTGGCAAGTGTGACAGGTCCTGACATGATGGTGAACATCTTTGAACAACCTGGGCCAATAATACCTAGCCCTCAAGATCTGATTTGCTGTGGCAATAGCAGAACCATGGCCAGTGCCATACTTTTCATGGAATTCATTCATCACCCTTTCAGCTTCTTGTTTCCCAAGACACCTCAAATAAATGCCTTCATGATTTCTCTTGTACAGAACAACTCCTTTTAGCATAAAACCATCGCTCTTCAATCGTAAAGCTCTCCTCTGAACAACATTAAGATGACTTGGGGATCGCTGGTTCAGTAAGTAATAAACTATGTCATCATACCAGCCACCTGAGGAAACCTCCTCAAGATTATAATTCTGAACAGTCAGTTCAGGCCCCATTTCAGCCATAGTCTGAGTAAGTCCCTGCCCTCTTACCAACTTCATGGGTTGGATCTCAATGTCATATTCTTATAGCATTGTCACCCACTTAGGTCGACGCTCACCCAACTCATTTTGCATCAACAATAACTTAACTGCAGGATCTGGGACAATTGCATAAACCTTATTCCTGAGGATATAATATCTGAATTTCTTCACCGCCTTGACCAGGGCATATGTCTACTTTTCTACACTCAGATATTTCAACTTAGCATCTTTTAATGGTGCACTCATAAAAGCAATAGGATGCTCATTTCCCTCATTAGACTTCTGAGTCAACATTCCCACACATGAATGGTATGAGGAAAATGAATAGATGTAAAAGGGCTTACTGTAATCTGGACTTATCAATACTGGAGCATCAACAATGGCTCTTTTGATTTCTGCAAATGCCTCCTTTGCTTCTGCAGTCCATTCAACTTTAGCATATTGCTTCAACATTGCATTCAGCGGTTTGACAATTTTAGCAAATCTAGTAATGAACTTCCTGACGAAGTTGACCTTGCCAAAGAAAGACTTCATCTCTTTTTTGCTAGCAGGTGGCTGAATCTTCAATATGGCCTCCACTCTTTCTAGATCAATAGCAATTCCCTTTTTAGATATGACATGTCCCAACAATTTCCCTTCTGTCACTCCAAAAATGCACTTTTTAGGATTCAGGGATATGTCGAATTCCCTGCACTTTTGAAACACTTTGCATAAGTCAGAGATGTGGTCCCCTCTATTTTTGGAAAAGACAGTTAGATCATCCATATAAATAATAATACACTTGCCTATGATATCTTTAAAGGCAATATCCATGGCACTTTGAAATGTAGCCCCAACATTAATGAGACCAAAAGGCATCCTCCTGTAAGCAAAGGTACCCCATTTAGTTGTGAAAGTAGTTTTGTGCCTGTCCTCATACTGAACCATTACTTGGTTGTACCCTGAATAGCCATCCAGAAAGGACATCATCAGAGAATCATTAACCACTTGAAGTACTTCATCCAATGAAGGGATTGGATAATTGTCCTTTTCTGATGATCTGTTTAGATTTTTGAAATCAATGCAAAGCCTGATTCCCCATTCTTTTTTCTTACTGGGACTAGATTCACCACCCATGTCGAATGCTTGATAGGAAATATAATTCTAGCAGACAGTAATTTCTAAACTTCTTTCTGTATAACCAGTTCCAGTAATGTGTTAATTGGCCTCTGTCTCTGCCTGAAAGGCTTGGCACCCGGCTTCAGAGGTATAGTATGAGTTATGAATGACGTATTGTAAGTTATCAGATCTTCATAACTCTAGGCTACTATATCCAGAAATCTATGCAATGCTTCAATTATTCCTTGTCTTTCCTCTAGAATGCATACCTGGCCAATTAAAATGTTCTTAGCTTCATCTTCAGTTCCCATATTGTAAGTATCACACTTTCCACTGATAGATTTCTTTTTAGACTCTTGCTCCTAATTTCTAATCTTGTCTAGATCAAAAATCTGCTCCAACTGTACCATTCCCCTTGGAATAGTATTAGACTTCAAATTTATCACTCCCTCCAAATCCAGTTCTGCTTCCTGAAGTTCTGTTTCATCAATGATTTGGGAAGCAAAAACATCTATGTTTGTAATGAAGTCCAAGATATGCTTATCATCCTCAAATACCTAAAAGTTAGTAACATTGTTCGGAACTGATGGCACAGGGGTCAATTCTATAGTAAACTTTTTCAAACTTGACAAAGATAGGGGCTGCAGAGTGCTCGCTACCTAGGCCAGAGAATCTGCAGTTTGATTCTTCTGTCGCGGTATCAGTTGAATATTGAAGGCATCAAATCCCTCAATGAGGTCCCATACTCTATGCCTATAATTAGTCATTCTCCTATCATGGCATGAATATTGTTTCCTTACTTGCTTAATTACTAGCTCAGAGTCATCGAAAACTTGCAGCACCTTAACCTTTTTCTTGAGTGCCATAAGAAGTTCGTGAATCAATGCCTCATATTCTGCTACGTTATTAGTACAATGAAATTGAAGTCTATGGGCTGCAAAGAAGGTTTTACCTTTTGGGCTAATCAATTTGAATCCTGCTTCAACTCCATGCTTGGATTTAGATCCATCAAATTTGAGGGTCCAACATTCAGCGGTTGCATTCCTCTTCATCCTATCCTTCGAGTTATTACTGATGGAGGATTCCTCAGACGACATTGCTTTCTTTCCTTTATAATCCTCTGGAGGGCTTTGCATACCCATCTTGACTACCAGGGTTTGATTTATGCATTTCTGTACTCGTTCTATTGCTGCTTGGCATAAACAATATTCCAACTCTAAATGAGAAGCATTGTGAACTCTACACCAGTTAGGTAAGAGCAATTCTTCAAAGTTTGTCCTCCTACCGAGGTGAACCTGATTTTCAATACACTGCCTAATGAATTCCTGGAAACTATCTAGTAGGCTAATCTGATTATCCTCTAGTTCATCCTCTTCCTTAATTGATCCTGTCGGGACAGTAGCATTGCTGGATTATGTCTCTGTATCAATAGACATCGCATGTAGCATCAATACCTCTTCTGAATCTGACTCCTCATAAGGAGTTGACAGCATATAATTTTCCATGCCTACTTTTGATATCAAAACTTCATTCAAACTATTTTGATATTCTGTAATCATGTATTTCATTCTTGGTTCTCTCTTAATTTTGATATGATTTGGCACCCCTTTCTAGGGAAGCCACATGTGGGAGTGGTCAGTAGATACATATCCATTTAAGGCCTTCGTAAAATCTCTTCCTAGAATTAGGCCATATGCATAAGGGATATCAGCCACTTGAATATTGATAATTTGTTGGATTCTTGGGTCAGAAGCTACTTGCATGTGAATCATGTTTAACTCTCCCACTACATTTACTTAAGTTCTATCCAACTAAGTTACCTTCTTCTAGGAGTCAGCAGGTGTAATCCGTAAAGCTCTACAAACTCCAAATGGCATCACATTAGTAGAAGCACCAGAATCCAGTAAGCAGTTATGTAAATTCTTACCGAATATGTGCAAAGAGATCAAGAATGGTGGGGTATCTGTCTTCCCTTGAAACAAAGTTGGCTGAGTATCTACCTGGGCCACTTGAGTCTTGTATTTCTCCTTTATTTTATCTCCAGGGGGCAAGTTAGTATGACCGTTGGCTTGGTTTTGTGTCTTCACAGCCTGAGATTTAGAAACCTTGTTGACACTCTCACTGGAAGGTTTATCCAAAGACACTAGATGTACATCATAGGCACCTAGAACTGCACTCCTAATTGTTGGGGACCTTAGTAACTCGAATACTGAAAGATTTACCTTTAATTTCTTGAACTCCTCAGCAACATACAAAGCCATTTGCTCCTCACTTAAATTAGTGGGGACACCCATGAGAGATTCCTCTACCTTATCTTTACTTGCTTGAATAGTTTTTTCCTTCTGTGGGTCAGTTTGAGCTTGTCTTTCCTTTGAAAAGTACTACCTGGAATCATGTGGAAATGGCAGATTATTACTAGCACTTGGGTCTGGATGGATATTAAAATTATTAGGAGGAATAGAGGTTGTGAAAGGACCCCCAGCTTGTGGGCGTCTATGGGGCATGTCTCTTAAATCATATCCTTTACTCTGCCTCTGGAACATCTTCACTTCTTCAACATAAGCCTCCTCCTTATCCAGGGGGCCATTATCATTTGTTGCCTCCTCATTGAATAACTAAGCCACCTCGTCTCCATTGCAAATTTGGTCTGCTTTCTCCTCCTGGGAATCAGATTCCTCTTCTGGAACATTTTCTTCACCTGTTGGAAAAGGGGCATGATTTAGTACTAGTACAGGAGAGTCATAGGGGGTGGAGGGAACCATCTCCTGGCCATTTGCTTTATTCTCCACTTTATACTAGAAAATAGAGGCTGGGGTTTGGAATTCTGGACATTCTAACTCATAATGCTGGCCTGTCTTATAGAGCCTACACCACCCTGATAGGATAGCCTCAGCCAGATATACACCACTGGGAGGCTTGTCTTGACTAACTGGCTGATTAGTAGATTGGTTGACAGGTTGATCCAATGGAGTGGGGACTCCTCCATTATTAGGTCCTGTATTAAATGTCCTGTTCTGTCCCTGTGATTGCCTCCTATCAAATCCTGGGCCACTACCTTGTCCTCTATCAAAATTCTGTCTCCTATCATTATTGTACCCTTTGTCATTATTGAATCCTCTCTCATTGTTGTAACCTCTATCCTGATTATATCCTCTGTCATTGTTATACCCCCTTTCATTACGTTGTCCTCTATCAAAATTCTACCCCTGTGGATGTTCTCGGTTCTGATTGGATTGCAGATTTCTTTGAGCAGCTTGTAATTGGTTGTTTTGATTCCTTAGGTAAGTCACCTCTAGGTTTAACTTCTTTATCTGCTTAGCCATTTCATCAACCCTATCTTTATTTAGATCTCCATAAAGGGTCTGGCTTGAATTACTCTGAGAAACATACATTGTAGTAGATCCCATGGACTGATGCAACACTTCAGAATTCTACAAGTAGGCAGGGAAACCAGTTGGCTGCTACTGATACAAGGGCTGGTTAACTTTTTGCTGTGGAAATTTCATCATATTAGGAGAGACCTAGCTCATGGGGGGACCAGGATGTGGCACTAAAGGCAATTGAGGTATTGGATTCATGATGGGCGTATGATTGGCAAGTGCATGATTCACTGCCTGAACCTGGTTTGGATGTGTAACTAGCCCTAAAGAAGGCAATTGTCTAGCCAAATGTTGCCTTAAATCTGTGCTAAGCTTGACTGCTTCTATATAAGCATCAACTAGGCGGGCTGGAGGATTAGGTCTCTATTTCAGAAAGGTTGTTGTAAGGCTGTCCAATGCTTCATAATAGACTCCCAGGGCCATAGCATCATCCAAGACATAAGGGTCTTGAAGTCTGGTATATGCACGGTGGAACCTATTATTGAAACTGGATATGGGTTCATTAACCTCTCTCTTGACTCTAGCGAATTGTAGATACAATTCATTGGCACTAATAGGTATTCTAAACTTTTGTAAAAAGGCAGT
This sequence comes from Sequoia sempervirens, assembly GCA_007258455.2. NCBI lineage: Eukaryota > Viridiplantae > Streptophyta > Pinopsida > Cupressales > Cupressaceae > Sequoia > Sequoia sempervirens. The sequence continues at coordinate 1,163,739,849 of VDFB02271358.1, forward strand.
TTCAAGATCACTCCAGTTAAGAATTGAACCAGATGGGAGGTGGTTGTACCATTAAAAAGCCTCCTTTCCTAATGAATAAAGAAATAACCTACAAGCGACATCCTCATGAGCAATTCCTCTGTCTATAAGACAAGTTTGAAAGATCCTAATATGCTCCTCTGCAGTCCTGTTTGGGTCATTAACATGAAATTTTGAACATAAACGCTCAGGGTTCTTGGGCATAACATTATAAGCATTGAAAAATAAGGGAGATGGATTATTAGCAAGGAAAGCCATTGGTAAGAGTGGTGGTGGTGGTTGTGGTTGATTAACGATTGGCTGGGGTTGCTGAATGGGAACTACCTCAAGGATGGGTATGGCTTCAACTTCTAGAAGTGAAGATGCAGATGATACTGGTGAAGGGATGGGTGATGATGATTCTCCCTTTTCTTGAGTCCTCCTTGACCTATTGGGGAACTGTAATTCCTATAAATCCTCCTCTCCCGGGGTAGATCTAATACTTCTTCTATATCTCTCAGGAGAGATGGCGTTTAAGAAACGATCCAGTGAGCTCATTCAGGCCCTCCTTCTAGCACCAATCTATTGATGGTGTGTTCTGCACAGTATCAACTTAGATAGAAAATGATATTCTATCTCTCTTGAAAGATAATCTTCAATAATAAACTACTGAAAATCACCCCAAGGTCTCTCAGGTGTCAGGTCTCAACAATGCATAAACAACTCAGATAATATGTGAAAATGCTGGTAATCACAATTGGACCTTACTACAAGAAAACTGTACCTTTCTAATTTACCAAATTTTGCAATATTATGATCTTAAATCTGAAATCTAACCAAATGATAAAGAAACAGCAAAAGATGAAGGTGCAAGAGATATAACGAAATCTAAAATATTTCTAAGATGAACAATGCAAATGATAAATACCTAGAACAGACCAATCTCAAATAACCAATTCCTGCTTAACCCACAATGCAATATCACAAGAAAGGTGCAATCTTCTAAGGCATACAAATTTTCAAATCATAGACATTCATCCACAATTGAAATAAGCACAAATAGATGTATAGTCTAGGTTGACTTCACCAGCCTACTACAATCAGATAGTTACTGGGAGTATAGACCAGAGATTTCTACAAACATTCCAAGCATAAAACCATGAACAATATTCACCAAACTAATCTAATTCTAAATCTGACATCAAATCTTATATCTCCAAGCAATTTCAAAGGATGGAACAACAGGAACCATGCAAGATAAACTAACACAAAAGAATTCACCAGAGAAACCACAATTCCTTCAATTGTATTAGATCACCAAAATACAACAATTCCACTGTTCTGTGTTACAACACTTGCTCGAGAGAGCTAACTACTATCTCTACTACAGAATGCTCTAGCTCTTTTCTCAATCTAGCTTGTCTAATTCTCTATCATCTATCTAACTCCTTTCAAATGAGGCAAAAATTCCATTTACAGAGAACCCTCAAAACATGTCGGCCTAGCCAGACATTTACAAAAATAAAATAGCCAAAACAAGTCGGCCTCAGGAAATTCAAAATAAGGCACACATTAAATGCCGATACATCATCAAGGTCAGCCAAAACACATTCCTCAATGCAACCCAGATCAACACATGCCAACATTCAATTGATTCAATCTCTTCCCTTGACTAGTTAACTGTTGTATCCCAATCACCCTTATACGCCAAGTACTTATCCACCACAGCTAGATAAGTAGCCACATCATCCAATTGGTGCCCTGTAATAGAATTTTCAATATCAGGGGCATAGACATCATGCCACCATTCCCTCAATTGTTCCAAAATCAAGTACCTAGGGGTGATCTTCCTCCTGCCAGTCATTATCTCAAAAAAGGCGATGCATCCATCATAAACATTAGTTAAATTACCATCCATCTGCTTCCTTTGTTTGTAGATCTTCTTGATGGTTTTGGGTCGGATTTGCAGGGCTTCAAACCACTCCCAAGGCTCATTAACCCTAGATGGAGAAAGGATTCCATCAACAACCAACTGATCCTTACTATACTCCATGATTGTTTTGGTTTTCTGCAATAAGAGATCAGTGTCCTCCTTATCCTGAGATAAAACATAATCTAACAAATCCTTAGCCCTTATTGCATCCTTTCCAGTTGAAAGGATCTCCTTTATTGCATCATCTCCCTTAGCCTATACCTCCTTCAACCAATTTACTGTAGCCAGAGTAGAAGCTTTCATCTTTTCTATTTCAGAGATGGTCTCCTTTAGTAAGAAACCAACAGTAGTAGAAGAGGATGGGTGCTAAGATTGTAAAGGCTTCATCAAATCTTCTAGACATTTCCTAAGCCTTTCATTCTCTTTCTTTAGTTCATGCTTAAACTGTGTTTCCTTCCTCAATCTCCTAATGATCACTGCACTGGACCCCTCATATTCTTCAATATCTTGCTCCATAGAAGTGGGCCCAAGATTAATGGTCTGTAAATCATAATCCTTTGCAGTGACCTCATCTTTACTTTTACCAGCAGCAGGGGTGGCAATATGAATAATCCTGTTACTAGCTTCATCCCTTTCGATCTTGGAAACCACCTTGGCTACCTTCTTCCTCTTACCTTTTCCAATCTTGGCCAACATTTCATCCCAGTTGAGAGGAGTATCCTCAACAATGACTTGTTTCCTTCTGATCTCTTTGTCTAGCCAATCTGGAACAGCAGGATCCACCTGGATTTCATCTTTCTTGACCTCTTCATGCTGATCCACAGTCTCATTCCTTTCCTTCTCAGGAGATTGATCGCCTTTGTTTCCCAATTCTGGCTCCTCTTCTTGCAGGGGTGATGGAGTCTTAATAAGAACATCCTCCTTCTCAGGGGATCTATTATCTTTACTGCTTGCAGGAGAATCCTCATATTGTACCAACAGAGAGGGATGCATTTCCACATCTCCTACCTCAAACTCAGCAGCTGCGCCATAAAGTTCCCCATCCTTAAATGGTTCCACTTCCTCACTGGTCTCATGCTCTTCATGATTTATCTACTCAGGTATACCAAATGAAGGAGAAGTATCTTTCTATTTCTCCACAGTGGATGCCATTGGAAGGGGATCTGCCTTTTTCAAAGTCTCTTTGGGAGATGGAGTTCTTGACCTTCTTGAATAAACCCGGGTTTTCTCTCCTAAGCTCTCCACATTAACCACATGAGGGTCTGCCTCATCCTTAGAAGTTTCTTGATCTTTCTTCCTAGAAGCCCTGGTTGTCCTTGTCCTTTTTGGCTCTGGAGGAGTGTCTTCTTTCTCTGTTTTCTCAAGTTCCTCCTCTTCGGTAAATTTACCTATTTTCACAGTATGGCTCCTCTTCTTTCCCCTAGGTTTTCTTTTCTTTTCAGGCTCACCCTCCTTAGGGCCTCTGATTTTAATCTTAAAAGGTGAGCCTACCTTAGTTTTTCCTGTAGAATCATCCTCACCTGACTCTTCTGAGGTAGAATGAGCATTCAGATTTCCCATCAGATTGAAAGTACAAGGTACCTTTTCACTCTCCAATTCCCATACTTTATGTTTCAGCCATGACTTGGTAGATTTCATAATAGGAGCCATCAATTCCTCTAGCTCAGTTATTTCCCTTTCTGACCATTTTATCTCTCCAATGGGTCTGTCCCTAACTGATTCAAATGCATGATCCTAGACTAAATTTTTGTCATCCTCCAACTGATCAGGAATCAACTTGACATTGTACATTCTGATTACATCAACTGGAAGCCTAGAATACCTTTTCTTTCTCACCTCAAAGTCATCCTTATTGTTTGTCCAGTAGTCCTCTAGATCATCCTTGTGGTGATATTCTTTGGTAGCCTTCTTCTATGCTTCACCAGTGATGTCAAAGCTTGCCCTCTTAGAATGGAAAGAGAAACCAAAAGTACTCAACTCCTCCCTTGATGCATGAGCTGATTGGATCGAAGGGAAAACCTCACTTATACCAATTTTCAAGGGAAAGTCCCCACCAAACCCTGTCTTGTGCTTCGCCTTTTTAACAATAGCATCAAAATCACATATCTGTCGGGTAACCTCCAAGAGTATGATGTGGTCAGTGGGATATCTTGGCAACCTGTATGGAGCAGTCGGGCATCCATCAATTCTGATATAGGAGAAGGTGGGAAATTGTATAAACCAGGCCCCATATCTTTTAATCAGTTCCTTAGCTCCATTAGAAATTCTCACATGCTCTGTGTTCTGAAGCAACCTAGTAATAGGCATAGTGAATGCATCTTTTGCTCTTCTATAATTCAGATTGCCCAGGTGCAGCTCAGGGTACACCTCATAGATGACATCTTGCCCAAATGTTCCTTTTGGACTCAATCCCCTGTATGGATAAAATCTGGCCAGTACATATACCACATAAGATGTCATGGTGAATTTCTTTGTCTCCAGCACATCTCTCATCTGCCTGTCAATCATTGCACTAATAATCCCTGCCCAATGGTAATTGATGCCTTGCTCAATCTTGTTAATGACATGCACCATCCAATTCTCCAATTCCCTAGCACTCTTCAAGCCCGCCACCCTGCTCAACAGTGTGATTGCATCATATATCTCTTGTCAGAACTTGACCCTGTGTAACTGTTTAGGCAACTTGGAGAAATGAGATTTTGGATTTTCCATTCAAGAATTGATCATCTGCTGGGATTTGGTAGGTTCATCCTCATAATAAGTCCTAGCCAAGTCCATGTCCAAGGCACACACACATGGTAAGTCTGGCATATCAAATGCCTAGGCAATGGAAACTAGATTAAAGTTTGCCAATACTCTCCCATTAGTGTTAACGATCCTCTGTGTATCAAAGTCATAGTGCCAGGCACATTCCAATATTAATTCATAGCATTGAACCGCAGGAGGAAATCCTGCCACATGAGCGAGTCTGAATTTCACCACTCCCTTGGTCAGGACTGATAAATCCCTCTGAGCTAACCTTTCTTTGAACTCCTCATATCTCCAAGCTCCTACATTGGTATCCAAAACCTCTGACCAAACTGAAGCCAACTTACTATCTGGCAACTGATTCTTCACATCCAGCCTTGTTCTTTTAGCATCTGTAACTGAGGATCCGTCGGTATCTCCCTTGGCCTTTCCTGTTGCCTCCTTGCTCGATTCAACCTACATTCATAAATGAGCCTCATGAGAATCCAATTATCATCCATATTTCAATCAAAGGTTAGCCTCGAAACCACATAAAATCATTAAGATAAATCATTAATCATCAATCTTGAAAATCTTGGAAAATGAAGTAATCCGGGAAAATGAAGTAATTCGAAAAAATGAAGTCAGGGTGGAATTTCAGTGAAATCTGACCCAGACGGACTCCCACTGCTAAGACATTATTGCATCAAACAAATCATCAATATGGACAAAAGAGATGCATGATTATCATGAGATTCATCCATTAGGCAACAAGAAATCATCATACAACATTCGATTCATTACTCTAATTTCAAAAATCAAAATCAAATGGAACTAGGCAGAAAACTGGAAAAATCCATGTAGTTCAGATTTTCGCGAGCAGCTTGAAATTCCAGGAATTCATCACACTCCGGAGAAATGGCAAAATCTGGGAAACTCTGGGTGCACGAAAATTCTGCGGACACCTTGGAAACCTGACGATCATTCAACGCGTAGACCATTAATCAAGTGATCATACAAATCCCCTATCTGAATCCAACGAACATAAACTCAACCCCAAAAATCCAAATTTTGATTGTACCTGAATTTAAACTCCCAAAACTCTCAAATGGTTGATCCCTGTGATGAAATAATGATGCCCTAAATTTGACAACTAAACCTCCGCCATGAGAGTTAGGGCAAGCTCGAAATTCAGACACCATCCCTCAAAATGATTAAACTAGGGTGCACCAGGGTCTCAAGTATTGCAAACAAGGTAAAGCTAGACACAGGACATGAGGGTCACGACAACTCCACCAAACTTAATAACCCTGGGCAGACATACCTAAACCCTACCTTCACGAATTATACCAGATTACACGCCAACAAGGCAAGGCCCCAATAGGAACACCCAGTCACAAGGGTACACCCGAAATTCAATCAATAAATGAAGGGATGCGCAGTGCAGGCGTTAAAACCCGTGGAAAGGTGAGTTCAAACCCTAATTCGATAAATATGTAACCATGAAAACAAACAAGGGATGACCCAAATAATCATCAACAACAACTTGAGAGATTCAATCAAAGCGTAAAATAATAGGAGAAGTCAACAATGACTTACCATGGATTGAATCCGAATGAACCTCAAGCCCAAGGAAATCACTGTGAATTAGGGTGCCCTAGCGGCAATAATATCAACACAAACGCCTAAGGATTCCACACGCGAGCATACCAAATCCAGCGACCAAAGCTCAAAAATGAACAAACAAGCACCAAAGCAAATAGAAAATGAACAATGAAATCAGGAAGAGAGCCAAAAGACCTTAAATTCGCCCACACTCACTCCAGGGAAAACGTACCTCACACATTAATGGTTGACAAGACATATCGAGAAAATCTGGAAACCCGAGGTCAAAATGAAATTTTGAGAAAATCTGAGCCAGACGGACTATCTCGGTGAGCACGAATTCTATGGATGACGCACCCCTCCGGGACTCCGATGCAGTCCGGAAAAATCCGGGTGAGCCGGAAAATCCCGGATTTAAGTCAAAACCTGGACCTCATCAAAACCCAAGTTTGATCAATTCAACCCCTAGGGTAAGACCAAGATAAGCAAGACCAACATCCCAAGACCTCGAAAGGACAAATCCAATAAAAACCAAGGGTCCAAGAGACATCTGAAATCAAAAAATAGAGGGTCCCTACTCCAAGTGGGGCGTGTGTGCAAAATTGCACAACACACCCTTGAGCGTAAAATCTGAACTTGCAAAACATGAAACAACAACAAACATGAAAGTATAGACCTGTGACGTGGGAACTGGGTGTGCCAAAAATTTGTGTAGGTGAATTCCTAGACTAAAAATTCAAAACAAATGGAATGCAAACAAGGAAAGCACAAACAACACCTCAATGATTAGCCTAGTTGAGCTTGAACAAAACAAAAGATAGAAAGAAGTGTATTACCTTGTCCAAATTGATGAGTTGGTTGGCCTTGTTGATTTTTTTTGAATGTGTGCTCCTTTTGATGGAAAATAGCATGCAACCTAGCTCTAAATTATCATGGGATGATGGGGAATGCAATTATGCAAGTGGGTATTGCAATGGGTACACAAGGTGGATGCAAATGAAGCTACAACAATGGAGGTTCTTGGCTTGGATGAATGCTTGAGAGTTAGAGTGAAAAATATGTGTGATTGAGTGATCATCCAAAATGAGGGAAAAATCCTCTAATTTTAGGGGAAATGCCTCTAGAAAATGTAGGGCCAAGATGAGGCCACCATGGACAAGATCAAGGGCCAAGGTGAGTTGAGGACTCACAAGCCCTCACATCTTGCCATGTGGTAGATGGGGTGTCAAAAGGGAGGTGAGGTGGAGGTACATTATGGTACCTAGGGATTGGGACAAGATATCCTCATAAAATAGGTCCTTGTCCCTATGTGGGTGATGGGATGTATGAGGAATTAAAAATTCCTCAAATATCCACATGGGGAAGAGGGGAGGAATTAAAAATTCCTTAAAATATCTAGGGAGAATAAATGTGAATTTTAAATTCACATGGGGAATGGGTTGCCTTCTCCAAAAGGAGAAAGCAATTAATGAAGTTTGAATTGGGGGTATGCCATAAATGGCATAAGGATTAGGTTGACCTAATCAAGTGGTTAAGGCTGTGCAAATAAGGGATTAGATGAATTAATGATGGATTAGGGGCAAGTGGGGAATTATGGAGGATGTGACTCTAATAAGGATTAGGGGTGTGCACATCCAAATCATAGGTTAATTTAAATTAACCTGGATTAAGGAGAACTATGGAGGATGGGACAAGGAGAGAGAAAATGATGAATTTAAAATTGATTTAAATCCAGAAAAGGAAAATGACTAAATTAAATAAATTAAAGTATTTATTTAATTTAGAGAAGAAAGGGGACAAGGGATAAAGTTTTTAATTATTTAATTAAATACTTTAGGGACTTTAGAGAAATGGGAATATTAATTAAATAAATTATTTAAATAATTTGAATAAGGGATGCTGGATAGAAGGATAAAGGGGGATGAATTTGACCATATGGGGGTGGTGAAATTCAAATGTCCATAGTTACAACTCACCAAAACCTAGCAATAAATTGTTGCAAACATGTATGAAATGGCTCCAATGGATGTAGATCTTGATTCTTGCTTGAATGTGATATATCTTGAATTGAATGCTAGCTTGAATCATGAAACCCTACATCACAAATGTTAGCTTTAAAAAAAACATGATGCATGATGAATTTGACATGATGCTTGATGCTTGAATAATGCTCTAAAACACTTGATAATCAACCCTTAAAGAATCTTGAATGCTCTTGTAAACAAAATTTCAATGCTCTTGCGAACTCCAGTTTGCTATAAGCATGCTTATTCAACTTGCTAGGATGATATCTTGAATGCTTAGGTGAAAATGAGAAAAAAATCCTTGTATTTATACTTGTTTATGCTAAATTTCTTGAAATTACAACACTACAAGCCGACATCAGGTCTAGGAGAATAAAATACCACAAAGAATTTGAATTAATTTTAATTTTGGGCCACACAAGACTCATACACCCAAGGTAGCATATGAGTCCCAGATCACTAAATCTGGGCCACACAACCTAAAAACACATGAATTATTATTGGATGTTGATTTATGTCAAGATCATCCTTGAAAAGATGCATTAAATGAGGCTTGTGGATGCAAAATAAGGCCAATTAAAGCATAAAGAAGCCCAATTATTTAACAAAACCCTAGAAAAGTGTGAAAATGTGTTACAACACTTTACAACACTCTAAATAAGGTACAATTAAGTTTATTTAGTTCACAGAGACCCAAGACCTAATGTGGATGTGTCAAACACATTACAACACTAAATCAAGACAACATTAAGCTTAGTTTAGCAAGGAGGGCCCAAACGAGCAAGGAAAAGTAAAGGGATGATTTTCTGTTGCCACAATTGTTTTGATACATGGCTTTGGATTGACCATTAGAAGCTGATGAAGGTATACCTTCATATTGGATAATTGATATTTAGTAATCACGAAGAGCCATACACAAACATGTGAATGAAGGATATTTCATCAATAAGATCTTATCTCTAATGTTAGGCTGTAAATTTCCAATGAACACCCTTTGAATGTTAGCATCCAAGAGAGTATAAGAGATTTGCGAATAAAGAGCTTGGTATTGTCCTATAAAATCAATCAATTTTTCCTTAGGTCCTTGTTTGCAATAGACTAAATTAATCAATGTAAGTTGAGGCCCAATGTTTTCTTGAAAATGTTGAAGGAACTCATTAATAAGTTGCCTAAAGGAAGTAATTGAGTTATTTGGAAATGAGAAAAACCATTCCAAAGCCAGGTATTTTAATGATCTAGGAATATTTTTTAGCTAGGAGAGCTTATTCAAAAATAAAATCACTACATAAGGTGGTAAAGGGCGACACATGGTTGTTGGGATCTCCTTTGCTAGTATACTTTTTGAAGTGAGGTATCTCAATGTTTGGAAAAATGGGTACCTTTAGGATAAAAATGATAATGGAACTTGTGTGAGATATGAGAGGATTAGTATTAGTTTGATTTTGGTTCATGATTTTAATTTTTGGGTGTAAGGATGACATGTTTAGTAAAAGTTAGTTTATTATGGGATCGTTTTGTGATATTTTTTGGGAAAGAGTGTAATATGTAGGGCTATTGTTAATGGTTGGAGGGTTATTGTTTTGACATTTAATGGGTGGTGGAGTGAATGGATGTATGGTGGATGAAGGGACAAATCAATAAGGATTTCTGAAAGAAAACCCTAAACTAGAGTTAAGACCATTGCTATATTACATGGTGGATGCTATGATTAGAGGGGTATTGGATATGGGATACCAAGTCATGAAGCTCATAAATTTATTACAAGATTCAAGATGCCTAAGTGCTCATATATTGAAGAAAAAAATAGATGAATATGATAGAAATTGAATTTTTTTTTAGAAAAAGAAAGCAGATCTACACAAAGATCACAAAAATAGATTTGTGACTAATATTTGGACAAAAAATAGTTGGACAAGGGTGGTGGTGCCCTAGACCATAGGTGCAAGATTTTAATAGTTTAAAAATATGGAAATCAACTACAATGTTTGAGGATATGAGGTTGTGTAGGTTCAAGTCTAAAATATTTTTTTTCTTCTTCTGAAAATGCATGAAAATATAATTTGTCTATGTGAAGCACACACATGCATAAATTTTTATGTTAAAGCAACACAATATGTTCAAATTCCAATTTCTAAAATTTAAAATATTGTGACTAATTGAATTTATCAAATGCCAATACTGACAGATAACACTTTTTGAGCTTTTGAAATAAAAAATAGTATGCAAATCTATACCTTTTCAATGCTTTTCACTGAAATGTGCTTGCACTTTTTGACAAATGAAAACAACCTAAGATTGCACTCAATTTTCACAATGAAAGATTTATGATTTTAGAAGTTTTTTGCAAATGTAAAAAGCATCAAGTTCACCAAAATGTGATGTGGGAAAAGGGGATCGAGGGTCTAAATCACACCTTTCCTAACATTACATTAGAGAGAAATGAAAATTGATTACATAAGACAACTTGGCTACTATCCTCAATGGAAGAGCCAAAATGGTTGATTAGGGTTTTGGTCCCTCTTTTTGTTGCGGGGTTGAATTGATTGATTAGGAATTGAATTGATTTGATTTTGTAAATGTAAAAATAGGTCAACTATGCAATTACATCAAACTAATGTGAATACAAAAAAGTATAGGATTGATGCACATAAACTAATGATAGAAAACTAGAGTGAAAAGATAGAGAAAATTAGCATGCAAATTATGGTTGAAATTGCTTGGTCAAAGGCGATGGCATCCTAGACTAAAAGATGTTGATTTTTGAAATCTTTGAATAGGTATAGGTGGGTCACACTTTGTAGATTCTTTCCTGTTGGACTCAACTTAAATTTTTTTTTCTTTTGATGAATAATTCTTCTTGCCCTAATTTGTTGTATTAGGAGTCTTGAATCCTTGATCTTTCTATGAGAACTTCTATCCTCTCCCAAATTCACTTAAGATCTATCACTTGTAAATAAGAGAGGGGAGAAAGGTGTTGGTATATGGAGCCTAATCAGACTTAGAGGCTAAATTTTCCCCTTTTATCAGCATAGTTTCCCCCCAAATTATTTAACGGGGTCAAGGGGTAGCGCCCCCAAGATGGGGTCAAGGGGATTTGTTTGATGAACCCCTCAACAACCTGCATATCAAGAAGTTCTACACTTGAATCATCCAAGTGCATTGGGAAAAAGGTCCTAAAAAATACCAAAAACATCAGAAAATGTCCTAAAAAAATGGTTGCCTTGATGAAAACCTAGCAAATGGGCGTCTTGGTAACAACAAAAAAATAAAAAAAAGGAGAAAAATACAAAAAAAATCAAAAAGATCAAAAAAATCATAAAATCTGAAAAAGTGCAATAAAAACAAGTAGTGAAAACCTGGTAACAGGTGCTATTTGTGATAGGTTAGCTTTTCCATCTATTTGAGCATATCGACCATTTTTTTTCGTCATTCACTTTTGCCATCCATTTTCCTCTCCATTGAAAGCTCCATGTACATATCTTGGCATCATGGTCGTGTCTCACCCTAGACTGGGGGAAAAATCCTGAACTAACTGGGGCAAATAAACTTTGAGCTTAAAACCAACATAAAAACAACTGGAAGAAAAACGCAACAAAAACAATGATTAAAGCGCAACCTGACATTGAACATCGATCACCATCATAAACACATCAAAAATCCATATCATATCAAAATCCAAAAATAGGTCAAAATTCAGGAAAAAAGTCAAAAATAGAGTTGTCTTGTCAAACTATGTGGTCTTTGTGTGTATAATGTAGGCAAGGCTAATCTTTGATCAGCCCCCGAGGCCCCTAGGATAGGCCTTTAGGTTAGGTTCTTGGTCAAAATCTCAGAAAACATGTAAAAATTGGAAAATTGAAAAATCCCCAAAAGATCAGGAAATCGAAAGGATGACGCTATTTTGAATCATGGGTTTATCACATTAAACATAAATATTCAATTATTGTACTTTGATTTTTGTTATCATATCTCTAGAGCCCCTCGATGGTGTATCGAACTAGAGGAGCCAGGAAGGAGTATGATTTTTCTTTGTCTATTGTCTGTGAGTTGATCATTATTACTATGCAAATTGTCATGAGACGTGCGCTCCCAAGTATCACTGATGACATTCTAAATTTGCATAGGAAAATAGTTAACTCTTGTCTATTTATGCAAGCGATACTCAGGTCATCTCCATTTACTTATACTTAGATGCTTGTGTTAACTTGCACTATCAAACATCATGGAAGTAGTACTCAGGTCATCATGGTTTAAATATACCATTGGTGCTTGTACTCACTTTCAACATTTTAAAGGCCCAACGATGATAAAAAAACATGACAAATCGACTGTTATGAATGACAACTTTTGCATACGAGATTCACATAGTTAGAATAGATTGCATTCATGTTAGTTTGCATCTTTATTTATGGCATTTTCAAAGCTGCAACAATCATGTTATCTCTTGCATTAGGGGATTGAGTACACTTGACATTACCAAAAACACATCATTTTCATATAGTTACACATCACTTGCATCATCATCAATTAGAAAAAAATCTCATTTAGTTGCATATCGCTTGCATACACTAGTGAACATTGCGTCATTCATACATCCATGCATCACATCATAATATTTGCATTGAAAAACAAAAAATGACATCCATCACATGTCATTTACATAATCAAAATCATTTCATTTAGTGGCATTAGGGAAGTGGTTCACTAAGCTTAAATGAGTGAGTCTCTTCAGATTTCCAAAAGAATTGGGAAATATGTCAGGTTTTGAGAAGCTTAATTTAACAAAGAATCAACAAATGACAACCTTCCCACAACTCTTGGAAGGTGGATAGATTCACTCATTCAAGCTTAAGACCCTAGAACACAATCATCTACATAATCATTTGCATCACATAATCGTCATTCATCATTAAAAAACATCACGCATCATTTGCATTGCATCCATACATACATAACAAATAAATCATCACATAAGCATCATCATTGCATACATCACATATAAACATCAACAAAAATATGCATCATCATGTGATCATTTCATATACACATTCATTCATTCATTACATCATTTATTTGCATTAGAAAAGAACAAAAACATAAAATGCATCACATATCATTGACATAATAAAATCCATCACATACATCATCTAGGCATCATTCATAAATCATCATAGACTCATAACACATCAATTTCATCATCATTTGCATCCATAGCATATCATAACATCAGGGTCATCATCATAAACATGGAAATTAAATGCAAATCATAATGATCATACCATGGAAATTAAATGCATCATAGACATCTATCATCGTATCAACACATAGATCATAATCATCGCTGCATATCATATAACCTCAAAAATAATAATGTCAAAGTGTACAAGGATATCCAAAAGTATGACGAGATACATCAATTTCAAAAATGGAATTGTATCGTAAAGTATGAACACAAGAGGTACATCATCAATGTCATAGCAGTGTATACATCATGTCCAAAGTAAATCAAAATATCCTATGTTGAGCTCCCCCCTGACGGTGCTGGCCTCACGGAACTAGTACCTCCTCCACTTGATGGACCTACACCAGGATCTCTCCTATCTCTAGGAAATGGCTGAGTAACACCCATGCTAATAGTCTGAGACTGATATTTTCTAGATCGAGACGGTACAAAGCTCTCTTGCCGCTCGGAAGGAACCAACTCATGATATTTACCCCTGTAAAATTGCAACTCCTGAGCAGTGTGCCAAATCTCTCTAAGGAACTCTGCTGTACTCGTGGTTGCTGTAGCCTGCTGTAATCTCTTGGTAATGGCCTCGGCCTGCTCTGCCCGTCATCTCACGACATCCCTCTCTATAGTAAGTATGATGACTTGTGCCTGTACCTGCTATACTTGCTACCTATTTGCATCTCTCTAAGCCGTCAATGTCTGAACCTATGCCTGAGCCTGAACTAATTGACCTTGAAGAGTCTAAACTTGTGCTTGTACCTATTGTACCTATTTCCTATCTGCATCTCTCTAAGCCATCAGTGTCTCAAACTATGCCTGAGCCTGCACTAACTCACCCTGAAAGGTTTGAACCTGTGCCTATAATGCCTCTATCTGCACCTGTTGCTGATGAGAAGGGACTCCAATTTGAATCCTAGGAATCACTGACTGAGGTACGGTAATACTCCTCCTACATCTAGGAATTGTAAAATCTAGAAAGGGACTGCCAACTACACTCGATGGCCCTACACCTGAACCACTACGATCATCATCATCATCATTACCCCCACCACCACCCTCAACACCCTCATCATCCCCTCCATCCCCAATATTACCCTCCCCCTCCTCTCCATCCCCCCTCTATCTCGGTGCCCTGTCATCATCATCAACTGGCGAAACTGGCTTATCAGGACTAGATAACCTTAGAAAAGGATGTGTGTAGAAATACTTAGAATAATGCTCTGTCATCCCTGCATCTATCACTTGTGGAACATAATCCCACACACATGATGCCAATGTATAATAATCGGTACAAGCAACATCATAAGATAAGCAAGGTCCCCACTCTATCACATCCTGTCGTTGGTGTGCATAATGGGCAACCCCCTGGGGCATCACCTAAATTCGTCCAAACTATCGACAAATCTGCAAATACAAATATCTCTCAAGCACAAAACGTGTCCATCCAATCAAATATCGTGACAACATGTGTGGCATCTCCACCTGATCTTATGGACACATCTCACAATCCAAGTATGGGCGCCATGTCACGATCTCAAGATCATCTAGGACACGTCTCCAATAAGCTAATTTTCCTAGCTTATGCTGAACACATGAAACACTGTAGTTGAACACATAGGGTCTACCTGCTGGTCGCTATCTATCCCCCAATGGTCGAGTGATTGCTATATGCTCCCATGCCCATGTCTGCAATGGTGTAATTCTGCAAGAGAGACTTGTCGCCCCACAATACACAACCTGATGCAAATCATGATACAAATGGGATAACATACACGAACCCCATGCATATCTGGTCCCCTCCAATGTCATACGCTCCAATACTTGACCCCAACCCACTGAAAATCCCTTTGACCTACAGTTAGGACAAAGGAATCCTCCAACAAATCTGGAAAGAAAACATGGAAGAGGATCATATCTCCCAACCATCTCCTGCCAGGGGACCCAATGGCCTGAAACATGATCATCTCAGAAAATCCTACGCAAGGCATCAGTCCCACCCTACTCTACTCTGTCATATAAAACTATCTCTCCCATCACTAGAATCCACAGGATACAGTAAACATCCTCCAGAGTAATTGTCATCTCCCTAGTGGCCAGATGAAAGGTGTTATGGTCACTATGCCACCTCTCCGCTAGAGCAGTCAACAAACCCCCATAAATCCTATATTGGGGAATATCTATCAAGGACGTCAACCCACAACGAGCAATAACATCCAAATCCACTTGAGTCAACTGACGAACCATCTCCCACGTCTTCGGGAAATGCTCTTGAGACTGGAGCACATCAAAGTCCTCCTAATCATATTATGGAAAAAAATCAGCATTACATTAATTAATCCATCAAATTTAGCCCTAACACAATGTTCAGTCAAGATCATCAGTCAATCAAATCATCTTCAGTCAAGATCATCAGTCAATCAAATCATGTTCAATCAAGATCATTAGTCAATCAAATCAGGATCAATCGAGACCATCAAATCAATCAATCAATCAAGACAATTATCAGTGCATCTACCATTGATCCTCACCTATCATGAGGTCGAAACATCATCAATCCTACCATAGATCCTCACCTATCATGAGGTGATACATCAATGAATCCTATCATTGATCATCGCCTATCATGAGGTCGATACATCAGTGAATCCTACCATCGATCCTGACCTATCATGAGGTTGATACATCAGTGAATCCTATCATCGTTCCTCACCTATCATGAGGTCGATACATCATCAATCCTATCATCGATCCTCGCCTATCATGAGGTCGATCAAGCATCAGTCCTACCATTGATCCTCACCAATCATGAGGTCAATACATCATCAATCTTACCATCAATCCTCACCTATCATGAGGTCAATACATCAGAGAATACTATCATCGATCCTTACCTATCATGAGGTCGATGCATCATAAATCCTATCATCGATCCTCACCTATCATGAGGTCAAAACATCATCAAGTTATCCTATCATTTGATTCTCACCTATCATGAGATCAAATCATCAACTATCTTAGCAAACATCAAACCAAGAAATGAACATCACACAATCAAACTGAGATCAATCAAAAGCATCACTGAACAAAACAATGCTATGACTAACATGATTCATGAACATCATACAAGCCTCAACAAACATCAACAAGGAAACATTTGACATAACTAAGAAGACTTTCATCACTCAAACATCATTGGAAAAGAAAATCAATAGGGAAAATAATCAAGAATCCTTTAGGAGAAAGACCCCCAAGCTTACAAAAGGTGCCATTTGGGACCCCAAAGGCACCATACAATGAGCAGAAGGCTGCATTTGGGACCCCAAAGGCACCATTTCAGGGGAACAAGGGTCAAAACATGAAGTTAAGCTTGCAAAAGGCACCATTTTGGACCCCAAAGGCACCAAAATAGAAGAAAAAGGTGCCATTTCACAAGAAAGAGGTGCCAAAACATAATCAAAAGGCACCATAATAGAAATAAGAGGCGCCAAGACCCCCAGGAACTCCTAAAAATGACTTGAAAACAACAAAAATACCCCCCAGAAGAGAAAAAATGACTTTAAAGGGCCTACAACACCTATCTACTAAGTTCAAAACATCGATAAAAAGGTGGGAAAATGACTAAAGGAGGTTTCTCGTAATGCGTACTGTAGGTCCAACTACAGTAGGGAGATCGTGGCAACGAAGACACTCAAAACAATGCTTGCGAGAAGGGATCTCCATCTTCCTCTAGATCTCCACTCTCCAAATTCTCCAAACTCACAATGTGCAAATGAATTCACTTTTACCACTTTTTACCTTTTTAAAGGATAATGGAGGGAATTATGGTGGGATTTATTATAAAAAATGGGATTTAACTAATCAAAACTGTTGAAGGAGTGAGTGTAGAATCAAATTTTGAGAGATAAATCACGTCTGACATCAAAGTATCATTGGTTTAACATTGGATCATCATCACATCACTACAACATCATCACACAATTATCGAATCCTCCACAAAACATCAAAAATCCTCATTTTTACCGATTTATCTTTCGTGGGGGCATATATCCGTCAATACTTGAAAATCAATGTCTAGGGCATCAAAATATTTTTTGAGCATCGCTATCAATTTTTCTTTGAAGCAACATGTAAACACATTACTTCAAAGAGGGGAAAAATGTATACACCTAATAACGGTCATGACCTTTAATTAATTAAATACTAGCTATTTGATTAATAATTCAACTACGTATAAATAAATTCTCAATTTATTTATATTGTTCACCCTTCTCTAAATTCTCCAAATCTAAAAATATATCTTCTAAATTAATTAAATAAACAAGGTTCCCTAAACTTGTTTTATTTAATTAATCTTTGCTAAATCCAATTAGGAATTAGAGCACATTTCTACAACTTTTTGTGCCACCTCACCAAGGTCACATGAAAATAAATAACTCTAATTTTTAATTAGAATTATCTTCAACTCATTTCAAAAAGCACATAGCTCATTTCCTCCCACACTTCCAATAATTTTTTAGCACATTACTCATTCTTCCCACACTTCCACTAATTTTGGAGCACATGACTTATTCTTCCCACACTTCCACCAATTTTGGAAGCACATGGTCTTCTCTTCCCACACTTGAATCCTCCATCCAAATGGCATGTTTCCCATTGGTCAAGAGATTCTTCCATCCAAATGGCATGTTGTCTTTGGTCAAGCAGACAACATTTTGATTCTCTTCATCTTCACCATCCATTTTTCTTATTTGAATTTGGACCGTTGATTATTGCCACCTCACTATATGCTTGGAAAAGGCTATAAATACAACCCTTGGGCCTTGTATTTTGCATCCACATTTGAAGTAAAGTTATCATGTAGGTTTATCATTGGAGCTTGGAGCATTTTGGAGTCTTATAGCTAGTTTTTACATCATGTTTTGCTTTGCATTTACATCTTAGCTTTAAATCTTGCATCATAGTTGCATTTTTATGTCCCATCTTGCATCATAGTTGCATTTTAGATTAGTTCATTTTAAGTTTGCATTTGAGCATATGTAGAATCATGCATAGAATCATATAGATCACTACCATAGTATCCACCTCCACTTTTTCATTTATCGTCAACATCATCCTTCACTCATCATAGCCTTCATCATCATTGTTTGCATATAGTTTCATGTAGGCATTTAGTTGGTTTACATGTTGAATACTAATCTCATTTCTTAAGTATCATTCTAATAGCCTTTGTGCACATAGAAATATGAGGGCCAAAAGGTTAAAAGAATCATTAAGAATAGAGGACAATGAGATGTTCTTGAAAGATTTAGTTTGTTGCAAATTAGAATAGTTTCTTTGCTTTGAATCTTTGAATATAAATCGTTTCATTAAGGTTTGTTGATACTAACTTTGAACATTTCACACACACACAACATATATTTTTTAACATCTTAGATGTGCTCTATAGGAGTAGTAGCATTTTCATATGTAAAATAGGGATTAACCTTTAGGGCTAAAGTTGGAATATCATGATGTTGTTGAAGGTTAAGAGGAATACCTCCATAAAAGGTGAAAAATATTTGTTTTCTTGGAACAACTGTAGGATAAGTATTAAATAATGTCCTATTTGTTTGGGAGGAAACATTGGTAGTAAGTGTAGAATGTGCACTTGATTGGACTCTTAAATATGGTGAAGGTTGTTTTCCAAGCTTTTTCCTTCTTGTTGAAGATAAAGGTAACTCTGAAGATTAAAAAAACTTACCTTTATAGGATTCTTTGGTCTATATCTTTGACATGAATGATCAACATGGTTTGAATCCAAGAGAGTAGAGTTTCTAGCAGGGCACTTGTAACTACAACATATGACAAAAAACAAGAATCACCAAGTTTGATACACTTACTTGGGACTGTGCATTCTCACTGTATCTTATTCTTGTGGTTGTGAGGTGGAAGTTTTGATTGTCCAAGTGATGGGTTCAAAATTTTCATAATCATGATATGGTGCTCATTGTGAGAGGACTGTCATAGTATAATTAAATGCCAAACAAAGATGATGAAAGGATAATGACCAATTTGATTAAGGCAACGACTTCACAAATGTTGAAGGGACAGTCCTAGTAAATTTGTTTTGAAGGTCAGTGATTTCAATGTTGGAAGATAGTGTTGTAGATTTTTCCATGCCATCAACTTCAGGAAACAACACAATTGGTTGAAGGAGATTCTCATTTTACACAATGTAGTTTTCCAAGCTCATTAGAAGCTACACATAAATATAACAAATTGAAATATGAACCTGAGAATGAATGCATATGAGATTATTGTTTACTTCCAAGTGGGACCCTTAGTCCTCAAGACATTATCAATGCAGTGGTATGTTTACAAGGGCAATACTTTCAACCTATAGGGACCTTGCATTATGACATGAATGGAGGAAGTTTTCTAGCAGTCTAGGGTGGTGATCTTCAAGAGTTTTGTGTCAACAGTGATTTAAATAAGCTATGTTTCATATGCCCTATATGGTTGTTAAATGCTAAGGCATGAATGGAAATTTCTTCAAGTGCTATGCAAGGCCATTGAAATCAAAGATCTGTCCTTTAATTCATTTGCACATGGTGATTGAGAACACAATGAGTAAGAAGTAAAAGAGCATTGGATCGTAGCATTGCAAAATGGTCATGAGTTATACAATGAACTTCACTGTTCTTTTGATCACAAAGGAGATCAAGATAATGACCAACATAAGGATGTGCATAGAGAATGTTCATGGAGTGCAAACTTTCTTACAAAGCAATTACCACAGCAGAGTTTGAGGTGAATTGCAGTTGCTATTTTATGCTGATATGGATATGTTCTAACCTGTAGTTAATTTTTGTAGCATAATAGATAGGCTAAATAGTTTTTCATATACCATTGTTTCTAATTCAAAATTGCTATACCTTATTCTAGGAGAAAATCAGAGGGGGAGTCTATACATAAGATGCCATTGTTTCAAATTCAAAATTGTTGGCTCTTTCACAATTGTTTGCTTCATTTATTTGATCTAAGATAGCCTGGTGTATAGAAGATGCTCTCAAAATCACAGTAAAATCTTTATTTGGGGAAGACTGTTCAAAATCTTCCCATCATAACAATGAACAAAAACATCAATCATTAATCTGAACTTTGCAAGAGTTTCATCAAATTCTACTTTTCCACTCTCTTTTCCATTCTAATTTTATTCCCAATTTCATCCATGAAGAACTTCCTTAGCCTGTAGATCCTGCTGTTAGCCATAACTTTACCGGGTGTCGAGGATGGCTTTGAGTTTTTACCCGAGAAGCAATTGACAAAATTCGGCCTTACCAGATACAATGTGTTGAAAATCTCTTTGAAGTTATTCTGGAAAAGAGTTCCAAAGAGTTTAATGTATAGTTTTGAATTAACATTTTTGCATGAATTCCATATCTTTGCAAAGATATGGAATTCATGTGAAAATGTTAATTCAAAACTGTGCATTATACTCTCTGGAACTCTTTTCTAGAATAACTTCAAAGAGCTTTTCAACACATTGTATCTGGTAAGGCCAAATTTTGTCAATTGCTTCTTGGGTAAAAACTCGAAGCCATCCTCGACACCCGGTAAAGTTATGGCTAGCAGGATCTATGGGTTGAGGAAGTTCTTCATGGATGAAATTGGGAATAAAATTAGAATGGAAAAGAGAGTGGAATAGTAGAATTTGATGAAACTCTTGCAAAGTTCATATTAATGATTGATGTTTTTGTTCATTGTTATGATGGGAATATTTTGAATAGTCTTCTTGAATAAAGGATTTTACTATGATTTTGAGAGAATCTTCTATACACCAGGCTATCTTAGATCAAATAAATGAAGCAAACAATTGTGAAAGAGCCAACAATTTTGAATTTGAAACAATGGTGTCTTATGTATAGACTCCCCTTGTGATTTGCTCCTAGAATAAGGTATAGAAATTTTGAATTAGAAACAATGGTATATTAAAAACTATTTAGCCTATCTGTTATGCTACAACAATTAACTACAGGTTAGAACATATCCATATCAGCATAAAATAGCAGGTGCAATTCACCTCAAACTCTGCTGTGGTAATTTCTTTGTAAGGAAGTTTCCACTCCGTGAAAATTCTCTGTGCACATAGCCAAAAATTTAAAGTTCTTAACCAAAGCTCCAAAAATTAGTATCTCATCATTGCATGACTCCTACTTTTGCTATGAGTATGATAGTACTTGAGCTTCTGGTGTTTCTAAACGAAACCTATAGTAGAAAAGTGTAGTCTGCATTTGAAGGAACCATCTTTGGAGCTCTTCCCTGAAATGAGGGTTGAAAAAATTAGAAGAAAAGAAATACCATAATTCTAAAGTAACAATTTGTATCAATCCAAATGTTAGCAAGTATATAATTAAAAAGACAAATCCTTACAATTGGACCTCAAATTGGACCAAGCAGATTTATGATTTTATCTTTACAATGTAGGAACTGTCTCTGTCAGAGCTTCACAACCTCAAATTGGACCAATAAATTTATGATTTTATCTTTAGAATGTAGGAACTTTCTCTGTCCAATATTCATGACCTCAAATTGGATCTGAAATTGGACAAGCAGATTTATGATTTTATCTTTAGAAAATAAGAACTTTCTCTGTCGGATATTCAGAGTGATCAACTGGGAATCCAGAGTAATCGACTAAATCCTAAGATGTAATCAAGTGGAACATAATGTTTCAATCCATTGACGTTTGTATTCCTATACTTATGTTCTACTTCTGAGCAAAAACTGATCCGATGGATATTTTTAGTGAAAATTGAAGTATTTCATTTCTCTCCAAAATCTGCACCATCAGAAAGAGTTCGATGTCCTGGTTCCAATGCAACTTGAACGGAGCGGAAAGGAGTCCGTTTGTGCAAGTTATGGCCAGTCAAACCTTTGGTCAAACTGAGATTAGGGGCATCCAAGAAGCGAAAAAAATAACGTCGTCAAAAGTTGGCGAAGTTAGCATCATCACGAAGAGCTCGTCGCAAGCTTTCCAACGCATCTCGTTTCATCAAAATTGAACACCGTAGGCGCAAGTTATTGGAGGTCAAAGTTTCAGGTTGACTTGTGGACAGAGGGTACAAGTGATGACATCATCATCCGTACAGATGACGTCAGCATGTGGTAAGAAATATGATGTGGACCAACCAGATGATGACACGTGTCAAGTCCGTACAGTCAGTACAACGTGACGTGGCAGGTGATGTGGCAGTCCGTACCTACAGTCAGCATCTGAGCCAGCAGTGATGTGTAACCATGGGCCAATCAAACACTGCCATGTGGCAGGCTATTGGCTCGACACGTGTTTCGGCCGTACAGATGACGTGGCTCCATTCTCCAAAGTGGTAGTACAGTCAGCGTGTACGTGGCGGTAGAAGTAGCATCCAGGTCAGGAATGACATGGCAGAGCATGTGTCAGGTGATGTGGATGCCGTTGTGGCCGAGTCAGTTTTTCCAGCGAATTATATTCTGCTGCGTGGCAGTTCCCCGGCGCAACATGTAACCTCAATCTTTCATCTGCGTCGGTGGTGGCAAGTTGTTTGTTTTAACAAAAATCAAATCTAGCAGACGGGCTGGAACCCGTAACTTCCACCATACCAGCTACCGCCTTCCACTGTTGCATCGTCCGCGTGCATGCAATATGTAAGGACAGAGGGTACAAGTGATGACATCATCATCTGTACAGATGACATCAGCATGTGGTACGAAATATGATGTGGACCAACCAGATGATGACACGTGTCAAGTCCGTACAGTCAGTACAACGTGACGTGGTAGGTGATGTGGCAGTCCGTACCTACAGTCAGCATCTGAGCCATCAGTGACGTGTAACCATGGGCCAATCAAACACTGCCATGTGGCAGGCTGTTGGCTCGACACGTGTTTCGGCCGTACAGATGACGTGGCTCCATTCTCCAAAGTGGCAGTACAGTCAGCATGTACGTGGCGGTAGAAGTAGCATCCAGGTCAGGAATGACATGGCAGAGCACGTGTCAGGTGACGTGGATGCCATTGTGGCCGAGTCAGTTTTTCCAGCGAATTATATTCTGCCACGTGGCAATTCCCCGGCGCAACATGTAACCTCAATCTTTCATCTGCGTCGGTGGTGGCGAGTTGTTTGTTTTAACAAAAATCAAATCTAGCGGACGGGCTGGAACCCGTAACTTCCACCATACCAGCTACCGCCTTCCACCGTTGCACCGTCCGCGTGCATGCAATATGTAAGGACAAGAGTTTTCTTTTGTTATGTTATCATTCGGTAGTTTGTTTTAAAACGTGGCCGCGGGGGTTGAACCCGCGACCACACGGCTACTAAAATGTGTATAAGCCGTTAGACCACCGAAAGGTGCTTGTATATAAAAGGACTCTGTTTTGTTTTGTTAAATGTTTATTGGCCGAGCCTAACCAAAAAGGCCCATTAGGCCAAAATTCACCTAAACCACCAAAACAATATGGGACTAAGGGACAAATTGATCATTGTACGAAATAGTCAAGGGGGTTATGTGTTGTTCCTTTGTAATTATGGAGGTTTTATCCCCATTAGGCATATTTTATGTATTTAAGGGGGTGTGAGGTGAGAGTGGAGTTAAGTATTTTTTTTCAGGTGATGCAGTCTTGAAGCTGAGGTGATACGAAAGAGAGGTACTGGAGATTTTTCAAGCCATTGTTGTACGTCGGAGCCTTGTTATGCTGCCGAACTGATGGTCTTGGTGCATCATTTGTAATTGATTTTGGAGTTAATCAGATCAGTCTCTCTATTGGAGTGGACCCGGAGACGTAGTCACGTTTGTGACGAACTCCGTTACCAATTCATTTGCACTTCTTCTCTCCTCTCTCATGTTATGATTTTCACCTTACGTTTTCAGTTTTGATACATAATTTCGTTGATGTATAAATGAATTAAGTCTTCCGCTAAGTTGATTTTATTTGAGCATTCAATACTGCAAATAGTCTAGATCCAAATATAGATAAAAAACACTCAGAAGTGTTTCAAACGGGCTCAAGGTACTCTCCAACCTGGTTATGTCACTGATAGCAATCCAAGTTTTCCTAAACTTTCCATACCCGAACGCTGCATCATAATATATTCTTCCTACACATAAAAATTCCACATATTAACCACTTCTAAATAAAACATTTAATCATCATAAAACCATAATTAATAATTCATTTCAGTTTCAGAAAGAATCTGATGTCATTTACTATAATTTTTTTTGTATAAATCACAAAAAATCCATGAATCCTCCTAAATGTAGCTTAAAAAAAGTTTACAAGATGGGTTTCAACATAAGAAGCTTTCTACTACAACTCTCAATGAATGTATTATAAGACGAAAAAAAATTCTTCACACTCAAAGTAATGCAGTCAAACATTTATTCCAAAAGTATGTTAGTAGGAGTTAACTAAAAACATAATGATTTTTTGCTTGGTTTCTTTTATCAATATGCCACATGGAAATGGAATAATCACTAACAAACCCTAACAATAAAAATTGAAGTAAAGGTTAAAGAAATGAAATTCCAATGTACTATTGTGTAATGGTGACGAAGGCACTTATATGAGCATGACCTGCATACAAATCCCTGCCATTGAATTGCCATCCATTCAAGGAGAAAATAAGCAATGTAAGGATTTGAGCAATATAAGTCCAAAGGGTTATGCTGTAACGGTAATGGAATCACCATTAGAGCACAACCAAGGAACAAATTCTTGTGACTGTAATTATGTGATCTATAACTCCATTGGTCATGTGGCACAGTTGTGCTATAATAAATATAGGACGCATTCATGTGTTACCCAAGTTTAATGTGGCTATGTTGTGATAGAAATGGAGGCACTCATATGAGCACAATTTATGTACAAATTAATCAGTCATCACAATTAGGTTTCAATCATCATTGGGTGCATTAAGGTTGACTCAAGTTTAATAGGTTACAATGTAATGATAGCATGATCCAAGCATGATTACCTCTTGCTGCAATAAAGAGCCTATAAATCTGTTTGATTCGCAGAGTGGTTGTGTTATATCAATTATGTAGTGCATTCAAGCACAACCCATGTTTAATGGGCTATTCTAGAGAGTGATCAAGATTTTATAAACCTTATGAATGTTACTTAAAAGTGTACAACTTAAACTACAAACCAAGTTTGTTACATACTTGAATGCAATCTTGGGTTACCACAGACTATAATAATGTGATATGCTAATAACCATTATGGGAAGTATTAAAGCAAGACCCATGGTATATCGGATACATTTCTCTGATTAGGTTTACATACCTTAATGATTAAACACAAGCTTCCCACACAATCTAGGATACAATCCAAGATCATACCACACCCTGTCAAGACAGCTAATTTTTGGACCCAAGATTTAAGGTTATTTTTTAATACCAACATAAGCATTGGTAAGAGAATGACTAGGGTAAAAACCCTGGGCCTCTATAGAAACGTAAACCATAACTTGATAGCAAAAAAAACCCAATACTAGTTTTTTTAAATACCCATAGAAAGAAAATGCCCAACGTCCTTTTTTTAAATACCAAGATAGTCAATAACAAAGGGTTCTCCAAACTGTTGATAGTTTATTATTACATCTTTAGAGAAACATTTTGTTTCTACAATTGTAAAGGGTTTTGGGTCCCTTCAAAACATGTTTTTCCCATATAATAAAAACAAAGGGTTCACCGAACATCAATTTTTTTTAATGCTCAGGAAAAATGATAACAAAATCAAAATTTAGAAAACTTTGTGTAATACCAAGAAAGGTTGAGACCTCATTTGTTTCTCATAATTTTTTTTATCTCGATAGTGAAAAATATCCTTGGTACCATTTTTTAAAATACCCATTTCAAGTGAAAACCCAACATCAAAATACCCAAACAACCAATAAAAAAAAATATCAAGCATCAGTTTTTAAACATACCTAAATATCCAGTAACAAAACAACCAGCATCATAAAGTTCAAATAGAAAAATAGTACTTCACGAAAACACCCAACATCAAATTTTTCAAATACCGTAAAAAAAATTAAGAATGGTTTGCTTACCTTTGAGATGATCCACAACAAAAAGCTCAAAATCCTCAAGACATACTTTAAGGTGGGGAGCTGTCTGATAGAAGGATAGATTTTTCCACATTCTAGACCCATACCTTGAAGCACTGCTGGTAGGAGATTCCTCCACTAGGAAATCCCTTCAATTACTGCTCAATATCTCCATATTCAAAACCCTTCAACCTCTGTTTGTTTTCCTAGACTATTTCTTCTAACTAAGCAGTAGTTAAAAACTACAGGAAAATGGTGGTATTATATCGTTTGATTTTTGTTAGGAATTTATTATATATATATATTTGTATGCATAGGTGTCGGCTAAAGCCTAAATTGATGGCTAGGAAGATTTTCTCTCAAAAAACAAAGTTTGATGCAAAAAACTAGTCATTTATAGCTGTGTTGCAAAAAATGAGTAGAATTTAGTCATTTTTAGTTATTGTGACTAAAAGTTTTAGTCATTTAGTCATTTATTTTCCAAATTCTACTAGTGTATGCAGGCATGAAAAACCCAGAAACTTTGAAATCCTAAAAAACATAACACTTAGTCAATTTTGGTTTCTTCAACATGTGTATTTGACTAAATAATGAAGAGGGGGAATTGTTGAACATAGGTTGTCATCGATGTCTAAGGAGGAGTAATACTAGCTGAACAATGAATGTAGTACTTGAATTATCATTATCTGTGCATTTTGAGAACAAAAAATCTGACAACTTACAATATGCTTGCAATATCATGCTTGCATCTATTTGTGTTGACAAAATTAATACAAAAATATGATCTGGAATGTTTGAGGCCAGTTACTCAGGAAAGAGAGAATTCTCTGGCAATACAATCATGTTCAACATTCCCTTTTGGATGAAAATTTTGCTTCATGGTTTAAAACAAATTTTTTTCTACATGTATTCTATCTTATTCTAGAGTTTTCAGAAGTTATGTTCAACTTGCAAAAAGTTTGAAGTAACAGAAGGTTCACTGTTCTTGTCTCTTAACCTACTAGTGTTTTGGAACTGTGCAACAACGACTAGTAGCATGCGACATTAAAAGATAGTGTTTGGAGCTAAAATAGGTCCAGGTTAAGGTTGTTGTGGAAGCACATGATATCATGTTGTCTTAGAAACAACAAATTTTCTTTAGGACCTACCCATTACACGTTTCATGTAATTTGAATTTAGGTCCACCTTATGTCATCTTGGTTAATTATGGATCCCTGTCCGACATGAGTTGATGTTAATGTACTGTCTTGTATGTAACTTAGATCTCACTTCACATGATAAGTGCGTGAGTGTGTGTATGGTGCAAATTTATTTGAGCAAGCTAAATTCAAGTTTTGTAATGGGAGTTCCATCTCTCAATTAGTGTGCACCATCATCAGAAGATCACAAAGAGTGTAGGTGAGTGTCTAAAGCAATTTCAGATCTTATGTAAGCTATGTAATCAACATTAAAGATCTGCAAGCTTTATCTTTGTAATCCAGTAGGACTGGTGTTCTACTCATTGAGTTGGTGCTCATATATTTGTATTAGGGATTGGCGTCTTCAATAGGTTGGTTCTTACAAATTCAATTGGGGATTGGTGTCTCTAGTAGTTTGGTGCCTACTCCATATTGTAAATTCCCTTATCATATTCCTACTTTGTGAGGCTATATTTGGACAATAGATCCAAGCATCTATTCTCACCATGGTTTTTCCCTTCTTGGGTTTCCACTTATATCTGGTGTTCTTATGTGTGAAAGTGTGCTTATGTGGTTGCTTGATTATTAGTAGTTGTTTGATAAGAGTTTCATAATTAGATATATGTGTTGAAGTAAAGAGTTTTAAATTGATTTGATCTACTGATTCACCCCGCCTCTTAATAGGCTGTGTGCAAAACATCTATAAGCATGATATTAAGCAAGATGGTCCATTTAGAATCACTTAGATTGATTATCAACAAAGTGTGGCTAGAGCCAAATGAACACTTATGAAGCAAAACAAAGCAACAATGAGATACATTAAATTAGGATACCAACATATTCTCCATATAGTTTCTTTACTATGGGATATTGATTGGGATTCTACTATTATCAGTGAGCCTCATCCAATAGGTAGGGATTTCTCAATCACCTTTTCATTATAGTAATAAAAAAAATAGTTATGTTGTCCATAGAGTGATCATTTGGTACTAAGCAGTCAAGTCTACCAAGAGGTTGGTTCTAGATATTTTCCTTGTTATAGGAAGGTTCCAGAACCTTTCCATATTCATGCATGGTTTTTGTACTTTCTCTAAATTACACCCCTTAACTAATGGGAGTGATATCCTACAATGGTACCTTATTCTAACCTCATGTTCATCTAGGAAATATACCCAAAATTCTTCAATAGTAGGTATATGAACAAAAAATTTACCCAATCAAGCATTCAATTCTTCTAATGGAATCAAACCTATCTCTTGGATCATACAAATTTATTTTCAAATATGCCATGTCAATCTAAAAAATATTATCACTTTGAATACTAGAGCATGAATATTCACCTACTTGGATAGAGACAAAGATCCTAGCCTTATGCTTATTGATGATTGTGTGCATGAAAATTGTGCCAATGTGAATGATTTAAACACTAAAAACCAAAAAACATGAAGATAAAAAAAAAAAAAAACACTCAAGATTGGGAAAAAATAAGTAAAGAAACATTTATTTTAATAAAATTAAACTATAACAAACTCCTTGTTGAGTAGGTGTACTCGTGATAGTCGATTGAATGTGTGCTTACTAATGATTTTAGTAGCATAATGATGCTCCAAGTGAAAGTGAGTGATGAAAAATGGCTAAGTGTTGGATATATATGATAGAGGGGAGATAGAAATGGATGGTTGAGATTCTTGATGGAGATCAAGGGTGGAGGATGATTTGGTCCTCTCACCTCATGGGGTGGTGCTAAATGACACCATGAGGTGAGTTGAGAGGGAGATGATACTTTAGAGCATGAGAGGAGATATTTCCATAAAGGCGATGTTTTTCCTCACACTTCAAAAGGATGAGGGTGAGAGGAATAAAACAATTAAAATTTTATTTGGTGTACTTTGAGGGGATAATACCCATGTGCTTGATTTGATGGGGATGGTTGATCTCACTTAATCAATGATTAGGTATGTGCAAATGATTATGGGGTAGGTTAGGAATAGCTTAAAGAGGCTAATTAATAGTGATGGAGGATGAGAGATGTGAGAGGGTAAATTAAATAACTAGAAATTATTTATTTAATTTATGAGAGAGAAGGGGTAAGATAGAATGGCCATAGATAAATAATTAAATTTAGTTATTTACTTTAGGATTTAGGGGTGATATAAGGGATTAAATTCAATGAATGTTAGGATAGTGAATATTAGTTAAATAATAGGAATATTATTTAATTAATATAAAGGTTAATAAATTGGATGAATTAGGGATAAATTTACCAAATAAAAGTGGTCAATTTTAGGCATCTACAATGATCAATCTTTGGATTTCCACTACATACCTACAAATCCCTTGTAAAATGATCTTGTTTTTTGGTTATCTTTTCAACTTGTAAGGTGCTTTGGGAAATCCACCTCTTCTAATATAGGGGAAGGACTTGAACTACATGGATCAATTCCCTAAGCTAGCCATAACCTTAGTTGCATCATAAGACAAACCTTTTTACATAATCATTCTCCAAGCATTTGATTATAGTGAAAGTGAAAACATCATTAACTCTACTGTAATATCTCTAGCTTTCCTTCAACTCTAGGTAGGGATAATGATCATAAAAATTTGTTTCACCCAATTGTTTTGTGCCAACCTAATTAGGCCTTAGAAAACTGGGTTAAAAATTTAGGAGGTATAAAAATAAGAAGTCATATGGAATCTGTTAGTTTCTAGTATCTATCAGAGCTAGTCATGGATTTTATCACTAATGAGAGTAGGCTAGTTTATCTTCTCATTGTAAATATGTAAGATAGAAGTTCCTAACATTAAATAGCCCAGTCACTCTACTCAGAAGAGTGATGTAATCTTTAGGATCTTGAAATTTATTTTTATGGACCACCTTAGCCATTTTAACTATGGATTTCCTTCCATTAAAAAAATGATTTACAAATTTGGTAGCTTGTGTAGTGTAGATTTCATAGTACCTCATTACCTCTTTCATGCTTATCTTTTCACATTGTGCATAAATAGGGAGACCAAATACTCTCTCAATGACCTTTGAGTTGATATCTAGTATATTTTGACCTAAAAAATTAAAAACCTTCCTTTGCATATGGTTATATGATTTGGCATGCCAAAATCAATTCTAGAGATTGTAGGGAGACATGAAAAGTATTAGCTTGTACTAACCTATACTTAGCCATGCATTGGGCCATAAAATTCCTCTCATTCAACATTTACCCTCTATGAGAATTCTTGGACATTTACATGCCCAAGGTCTATATCTCCAATGTTAGTCTAATGGGAGTACATCTTGGAAGAAATATAATAGCCTTTGTACTCATACTTCATCTCTCTATGGGGTTCTTAGCCTTCTTGCATATGTACTACCAAACACACATGAAATAATTAGTCTATTTTCAACAAGGGAAGTTTGATTTAATTTGGGTCAATGATCTTGATTAATTTATTTATAGCCCATAAATATTTGTGTCATTTAAAAAAGAAACTAAGATTAGGATGTAGGAAACATACAAGCTCAAAAGTGCATAGTCATCATTTAAAGGACCACTGACAGGTTGTCATTAGGTCCTATCACTTTCGTTGAAAAATGCATCAAATGTATCGATCAAGTAGTGTTCAGAGGCTATATGCAATAGGAAACATCTTGACTAACTCAGATTTTTTGAATGCTTGGAATAGTTGAAAACAAAACTTAACTAAAATTCCATTAAACTAGGAAGCGTAAAATTGTGTAAGTTAAAAAACATGAAATTATTAAGCTAGAAAGCACAAAATGATTAAACTAAAAAGAGTAAAGTGGTTAAACTAGAAAGCATGAAATGATTAAACTAAAAAGAATGTAAATTAATGAGAAATAAATGCTTGCAATGAAACCATAACAACCATCAACTAACATCTAACTGTTAACAAAAAAAACTTAACAACCTACAATTGATGACTAGAGTGGGTGCTTTGAACTTTTAGATAAACATGATTAAAGATTACAAACTCAAACTACAACCTCTAGGAATAACTGAACAGATCTCAACACATACAAATCACATTCATTCACATTTATCATTTACATAATAAAAACAACAGAATTGAAAATGAAAATACTTATCTATCTATTCTATGATTCCCTTAAGTGGCCAACTCTCGATACTACTACGCTTAACTTAGATCACATGAACTTCTGTTTCTTCAAGATTAATCCATCCAAGATAATTCCATCACACAATAATAATAGCTCAAAATAAGACTGGAAAATATTATTTTATTCATATCAGGAAAAGTATAACACAGTTCAAGAGCACATTATGACAGCATAACGATATCTAGTCTGCATTATTTCTGGTGGTTACATATTTATACAAAACTACTAACAAAATCCTAGATTTCAGATGGTGAAGATCACCACTAAAAAAGTCTTCAAAAAAAATCATCTAACCAACAGACTTAAGTCCTTAACATAAAGCATTTAAAAGGCTTGGAGTGAGCCATAAAGTCTTTAAACATAAAGTAACATAAAGCATTTAAAAGACTCAGTCCACTATGCACTCCTGAAATTCTGGCACCTAGACTTTCAATGCTTGTCTTCAACTACTTTGAAGTCTGTTGTAAATCCACTCAGCTGAGCATAATGACTGACTGTGCATAATGACCTGTAAAATACTAAAAACTATACCATTATGTTAGTGCTGGTCAGCTTATTTCAATCAATTTTAGGAAATAAAGATTATACATTTTCTCACAAAAAGTAAATAATTACTAATCCTAAAGATAAACAATTGGTAGGGTAAAAGCAATTGGGAGAAATATAGGAAGGGTATTGGGCTATTTATATACATGAGGTTATTTATACCTCATCAACCACCATACAACTGAAAAAACAATCCTATAATATAAGAAAATAAATTATATTTAAGAAGTGTTGGGGTTCATGGATTAGGGATACCCTTCGATAGGTACTCCAAAAAGGGGAAGCTCAACCATGCGAAGAGTAAAACAATATGAATGTATTAGGGTTAGAATTTAGATATACCACTAAGCAAGTACTCAAAAAGAAGGATGTCAAAAGGATGACTCTGAAAGGATACAATGATGAATTCTATTGGGGTTGAACTTTATAGAAACACTTAATTGGGTATCAACATAAGAAAATCTTGAAACTTAGACATTGAAAAGAAAACAACAATGAACTTTCTTGGGGTTGGACTTCAAAGTTACCCTTAACTAGTTACCAAGATAAGGAAATCCTGAAAGTTTGACTCCAAAAATTTTGAATTTTTTTCTAAGTATGAGAGTCAACTAAGGCTTCACAAAGATGATGTCAACATGATGTCAATATTATATTACTATATAGTATCGATAAATTGATGACATAGCCACGATGTCAATAGAAATATTCATAGTGAGGAACTTTGACAAAAATAATACTACAGTGATATTAGCACTGGGGTTTTAGCGAAACCATTTTAGTCATGCCAAAAATACCAAGCCTAAAAGATGACATTAAAATGATTTTAGCAAGAGAAACAATCCTAAACTTGGGAAATAATATTTTTCAAAGGGAAAAAATGAAAGAATAACTAGGGAATGAAGAAAAATTAACAAAAATGCAAAAAAAATATAAAAACTATAAGGGGAAAACAATAAAAAATAAAAGAAATGGAAAAACCTAATTATACAAAAGAAAAAATCAAGGAAAAACATAAGAACACAAATAACAATCACCAAAAAGTATCAGTTAAAAATCCGACTTGTAAAATGATAAAGATAATCACAAAGAAAATGATGGGAACTCCCAACCACACACAACCAACACATGACCAAAGAAAACTAGGTATGAAGTCAATGACAATGGTTAGGTATAATCTAGTTGACAACATGAAAATATTTTTGACAATGTGAATAGCACACCATGAAGGAATGAGCAAGAGATAAACAAGGAAAATGAAATATAAAAAAGAAAGAAAAATACAACAAAAGGGGGGAAATATATGCAAGAATTTTACCATTAATGCAGACTTGAAGGGTAGTTTGAGGTGATGTCCCAAATTGGGAAATAGAGTTTTGGAGATGTTTCCTTGGTTGTTTAAGAATGATGAACACTTAAAGTTTGATAATATGAAATATTGGTATTTACAAGTTTAGTCTTCCAAAATGAATTTGGGGTTTCAAAGTTTCCTTTATAGTCATGCTAATATGACTACTCGAAAATTTTGATAAAGGAAAAATTCCCAAAAAATAAAGAAAAAGACAAGTAAATAAAAACAATCACAATGAAACCAAAAGAAAACAAAAAGAGGAAAAATAAAAGGTGGGGTCCCTATTTTGCTAATGAAAAATATGGGGTGTGTGCCTAAGACACAACAAGACATACATGTTCCAAGTTTTGGGGGTCTCCACTTGTATTTATTGATACTACCTCTAATATATAGTCTTTCAAGAGATATCACACATTCTTGAGTAGGGTGTTTTTATATGAGAGGAGTATATTTTGTTGATTATGAACCACATTTGGGATCTTATCACCCTTCTTAAAGGAAGGAAAATTGTTCACGTAAGTGGATCTATTAAGACAAAATTCATAATATATTGGTTAGTGGATAAGCATAACACATGGTTAGTTATAAGGGGGTTTTCATGGATTCTTAGTGTTGATTATTTTTAGTCCTTTTCACCTATTACAAAGATTAATTCCATTCAAATCACACTTCCTATCATAAAAGCACATCAATGGGAGATTAACCTAATGGATATATGAAGATTATTTTTCTTAACAAAGACCTTGAAGAGGAGATACACATGGCTCAACAATAGGGATTTATTTATGATTCTTCTTTGGTTTATAAACTTCTATCTATACCTCAAATTGACCCATGAAGCTTTGTATACTAGGATCTAGATTATTTTCTTCTCAAATTGCCTCCCTCTCCCTTACCCTATATGTACTTTTCCTCCTATGTTGATTTGGTACACTTTTATCATTCATGTAGCTTCATTCTTTTGAGCTCTCTTAATGCTATTTTATTTCTTGAGAATCTGCATTATTCTCTTGGAGACTAACTTTGTCATGCTATTTTTATAATTAATAACATGAATTTTTTTCCTGGCCCAAGCCAAGTGAGCCAAAAATGAGAGAAAACATCCCTAACATGAACATACTGCATTAAAGTGAATATTTCAAATATGTGAGCTCAATAGCCCAACAAGGGCACAAATCCCATGAGCACACTAACCCAATAAAGGTTTGGAGCACAAAGACATGGGAATTAATGCAAACAACTTTAACCTAAAGGTTCAAGCCTATGAGCTCACTGGATCAACAAGGGAACAATAATTGAAACCTTGGTGGCTATAACAACAATGCTACAATTTAACCATCACACTATGCCATGAATGGAGAAAATTGTAATCTTACTTTAATTTCATGTATCATTTAAATTTATAATTTTATTATATCTATTTATTACAGTAGTTTCTAAGTTTTCATCTATCTTATATATTTTAACAATAAGTAGGTGTATTAAAAAAAAATTAAAATGTAATTCACAATTCATGATTTATATTTCACAAAGTTGTAATTTTCACTTCATAATTTCACATGGTCAGAAGCCAATTTCCAAGTTTGACTTTATTAAATTTAGAAAAATTTAAAATACATAATTAGTTAAATCAATTAGTTGGTGAGAATACAAAATCATAATGTCTAGTCGTATGTGATGGGAATTTAAAAATGTAGGGTGATGCCATTGATGGATATCCAAAAATTTGTGTTCATATTTATAAGTGAATAAAGTAATCGAAGATTTTGAATATGAAAAATATTTCATTTCTTTGAACTCAATATTTTCCAAGTGCAATTCATATGTAGGTTCACAATTTAACAAATCAAACACTCTAGTTTTACTTGGGAGAAAAATGGAACCCAAGTGCAAATTTAGAAAATTATAAATTATATTTAAACTTCCCATTTTGTCAATTTATATTGGGGAGGTGTGAAGGTTAAGTGTAATTATTAAATTACACTCTATCCCCAAAACTTTGCCACAATGCAAAAGTAAAAGGTTGAAAAGGATAAAAGATAAGGCTTTTATTTAAATTGGTAAAAAGCTAGACTTTGCATGAAATTAAGAAAATATTCTAAATTGTACACAAAGTTCCATTTCCAACACACTATGAAAGCAAAAGGTTAAAATTAAAAATTATACGTTAGTTGGTAGAACTTTGGGACCTCAATGCAACTATTACAAAAATTGAAAAATATATTTTGAATTTAGCTTCTTGTGTACTAAAAATTTAAGAGGCTAAAGTCTCATTTATTTTGTTAAAATAGTGGAACTTTATGCAATGTTACACATTGCAAACATAAATAGTTTCTTAGTGTATAGAGAAAAGTAATATCACTTTTCAAAGGAAATGGAAAACAATTCTAATTAGATGTTACAACTACATATTCCCTAACTACTATACTAGCATGTAGAATGTGGAAGTATAGACAAGA
This sequence comes from Sequoia sempervirens, assembly GCA_007258455.2. NCBI lineage: Eukaryota > Viridiplantae > Streptophyta > Pinopsida > Cupressales > Cupressaceae > Sequoia > Sequoia sempervirens. Next base: position 1,163,776,100 of record VDFB02271358.1, read on the forward strand.
TACTTGAATCTTTGTTCACATGAAGTGTATGATTACTATGTATATACAAATAGATTTTTTGAAAAGACTTTAAGAAATTTCAAGTTCAAATACAATTGGAAGGTGTAAATCCATATTCTATAACCTTTTCCTACATCCTCCCCTCAAGCTATTGTTACAAGGTATTCACCAATGCATCTATTGAAAAGGCTATATGTATATTTCTAGCATCTTCCTACTTGCCTCTTTAAACTCCTAGCAAGGCATAAAGGATAGAAGAATCCAATCAAATGTTATTACTACATACTCAATCCTTTGCTAGTATTATCTCTTCCCATGTCATGATGGTAAACTTTGTAAATTATGATTACAATGCACATGTATATGGTTTGTTGCACAAGCTTTAAAAATTTTATACTAACATAATTAACATTTAAATCCAATTTTTAGGATGGGTGTAATCTTGTGTTCTGATCTGGTGTGGTGTGGGTGTGACGGGCTCCTCCCGTCTGGATTTTGTGATTGTGCCAAGGAATGTGCGAAGTAGTGGTGGTTTAAGGATATGATGGAAGGGGATACATATCCCCTCGGAAACTCCCTAAATTTCCTAGCCTCTAGAGGCATGTCTAAACAACCCATCAAATATTTCAGGGACATCGTTGCAGGCGAGCGCGAGTGGCTTCCTCAAGGTAGAAAATTTATGGCCAATTTGGTGGATTTTTTGTTGGAAGATGGAGAAGTGGGACAAGGTAAGAAATCCTCGTCTCCCCTCTTGAAGTCTGTCTTGGTTCCAAATGAGGCATTAGATAATGCTATTTCTGAGGAAGATGCAAAACTTTCAAAGACTGCAATTTTCTTTGCGGCCGTGGATCTTGGTAGGGTCCCGGCTAGGAAGTATATGGATGAATGGTTTAAATTTTTTTGGGAAAATAAATTAGGGTTTCATTTCTACTATTGTTGAATGGTTCAAAAAGGCTTATTTATGAATTTTTTTAATAACCCTAAATCTCAACAAGAAATTGTCAATAAGGAATTCTGGAGTATTGGGAGAATAAATTTTCAAGCCTTGGCATGGCATCCAGAGGAATTGGAAGAGGAGGTGTTGGCCTTGTCCATCCGCCACTGGTTGGTTATCAAACACGTCCCCCCTCAACTTTGTAAATTTGTTCCTTTGATGCTTGAGCCATATGGAAAAGTTTTGAGAACTGATGAGACTACGTCTCCTCTCCCCCATTAAGATGTGAGGGTTTTGGTCTCCTTAACCTCGGGAATGGATCTTCTGTAGATCCTTGAAATTAAACTTAAATCTAGAATCATAACCTATGCTTTGGAAACCCTCGGTGGTCTTAATGCTTGTTATCTCTTTCATAGAGAGGGGCATATTAGAAGGAACTTTCCGTTAATAAAGAATAAGAATATCAAAATTTTTGCCTATGGTAGCAACAATGTTAATAAACAGCCCCCGCCAGAGAATGGAAGGGATGAAAATTGTTCGGGGAGGACTGAGGATTGTGGCCTCTACTCGAGGATAGATAACCAGAATAAAAAAGGCACTTTTTCAAAAGAAGACACCACCTGGAATAAGGAAAACATGGCTTCTTTAATTTAGGAATTGAACACATCCTTGGTTAACAATTACACAGAGGGGTTAGACACTAACAACATAATGGAATTTAATTCACCTTCCCATCAAGAAGAAGAACCTCCTAAAAATGGAAAACTTAATGCGCAACAATTGGCACTATAAAAAATTAGGCAAATGAAGCGGCCTGAAGAAAGAAATACTAACTCAGTAAAAGAGATCTACTCCTTTAATGATAAATACTTCAAAGAAATGGATATTGCTGGTGTAATAGAGGAAATACAAACAATGGGATATCATGAGAATGTAAGGGACTTGATCCCCGAAAAGCTAGGGGTATGCCCCACTAAACTTATTGACAATCCAGAGTCTTTGAACTTTGGCAGAGAGACTAACAAGGTAGAATTATCCCAGCCTGTGGGGGTTGTGATAGATTTGAGACCAAATTTGGATTGCAACACCGTTGCTTTTGTAACTAGGAATGAAAAGGTTGATGAAATCCAAGTTCCAAATCTAGCATTGGTAGCTCTTAACTCCCTTGATGGGGTGATCAATTCGGATGGGTTTGCCTCCCAATCGGGCATGGATTCTGTAGATGACCTAGGGATTCTCTCTACTAGGGAAACCACTGATGGGGAAGGAGTTCCTATTGAGGTGCTAGTTAAAAAAACTAGGATATACATAAAGAAGAAAGGAATGGATGGTTCAAAGATGCAGGAGGAGAGGGATAATAATCACCTTTTGAAAGATAAAATAAAGAAACTTAGTGGGGTGATCCTTCCACCCAATGCAAAAAGAATTGAGGCAGAAAATAAACTACCTAAAATGTTTTGATAACTTTAGGTGTGATAAAGGCCCCTTAATTAATGAAAAAAAGAATGGAAGTTAACTGTCTTTCTTGGAATGTAAGGGGTCTTGAGACCTCTGATAGAAAAAATATGGTCAGGAGACTGGTTGCACAAAAAAAGGAGAAAGATTTTGTGCTCTTGCAAGAAGTTAAATCCATTGACTTTGCCTTGGAGAGTAGCCTGAAGGAAATCATATTGGATGCTTTCCAACTTGTTACCAAACATGAAAAGGGTACGGGTGGGGCTGTTATTCTAATGGACAACAACTGGAATCAATATGTGGTAAGTTCTGGAGTTTCTCCTTGCAACTAGGCTATTTGGGAAATTTTGAAGAAGAAAGAGGATTGCTTTGGTATTTGTTCGGTATATGTACCTAATGACTACAAAGGCAGGGTTTTGCTCTGGAAATGGATGTTCAATCTTCAAGACATTCCTTGGATTATAGGGGTGATTTTAATTTTGTTGAAAAAGAGGAAGAAAAATATGGGGGAGTGGGTCATGATTGGAAAGAATCTGAGAAATTTCATTGGTTGAGGGTAAAATCCAACCTAAATCTTGAAGATCCCATTGAAGGCCAAAAGAAAGATTGTAAAGATATATGGTTCACTTGGTCTAATTATTAGAAAAGAGGAAGAAGAGTTCTTTGCAGACTTGATAGGTTTTATATTAATAGGGCCTTCTTCTTGGCTGCTCTAATCAAAGATGGTTGCAAGGTGGAGGTTACCTCATATTCTCTCTCTGCTCATCATCCAATAAGGGCTAAGTTTATGCTTAAGAATAGATTAACATCAAATGCAGGCTCCAAAAATGGATTTTGTCTTAACACCAATCTTCTTAAAGATGAAGATTGCAGAAAGGCCATTACCTCTCTCAGATCTATCAATAAGTAGTTGCATAAGCCTTTATCACCCATTGAGCAGTGGGACCTAAATGTTCAAGGATGGAAGATTCTTTTCCAGACTATAGGGATAAATAAGGCCAAGGATAGGAGAAAAAAAGAGACACTCTTAAAGGACAATCTTTTCCATGTAGAATCATAAGTCCAAAATAGCCCTGATGATAACTCCCTACTTGATAAACTTACTGTTGCTAGAGATAATCTTAGGAGATTTAAAACCAACAAGGTTAAAGGACTGAAAATTAGAGCCAAAATGAATTGGATTGAAAATGGAGACAAGGGGACAAAATTCTTCTTTAGATATCTAAAGGAGAAGCAGGCTAGAGAATTGATTGATCAGATCAATGTAAATAGCAACATTCTAGTGAAACAAGATGAAATAAGAGAGCAATTTTTCCTCTTCTATCAACGCCTCTTCACCTCTGAAGGGGGTAATGAGTCCCACTTTCAGGTTAGGGATTCTATCAAGAGGATCATGCCTAAGCAGATTAATAAGGAGATAGTTATAGAGCTTGAGAGAGAAATCTCTAAGGAGGATATAAGGAGAGCCATTCTCTCCCTCAAAAATGACAAATCTCCAAGACCTAATGGTCTCCCTGCAAAATTTTACAAAGCCTTCATAGACTGGGTAAGTGATGATCTGTATTTGGTTTATAAAGAGGCCTTTGAGAAAGGCTCCCTTGGAAAAAATATAAACAAAGGAATCATTAAGTTGATTCCTAAAGAGGGGGACAAAACCCTTGTTAAGAATTGGAGGCCCATTACACTTTTGAATGTCTCTTATAAAATATTGGCCAAAGCACTGGCTAGTATCCTTCCCAATATCATCAATTCAACTCAAACTGGATTCATTAAGGGGAGATATATCTTGGAAAATCTTGTGACAAGCTGGGAGGCCATGAATTGGGCCAAGAATTTAGGACAAGATGCAACAATGTTTTTGTTAGACTTTGAAAAAGCCTATGATAGGATTGAATGGGATTTTGTGCTTATGGTACTAGAGGCTTTTGGATTTCCAAGGACTTTTTTCTCTATAGTTAAGACTTTATTCTAGGATGCTTATGCTCAAGTTGATGTCAATGGAGCTCTTTCACATGAGATCCTACTTGGGAGATCAATAAGGAAAGGTTTCCCTCTTGCACTTGCCCTGTTTGTTATCGCCTCCAATGCACTTCATTATGTCTTAAGGGATAGCATAGTGGTCCCAAGGGTAAGAGGTATCAGATTGCCGAACTTGAATGAGCTCATCAACCTTCAATTTGTTGATGATACTTCTATCCTTTTGTAGCTTGATGAGGATAACTTTGTAGTTCTAATGAGGAAGCTTGAGACCTTTTGTCTTGCTTCAGGGGAAAAAGTTTCCCTTGCAAAATCCTGCCTTCTTGGTTGGAAAGATAAGCCCCCTGATTGGGTCAGCAGGTATGGAATTCTATGGGGGGGTCCCCAGAAACTGGTGAGATATCTTGGTATCCCATTTGTTGTTGAGCCTAATCTTAAAGAAATGTGGTGTTGGATTAGAGATAAGATAGAGAAGAAATTAACAAAGTGGAACAAACAATATCTCTCTTTTGTTGGGAGATTCCAGATCTATCAAAAAGTTTTGTCCTCCTATAGCATTTACTTTGCCTCTGTGTGGTTTTTTTGCTCTTACCAAATTAATGCTACTAAAAAAAGAATAATAGAATTTATTTGGTATGATGGTAAAGGGAAAAGGAAACAAAATTTTGTCAAATGGGAATGGTGCACCATTTCTAAGGTGCGAGGCGATCCAGGATTAAAAGATCTGAGGATTCAAGGCATTGCCTTGGCAACCAAATGGGTGATTGGTGCCTTGGACGGGGAGGAACCATGAAAAGTTCTAATCAAATATAACATTGCCAATGTTGTTCCTAAGCATGCTAAATTATAGAAGCTCCTTCCTTTCAGTGATATTCTTAGTAGTGAGTGCCCTATGTCACCTGTAGGATCCAATGTGTTTAGAACCATATGGAAGGCTTGGGAAATTATGTAAAAGAACCTATCCAACTGCCACTTCACCAAGGGTGATAATAAGGTTATCCTTTCCAATAATCTATTTGGTGGAATTTGAAACATAGAGGAAAGCCTTTAGCTCTAATTCAAGGTTGTACTGCTAAAAGTTGGGCTAAAAAAGGGATTCTTTGTTTTAGTAATCTTTTGAAGAATGGAAGGTTGAAGGATTGGAATGATCTAAGTTCATAATTTAACATCCCTCAAAGTAACTAGAGAACATACACTATGTTGAGAGAGGCCTGTAGCCATTTCAAATTTCCAGTTGAAACTAAAAATGATCCTTTCCAATATAAAAAATTTCTTTGGCAAAATGGTAACAAAATAATGAATGTTAAAGTTAAAGAAATTTATACAATGTTAACTGAACAGGTGGACATAATAGAACACATGAATAAATCCTGGCAAATGAATATGAACAAAGATCAATGGCAAAAAAAATTCTTGAAAAACTGGCAGAAAGAATTGGAGGCCAAAAAGGCCTATTTTAGATGGCTCTTGATCTTACAGAAGCTCCGTTTTAAAAGTAAAACGAATGGTATTGATGTCTGCTCTTTATGTAGAAAGCCTAAATCATTATCTCATATATTCTTGGATTGCATTTTTGCTAACAAAATTTGGAATATGTTCTGCATATCTCATAATGTATGGGGGAATAATGGGGGTATATCCCCTGAAAATATACTCTTTATTCAAAAATACAAAATAAGCAAAACTGGTGCTTTATTCTGGCATATCCTTTGATTTGAAATTTTGTGGGAAATTTGGAAAGCTCAGAATGAAGACCGATTCCAAGGAAGGAGGAGATTGTTTACTGAGTCCTATAAGGGACTCATTTTTTATAATGTTGTTATGTAGGTTTTCATCATCGTAGAGCCATTGAAGGACAAATTCTGGAAGTATTTTGAAAAAAGAGAAATCACTATTGATATTTTGGAAGCTAGATATGGTCATATGTGGTAGGAAGGCCACCCTGGGGCAGAGGTATTCTTAAGGGCTCTACAAGCCTTTAGAGAAGAACTAAAAGAAGAGCAGAAGACTAATCCTGGTTTGAACAAAGGCAAAGAGGTGGTTATTGTGCTAATGGAACAACAGAGGAACATAGTCCCCGGTATGTCAGTTGAGGAGGTAAATGCAGCTGAGGCACTGGTGGCTCTTGGAGAATCTGATAGTTTGGTTCAGTTGGGTTAAAATCCAGAAAGTGATATCCTTTTTGTCTTTTGGTTTCTTTGTACATAGGGCTGATATATAAGTTGGTCTCTCTTTTGATGCATTTATGTAATTACAACTTTCTGAACTTGATGTATATTTTTTTGGGGTGGTACTTGAAATAGGTACTCTAAGGTTGTATTTTCCTTTGTTTCAAGGTCTAGGCTGGGTTTGTATATCTTGTATTCTGGGGTGTAGGTTGCGTTTGTTTTTGCAGGGCCTCCTAACAACACACTGTTGATACTCTTTCTCTGATATACTGTGTAATGATCTCTTTATATTTAATATAAAAAAATCTAATTTCCATGATCTTTTCTAGTATTTACCACACCCTAGTAGGTATCAAAACTAAGTATTATGCCCTTTAATAACATCCTTTTTGCCTATTTCAAAATAACACTTTGGAACAAGGTATGCACATCCATCAAAGAATAATGGAATCAAAATTTTTGTTAGAGGTTCAAGTTGCAAGTGCCTTGCTAGACATGTATAGAACATATAAAAATAGAGCTAACTCCCACAATTTTTTTGATGAAATAACTTACGGAGAATGCTAATATATAAATTTTTCATGTGAATTATTCAACCAAATGCCATGACAACTACTCACATGTCAAATTTGAACGGAGATATATCATTTATATAAACACTCGTTTCTAATGTTTCTAATGAAATATTTATATTGCTCATTTTTAAGTATTCATAATTTTTTATTTTCAAAACATTTGTAAACTTGAGAAGAGAAGTTGAATGTTTATGTGAGAGAGGGAATTTTTTCCTTATAAATTGTAAAACCTTGTCATTGTAAGAAAATATTATTTTTCCTTTATACACAATATTATACAATGATTGTAATATTTTGCATGTTCTCATTTTTATAAGGAATAAGAAGAAATTTGTAAAAAGTTGTGTGATTGATTCTTTATTATTTTTATGCTGTAACTCTTATGTTCATTAAGATACTTATTTCTCCTAGTTTCCTTGTCACTTTGTTTAGATTGAAAACTATTAAAAGTTAAATATATTTCAATGATGTATGTATCAATCAATCAAAAAAGAAATCTATTCATTTTTGCATATCCAATTTTACTTGTTTTTCTTATAAATTATTGAACAATCCTAGATGGTCCCTTATGTTGAGTCCATCGAGGTTTCTCCATGCTTTCCCTTGGTTTTTTTATGCCTTTTTGTACATTCTAGTAAAAAGTACTAAAAAATCTATGAATGCCTCATCATACAAGGGAGTTTCCCCTTGCAAATGCAAATGCAAATTTCCCATTGAATTGAAATCATCTGCTTTTGTCTATTGTGTGAGTCACATTGGTTTTTTATTAAAATCATAGTGAAAAGTTTACTTTCTAACAAGACATAACTATAATTTGATCTTACTAACATGACACGATCATTTAGGGATTATATATGACTTGGATTGAGGTTGTGCTTATATTTCAAATTTTATGACTTCAAGGAGTAAGTCTAATTTAAGGGGAGTGATATATAATTCCTAAACATTTTGATCCTAGTTGCACTTCATATGGTTGATAACTTTGATAATTCTAGCTAATTGTAGAACTTTCCATGTAATATTTTAACTTTTAATTCATGAATCTCACAATGATCATATTTAATATTATATTTTAGTATGCATTTATTTAACTTGAAATATAATGTTAACTAGTTATCTTTCTTATTTTTGGGTTGAATGTGGATAAATATACCAAAACCTTAATAGTAGTAATTAATCTAGATATCATGTGTGTGGTAGATATTTATATTATTATATAATTATTATATTCTAATGAATTTAGATTAATTATTTGATTACCTTCCTTGAGAATGAAATTGCTTATGGTTGTGATCATAGAATAATTAATTTTTGAAGTGACCTAAATGTTTAGGCTAGTGATGGTTTGGTTTCCCATACAATACTTTATAATTTTTATCACATTTCAAGAATCTACATATTTATTTGTTTTTCATAAGAGATTGTACACTAATTTAGTGAACTAAATTAACCTCACATAATGTTATTACTAACTTTTATGTAGGAAAGATTCTTGGTAAGTGAATTTAGCTACATTAAGGATGCATGGCAATTGGATAGGTATAATATACTAGCAAATAATTATATAAGTAAATCAAATAATATGAAGCTATAGCATTGCTAACCCTAGTATGGAGTAGATAGTGAACCCCACAGCTCCTAGAAATCACCTACAACCAAAAAATCTATTACCAAGAGAGATCAAAGCAATTGATTTGCTATGCAACCATAAAAAAATGATTAATCCATAAAAATAACTGTTTGTACATTGAATTATCTTTCTACCTATATACCTCTCCCCCTCTCTACCTCTCTATATATATCATTTCCTATCTCTATCTTTATCTTTCTATCTCTCCATCTCTCTCTCTATATATCTCCTCTTCCTCTCTCCATCCATCTCTACCTCTCTTTCCCTCTTTATATACTTATCTCTCCATCTCTCTCCTCTCTCTCTCTATATTTCTTCCTCTCTCTCTTCCCCATTTCTCTCCCCGCCTCATTCTCTCGTGCTCACATTATGCCTTGGATGGACCAAAAAGTGGTTGTGGCTAATTTTTGGTCCCCCATCTTTTTGCACAAGTCCTATTATATTATTTTAGTTTCAATTTTTTAACAATAGTACACTTCTTTTGAAAAATAACAAATTCAACACGTTTCAACAACAAGTAATCATCATTTACAAAGAAATAACTACGAAATAGATCAAACAATCATCATTTACAAAGAAACAACTACGAAATAGATCAAGCAATCATTAAACAAGGACACACATTTAACTATCAATTTCATTTAGAAAATTAGCAAGTTGTATTATTTATTTTATTTTTTGTGAAAACACATTTTGAGTAAAGGAAAGTTGAAAGAAACATTTAGATTAATTCATTAATTCATTTGTGATTGGAATCGTTGTTTTAAATTGATTCATAAAATCAAAACAAAAGATAAATGGAAGTGATTGATTCCTCATGGTAACTTGCACATTATTTTGATTTGAATTGTTGTAGTTATGTATAAATCATCCAAAAATAAGAAAGAAAAAAATAAAACATTAGTTGGACTCTTATAGCTTTTAGTGTTCATTATTAAAAAGAATATTAATTGTTTGCATATTGAAAGGATAAAAGTTATCAAAAATAAAATAAAATTTCTTTATTTAATAATTTACTATTCATATTAATACTTAAAGTTTAATTTTTTGTTCTTATTTTGTCATCATTCAATTATTAAAAAATGAAAAATGACAACACAACAATTAGGACCTCTTTCACATAAGATGAGCACACTCTAAAACTTAGTCTTAACAATCATACATTCAACAAATAAGCAAGTGACCATCCAACAAAACACCAATAAAGAAGTGAATTTTTTTAACAAACCACAATCAACTAGTAATTTTTGAAACTTAAAGTGTTAGATCCATGATTAAAAACTTGATGTAGATTAGGTCTACACTCGCATACTTTTTCTAGAGAGAGAACTATTTATGGAACAAAGTGAAATATGAAAGTGTGATGATGAGAGTTGCAAACAAATGAAGCTATTTGCTAACTTCCATAAAAATTAAACCATCTTACATAATATTCAATAGATTAAAGATAAATTAATTACAATAAATCTAAAACATAAAAATAAAATAAAAATCACCATACAATTAGATAAAAAATAGAAAATATATTAAATTGTATAATTAAATAAACATTTTAATAAGTCCTACATATAAATTCAACTTTAAAATATCAAATAATATAAAAGTTATTAAAAGAAGTCCGTCCATGTGTGTCCAAACCCTATAATTGGGTTACGTGTGTAATAGGGTGCTCATGTGACATGGTTGGAATTCACTCTCGTAATGTGTGTCTTTTAATAATTTGCTTGGCTCAAAGTACACAAGTTAAAAATTTACTAATATTTAATCTCTATAAAATAACACATAAGGAACTCCAAATGCAAAACAAATAATATTTCCAATGAATTGTAAAAGGAAGGTTGGAAAAGGGTGCACTTTATAATGGCATGAGATTAATGCCATTTTCAAAACAAATAAATTATGATACCCATCCTACCTACGCACAATCTCCCCCTTCCAAGATAAGCTACTTTGATCCAATTTAGAAATAAAAATGAAAGAAACTTGTAAAGTGAGGATAATGGATTTTTTAATAAAAATAATTTGATTATATAAATATTGATAGGTAAGTAGGTTACAATATTATTAAGAGAATATAACGTCAAAAGGTCGATTTATTAATGTTCAATACAACTGTTAGAGTTAATGGATCCACAAGAGGCGTTTAAGTCATGTTGTTAATCTCGAGGGGTACTAACCATCTGCCAACAATCTTCCCCTCAACGTTACCTGAGGGGATTCGAACCCATAACCTTTGACTCCATACCAATTATTGGCCCCATGGTTGCCCCTACACCAAAAGGTTGACCTGTTAATATCTTATACAATTACTAGAATTAACGATGAGTTAACGATCCACAAGTAGCAGTTAAGCCATGTCACAAATCCTAAAAGGAGCGGTGACCCTCTCCAACAAGATTCAATTTCAATTTTAATCACACCTCTAAAAAAAATTTCCAAAAAAATATATCATTATCCTTATCCCAATCAATTCAAAGAAAGACCCGATCATGACCTTATCCCAAACATGAAAATGTCTCCTTGAAAACATTCAAGATGGGATTAGCCTTATCCTCTCAACACAGAAAACGTGACACAGATCTTGAAAATAAATACTCCCTGTCCCGGATGAATTTAACATTCTTATTCCTTTAGATTCACATGGGCACATGGGAAAAGACAATAAATAGTGGAATGTGATTCCATCACTAACATATGTAGTAAGACGATGTGATTAGCGCCGTCCCACGTTAACTTCCAAATTGGACTCTACGACGTCATGCTATCATGCAATTGCATTTGCACATGCCATGCAGCCTGTGAAGCCTAGCTGTTGGGATCTTCCTAGGCCATAACTCCATCTTGTAATTAAAAAATAATTCCATATAAAATGCTTTAAAAAAAGTCGGTCGGGGCGGCAAATGCTGGGTGGGCAATCAGGTTTACAAGCAGCCAAATGGCATTGATAGAAGGCTGGGCATTGCGCAGTTCATCTGTTGATGGTTTTGATGTTTTTTTACTTTTAAGACTGCCAAGTGTTGAAATAAGGGCAATAACACGGCTTCTAAAGCTTCTAAATTTGAAATTTGTTTATATCAAAGTGGAGCGTCTACCAGTAAGCTGATGCACACTGGGATTTGGGAATCCGTATAAGATTTAATTAAATGGGCTGTCGTCATCGCTTAATTAAGGTATTTTTAATATTAATTAATTGATGGTCCAAGTGCTGTAAAGCGTGCAGGGAACTCTCCTGGCAACAACAACCATTATCTTCGCCGGTTCAGATGACGTCATGGTGGCAGGCGAGGGCCCCACGGCTTGTCGGCCGGCTAAGACCATTGGGGGGGGGGGGGGGGAATTAAAAAACAGCGGGGAGGGAGCGTGTCCACAATCTGATTTTCCTGATCTGTTAAATAATATAAAGGGCGATTTCACATGAAGGGCAGTGGGACTGGGCACCACCACCCTTGGCTACGCTCAGAAAATGCCGGCTTGTTGTTAAGTTGACTTACCGCCCACGGTCAACGAATTAATTTCTTATAATTCAGTCTTTGATACTGGAGATATTCCCTAGGCCTACATAACCACTTACAAACAAACATGAGTCAAATAAATTTGTCATTTAGGTGTAGGAAAGACAATACTATCTAATTTGGGCGATATCTTTATTTCTTCTTATTAATTTTCTCGAAAAAATATATATTTTTTAAAATTGATTGTTAATTTCTACCAACCCCTCCAAACATAAAAGCTGGAATAATTTGTCTTAGCTTCCGAGATTTTTTAAGCTTTAGATGTCACTAAAAGACATTGTTTCAGCTAGAAACCTAATGAAACAAACGTGAATAAATAGATTTTATATTATTCTATAAAATAGAGAAGATTTTGGTCGTGGCTTATTCGAATCATTATATGGGCCAATCAGGGAGAGTCGAGAAGTAGTTATATGAAGTTAAAGAGAGAAAAAGTTAAGTTTTCTGCATGATGATAAATGAAATGTGTCATCAATGGATGATGATAGTGAACATATCTGCATGATTGGTTTTACATGAGGTTCTGTTTTTTGAAAAATAATTTTTAGTTGTTTAATATCATTTTGAAGATGTTTGTTATGTAGATTTTTTTAGAGTTACACAATTTAAAATAAAAATATCTTAAAAGTCTTTGAATCAAAAGTTAAAATATAAAATATAATAATGACATTAGCAATACTCATGTTATTTTCTATTTAATTTTGTGCCTATCTTGATGGAATGTCTTACTATTATAACACATCAGCAAGTGACCTACTTTTGTACTTGATTTGGCTAATGTCTCAATCCCTACCCATGTTTTATGAAATTCCTATTCATTTGCTATTTACTTACCACTATTACACCTTCATTTGTATTTACTTCATATGTACACTTCTTCATCAAAATTACTACCTTATCTTTGAAGTTCCAAGTTTCTTACCCTCTTCTACTAGTTCCTTGAGATTACAATTAACTATCTTAACTCTGATTTTTTTAAATTTTTTTTTGAGACTAGACCCACCGCCCCAACTATCTTAACTCTAATTAACCTTAAATAAATTTATAATTATTTGATATTTTATATCCTTTTCGAGAGTAAAAAGTATTTGCCTTGTTCAATTCCATGAAGCTCGAAAGTTAGAAAAGATTAGAATATCAATTGAAAACAACATTCTCCCAACATTGATGCGTTGTCTAGTTTATATTTGTTGATTTGTATCGTCTGGCTTGCCCACCACTGTCTTCCTCAACATTGATACCTCGCCATGGTTTGTGAATTTGTCTCTTCTAGACTTAATTGAATTGCTAAAAACTCATTAGACTTGTCTAAATTGTTTAGAGTCTTTTCCAGTCAATCTCGAAATATCTTCGGAGTAGAGTTGACAGGCATTAGCAGTAGCAAAGATTTCATCTGGTAAAGATTTCTCGAGAGGCTCGCTGGCAAGTGGAGGAACAGAAGATACAGATCGATGAAACTGGAAATGTTTAGGTGTTGCATACAAGTGTGCTATTTAGGAGGAACCAGAGGAATAGCATTTGAGGTAAGAGTCAGTGGATCAATAGCATTTGAGGTAAGAGTCAGTGGATCATTCTTTTCTAGATTTAGGCAGACACATTTTAGTGTACGAAGGAGACGGCAAATAGTGGCATGTGAAAGGAAAAAGCAAAGGCTGTGAAACTTTGGGATACCGTTTGCTGATATGGTACATGAGTAGACGTTTTTGTGTGTGGTGAATGCATGTTGTCAAAATTGTATACCCATATCTTGACAGGACAAAAAGGTGAATCTTCTTTTGCCTTATTATTTTCCACGCTTGGTAATCACAGCAATGGGAGAAAGCGAAGGTTTGGCCAATTATTTTGGTACAAGTAAAGTGGTAAGAAGCAACATAGAAAGTAGACAGAGCTTCCGTTCAAAGGGAGAGCGGGGATTTTGGGCACAAGGTCCGAGAGATAGGAAGGAATATGTGGTCTGTGTGGGCGATGGAGGAAACAGGGAAATGACAGAAACGACTATGGCGTTGCCATAAAATGGACAGGCCATTTGCGTTTTAGGTACTTGCGTTTGTGGGCTACTGTTTATTCTTATTGCATTGAGAGAATCCGGGGGTAGAATTCGTTGGGATGCAGGCCACGTGAAAGGGCTATGGCGCCCGTCCCCACGCAGATATCCCAAATCTTCTATTTGAAGTTGATTTTTTGTTCCCTTCCAACCTCTGCGCAAGGCAGGAGCACGAGTGCTTAGAATGGGCGAGACAAGAGATAGAGGAGGAATCTGAATTCTCATTCCTCCTACACTTTACTTTCTGTTTAACCCATCACCCAGCGCATGCCTTTTGCTCGCATCATCTCGCGGGCCCAGCCGATTGTGTTTCAGAGACGTGAGATCGGTATATATTACGCCGTACCCCAAAATCGAATGGACAACATTCACACTAGGGAGAGATTTCGTCACGTATCTGGATGTTGAACAGAGGGATTTTCAAGAGTTGTACCCATTTCTTCGTCAATAATTCCGCTGAAACTGGAAAATAAGGCAGGGGTCGGCTTCGGGGAATTTGCAACTGTGGAAAGGTGTGAGTCGTGAAGTGTAGGCTGACTAGGCCTACTAGGCATCTACGTAGTTAACTAGGTCTCCCTCTGACAACATCAATGTGCATTGCGCAGAGCGTGTACTTCTCTTCAACTGCAGTCTACGGATTCTGCGGGGCCCACCTACGGGTCATGGGCTCCACCACACAACAGTGCCTTAGGTTTCACCACAGTTGACTTTGTCTTGTACACTGCAGTGTAGCAGTGAATCTCCGTCGTCAAATGCCCAATGCCCATGCCCATGCATTCCTCTCTCTCTCTCTCTATATATACTCCATTTTCACCCACCCTTTCGCACATTGCTTTGCTCTTTTTTTCAAATCCTCCTGATTGTGTTCGCGTCGTTTGAGAGGTTGCCTTAGAAAAAAAAAAGGAGGATTCTAGCCTGTAGAAAGTGTAGATTTTGCGTCTGAGGCAAAGATTGTAACTTGCCCAATTCGAGAAAGAGAATCCCTGCCCTGCAAACCCACATTCTGACACGTCTTTTGAAAGGCTTCCCAGATCACCCCTGCCTTTTAAGGGCTTATAAATTCCCAGCCAGCCCTTGGCTGACTACATCTAGCATTCGCCCCATGGAAAACCAAGTAAATTGGCTCATAGAAAACCGGACTTCTGTTCTGGTATTGATCTTCGTGATCGCCAGGCTGATTTCTGCAGTAGGTTTGACGTTAGATTTGCCTGTGTGTAAGGGGTGTCCGCCCCTCACAATGCTCGATTTGGACGGGCACATCGATTTCCACAACACCCACGTCGCTGCTACTGATTTTGGGAACCTCAAGACAGCTCTTCCTGCTGGAGTCCTGTATCCTCGCTCGGTAGCAGACGTTGCCACTCTTGTTAAATCCATTTATAAGTCAGGCCGCTCTTCGAATCTCACCGTCGCCGCAAGAGGCCACGGACATTCACTGAACGGGCAGGCTCAGGCAGAAGGTGGAATTGTGATAAATATGGAGTCGTTGAAGGATGGAATAAGAGTTGACAAGAAAGGCATGTATGCAGAAGTGGGAGGGGGAGAGCTGTGGATTCACCTTCTTAAGGCCACGCTGGAGGCCGGATTGGCTCCCAAGTCCTGGACAGACTATCTCTATCTCACCGTTGGAGGGACGCTCTCTAACGCGGGCATTAGCGGCCAAGCCTTCCGCCATGGTCCCCAGATAAGCAACGTTTATCAACTCGAAGTCGTCACAGGTACACTTGTTTGTTTCTTTGCCCAAAATGTTGAAAGAAAATATTTTTTTCCTATTATACGCACGACATACCTTCTCTGCGTTTGTATTAATCTATCATCTTTCTTTCCTTACTGTTCAGGGAAAGGTGACGTATTGACTTGTTCCAAGGGACACAATGCCCAGCTATTTCATGCAGTGCTCGGCGGATTGGGCCAGTTCGGCATCATCACCAAAGCTAGGATTGCTCTCGAGCCTGCACCCCACAGAGTGCGTACTTCTCTCTCAAATTCATTCATTTTGTTAACTCCACAGAGTGGTGCCAAGTCCACCAATCTCAAGCCTTTGAATTAGTATTTGGTTGAATTGTTCATTGATTTGGGTTTTGTAATTGACTGAACAGGTCAAATGGATACGGGTGTTGTACTCAGACTTCAAAACGTTCACCCAAGATCAGGAGCACCTAATCTCCCGCCCGCAGGAGGGCGAACTCACGTTCGACTACGTTGAAGGATTCGTAATTGTAAACAACGGAGGACTGCTGAGCAATTGGAGGTCGTCGTTTTTCTCGCCGCAGAACCCAGTGAAAGTGAGCAGCCTAAACACCACTGGCCGCGTCTTATACTGCTTAGAAATGACCCTCAATTACATGCACGAGAATTCCAATCAGGTTGATGAGGTAATAAGTTACAGACACATTGTAACGTCCAACTCTTACTGCTTTTTTTCACATTGTTTTATCCAAATCTTGTTTCTTGTTTAGATAAACCAAGTTATGAGGTGATGGTATGGATAGACCAATGTGTGTCCAAACTTGTAACTATCGACTAATATATATATAAAGTTAGGAGCCCAAACAGTAGCTCTCCGAACTTTCAAAGTTGTTGCACGATGCAGCTTTCTCTATGCTTCCTAAAACTACTTTTAGATTATTGGTGTACCTAGTTTTCCAAGAAAGCAGCTTCTTACCATTTTTTTTTTCTGCCATTTGAGCTGAGCAAAGATTGGTATTGTAAATCCTTGCAGGATGTTACATGGCTCTTATCATCTCTGCACTTCATCCCAGGGTCGGTATTCATGACGGATCTGTCATACGTGAAGTTCCTGGATAGGGTTCACACGTCTGAGATTAAACTCCACAAGCAAGGACTGTGGGACGTACCCCATCCGTGGCTCAATCTCATGGTGCCCAAGTCTAAAATCCATGAATTCGATGCGCGGGTCTTCAAAGACATTCTGCGCAACACTAGCAGCGGCCCCATTCTCATTTACCCAATTAACCGCAACAAGTAAGTTATTCAATAAACATCAGAGTCAGGGTGAAGATCTCGCTTTCTCTTTCTGTTTCTTGGGTCTCATTTAGTGGTGTTAATTGCAGGTGGGATGAGCAAATGTCAGCGGTGACACCAGACGAGGATATATTCTACCTGGTAGGCTTGCTGCGTTCTGCACTGCGTTCTGAAACAAGGGGACCCAACAGCGAAGAGTTTATAAGGGATCAAAATGAACGAATACTAGATTTCTGCAACAGAGCAGGAATAGGTGTGAAACAGTATCTTCCTCAATACAGCACGGAGTCAGAGTGGAAAAAGCATTTTGGCGGCAAATGGAACAAATTCTCAGAATGGAAAGCTACATATGATCCAAGCGCAATTCTAGCGCCTGGCCAGAGAATTTTCTCGCGGCCCGCTAGATCCCCGGTCGCATTATAATATGTATGCATCAGATAATTCAATTTTAAGATCTGGTCTGCTGAGCTGAGCTGAGCAACTGGTAGAAAAAATCTTGTAATGTAATCATCAATCAGACATCTGTAAATACAAGCAGCTGTATCAATTAAAGTAACCAATTTTGTCTGTCTTGTCTGTCATAGCTGGCAAGATGGTATAATTAATAATATACGATGGAAGATTTCCTTTGCAGAGCAGAGCAGAGGAGGCAGCTCTTTCTTTTTCTTCCCACTTGAGAGCATTACGTGAAACCCGTGCACATGTGACGCCAATACATCCAGAGCGGATCAATCATTACGGTTAATTAGTGGGAAACTCCCACATATTTGTACTGCTAATATATTTTGTTTTTAGTGAGCAGTCTGTGTCTGCTGCTCACAGAATATGTGTAATGAAATCTACCTAGTCAAAGAGGATGAAGCTGCACTACCCATATATGCTAATGAAAACTTTTTTTGAAATTGATGCGCGTGAATATTTATGGCGTAGTGGGAATTGATGAAAGCATGATAATAATAATGCATACGCAAGAGTGATGTGTATATGTTTTCAGAATCATATCAATGCAGGAACATCTCAAAAGAGTTGGCGTGTAGGAATGGAATTATTTCGGGGAGCGTGTGAAAGTGGGAGAGCGATTGGTGGTTTCATTCCGAGTTCCTGCTGGAAAATGTTAGTTAAAACGAAACGTTCAGTTCTGTTGCCAGATTGGACCACCAAAATCTTGATGCATAACCCTGAATGAAGTTGACGTGTGGCAAAGCGATAGTTAGTTTTGTATTAAATTGGGTGAAGTGGAGCGCCACGGAACTCATTCCACCCTCTCAGACAAGTCACATTATTATCCTCCTCGTGTTTGTGGACCAGATACGTTACTCATACGTAACCACCATCAAAACTCAGTTTTTTATTTTGTCATATTATCTCAGATACCTCACACCTACCAACAAAACAAGCACTCAAGTAAGTGCATATTTTGTCATATGCACTTCATAAGAATTTATTGTTTTCAGGGAACAGCCACGCGAACCAGGAAACAGCCACGCGAACCAGGAAACAGGGAACAGGGAACAGGGAACAGGAACAGGAACATCAAGCGAACCAGGAAACAGCCACGCGACAGAGGTGCTTTTAGGGCTTTTTCCGAAACCGAGAAGAGTTTGGGAGTTGTTTTAACAAAAGCGACAACGGCAAGGATTTCCAGAAACGAGGGTCAGGGTCAAAGGCTGAGCAGAAGGACGTGACCGTGTGGGCCCAGAGTTTTCTTTCCACGCAGGAGACAGAGCTTCTTCGAAAATCACCGCAACAGGGAACAGGTGTGCCCCACATCTTGTCTTTTTCAGTTTCTTTGCCTGCTTTCTCCTCTGTCATCAAATAAAAGTATCTGTTGCATCAAGCGCAAGTCATTTTTAAACCAAAACGGCTGCCTTTTCCCAAAACACGCATCAAACTTTAAAGATCTCTAATGACTGAACAATCTGAAAGTGGGAAAGGAATGGCAAACTCTGGGGCCTCGAGTGTGGGTTCAGGGTCAACTGAGACTGCTAACATAACAAAACAGACCGGCATATTGGGAGAATCAAACAAGATTACTTTATCAACGGAGTCTAATAACATACCAAAGCAGCTATTAGTAAATGAGGCAGTGGAAGGCAATACGGTAGGTATTGAAACTTTTGAAATCCAAAATGGTGGTGCACAGCATCAAGGGACCACTCTAATCCCTTTTAATCCCCCAACACATCTTCCAGTAGAGCCCGCAGCAGCAGCTCTGTTTAACACTTGGGGTGCTTATGTGATGGGCTATCCACTGGATAGGTCAAACGCAGGGAAGGACTGTGTGTTTGTAAATGCAAAACAGTACAAAGGTATTTTAAAGCGGAGGCAAACTCGAAAGGTAAAGTTTGCAAAGAGAGGAAAATTTGCTATAATTCTACCAAGGCTGGAACACAAATGCTTATCAAACCCTATTGAAATCCAGCAAGTTCAAAAAACGGAATTCGAAGGTAACGAAAAAACGAACCCTACATCCCATCTTGTCTCAATTTCGGCAGACAAGGGAGAAGGGGGTGAGGGTAAACCTTTTGATTCTTATAGTCCCACCACAACACCTCTAATGTGGTCCTCTGAGTTGTACGTCAATGAGCTAATGGCCATGAACAAGAGGCTTCAATCATTAGAGGCAAGGGGGCTCTTTGAAGATGCTAAAATGAAAGAGATCATGGATACCAATTGGCAATTATCAAGGGAGAACAAAATTCTCAAAGACGAAATAAGTAAGCTTCAAATCTCCATGTCAAATGGAGAGCAAGAATTGATTTCGATAAGACAAGTTTTAGCACAAAGTGGCACAATAGACAAAAGCATATCAAGAGAGGTAGCTGAAAGCAGCAACTTGCAGATAAAAGAGATACAATCAGTCCTGGACAGCGTAAAGATAAAAGAAAACCAGCTGAGGGATCAATTAGAGGAGGCCAAAAGCTGGGCTCATGTAGTGGGAGGTCCCTCAGACACACACAAGGACCTCATAGAAAAGCAAGTTCGAAGACAGATAAGAGAAGAGAATGACAGAAATGTCAGGGCTGTGAATGTCATTGTTAAAGGGCTAAAGGACTATGGGGAGAATGAACCAACAAAGGAGCTAGCAAAAGATTTTTTTAGGGATGAGTTACAATGGACAGGTGTCATTCAACAAGCAAACAGAATTGGAAAATGGGTGAAAGATGGAAAGAGTAGGCACGTAAGGGTCACTTTGGCGAACATTGAAGATAAGAACAAGCTGCTAAGGAACAAGAAGTTTCTTAAAGGTACACAAATATACCTTGACGAGGACTTAACAATAGTCCAACAACAAGAAAGGCGTAAGGAGTGGGAAAAAGTAAAGGCAGCAAGGAACGAAGGAAAATGGGCTTGGTTACAAGATGGGAAAGCTCAAGTTAGTGACAGAATTACTCACCAAAAGTAGGAACTCGGGGCCCCCCAGGATCAGGTGTCAATAGTAAGTTGGAATTGTAGAGGTTACCCGTGGAGAAGAGGACCTGGTTTAGGGCCCATTGCAGAAGGAAAAGACATCATCATCCTTACGGAGACTCATGAGCATGATGGCTGTAAAATTCCAGACTTTGAAGGATATAAAAAAGCTTCCATTTGGAACGAGAGAACAGATAGTGGTAAAGGGCATGGTGGAGTTGCAGTCCTAATCAAAGAAATATGGTGCAATAACATTCAAGTCGAGAAAGAAGACCCAAACAAACAATATATATGGTTTAAAATAACAGAAAATCAAACTGTCATAAGAGTGGCTGCCTGCTATTTTGCCCCAAAAGGCTCCAAATCTTACAAGAAAAGGAACCTAGACCGTGAGGATCCTTTTGCTGCTCTAAAAAGGGACATTTCAATCTATAATGGCATGGGAGAGGTTATTCTAATAGGGGATTTTAATGCAAGGACTGCAAACATACAAGCTCTCAGCTTGGCAAGCAAGGACAAGGAGAAAGCTGATCCACTATGGTTGGAGGAAGAGGGACAGCACCTGTGGGAAAGGAATTCGCAAGATAGTAAGCACAATGTCACGCACTACGGGGCTGAGTTGTTGGGGCTATGTAGTTTATTCAACTTGGTCATTTGCAATGGTTTGAAAGCATGGCCGAACTCAGGCAACATCACCTGCAAAACATACAATGGACAAAGTGTGGTTGATTATGTCATTTGCTCGCATGTTTACACGTCAAAGATAAAGGAACTAGTGATTGGAAAATGTCCTTTAGAGCTGAAATCAGATCATAATCCAATATATGTAAATCTTGACGCCCACATTAGCATGCATCAAAGGGGGCAGATTCCTATCAGCAAAAAGAAAGTGCATCCGCAAGGTAGAATCATCATGAACCATGACAATCGGGAAGTCTTCAAGAATGCCCTCAAAAGGATTTTCATCGAGTATGAAAGAAAATTAGCTACCACAGGGCATCACACTATAAACAAGGACATGCTGATCCCTATTGTTCACAAGGCTTTGGATGAGTGTAAGAGGGCTAGGCCTAAGAAGGCAATTACTTCTACTTTCCCAGCAAACCCATGGTTTGATGAAGAGTGCAAATTAACAAAAAGAAAATTTCACCAGGGTGGAAGGACCACAGAAAACAAGAAAGAATACGAAAAGATGATACGGAACAAAAAAGAAAAATATGTTAGCACTAGAAGGTTGGAGTTGATTGCCCTTGGAAAGAACAACCCCAAGAAATTCTGGAAGGAGCTACAACAAAAAAGAAAACAAACAGAAAACAATATCACAAGCTCTCAATGGTTGGAATATGCAAAGTTACTGTATGAGCGGGAACAAGATAAACATAGACCCCCAACTATCAGGGCTGCCACTGAACTATTCACCATAGAAGACATCAATCAAGGGATAAAAAGGTTGGCTGGGGGAAAAGCACAGGATATTGATGGGCTGCAAGCTGAATTCTTAAAATGGGGCATTGAGGTCCTTGCGCCTTGCATCAAGGGCTTTTTCAATAGGGTTATTCAAGAGGGCTTTCCGGAAGGGTGGACTACTAGTGTTGTGGTTCCCCTATACAAAAGTGGGGACACTAATAACCCATCAAATTACCGCACTATTATGATTAATCCGCTTCTTGGAAAACTTTTTGGAAGCATGATTGAGCGTAGAATTAGTAGTTGGGCTGAGAAAGAGGGCAAAAGAGCTGAAGGGCAGGCTGGTTTTAGACCAAAACATTCCACTATCGATCATGGTATTACACTTAGATTTTTGATTGAAAAAATTTGGAACGTTCAAGGGGAGGAGGCTTTTTGCTGCTTTGTTGACTTCAAAAAAGCCTTTGACACAGTGCCACGGGGCAAGTTGTGGAATAGAATGGAGGAACTGGGAGTCCCAAGGGCTCTTAGGGCGGCTGTTCATAGGCTGTATGAGCAGGTCAGAGCTAAAATCAGAACTAATGAAGGTATGTCGGAGTGCTTTGGCAGTGACATTGGAGTCAAGCAAGGCTGCCCGCTTTCCCCAACGCTATTCGGGCTTTACATTGACAAGTTGGAAGAGTGGATAGACAAAGTTGGTGGGGAAGGTATTCAGTTGGCCAATTATGTAATAAAATTGCTCTTGTATGCCGATGATCTCATTTTGATTGCTAAAACAACACATGAGTTAAGAAAACATTTGAAAGCTCTTGAATCATTTTGTCAGGAAGTTGGGATGCAAGTGAATACTAGTAAAACCAAAATTATGATATTCTCTCTGAGAAGGAAAAAACAGCAAATTAGCTTTATCTTTGAGGGCAATCCGCTGGAAATTGTAGATGAATACAAATACCTTGGGCTAGATTTTCACTATAAGCTCAGTTGGGAAACTTGTAGAGCAAAAAGGATCCAAGGAGGCTGGAAAGCGCTCTACTCTCTACAAAACAGATGTAGAAATGCTGAGCTATGGGATTGGAAAACCAAGAGAACGTTGTTTGGCTTACTTGTGACCCCGGTGGTTCTATATGGGTGCGAAATTTGGGGCAGCAGCATGTCAGATCAGAAATGGAGGCAAGTGGAAAGAATTCAAAAGCATCTAATTGTTAGCAGCCTTAAACTCAAAACCACGATACCTTATGAGATTTTACTAGCGGAGTCAGGCACCTTTCCCTTGGAGGCTTTCGCGATGATTCGGTTACTATGTTACCTTCAAAAGGTTCAAAACATGGACGACCATCGGTGGCCTAAGCTAATCGTAAAAGAAAAGTTGGATAGAAGAAGGAATACATGGATGAAACAAAACAAAAAATGGATGGAAAAGTGGGGTGTGAATATGCAAGATTGTCCAAGTTCAAATGAAGAAATAAAAAAATATGTGAAACAAAAATTCAAAAAAGCTTTATGGACAAAACAATCAGGGCGAAAAAAAGACTATTATATCAAAGAATTCAATCCTAAGGGGGACCATGATGAAAAGGCATATATAGGAGCAAATATTAAATGGAGAGCAAAGATGTTGATAGCTCAACTCCGAACTAGCTCACATCGTCTTAGATGTGAGACGGGCAGATGGATGGTTCCTAAAGAAGAGTGGGAAGAAAGAATATGTCGTTTTTGCGACATGGGATTAGTGGAGACAGAGTGGCACTTTGTTATGGAGTGCTCAGCATACAAAGATATTCGGGTCACTTATGGGGACATCTTACAAGTGGACAACTTAAATACCTTGTTTGAGGAGGAAAGGTTGGTCAAATCTGCAAATTACATCATCAAAATTCACTGTCGTAGAGCTAATCTCGAGCGAAGATCTCAGGCTGTTTAGGGTCTTCTCTTTTCGGTGGTGGTCTTGTGCTGTTCCTGGGTCCCATAGGCTGCTGTGGCCTCGTGGACGTTATTAAAATATTTCATTTCATTTCAAGCATGTTCACACATTCCCAGCATTTTTTTTAATACAGATACCTACTAAACAAATTAAACTAGAATCCTAATTTAAACTTAGAGAAGAGCAAATTTGGAGCAAAGCCAAGATTACAAGCAAGCAGTGTAGTATTTTGGGTTTCTTTATAAAAGAAACACTGTAAAATCTCAATAAAACAAGTTTTTTTTTTTTTAATTTGTTTTCTATGTTAATATATGTATGTAATAGTATGAAACTAATATCAATATATATTTTATTTTAATCTATTATATATTTAACTTTCTCTTTTAATGATTAAATCAAATACAATTTCAAGCTTATATCTAAATTTGATAAATTTATCTCTATCAAGTAAGTGGTTTAGTCATCATGTTTGCAATTTCTTCATTACTAGGACAATAATAAAGACAAATGTCTTTATCATCGAGTAGTTGGTAAATATAATGGGGAACTTCAATATGTTTGGTTATGGCATGATATGCTAGATTTTTTTGCCATTATGAGGATTCCCTATTTGTCATACAATAGCGAAGTTGGTGCTTTGGGACCAAGTTGAAGATCAACCAAGATTTGATACAATCATATTGCTTTACAACTTGTGTTGGTAGTTGCCATCCTATATTCTACATTTATATGCTATAGTTTTATTTACCATGAAATAATCCCTAATCTAAGAGTAAGAGTATATTGAGTTTTACAAATCAAAGAGCATTAATTGATCTAGCTCAATCATAATCAATATACCTAGATAACATGAAATAGATAGAGTGTTCATAAAGATTGCCAAAAGTGAGCATTTCTTTGACATAAAGAAGAACATGTTTTGTAACTTGTTAATCTTCTTCAGGCTTTCACATACATATAGAAATTCAAGTACTACAAACCACAAGTTTGATCAAGTTATAGTAGTTGATAAATCAAATTACCCACTAGTTGACAATACATTGGAGGTGAATTAATGTTAGCTAAGTTTAATCCCAACTTCCATAGGTGTAGATGATGGATTGCACCCATACATTTTAAACCATTGTAGAATAGATTTGACACACTTAGCAAGAAACACAAATATGACCTTCTTAAGTTCATAGTCTACACTTAAACAATCATGTATGACCTTGAGACTAGTCATTTAAAAAATAAAATAGCAATTATATTTCAATATTTGAATCAACTTGGCTCCATTATTGGTGATAGAAAAATCATCAACCTAAATAACCAATAAAATAATTTCATCACAAATTGTTTCTAAATAGATATTTGAATTAAAATAAATTCTATTAAATGTAGAATCTTGAAGGTGTTGATCAATTTTTATATATCAATCTCTAAGAGTCTCCTTGATCAACTTACAAATCAAATGTTACTTTGCTAGAACTTTGAACCCTTTATGTTTCCATGTAGAACACCTTTGCTAATTCTAAAGTTTAAATAAACACTCTCGATGTCCATTCGATAGATTCTCTATCAAAATTGAACAAAAATAGAAATTATCAATTGAAAGGTTACTATCTTTTGAGTAGGGTGAAATGTGTAATGCCCAAACTTTACTAAGGAGAGACACACACCTATTTTTTTGCATACTGAATACAACATTAACAGTGTTATAACACACACCCACACACATAAATGTATTCATCAAATATGACTACATTAGCATAAACACCCATCATGGGTAAAATAGATATATATGTAGGCACACAAGGAGAGACACTATGCCATCTCAACAAGAAAAAGGTTGTAAATATCTTAATGCAAAAAGCTCTCCAAAGGGGAAACACAAACACAATAAGGAGATGCTCTCAAGGCACCCAATTATAATGGAAAAAAAGATATAGAGGGGATGAGCACACACCCTCCAAACATCATAAAAGCATAAGAGCACCTAATACTTCATCCTAGTAGGCATGAGAGAAGGATTTCAATCACACAATATGACCAATTTATTCAAAATAAAGGTACATGAGGTACAAGATGAAGAGTGAAAGAATGAATGTGTGTTTCACTTTTTGGCCTAAGTGAGACACTCAAATCAATATTTTAATCTAAAATTTTAAATGTTGTCACTTATTATAAGCAATCCATTAAGAACTTGAAAATATGAACTAATGGTTTTGAGATTTCATGTGTAGATATATGTAGTGTAGAAAAATGTATCCCTTTACATTTTTACACTTGCTTGGGCCCTTGTGAACTAAATGGACTTAATTGTGCCTTATTTAGGGTTTTGTAAAGTGTTTTCTTATACTTTCACACTAATCTAGGGTTTTATTAATTAATTGGGCTTGTTTATGCCTTATTTGGTCATATTTTGCATCCACAAGCCTTATTTAATGCATTTTTCTGAGGATAATCTTGACATATATCAAATAACCTATCAAAAATTAATGTTTTTGGATTGTATGGCCTAGATTTAGTGATTTGGAACTCATATGCAACCTTGGGTGTATGGGTCCCACCTAAGTTTCAGGGCCCCAATCTGAGTTTCACATTAAACTAAGCCTTTCTTGAAAAATGTGTCCCAAGCTTAGCCTAATGGGACTCATACGCCACAACTGGTGTATGAATCCCGCTTAGCTTATACCTAATTTAAATTCAAATTCTTGGTGGAATTTTATTCTTTTAGATCTGATGTTGGCTTGTAGTATTGTAATTTTGGGAAATTTGGCATAAACAAGTATAAATACAAGGTTATTTCACTCATTTTCTCCTAACAAGCAATCAAGTGATCTAGCAATTCAAATATTCAAGAATTATAGCAAATTTGTGATCAAGAGCACTTACAAGAGTTTACAAGAGCATTCAAGAGCGATTATCAACAATTTTGGAGCATTATTCAAGTATCAAGTATCATGTCACATGTCAAATTCATCATGCATCATGTTTGTTTTTGAGCTAACATTTGTGATGTAGGGTTTTATGATTCAAGCAAGCATTCAATTCAAGATCCATATCATTCAAGCAAGAGTCAAGATCCACATTCATGCTAGCCATTTCACACATGTTTGTAGCATCCTATTCAAGGGCTTGGCAAGTTGCAACATTGCTTTTTGTTCATTTATCATTCCTCCTTTCTATTTCATTGCATTTCAAGGTTTGATTACCAAAATGGGGTTTGACCAAGGCAAACCCCTTTCTACTAACAAAACAACATTTTTCCCTCTCTTTAGTGTGTGATTTGCAGATCTAGGTTGAAGATACATTGAAGAGCAAGTTTGGAGAAGGTTGTCAAGTTTTCAAAGTTGTCATCTTGTTTACAAGATCACTAAAAGACACCTACATAGTAGAATTTAGCATTTCAGATCTAGAAATCAGGATTGGGAGGAAGAGTAGAGATAGGAGAGCAGATTCAGACTTTGACATCTCAAAAAAGTTGAACGAGACAGATACCCCACTTCTGGCTTATGGGTCCTAGTATAGTGCTTTTTCTAGATTTCAAGAGTTCCAAACTTATCACTACCATATTTTTGTTTTTGCCTAGAAACCTTAATCTGGGACTAAATCACCCATCTTGGCGTATGAGTCCCAATGAGCATTAAAATCAACATTTTCAATATTTGAGACCTTCATTCAAGCCTCTTCAGTTTCCAAGTGCACCTCTGTACTTTCTCAGTCTTTTATTTTGCATTCTAATTTCATAATCTAGGTCATAAAGTTAAGTTTTACACCTCATTGACATTCCTTATATTTCGAAGCCCTAGCTTGGTGGTGAACCCCTTTCATATCTCTAATCATGCGGGTGATCTCACAATACTGGTTTACAATTTTTGGCCAAACTGGACACTCAACTAATTTTTTCTAACTAAATCTTCACTTTCAAGCACCTATAGCGGCTAAATTATGAGGAATTTGAAGATGATGCAAAATAGTGATTTGTGACATTTTGTGTGTAGATTCTAAATATATTTTTTTCAAAATTTTTGGAATCAGATTGCACTTCTTTTTCCATCTCCTTCGAAAACTAGTTTTTTTTAGTAAACACCATTTTAAAGGAGTGATGTTCACTGTATACAACATAACGTTTTTTCCATGAAGGATAAAATTTTAATTTTTTCAAAATTAGATTTGTAACTACGATATCTAGTGCACAGAATTGGTTTCATAGCATTTCATTGAATATTTTTTCCTTAATCAAGTTTTAAGGTCAAACCAATTACAATTCAGACATAGGCGAACCATATACAACATAACTTTTTTTGTATGTATTGAAATTCATTTTTATTTTTGTTGGATCAAGGACACCAATATCTAGTGCACTGATATTTTTCAATTTTTTTTGATAATTTGCTATTTTCCCACTTGTGTAGAACAAAGAGCTTGATTTTTGGTGAAAAACCTATGTTTAATCAAACTAAAAAAATAAATACATGTAATAAAACCAAAACATATTAAAATTACATTCGTTGGATAACTCGTTCCAAGGACTACCATCATTCAATTGGTTTTGTGAAGTATCCTCCATTTTCATCCTCAACTCGAGCTTCAAAGGGAAAGATTCTAGAGACTTTTGGTGCCAAAGGGAGAGAAGGGGGGAAAAGGGGGTTTGGGCGAACCTCCTTTCCACAAAGCTTTCCTTTTGGTTTTTTCTCAGGAATGGTGGGACCCAAAATTTAATGGGTTGATTCAAAGGGGGGTTCGCAATTTTCCTTCCTCACTAGAATTGTAAACTAGTTTTGTGGGTTTACCCATGCCCTAGGACACCCTATTGCAGAGCTATTTCCTTCATGTTCCATCATTAGATTGAGATCTCTAAGGTATCCTTGAGTGAAACTTGAGTGAAATAAGACTCCCTTGTTGTTCCATCTCTCAAAGGATAGAGAAGAACCCACCCTATTTTTTGAGGTTTCAATATATATATTTAAAAATAATTTGTCATTTTTTAAACATTTGTTAATAACTTGTTTCTTATACTTGACAATATTTTTAATGAGTGATATTTCCCATCCAACATAAGTTTTTAGAAATAAGATCAATTTTATTTATTATTAACTTTTTAATTTGGAGTAATTAAAATTAAATAGATTAATATTTCCTCACCCATCATATATTTTCTTGCATATATCCTAATTATTTTGTTGATGTTATTGTATTGGTAAGTGAATTGATGCTTACCAATAACAAATAATAGTTGGGATAAAAATACCCTCCTCAAGACAATGAGGCTACCTTGTTGATAGCCAAAATCTTATTCACAAGTTGTATGCTTCACAAATTTACATTTGGAAGTTTTTAAAGGTATTTATAAAATTGAAAATAAATTTTAAAAATATGAATTGAAATATTGAAAGGGATATGCAAATTAAACTAAAGAAAATACAAACATTAATCAATTTAACACAAAATAAAGTAATAAGGTTTTATAGATAAACAAATAATTTCTAATTTTATTTTATATTCCAAAAGAAATAATTAAAAAATTACAAACTTAAGAATGCTACAAATATCAATAAAATACAAGATGAAGTTATTTGGTCATATTTTGCATCCACAAGCCTTATTTAATGCATCTTTCCGAGGATAATCCTGACATATATCAAATAACCTATCAAAAATTAATGTTTTTATATTGTATGGCCCAAATTTAGTGATTTGGAACTCATACACCACCTTGGGTGTATGGATCCCACTAAGTTTCGGGGCCCCATTCTGAATTTCACATTAAATGAAGCCTTTCTTGAAAAATGTGTCCCAAGCTTAGCCTAATGGGACTCATACGCCACAACTAGCGTATGAATCCCGCTTAGCTTAGACCTAATTTAAATTCAAATTCTTGGCAGAATTTTTTTCTCCTAGATCTGATGTCAGCTTGTAGTATTGTAATTTTGGAAAATTTGGCATAAACAAGTATAAATACAAGGTTATTTCACTCATTTTCTCCTAACAAGCAATCAAGTGATCTAGCAATTCAAGTATTCAAGAATTATAGCAAATTTGTGATCAAGAGCACTTACAAGAGTTTACAAGAGCATTCAAGAGTGATTATCAAGAATTTTGGAGCATTATTCAATTATCAAGTATCATGTCAAAGTCATCATGCATCATGTTTGTTTTTGAGCTAACATTTGTGATGTAGGGTTTTATGATTCAAGCAAGCATTCAATTCAAGATCCATATCATTCAAGCAAGAGTCAAGATCCGCATTCATGCCAGCCATTTCACATATGTTTGTAGCATCCTATTCAAGGGTTTGGTGAGTTGCCACATTGATTTTTTTTCATTTATCATTCCTCCTTTCTATTTCATTGCATTTCAAGGTTTGATTACTAAAATGGGGTTTGACCAAGGAAAACCCCTTTCTACTAACAAAACAACATTTTTCCCTCTCTTTAGTGTGTGATTTGTAGATCAAGGTTGAAGATACATTGAAGAGAAAGTTTGGAGAAGGTTGTCAAGCTTTCAAAGTTGTCACCTTGTTTACAAGATCACTAAAAGACACCTACAAAGCAAAATTTAACATTTCAGATCTATAAATAAGGATTGAGAGGAAAAGTAGAGATAGGAGAGCAGATTCAGACTTTGACCTCCTGAAAAAGTTGAATGAGATTGATACACCACTTTTGGCATATGAGTCCCAGTACAATGCTTTTTCCAGATTTCAGGAGTTCTAAACTTATCACTACCATATTTTTGTTTTTCCCTAGAAACCCTAATCTGGGACTAAATCACCCATCTTGGCATATGAGTCCCAATGAGCATTAAAATCAACATTTTCAACATTTGAGATCTTCATTCAAGCCTCTTTAGTTTCCAAGTGCACCTCTGTACTTTCTCAATCTTTTATTCTGCATTCTGATTTCATAATCTAGGTTATAAAGTTAAGTTTTACATCTCATGTATGTGTATGTGCATGATTATGATGGACCAAAAAGTGGTGATATGATGGGTATGTGTAGGGTATGTGGCTAATGGCTTTTTTTTCACCCAAAATTGATGAAACGAAAAGGGTTTTTAAAGGAGATTCTCAGCTTTCCACCGATATAAATTATGCTTTACTTTGAATTTAATTAATAATTATTATTCATTTTTTATTTGAATTATGACTAAAGTCCTAATTGATAGGCTGATTGAAAAAAATCTATAGCTTTCAAATGATACCATATTTTTTGAATTTGAAACATGCGTCACATTCTACACTTTACATACTATAGGATTAAAAAAAATGAATTTCATGAAATTTTGACTAAGTTAAGGTGGTCAGACATATGAGTTTTTATATTTTTAAAAATTTGTAATAAAAAGTTCATAATTAATTATTTACTTGGAAAAAAATTACAATAAATATGCATCACATCTAGACATGAGTCCTCTACTTATATCTAAAATCTTATAAAAAAATATATTATTTTATTGTGGTTAGGGTCGTTAGACAGACACCTACTTATTTTTTCTCTGAAATTTAAGTACTACTGCATTAAAATTTCAAATTTTCACCAAATAGATTTAAAAAAAAGAGAAATAAAACTAGTAGTTTAGAAACTACATTCAATTTTCTACAGATTCTATTCTTACATATTTTTGAAATAATATAGATAACTTATTCAATTTTTTACGGCAAGTTGACTAACTTTGATTTTTCTGATTTTTTTGCC
Source organism: Sequoia sempervirens (assembly GCA_007258455.2). Taxonomy (NCBI): domain Eukaryota; kingdom Viridiplantae; phylum Streptophyta; class Pinopsida; order Cupressales; family Cupressaceae; genus Sequoia; species Sequoia sempervirens. The sequence goes on from VDFB02271358.1 coordinate 1,163,807,801, forward strand.
ACCTAAGGGCCTATTTTTTCCATGATGATCCTACACATATCCTTACATTCTTTATCTTTCGAAGCCCTAACTTGGTGGTGAGCCCCTTTCATATCTCTAATCACACAGGTGATCCCACAATACTGGTTTACAATTTTTGGCCAAACTGGACACTAACTAATTTTTTCTAACTAAATCTTCACTTTCAAGCACCTATAGTGGCTAAATTGTGAGGAATTTGAAGATGATGCAAACTAGTGATCTATGACATTTTGTTTGTAGATTCTAAATATATTTTTTTCAAATTTTTTGGAATTAGATTGCATTTCTTATTCCATCTCCTTTGAAAACTAGTTTTTCTAGTAAACACCATTTTAAAGGAGTGATGCTCACTGTATACAACATAACTTTTTTTCGATGAAGGATAAAATTTTAATTTTTTTAAATTTAGATTTGTAACTACGATATCTAGTTCACAGAATTGGCTTCATAGCATTTCATTGAATATTTTTTCCTTAATCAAGTTTCAAAGTCAAACCAATTACAATTCAGACATAGGAAGACCGTATACAACATAACTTATTTTGTATGTATTGAAATTCATTTTTATTTTTGTTGGATCAAGGACATCAATATATAGTGCACTGATATTTTTCAATTTTTTTTTTTCAGATAATTTGCTATTTTTCCACTTGTGCAGATCAAAGAGCTCAATTTTTTGGTGAAAAACCTATGTTCCATCAAACTAAAAAAATAAATACATAATAAAACCAAATCATATTAAAATTATATTCGTTGGATAGCTTGTTCCGAGGACTACCATCACCCAGTTGGTTTTGTGAAGTCTCCTCCATTTTCATCCTCAACTCAAGCTTCGAAGTGCAAAATTCTAGAGATTTTTGGTGCCAAAGGGGGAGAAAGGGGGAAAAGGGGGGTTCGAGCAAACCTCCTTTCCATTTAAAGCTTTCCTTTTGGTTTTTTCCCAGGAATTGTGGGACCCAACATTTAATGGGTTTGCTTGAAGGGGGGTTCGCTCGAACCAAATGTTCGTTTGAACCCCCAAGGAACCAACATTTTTTCCATGGGGGCATTTTTTCCAATTTTCTTTCCTCATTGGAATTGTAAACCAGTTTTGTGGGTTTACCCATGCCCTAGGACACCCTATTGCAGAGCTATTTCCTTCATGTTCCATCATTGGATTGAGATCTCTAAGGTATCCTTGAGTGAAACTTGAGTGAAATAGGACTCCCTTTTTGTTCCATCTCTCAAAAGATAGAGAACCCGCCCTATTTTTTGAGGTTTCAATATATATATTTAAAAATAATTTGTCATTTTTTAAACATTTGTTAATAACTTGTTTCTTATACTTTACAATATTTTTAATGAGTGATATTTCCCATCCAACATAAATTTTTAGAAATAAGATCTCAATTTTATTTATTATTAACTTTTTAATGTGGAGTAATTAAAATTAAATAGTTTAATATTTTCTTGCATATATCCAAATTATTTTGTTGATGTTATTGTATTGGTAAGTGAATTGACGCTTACCAATAACCAATAATAGTTGGGATAAAAATACCCTCCTCAAGACAATGAGGCTACCTTGTTGATAGCCAAAATCTTATTCACAAGTTGTATGCTTCACAAATTTACATTTAGGAGTTTTTAAAGGTATTTATAAAATTGAAAATAAATTTTAAAATTTTGAATTGAAATGTTGAAAGGGATATGTGAATTAAACTAAAGAAAATACAAATATTAATCAATTTAACACAAAACAAAGTAATAAGGTTTTATAGATAAACAATTTCTAGTTTTATTTTATATTCCAAAAGAAATAATTAAAAAATTACAAACTTAAGAATGCTACAAATATCAATAAAATACAAGATGAAGTTATTTAAAAATATTGATTTTCTCAATCTCAAAATCCTTAAGTGTCTTATTTTCCCTTAACAAGGCTTTAAATTTCTAAAAGTCCATTCCAAAAATTTGTTTCTTAAGCATATAAACTTTATCATAACCCTTTAAGGTGATTATGAAAATCAAATAATTATATTTTTAGATGTACACTTGTCTTTTGAATCATTGGAAATAACATTGAAATATTTCAAAATAAGTAATATATTAAAATATTACTTTTTAGCCAAAATTTGAAATGAATTTCACTATCAAAAGTTCCAACCTTCATAAATCTTCATGAATATAAGTAGTAGATTTGAATACACAAAAAACAACAAATGGCCTTGGTTATCATTCTTTGAAACCTACTCAATCTTCATAAATATCTCCACTTAATGTAAACACAATCACACAGGAACCTCCTAAGGTGTCACTCAAATTAGTTCATCCTAAATTAATAAGTGAAACAAGTAAAACCATTTCCTTGGATATATTTCAAAACATGAGTCATTGGTTGATTTTTTGGGAGTTCATGATATTTTTCCTACTTATCATCATGATCGTAGATTTATCTATTGTTTAAATGTCGAAGCATACTTTGAGAAAGAAGCTAGTTTATCAAATGATACAATAGATTCTCAAGACATACCCCCAAAAGTCCTTAACATTCCATACCATAGTACACTACTTGTAGGAGATACTATTGATGTCTTGATGGACCCATCTAATAAAGAAAATGTAATTTTAATAGGAAAATGTCTTGATTTGATGAACAACAAGAGCATACTACATTATTGCATGAATTTCCTAAACTATTTATGTGGAATTATTCAAATGTCTATGGCATAGACCCTAATGTAGTTATGCATAATATTGTGTTAGAAGATGATGCTAAACAGGTCTATGACATAAAAGATTCGTAAAATGAACCATAAGGTGGCTTTGTTGATTAAGGTTGAGATTGAAAAGCTATTACAAGCTGGCTTCATTCACCCTATCAACTATTCACTTTGGATATCAAACATAGTGGTTTTCATAAAGCTAGATAATCATATTCGAATGTGTACGGATTTTGTGACCTTAATGTACAACATATTTGAAAGACAATTTTCCCTTTCCAAACATAGATATGATTATTGATTCAATCGTGGGACATTCTTTGTTATCATTTATGGATGAATTTTTTGGATATAATCAAATATTTATTAGCCCTCAAGATTAATATAAAATGACATTTATTACTGTAAAATGGAGAAAATTTGGTTGGGTTGTCATGTTGTTTGGATTAAGAAATGCTAGAGCAACATATCAAAGAGCTATGACGTTAATATTTCATGATTTTATACATAAAATTCTAGAGGATTATGTCGATGATATCTTGGCTACATTTATAACACGTCAAGATCATGTCAAAATCCTCCATCAAAATTTTAAGTGAATTTGTAAGTACAAATGTATGTGGTTGAATCCTTGAAAGTGTGTCTTTGGTATGGATAGTGGAAAACTATTAGGCTTTATAGTGTCACATTGAGGTATAGAGGTGGAAACAAATAAAATTGATGCTATAATAAAAATGCCATCTCCTAAAAATATTTCTCAACTTTTTAGCTTACAAGGAAAGATTCAAGCTATTTGTCACTTTGTTGCATCATTGAAAGATTAAAATATTTCCTTTAATCAATTACTTAAAAAGGAATCCTAGTTTAAGTGGAATACAAATTGTCAAAAATAATTTGAGAACTTAAAATAATATTTGGCTAATCCTCCTATTTTACAACCAACCACATTAGAATGTCCCAACCACATTAGAATGTCCCTTTATTATTTACACTTCCACTTCATCTAATGTTCTTGATATGTTATTGGTGCAACAAGATGTGAATGGTAAAGAACATCTTGTTTACTACATTAGTTGAAAATTAATAAATTATGAAACCTAATACATTACCATAGAAAAATAATGTTTATCTCTTGTGTTTGCTTCAAATAAATTGAGACAAAATTTTTTGAATGTTGAGGTGCATGTTGCCACATAATTTGATCCATTAAATTTTTTTTTCACCAAAACTGACATATTAGGACACTTACATAAATGGGTGATGTTAACAAAGTTTGATCTTAAGTTCATCTCTCAAAATGTGATTAAGGGTCAAGTGTTGGCTAACTATTTAGTTGAGGCTCCTTCACCATTAGCCTTACCAAACCAAGACTCATTTCTCGATTAACTTGTTTTGATATTAGAAGAAATAGAAATATGTGATTTATACTTTGATGGTTCTAAGTGTTAAATTGACTCCGATGATGGGGTGATATTATTACCTCCTTTAGGTAATCCAATTCCCTTATCTTACCATCTAAATTTCCTTTGCACAAATAACATCATGGATTATGAAGCTCTTATAACTGGTTTACATGCAACATTGTCTCTTAATATTCAAAACCTTTGTATCTTTAGTGATTCTCAATTAATTATAAAAAAAATTATTGGATCATATCAAGTGAAACAAGATGAAGTATGTTAATATCATGAATAGGCATTAACAATATTAAATTTTTTTACCTTGTATACTATAGATAATATTCCACTAAAGGATAATCAACATGCGGATGCAATGGAAAGCACAACTTCTCTTAGATCCATCAATGGTTCTTTTGTGGATTTTAATTTTACTATTTATAATCTCACATCACCCTCGAAAACTGAGAACATAAAAGAGGAGATAATATATCATATAGATAAATTAGACGAATGGTATTCATACATATTTCAAAATTTGCATGATGGTATTTTTCCTAAACCAACTACGAAGAACACTTGGGTTTGTATTGAAAAACTTCTAGCATAGTATATAATCTAGGCTAATGTGTCATATTGAAGGGTTTATAATGGTCTCCTTCTTCACTACCTTAACAAATCAAAGATCCTTGTGGCCCTCAAGGAAGCCCATTTAGGTGCTTATGGAGGACACTTCAATGGTTGATCTTTGATTCAAAAGTTAATTTCTAGATATTATAGAAAAATATGGAGCAAGATGCATTTTCCTTCATTAAGAAACACTTTAAAGGTTAACAACATAACAATTTGATTCATGCTCCCACCCACAAACTTTGTACCCAAGTTACTATTTGCCAATTTTTGTGTGAGGTTTAGATCTTACTGGTAAAATTTCTCCTCCAACATCTCTAGGATGTACATTCATTTTCATGGCTACACATTACTTCATAAAATGGGTCGAGGTTATTCTGCTTTGTTCTATGATAGTTGAAGTTATTTGTCATTTTGTATTGGATAAAATTATATCAAGATTTTGGACAAAGCAAAGGGACCTGACTGGAGAGAGTATATCTCCCTTATTGGTGAATATGGGGACCTATTGGGAAAAACTGAGTAATGACTTTCTCTTTTGATTTTTTTTAATGATTGCTCTTCATTTTTTCTTTTTTCTTCATGATTCAGGACCTATTGGGACATGGCGGATTTGATTAATGGTCTGCATAGCTTAAAGTACTCTAGCAAAAACTTTATGTTTTTGATTAATTATAGTTTTTCTATGGTTATGGTTATGATATTTGGCCTGTGTGCCACCTTGGATGTTGTTTTTTGATGCTGGTTGGTTGTGTTGTTTCCCACCTTGTTTCTCCTTTTAGTTCATGTGGCTATAACCATGGGATTAGGGCCTTTTCCCTATTTACCTAATCAAAAACATTATATCAAGATTTGATATTCCTTCCACTTTAATTTCCAACAAAAGTAAACCATTTAAGAATAAATAAGTAAATAATTTATTAGAAAATTTCCATACACAATATAATTTTTCTATACCATATTATCCCCAGTCCAATGGAAAAGTGGAAGCAACTAAAAAAATGATTGAACAAGTTTTACGAAAAAATGTTAAACAACATGGTAAAGATTGGCATACTCAACTTTCATATGTTGGAAAGGTCAACCTATCAATTCCCGATACAAGCGTCAGTTAAGATCCACATGAGGTGGTTAGACCATCTCACAAACCCAAGTGCTGCATTGCAAGGAAGACCAAGGGACACACCATCTTGCAACATCATATGCATTGTGGGATTATCACATAAGTTTTTGTATGGTTATGGGAAATATTATGTACAACCTGGTGTATGGTGCTAATGTTATACCTTTGGAGTTAGAAATTCCTACATTATGAATTTCTCTCAATGGCATTATAGATGATAATTCTTATAAAGAACAAAGGCTTCAACAACTTGAAATGCTCAATGAACAACATATACATGCTCTTGAACATCTTCAAGCCTATTACAAAGGTATTCAGTGCAAATACAATGAAGGAACTATTCATTGTTGATTTAAGAAATTCGACTTGGTGCTATAAGAGAAAAGGGAAAGTTTAGTCCAAATTGGTTAGAACCTTATGTCATAGATATTCCTACATATCACTCTCGATAGGAGCTTGCACCCTCTCAACTCTCAGCTCCTTGCAGGTGGCTCTCAAACCCTGAATGCATAGTCCTCAATCATGTTATAGGCTTAAATATCTATGCATGGCACCCAACACTAAATTGTGTCCTATTCTTAGCTCGCACTGGCTGATATGGCTACATATGAACAACCATATTAAATATTACTCAACTAACAAATTTGAGCCAATCTTGGGTACCAACTACAAAACAAAGAAAAAAATATAATAACATTAGATAATGACACCATATAAAACATAAATTAAAATTAAAGAATAACATCTAGTAAAATATAAAGCAAAATAAAAATCATAACATACCATATAACCTAGATTGCCAGCTCATCAATGCGAATCTCAGTACACAACTATGGTGGACATGTTTGGACACCCTTAGGAGGCTAGGGGAATGGTATGTGCTACTTTGCTACTCTCCCTGTGCTTGTATATAGGTGGTATCTCAAGTGTAGAAGGATGTGCTTGTGACACATGAGGACAAGAGGTAGGTCTCTCCTCGAGGGCATCTATGTCCTCCTCCTGCTCCTCTAGACCTCCCACAACTATTGTAGTTGGATACTCCTCCTCCTCCTCATCATGTCCTCATGCATCTCCATCATCCTCATCCTCCTCCTCATGATCCTCTCGATGTCATGGCTGTGGCCCGAGATTAACAATACGATGGTCTACAAGAAATACATAATCAAGATGTGAGGTGTACCACCATCTAATGTATGTAGTGCTAGATCCAACATCGTCCACATTAAACCTGTGATCACCTAAAAAGTATTCCTTGCTTAATTAAGGAATAATTAATAATAAATTGGATTTAATATCACCTTGGTCTAGTGTTGTGAGGTGTTTTACACATCCACATTAGGTCTTGGGCCCTTTTAAAGCTAATTTAACCTAACTCTATCCTAATTTAATGCTGTAAAATATATTTATTTACATCTTCACATTAAATTTGAGAGGCTTGTAAATAAAGTGGACCTAATCTAGTGTTGTAATGTGTTCTACACATTCAAATGGGATTTAGGGCCCTTCTAAGCTAAATAGACTGAATTTTGCCTCAATTTAGTGTTGTAAAGTATATTTATTTACACTTTCACATTGGATTTTGGGACTCCTTTCATTCATGACCTTTATATCATCATTAATAGGCCCCTACAATCCCATATTGTGCATCCTGAGGCATATTTTTATCAACATAAAAAATTAAATTCTTCACTCCTCGATATCCTAGATGGAAAAATAGCCACTGTGGGACCCATTCACCACATTGGGCGAATGAGTCCCATTTGAGCCATTTTTGAGGTTTGAGTGGGAAAATTGGGTTTTAAGTTTAAATTTCCTCAATGTTGGCATGTGGGATCAAATACATAGGCTATTAGGTGGATTTCCTATATAAACAAGCTCTCAAATCCTCATTTCATATCCAAGAAGCATAATACCTTCATTTCACCAAGCCAAGCATTCAAGAATTAAGCATTTCAAGTCTTCACAAGGTCATCAAGATAGCTTCTAAGGCATTCAAGGGCATAATTCTCCATCACTTGTTGCGACATTTCAAGATCCATCAACATGGAAAGGTTCTAATTGCATTACTTCATGTTCATGTGTCATCATCTTATTTCATCATTTTGTTTTAATTACCTAAAAGGGGTTTGACCAAGGAAAACCCCTATCTGCTAGTTCAATCAACATTTTCTCTCTTTCTTTGTGTGATTGCAGATCTAGGTGCTTTGAAGGCTTGGAAATGATTGAAGAATAGGTTACAAACTTGTTGGAGTCATTTCCCTATTGGAAAGGTCAAATTCCTCACAAAAAGTCACTTACAGCCCTGAAAAATCAAGGTTTCGAATTTGGGAACCTGGAGAAGTAGAAAGAGCAGACCGAGAGGTGCAAACTAGAACTTTCAATTTCCAGAAAAGCCAAACTGGACTCATTCACCACAAGTGGCGAATGAGTCCCATTTTTGGTCAATTTTGAGGTTTTGGCATATTTGAATACCCTTTTTCGAGAAACTTGTTCCTATGAAACCTCGATTCGGGATTGATTCGCCCAAATTGGTGAATAAGTCCCAGTGGGTCAAAACTTTAGAATCAGTAGCATTTCCAATCTTCATTCAAGCCTCTACAAGTTCCCAGGTGCATACTTTCTATTTTGCAGTTTTCTGTGTTGTTTTGTTTACATTTTCTAAAGCATTTTCTAGGTTTTTGCATATCACATTGTGTTTTCAAACATTTTGTATTTTCCAAGTTTACACTTGGTGTTGAACCCCTTTCTTTTCTCAATCATATCCTAAGATACCTTATAGTCAGATTCTCTTACATTCTTCATTGGGTTGAGATCTCTAAGGTGTCCTTGAGTGAAGATATTGTGAAATTGGATACCTTCCTCCTATCCATTTTGTGGACAAGGAAGTGAAGTACATTCCACATTTCCCTCTTCTTCAAAACCCAAGATGCCCATCTTTCTCCTCATCATCTGAGTCACTCAATGGGATGTCCACAATGGTAGGACAAGGTAGTTCCTCTGGCCCGACGTTGTTGCGAGTCAACCTAAGATAGGTGAATCGATGGATGGGAACCCCCTAAGTGCGACATAACAAACTCATCACTCGATCATGGGTATGTGCAGGATCATGATGGGCCAAAAAGTGGTGGTATGATGGGTATGTGGTTGACGACTTTTTTTTAACCCAAAATTGATGAAACGAAAAGGGTTTTTAAAGGAGATTCTTAGCTTTCCACCAATATAAATTATGCTTTACTTTGAATTTAATAAATAATTATTATTCATTTTCTATTTGA
>VDFB02271358.1:1163817048-1163989270 GCA_007258455.2 Sequoia sempervirens
AAGACAAGTTTTGCAGAGGTTGAGAGAAGAGCAGTTGTTGATAAACATCAAGAAGTGTAGTTTCATGAAGGAGGAGTTGGTATATCTTGGATTTGTGATATCTATGGATGGATTGAAGATGAACCCTGAGAAGGTGAAAGAAATTGTTGAGTAGCCTACACTGGATAGCATTGGAGAGGTAAGATCATTTCATGGATTGGCTAGTTTCTACCAAAAGTTCATTAGGAATTTCAGTTCTATTTGCAATCCTATGACAGAAACCATGAGAGGAGACAAGAAGGATTTTAGGTGGACATTTGGAGCAGATTGAAGTTTTGAATTGTTGAAGCAAAAGGTGACTAAGCAGCCTATGTTGGCTTTACCAGATTTCAATAAGGTATTTCAAGTAGACTGTGATGCAAGTGGAAATGCAATTGGAGCAGTATTGAGTTAAGAAGGAAGACCAATAGCTTATTTCAGGGAGAAGATATTTAGTGTATGATCATGATTTTTATGCCATCATTCAAGCCTTGAAGAAGTGGAGACATTATTTTTTTCCTAAGGAGTTTGTGTTGTATATGGATCATCAAGCATTGCAATATTTGAACAGTCTGGGTAAGTTGAATCAAAGACACATGAGATGGGTATAATTTTTGCAGAGTTATACTTTTGTTTTGAAGCCTCAGAGTGGAAAGTCAAATAGAGTTGCTGATGCTTTGAGCAGAAGAAGGAGTTTACTGATAGAGATGAGAGTGGAGATATTAGGCTTTGATGAGTTGAAGAACTTGTATGAGAAAGACCCAAATTTTGTGGAACCTTGGAGAGCTTGCAAAGAACTTGTTTTGGAGGATAGAAGTCATTGGTTGGATTATTTCATTTAGGAGGATATGTTGTTCAAAGGTAATCAATTGTGTATACTCTAGAGTTCAATGAGGGATAACTTAGTGAGGGAGAAGCATAGTGGAGGAATGTCAGGACACTTTGGAGTTGATAAGACAGTAGCATTGGTGAGTGAGAATTACTTTTGGTCATAGATTTGTAAGGATGTTACTAAATTTGTGCAGGGTTGCAGAGTTTGTCAAGTTACAAAAGGGAGTAGTTAGAATGTTGGATTGTATAAGCCTTTGACAGTTCTGAAGACACCTTGGGAAGATATAAGCATGGATTTTATACTTGGTTTACCGAAGACACAAAGAATTAATGATTTTATGTTTGTGGTTGTAGATAAATTTTCTAAAATGGAAAATTTCATACCTTGTAAGAAGACAACAAATGCAGTACATGTAGCAGATTTTTTTTTCAAATAAGTGGTCAGATTGCATGGATTACCTAAGAGTATTATTTTAGACAAAGATACAAAGTTTGTTGGTAACTTTTGGAGGACACTTTGGAAGAAGCTGAAGATAGATTTGAGGTTCAGTTATGATTTTCACCCATAGACTAATGGAAAAACAAAGGTAGTAAATAGGATTTTGGGGAATTTGCTGAGATGTTTGGTTGGAGAGAAGATTGGAAGTTGGGATTTAGTCCTTGCACAAACAGAATTTGTTTACAATAATTCAGTAAACAAAAGTACAGGAAATACACCTTTTGGGATTGTTACAGGAGTTCATCCTAGAGGTATATCAAAATTGAGAGACATCAGTAACGAAGATAGGAGTGCAAAAGTTGAAGAATTTGTAGAACATATGAAGAAAGTGCATACTCAAGTGAAACAACTATTGAAATATATGAACCAAAATTACAAGGAGAAAGCAAATGAAAAGAGGAGACATAAGGAATTTGAAGTTGGAGATGAAGTGCTGGTATATTTGAGGAAGGGAAGATTTCTAGTTGGCACATACAACAAGCTGAAGATGAGGAATTTTGGACCTTGTAAGATCTTGAAGAAATTTGATTCAAGAAATGCCTATGAAGTGGAGTTACCGGAAGGTATGGGAATATCACCTATATTCAACATTGTAGATCTATATTAGTACCATAAAATAGAGTTCAATGAAGACAATGAAGCAAGATTGGAAAATCAGTCTCCTAAACAACAATTAGATGAGATTGAAGAGATTTTGGATCTCAAAGATGGGAGGAAGACTCATGGAAGACAGTACAAGGAATATCTTGTGAAGTGGAAAGGTTGACCAATGGAGGATTCTTCTTGGATTTCTCAGGCTGAGGTAGACCATCTTGGTTTTCCTTTAGCCCTGACAAAGTGAGAGACTCACTTTTCAATAACCCTGGATTTCTGATGCAGGAGCATCCTTGGTTCTTGGCAATCTTGCATCAACCAAAAATATTTTCTTAGTTTTTTTTTCTTGTTTAGTTCATGTCGATGGATTCATCATCTTTTCTCACCAAACCCTGTGGATCTTTGTGTACATAATTGACATGTTCATTTTCCTTGTTCCAAGATTTGAGTGCGATTGGATCTTTTTTCTAGAAAGTTATCGCTTCCAGAATCTCATGGTAATTTCTTGAATCGACATCGAAATAATTTCAAACTTTTTAGCTAGTTTGATCATTGTGGATCATTCCCGTGACTTATGTATCTGAACGATGTGATTTTAAGTATTCCATGGAGTGTCCTCGACCTTCATATTAGGTCCACACTCCATATTATGCACCTGTTGGAGATTAATTCAAATTTGAGGTTGACCTATTCTTGCGCACACTACATTTTCTTTCCTTGGAGAATGTGTTGATCTTTGTCCAACGCGGATGTTTCCAGAATTGTGGATATGATATAAATCTTGTAACCGATCATTAGAATGGTAGTAGTGGTAGTAGTATTTGATTGATCAGATTAAGATTGATTTGAATTGTAAGATTTCAAATCACATATAGGAGCATATTGGAATGTTGTAATTAGGACATGTTATATCAGGCATGTGAGCCGAATCTGTAAGCTCGGATGTTTCCATCCAAATGTAATTGAGATTTCTGTTAATAAGAATATTTTCATATACAATTTCCTCCATATTTTGTGTTTCTTTTGTTGTGTTGCTCGTGTTGCACGGTCCAAATTATTCTCCTTGAGGACCCTTCTACCATGGCTACGTCAGCAATGCTCAAATCATATTGATACTGAGAGAGGAAAATCCATTTACAAGGAAAGTAAGTTTCCTAGATACAATTTTTATTTCTTTTGTTATTGTTTTTACTGCAATCAATTTGGGCATAAAGCAAACAAATGAAAAATTATATCTAGAAGAAAGACTAGTTTTGTAAATGGTAACCTTTACAAATTTTTGAAAAGTCTTAAATGTTATAACTGTGGTGAATTGGGACACATAGCTACATTTTGTAAATCTAGTTCTATAAAATAGCCAAATAAATCAAACAAAAATGACAAACTTAAACTAGTATGGAAACCAAAGAAAAATAATAATAAGGCTAAAGAATTGATTGTTCAAATAGCCTTGCATATTGTTAAGAAAAATCTTTGGGTTGTTGATAGTGGTTGTTCTCACCATATGATTGGTGATAAAAGAAAATTTGTTCATTATGAAGATTATTCAGTTGGATATGTTAAATTTGGAAATGATCATTGCATCCAAATCATAGGCAAAGGAATTGTATTACTTGATAATGAAACTCCAGTGCGTGATATTTATTATATTGAAGGGTTAACTCACAATTTACTTAGTGTGAGTCAAATTTGTGATAATGGATTTAGTGTAATTTTTTTTGCACTAGGATGTGAGATTAAAAAGAAATCTAGTAAAACAATTGTAGCAGGATTCAGAACAAATGGAAACATTTATAATCTTCATGAAGAAGTGAACAGTAATAAGGAAAATAATGTCTGCTTCATGAGTCAAGTTAAGGAAACTAAACTTTGGCAGAAAAGATTAGGACATATAAATTATGGTAATTTGGTCAAAATTAGCAAGAATTAGAATGTGAGGAATATGCTAGTTCTCTCAAAACCGGTTAATGATGTTTGCAAAGAATGTCAAGAAGTAAAACAAACAAGAGTCAGTTTCAAGCCTAAGGAATACTCCTCTACTAAACCATTGCAACTTTTACAAATTGATCTGTGTGGTCCTACAAGGAAAAAATCATTAAACAATGAAGAGTTCTTTATGCTCTTTATTGATTACTACACAAGGATGACATGGGTAACTTTCTTGAAACATAAGGAAGAAGCCTTTGATAGATTTAAAATATTCAAGAAAATGGTTGAAAGAGAGTTTGATTTAAAAATAAAATGTCTTAGGTTAGATAAAGGTGGAGAGTACACTTCACAAGAATTTATTGATTATTGTGAAGAACATGGTATTAAACGGAAATACACAACTTTGAGAACACCACAACAAAATGGTGTTGTTGAGAGGAAAAACAAAATGTTAAAAGACATGGCTAGAACCATGCTTCATGATGTAGGTCTGCCAAATATCTACTAGAAAGAGGTAGTTCATACTGTTGTCTATATCTTAAATAAAGTTCAGTTAAGAGTGAATACAAAATTTACTCCTTATGAGCTATGGTATAGCAGAACAACTAATGGTGGTTATTTTAAAATTTTTGGTAGTAAATGCTTCATTAAAACAGATAATGACAGTTTAGGTAGCTTTAAATCACGTTGTGATGAAGGCATATTTTTAGGCTACTCTACTCATAGTAAAGCTTACAAATGCTTTAACAAAAGATTAAAAAGAGTAGTTGAAAGTGCTAATGTTAAAGTTGGTGAAATGTTGCATACTAATTGTAGATGTCTAAATTTGGACAATTAATTTATCCAAATTCATCCCCTTTCGTCTTATTTTCGTTAATTAAGTAATACTATTATTATTTAATTAATATCTTTAATTCTACCAAATCCCTAAGGTATTTAATCAATAATACCTTATATCTTTAATCCTCCTTCCATCAATTGAATTAAATAAATATGTCATTTATTTAATTTCCTTTATGTCACATCCTCCATCATTTTTATCTTATCCTAATCCTTCTTCTAATCCTATCATTAGGATGTGCACATGCCTAATCCTTGATTAGGATGTGTCACATCCTCCAACTTTTGCAAGTTGGCCTCTAATCTCTCTTAGCCACCTAACCCTCTTCTAATCTTCATTAATTAATCTAATCAAGTACTTGCACAATCCTAATCACCCCACTTTAGTCAACTCTCCCATCTCCCAAGGAATTTTTAATTCCTTTTTATTCATCCTAGGCTCCTCTCTTCCCCATGTGAATTTTTAATTCACCTTTTAATCCCCCAATGCACCCTTTGGAATTTAAAATTCTTTCCCATCTCCCCATGAAAATAGTTGAGGAATTTTTAATTCCCCACTTGTCCTCTCACCCACATGGGGACAAGTACCTCTTTTATGAGGAGATCTTGTCCCAATCCCAAGGTACTATGTACCCTCTCCATATCATGTACTATCCTTCCACCTCATGTACACATCAATCTTTAGGGCTATCTCACATAAACACACATAAACAAGATAGCCAGAGGGCTTGTGAGTTCTCAACTCACCTTAGCCCTACATCTTGATATTTGGTGGCTCAATCTCAACCGTCCATTTCCCCTAGGATTTCCCAAAAATCCTATAAATACCCCCTCTTTTCTCTCATTTTAGGGAGATCATTTGTGCTAGCCAAACTCTTACAGTTTTGTTTCTCAACCAACACTTAGTCATTTTCACATTTTCATCCACTTGCATCCATCTTCACATCCTCATCTAGCTTGCATCTTGCCATCCAAGGAGCATACACATCCAAGATCGAAGGGCCAACCAAAGGATCGACTCAACGCAAGGTATAAAGTTCCATTTCGTGGCTTTGTCTTATTTTGTTTCCAACTTAGGCTAATCTCAAAGTGTAGGTTGTTTTAAGTTGTTTATTTGCACTCTTTTAGTTGTTGCTTGCTTTCTAACCACCTAATTCGACCTATCACATTTCTGGCACGCTCGGTGGGACCCACAAACGGGTCTATTTTCTTCACGTTTGCTATTTTTTGCATTTTTCAAGGTCCAGGTTATAGAGTGGCGGACTGGTCCTCCTACAGTGGCGGACTGGTCCTGTAGTGGCAGACTGGTCCTGGAGTGGCAGACTGGTCCTGGAGTGGCGGACTGGTCCTAATTCAGTGGCGGACCTATCCTAATTCAGTGGCGGGCCTGTCCCAGTGTAGTGGCGGGCCTATCCTAACAGAGTGGCGGACCTGTCCTCTAGAAGGTAAAAAATTTCAAGTTTTCCCGAATTGTGTTTTAGTAAAATAGGAACATAGCTTAATTAAAGAGGTGTTAATAAACCTTGCTTGGCGTGTTTGGGAAAGCTACTTGACGTATCCAATCCCCTTGCGCCATTTGGCGATCCTGGGTGACGAGAAATCTTAGCTTTCCAAGTCTTTTTGAGTCACCCTTTTTCACTTTCTTAGTGGGACCTGCTTGGGGATTTCATCACCCCAAGGGATGATTCCAACCACGCGTACCAGCGGGGTATATAAAGGGGGGAGAGTGAAAGCTGTACCTCAATCCAACCACGTTGTAATTGGCGAAGCGTTGGGATGACGTGAAGAGTTGGTCCGAGCCTTTAGTATCTTGCTAAGGTTCCCGACTCACGCTTGTAACGGGTTGGTGTTCACGGTTCGGGCCTCACGTACCGGGTGTATATCGAGGACTCCTTAGAAACCATGTGCATCCTAGAGTAGAAGACTTTGTTGACCATACCCGTTTCTACTAATCTTAGGGTTGTGCTGTCTGAATTGTATTTCTTGTGCAAAACCAGTCATTATCAGTGTTTTCTATATTTTGGGTCCTTTACCTTACCCATCCATCAAAAACATCAAGCTTAAGTTTATCCTTTGGCAAACTTGTCCTTCTGCAATGCCAAACCAGTCCTACTGCAGTGCCAAACTGGTCCTTTTGCGTAAAGGCTAACCGGGTCCCATCAAGTAAAGGCTAACCGGGTCTCGGTAAGGCTAAACCGGGTCCTTCAGAGTGCCAACCGTCCTATCAAGTAGCTAAGCAACCGTCCTTCAGCGCTAAACCTGGATCCTTATGCAAGGCTAAATTGGTCCGCATCAGTAGCGTCAACCGGGTCCTTCGCAGCAAGCAAATCCAGTCCTTCAAGGCTAAACCGTCCTTTCAGCGCTAAATTGGTCCTTTCAAGAAGGCTACAAACTGTCCTATCAAGAGCAACCGGTCCTTCAAGTAGTTAACCGTCTTTCAGTACAACCGTCCTTCAGTTGCCAAACTGGTCCCACCGCATAACCGGGTCCTTCAGCTGCCAACCGGGTCCTATCGGCAAAGGTTAACCGTCCTTCAGAAGCAATTGGTCCTCTCGCAGCGCTACAAATTGGTCGTCCTTCAAGGCTAAACCGGGGTCCTAGTGCGCTAAACCGTCCTTTCTGCAAGGCTAACCGTCCTAGCAGTAAAGTACAAATTGGTCCTAGAGCAGTGCCAAACCGGTCCCTGTGTAGTGGCGGGCCTGTCCCAGTGTAGTGGCGGGCCTTTCCTAATCCAGTGGCAGGCTTGTCCTAGTGCAGTGGCGGGCCTGTCCTAATCCGGTGGCGGGCCTGTCCCAGTGCTCTTTCTTCCCGGGGCCGCCATTTCCACACTGTTTATCTGATTGACTCCGTTCAAAGGCAGTTCTTCTCAGTTTTTCGTGCTCTTTCCAATGATATATACCACTTCATACTTTTGAGAAGTTGGCTGGGGCACCTTTTTCTTCATCATCTGCCTCCTCGAAGGCGGTATACCCTACCATTCTCTCTATTTACTTGTTCTGAGTAAACATTCACCCATTTCACACATCCTTTCATCATTCTAAACTCTTGTTCTATCATTCCGATCATTCGTTTACTTGTTCTGAGTAAACATTCATACATTTCACACCTCCTCTCATCATTCGAAACCCTCGTTCTATCATTCTGATCATTCGTTTACTCATTCCGAGTAATTGTTCATCCATCCCGATCAATCATTTACTCGTTTGGAGTATTCATTTCTATCATCCATTTCTCCAATCAAATCATCGTTTTCCCCATCTAAATCCCCTGAACTTTGTCTCGGGTTATTATCCAAATTGACCGAAGTGTCTGATCTGATCGTCACCATCAACATCCTCTTAGGGTTGTCATCCATCCTAAGTTTATCATCATCGTCAGCCCAATCAATTCACCTTCAATCTCAAGGTGGATTCGGTGCTACAATCATCCATTTATCCTTTAATCCGATCAATCAGTATCCTAAGTCATCTAACGGGATTGACAGCCCCTTTCGTCATCCTATCCAATCCATCATCCGACCTTTCAATCAATCAATCCAATCCTATCCAATCCAATTGTCAAAATCAATTTGATCGTGTCATCCAATCATCCTAGTTTGAGCTTTAATCCAATCCCGATCTGAGCTTGTCCTAAATCCCGATTTGGGCCTTTGTCCATTTCCATCCAAAATCTTTATCCATCATCTTTATCCTTTCATCATCATGAATTCTTATCCTCCATCAATAGTGGTAAAGGGAACCCTAATTACGTCGACGACGATAACGAAAGTCTTGTTGACCAAGAGGTATACGACATAGATCCCCTTGACACTATCATTGCTAGTAAGCTTTCCCCACCCACATTCCAAAATCCAATCACCCCATTGAGTCATCCCATCATGTCTTCATCTATGCCTAATCACCCTCCTTATGCTACCTTTGACAAGGGATGTCCATCATATCCATCATATCCTTCATCTACATCATCCTCTTATCCAACACTCGCATCCTCTTATCCTAGTTTGCCGTCCACATCCTCCTATCTCAATCATTCATCTGCATATACCCACTACCCCAATCTCCCATATCAATCTGCTCACCCTAATCCTACATTCGCACCTTCCTATTCTAATCCAACATCCACACCAACCTATCCTTATCCTACTCTGACATCCACAGTCCCCTATCTCCATCCACCACCTCAAGCTTCTCATCCTAATCCACCATCTCCATCTCCCTATATTAATCCAGCACCTCAATCTTCCCATCCTCATCCACCGTCCCAATACCTTTATTACAACACGCTGCCCATATCTTCTACCAACAATCCACCATCCGTGTCATCCTATCCTAACTCCCCATGCCCATATCCTTACCTTAATCCTCCATCCAGTCTTAATCTTCCATCTAATCCTAGTCCACTAATCCATAAACCTTCATCCACTCCCACCTCGCCACGTCAGCCTAGTGTATTCAAGTTTCTCCAAGGACTCATAACAAAGGAAACATCCCCCACTCCACACATTGCAGTCATGGAACCATGCCATCCCAACCCATCATCCATGGTCGCTAGTGACGAGACCCTTCTCCATCCAACACCTATCATTGATGATACCATCACATCCTTTGAATCCACTGAGTTCCCATCTCCTACCATCACATCATCTGAATCTACTAAGTCCCCATCTCCTACCATCACATCTTCTAAATCCGTTGAACCCCCATCTCCTACCATCACATCCCTTGAATCCACTGAGTCCCCATCTCCTACCATCACATCTTCTAAATCCGTTGAACCCCCATCTCCTACCATCACATCCCTTGAATCCACTGAGTCCCCATCTCCTACCATCACATCTACCAAATCCGTTGAACACCCACTCCCTACTCCAAGAGTCATCAAATCCATCGACGACACCCAAATCCAATCCACTTCTTCCACTCCTAGTATCCATTCTGATAACTGCATCGAATCCTCCATTCTTCCATCTCCCCAACTTGAAGAGTCCCCCCATGACTCCCTTATCATGCCTCCTGCACACGAGTCATGCCAAGAGCTTGATCCAAAGCATGCCAACATATCCCCTCCTCCAGATCAAGGTCCTACCATCCCATCTAGTCTATCACAAGATCACAGTCCCCCATCCATTCCATCCCATGATCCTCTTGACATCCAAGATTCTACCGCTCCATCTCCGTCTCCATTGCATAAGCCTGCTACCACAAAATCAGATCCTATCATATCCCCTATTCCCTCTCCTAATACAACCCATCCAAATGTTGCTATCCCATCATCTCCTTCTCAGGATCCCCCATCATCACCTAAAAATGCTATCCCCACACCGCTTGCATATCCCCTTGGTACTCTCACATTCTTCCATGGTGGCCTCCTTGCAGAAGAAAAGCATAGTGTATATACCACCCATCATCCCCACCTAATAATGGACTCGCATCATGTTTTCAGAATAACAAAAATCCTATCATGGATCAAATGCTCAAGAACATGAACTATCAAGGAAAAGGCTCCAGCCTCTTCATGAGCAAGGTATTTTAGAGCCCATCCAAGTCAAAGAACAAATTGCATGCAAGGTCTTGATCTATCCCCAAGACTCACAATCTAAAGATGTTGGTACAACCTCTAGACATCCTCAATGAGCCTTTTCCAAAAGAAATGTTGGCTCTTCCCGTCGCTCTACCAAATCATATGCTGCAATCCCTCCTCCTCTATCGTATCACCCCAAAACAACTGTCCATATTCCTCCTTCATCCGCTCCATCCATTTTGGGTCCTTACATCCCTCCATCCACAATCTTCCATCCTTCATCTACTGCATCCATTTTGGGTCCTTACATCACTCCATCCACCAGCTCCCATCCTTCATCTACTCTATCCATCTTGGGTCCGTATATCCCAAGATCACCTCCTCCATCTCATCCTTTCACCCATCCAACACCTATCCATGTCATCCATCATAAACATCTCTCTCGCATATCCCATAATCAGGATCAACAAAGGCACATACCTAAACATCCCCCATTTACACGTAATCCCCATAATCCTACCTCCATTGCTCCACATCATCCATCTTCTCACACCCATCCCATTGCTAATAAAGGTACTTTGGATGCTAACATAAAACTGCATAAATCCAAACATTCACAGGAATCTAAAGCTCCCCATGTCCCCTCTAAAAGACATGGTAAAGAAAAGAAAAACAAAATCCCAAATCAGAATCAAATCTATAGCTCACAAAGAGCCAGCAAAGCAAAGATCAAAACCATGTGGATCCCAAAGAAAAAAGATGCAATGCCATCAAATGAAAAATCTGTAAGAACATCCAAAATTGCTAATCCAAAAGCTAACCATACCCACCTTTCATCTCCTAAGTCTGTTTTGGGTCCCTATGTCCCAAAATTCACTATTCCGTCTCCTCCATTATCCCCACATTCTCCATCCATTCATCCTTTTATCTTTTCGCATCCATCACCACATGTGCCAATGTTGGTCCTAAACTCATCTCCCCATCACGCATCCACCCCCTCATTCTATCCATACCATTTCCAACATCCCACCCACTATCCCCCGTATCTTCCCCATCAAATCCCTCTAATTCATCCTCTTGCATAATCCATTTATCCTCATAAGGTTGTACCAACATCCAATAGTCGGTTCGAACATGAGCTCTTCATACCTAATAGAGAACTTGATGCTTGATTCCTCCATCCATATCCTTATCGCATTTCAAACTAATTTATTTGCCTCCTATCCTTATCCATCTCCTTCCGTGATACTATCCAAACAAATTCAAAAAATCCAAAAGTCAAAAAATAAAATAAAAATAAAAATAAAAATAAAATAGTAAAGAGAAATAACCGGGTCCAATGGTGAAAACTTAGCAAACAAGCGCCTTTGGAAAGTACCATGATGAAAACCTGGCAAACAGGCCATGCGAAATCCCCATCTACACTTTGGGGCAATTTCCCTGATTTGTATTGCCTCCATCCGCCACGCTTCCTTCTCACGCTTCTAAGCTATGCACCCATCTTATTGCTATACATCATTTTCATCCATCCCCTCCATCCTATCAAGCTTACACATCCTTCTTGGTATATCTCATTTATCCCAATCCTTCCATCCTCCTTGTGATCTTGATAACAATGGGGCAAACATATACGCATGCTTTGGGCACCTCTTAGCATAATCTACCTCATCCGCACACTATCCCAACTGTCATTCGCACTCGTCTATCTTCCTGATCCACCCGTCATGCTACCTTCCATG
Source organism: Sequoia sempervirens (assembly GCA_007258455.2). Classification (NCBI taxonomy): domain Eukaryota; kingdom Viridiplantae; phylum Streptophyta; class Pinopsida; order Cupressales; family Cupressaceae; genus Sequoia; species Sequoia sempervirens. The sequence continues at coordinate 1,163,829,019 of VDFB02271358.1, forward strand.
CATCCTATCTTCATCCATCTCACTCTTTTATCTTCCCATCCACTTGTCTTCCATCCCTCATGCCTCCTCGCACATGACATATCTAGAGTGGGGGCATCTATCTTCCTTTGTAATGTAGTCCTTGGAGACATTGTTCATTCCATCAGAGAACTTCCTTCCATTCCCCTCTCCTCATTTCATTCTCATTATATCCCCATCTCCATCCTCATCCTCCCATCCAACCCACCCAAACAATCCTTTTCCTCCCCCCATCCTCGACCCTCATCCCATCTCATAATCCCTTGTCATTGGTACCTAGCTATAGGCTTTCCCCCACGCAATCCAATGTCATCTATCTTATCACCATCACTTTTGCTTCTTTTGCACTTCTTTTCCATCATATCATTCGCCCACTTCCTCTTTGATGATTTGGATAACTATCCCATCCCTGAGCTTGTATAGTCACTATCCTCCATTCCAGTACAACAGGTCTATCTTGTCCCATCGTGTCGGTCCAATCATTTTAACCCCTTATCTAGGGTTATCTCATCCTCTTTCATCTATCACTTGTCTTTGGCCTTCCATCGAACTATGTTGCCCTTGCGCTTTCACGTAGGCAAGGTCGATCATTTGATCTGCCCCCGGGGTTCCATCATCAGTCTTTCTGTTCTGTCCATCCAATCCTCTATCATCTATCATGTTCCATCCATCATCGATCGATACTGTCCACTTTTCTCCTGTTCTCCATCCCATCTTGGTCATCCATCAAAATCTCCATCATGGTTTGTCATCAGCCTTTTGTCGAACTATGAGGGCTCTCCTCTTCCACGTAGGCAAGGCTAATATTTGATCGCCCCCCGAGCCCCTAGGTTGCTAGGGTGTGTTAGTCTCCTCTCTTGTGTCATGTCTCTCGTGCGTCGTATCATCAAGCTACACCCTTATCTAGCTGGTTCTTAAACAACAAGATCCACTTGTATCATCATATCCAATCAGTTCTGAATATCTTGCGTCATATCAATCTTTTAATTTAGTATCCATCATCGGTCTCAATAGGATGCATCCTTCCTAACAGACCTCATCAATCCCATCCATCCCCTTGATTGATCCTATGACAAAGGACATTTGAAATTGATTGTGATCTTTTGATGCTTTTGACTTTTGTTTATCATTTGAGCTCCCTATCATCACTTGTCATGGTCGCCTTGATCCATCATATCATGGTGTGCTTTGACTAGTCAACATAGGGGTGTAATCTTGATCTTTTCTCGCCTCTCTGTCCCATCGAGTACCCACCAAGATCCCCGAGGTCTTGTGTTAATCGGGCATCCTTGTGTGCTTGTGGTTATCCCAATACCTGGCCCGACCAAGGTCATCGTGACTTTGGGGTGTTGGAATAGCCTTCTTGTTTGTTATGTTTGTTTTCTGCATTAGACACTAATCCGCCTTGGTTCTTCATACCTTGGCGTCTCGTGTCTTCTGCTATAGCAAAAATCAGTGCTTCGACGATGGCAAATTTTACGATTGCATTTCATCCTTCATCACGCTCCCCTCCCAATCTTCCATCACATTGCATCATCTTCTTCAACTCCCCTTGCATTATCTCATCCATTTCGAGAGCCCACCTGTGTTCTCTTGAACCCGCATGTCTTCTCGAGGGGCATCCTTCATCCCTACTCTCCTTTTCATCATCCTTGCCCTTCTTAATCATTCAAAGGGAATGACTAGGCATCTTTCCCCAATCTAACCATCTTCTTCCGTGTTCTATGTTTAATATTCTTTTGTAAAATGATGCTACTCGTAACAATCTCTTTTCATCTCAAGCAAAGAGGAAAATAGACGCCTTAAATTTGGACACCTCTAATTTATCCAAATCTCTATCCCTTTAATTAACATCCTTAAATTACCAAATCCCTAAGGTATTTAATCAATAATACCTTATTCTTTAATCCTCCTTTTCCATCAATTGAATTAAATAAATATTCTATTTATTTAATTCCTCCTCATGTCACATCCTCCATCATTTTTATCTAATCTTAATCCTTCTTCTAATCCCATCATTAGGATGTGCACATGCCTAATCCTTGATTAGGATGTGTCACATCCTCCAACTTTTGCAAGTTGGCCTCTAACCTCTCTTAGCTACCTAACCCTCCTCTAATCCCTCATTACTCTTTCCCATGTGATCTTTGACTTGTCACATCAAGTCACATGTGAGATCTAACCCTCTTCTAATCCTCATTAATTAATCTAATCAAGTACTTGCACAATCCTAATCACCCCTTTTAGTCAACTCTCCCCATCCCCCAAAGAATTTTTAATTCCTTTTTATTTATCCACAGACTCCACTTCCCTATGTAAATTTTTAATTCACATTTAATCCCCCAATGCACCCTTTGGAATTTAAAATTATTTCCCATCTCCCCATGAGAATATTTGAGGAATTTTTAATTCCTCACATGTCCTCTCACCCACATGGGGACAAGGACCTCCTTATGAGGAGATCTTGTCCAACCCCAATGTACTTTGTACCCCTCTCCATGTCATGTACTTCTCTTACACCTCATCTCCACTTCACCTTTTTAGGGCTATCTCACATGCCACATGTCAAGATGTGAGGGCTTGTGAGTTCTCAACTCACCTTGTAGCCCTCTACATCTTGATATTTCTCTGGTGGATCAATCTCAACCGTCCATTTCCCCTAGGATTTCCCAAAAATCCTATAAATACCCCCTCTTTTCTCTCATTTTGGAGAGATCATTTGTGCTAGCCAAACTCTTGCAGTTTTGTTTCTCAACCAACACTTAGTCATTTTCACATTTTCATCCACTTGCATCCATCTTCACATCCTCATCTAGCTTGCATCTTGCCATCCAAGGAGCATACACATCCAAGATCGAAGGGCCAACCAAAGGATCGACTCAACGCAAGGTATAAAGTTCTATTTCATGGCTTTGTCTTGTTTTGTTTCCAAATTAGGCTAATCTCAAAGTGTAGGTTGTTTTAAGTTGTTTATTTTCACTCTTTTAGTTGTTGCTTGCTTTCTAACCACCTAATTCGACCTGTCATTCGCACTCATCTATCTTCCTGATTCACCCGTCATGCTACCTTCCATGCATCCTATCTTCATCCATCTCACTCTTTTATCTTCCCATCCACTTGTCTTCCATCCCTCATGCCTCCTCGCACATGACATATCTAGAGTGGGGGCATCTATCTTCCTTTGTAATGTAGTCCTTGGAGACATTGTTCATTCCATCATAGAACTCCCTTCCATTCCCCTCTCCTCATTTCATTCTCATTATATCCCCATCTCCATCCTCATCCTCCCATCCAACCCACCCAAACAATCCTTTTCCTCCCCCCGTCCTCGACCCTCATCCCATCTCATAATCCCTTGTCATTGGTACCTAGCTATAGGCTTTCCCCCACGCAATCCAATGTCATCTATCTTATCACCATCACTTTTGCTTCTTTTGCACTTCTTTTCCATCATATCATTCGCCCACTTCCTCTTTGATGATTTGGATAACTATCCCATCCCTGAGCTTGTATAGTCACTATCCTCCATTCGAGTACAACAGGTCTATCTTGTCCCATCGTGTCTGTCCAATCATTTGAACCCCTTATCTAGGGTTATCTCATCCTCTTTCATCTATCACTTGCCTTTGGCCTTCCATCGAACTATGTTTCCCTTGCGCTTTCACGTAGGCAAGGTCGATCATTTGATCTGCCCCCGGGGTTCCATCATCAGTCTTTCTGTTCTGTCCATCCCCTCCTCTATCATCTATCATCTTCCATCCATCATCGATCTATATTGTCCACTTTTCTCCTGTTCTCCATCCTATCTTGGTCATCCATCAAAATCCCCATCATGGTCTGTCATCAACCTTTTATCGAACTATGAGGGCTCTGCGCTTCCACGTAGGCAAGGCTAATCTTTGATCGGCCCCCGAGCCCCTAGGTCGCTATGATGTGTCAGTCTTGTTTCATGTCTCTCGTGTCGCGTCATCAAGCTATGCCCTTATCTAGCTGGTTCTTAAACAACAAGATCCACTTGTATCATCAGATCCAATCAGTTCTGAATATCTTGCGTCATATCAATCTTTTAATTTAGTATCCATCATCGGTCTCAACAGGATGCATCCTTCCTAACAGATCTCATCAATCCCATCCATCCCATTGATTGATCCTATGGCAAAGGACATTTGAAATTGATTGTGATCTTTTGATGCTTTTGACTTTTGTTTATCATTTGAGCTCCCTATCATCACTTGTCATGGTCGCCTTGATCCATCATATCATGGTGTGCTTTGACTAGTCAACATAGGGGTGTATCTTGATCTTTTCTATCTTCTCGGTTGTCCCACGTAGTACCCACCAAGATCCCTGAGGTCTTGTGTTACGCTGGGGCATCCTTGTGTGCTTGTGGTTATCCCAATACCTGGCCCGACCAAGGTCATCGTGACTTTGGGGTGTTGGAATAGCCTTCTTGTTTGTTATGTTTGTTTTCTGCATTAGACACTAATCCGCCTTGGTTCTTCATACCCTGGCGTCTTGTGTCTTATGCTATAGCAAAAATCAGTGCTCCGACGATGGCCAATTGCATTTAGATTGCATTTCATCTCTCATCATGCTCCCTCCTGCAATCTCCATCACATTGCATCATCTCATCCATTTGGAGAGCACACTCGTGTTCTCTTGAACCCGCATGTCCTCTCGAGGGGGCATCCTTCATCCCTAACTTTCATCTTTACCCCCATCATCTTCCTTCCTAGTCACTTCTTTGAATGACTGGGGCATCTTTTTCAATCTAACCATCTTCTTCTAGGTTCTATATTTTAATATTCTTTGAAATGATGCTACTTTGTAACACCATCTCAAAGAGGGGAAAAATGTAGGCACCTAAATTTGGACACTTAAGTTATCCAAATTCATCCCCTTCGCCTTATTTTTGTTAATTAAGCAATACTATTATTATTTAATTAATATCTTTAATTCTACCAAATTCTAAGGTATTTAATCAACACAATACCTTTATATCTTTTAATCCTCTTATCAATTGAATTAAATAAATATTCCATTTATTTAATTCCTTTTATGTCACATCCTCCATCATTTTTATCTTATCTTAATCCTTCTTCTAATCCCATCATTAGGATGTGCACATGCCTAATTCTTGATTAGGATATGTCACATCCTCCAACTTTTGCAAGTTGGCCTCTAATCTCTCTTAGCCACCTAACCCTCTTCTAATCTTCATTAATTAATCTAATCAAGTACTTGCACAATCCTAATCACCCCACTTTAGTCAACTCTCCCATCCCCCAAGGAATTTTTAATTCCTTTTTATTCATCCTAGGCTCCTCTCTTCCCCATGTGAATTTTTAATTCACCTTTTAATCCCCCAATGCACCCTTTGGAATTTAAAATTCTTTCCCATCTCCCCATGAAAATAGTTGAGGAATTTTTAATTCCCCACTTGTCCTCTCACCCACATGGGGACAAGTACCTCCTTTATGAGGAGATCTTGTCCAATCCCAAGGTACTTTGTACCCCGCCTCCATGTCATGTCCTTCTCCTTCCACCTCATGTCCACTTCACCTTTTAGGGCTATCTCACATGCCACATGTCAAGATGTGAGGGCTTGTGAGTTCTCAACTCACCTTAGCCCTACATCTTGATATTTGGTGGATCAATCTCAACCGTCCATTTCCCCTAGGATTTTCCAAAAATCCTATAAATACCCCCTCTTTTCTCTCATTTTAGGGAGATCATTTGTGCTAGCCAAACTCTTGCAGTTTTGTTTCTCAACCTCTACTTAGTCATTTTCACATTTTCATCCACTTGCATCCATCTTCACATCCTCATCTAGCTTGCATCTTGCCATCCAAGGAGCATACACATCCAAGATCGAAGGGCCAACCAAAGGATCGACTCAACGCAAGGTATAAAGTTCCATTTCGTGGCTTTGTCTTGTTTTGTTTCCAACTTAGGCTAATCTCAAAGTGTAGGTTGTTTTAAGTTGTTTATTTGCACTCTTTTAGTTGTTGCTTGCTTTCTAACCACCTAATTCGACCTATCACACTAATGAACAAAAAAATAAAGATAATGATGATATTATTCCACTTGAAAATGAACAAAAGTTAGAAGAAAATAATGAGCAAAATGTCCCTAAAGAACTTGTGGGATCTACTCCCAAAAGGTCTTCCAAACTGTTGGAGAAAAATCATCCTCAAGATCAAATAATAGGTGATAAAACTACTATATTCAAACCAGAAGGAAACTTGCTAGTGAAAGTGATCAAGTTTACTTATGTCTGGTTTCACAATTTGAACCTAAAACATATATAGAAGCTAGCAAAGATGATCTTTGGATCAAAGCTATGCAAGAAGAACTTGATCAAATAGAGAAAAATAAAACTTGGGAAATTCTCCCTAGGCCCACTGATAAAAATGTGATTGGGGCTAAATGGCTGTTTAGAAATAAGCTTGATGATAAGGGAAATGTGGTTAGAAATAAAGCAAGGCTAGTTTGCAAAGGATAATCTCAAATAGAGGGTGTGGATTTTGATGAAACCTTTTCTCTTGTGGCTATACTTGAAGCCATAAGAATTTTATTAGCCTTTTATGTGTATAAAAACTTAAAGTTTTTCAAATGGATGTAAAAACAACATTTCTTAATGGCGATCTATCAGAGGAACCTTACATGGAACAACCAGAAGGGTTTAAATGTGCAGGAAAATAAAATTATGTTTGTAGACTGAAAAAGGCTCTATATGGGTTAAAACAAGCCCCTAGGGCATGGTATGTAAGCTTGATAAACACTTACTTGATGAAGGTTTCACAAATGGAGGAGTGGACAACAACTTATACTTCAAAACAAAAGGTAATAATATACTTGTTGTTGTCGTCTATGTAGATGACATAATCTTTGGTAGTGATGATTCTAAATTATGCTCTGAATTTCCTAACATTATGAAATCATAGTTTGAAATGTCAATGTTAGGAGAAATTTCATTCTTTTTGGGGTTACAAGTCTTTCAATTTGAGAAAGGAATCTTTATATCTCAAACAAAACATGCAAAAGAAATGTTAAAAAGATTTCAAATGGATGGGTGGAAACCTGTTGGTACTCCTAAGCTGCAAACTTAGTCAAGAGGTTGATTAGCTTGATGTGGACCACACAATGTACAGGTCCATGATTGGAAGTCTACTTTAATTGCAACTAGGCTTGACATAATGCATTATGTGTGTTTAGTATCAAGATTTCAATCTTTACCTAAAAAATCTCATCTCAAGGTTGTCAAAAGAATACTGAAATACATTTCTAGCACAATTGATTTTGGTTTATGGTATCATAGACACAATGATTTTAATTTTCTTTCCTTTACTGATGCTGACTAGGCAGGCTGTTTAGATGACATGAAAAGCACTTTTGGGGGTGCATTGTTCCTAGGAGGCAAGTTGGTGGCCTGGCATAGTAAGAAACAAGATTTTTTGTCCCTATCCACTACTGAGGAAAAATATATTGGATGGTTCAAATCCTAAAATACAATAAAGTTGAAGTTTCTAAACTAGTGCATATATTATGTGATAATACTAGCACTATCAATATTTCAAAAATCCTATCATGCATTCTCGTACTAAACATATAGATATTAGATATCATTTTCTCTGAGAAAAGGTGTTGGAAAATGATGTGATTCTAGATTATGTGGCGTTAAATGAACAAGTGGCTGACATTTTTACTAAGCACTTACCAAAAGCAGTTTTTGAATCCTTGAGAGATAGACTTGGTGTCTTCTCTCTCAGTTCTCTTCAGTGGTTTAATCCTATCCATGGAGTTAGGGGGAGCTTTTCATGCTTATTCTTACCCCTGTTGGCATTGTTGAGATATTAATTTTGGTTCTCTTGCAACATTTTAGTCTTTCTCCTTTGGCATTGTTGTCAAAAGGGGGAGAAAAGTTGACATGCTATAGTTAATACATGATACATGTTTTGGTGCATTTTGATTTTTGAGGCAGTCGTTGTATATAATTTCTGAGATAGTGGTTGTATATATTCATCAGTGGCAACATTGTGCATTGTTCATTGTTCCTTGATATTTGAAATTCACAGATTGATCTAACAGTTTTCATGGATTGTAACAAGGTAGTGCATTGTGCATTGTTCATTGTTCCTTGGTATTTGAAATTCACAAACTAATATGACATTTTTCATGGATTGTAACAGGGAAGTGCATGTGCAAAGTTCTTTAACATTTGAGGTGTAAGTATTGATTTTCAGTTGACATTTGGTTTGATGATTACATCTTATTGGTTTGACATCAATGCCAAAGGTGGAGTTTGTTGTCCCTCTCTATCATTGTTGGCATTAATGTCAAAGACAATAAGGTGTCTTATAACATTGGTGATTTTATACCCCTTGGCATATCTTGATTGGTATAATTGATCAATTAATTGATAAATGTTTATTATATCCTTACATTGACATAAAGGAGGTGCTTATTATACAAGTCTTGATGTATATTTGATGATTATTTTAATCATTTACAAGGGGAAATTTAAATGATTATTCTTGCAAGTCAAAGTGCATAGACTTGAATAGGGTAAATTTTCAAACATTCATGGAGACCGACAAAGGTGTAAGTGATTGATCATTACATGTGATCGACACACATAATAAAGTGATACACGGGTTTTATGATGGTCATATGCAAATGCTGACATAATGAAAATGTTTTATTTGTAAAACCAGCCCTAAAATGATTACTCATTTTTTATAAAAGGCAAAGCAAGGAATGTGCAACCACATAGGGTAGTTTGTGGAAGCTTGGTGAACAATGGAGAATAGTATTGCTTCATGGCTAGCTACATAGGAAATTATTTTCAGACTACTGTGATAGTTATGGCTTATGATGAGCAACAAATTGGTATTTCGTTTTCTTAATCCTTGTGGTTCTTGGTTTATCTAGAAATGGTAAAGGTTTAAAAGTTCATTTAATTTTAAACTTTTGTTTTTGAAATTCTTGTGTAAATGTTGCCGGGTTTGTTCAAAATGATTTTTACCTAATTTGTGTCTAAATCTTTGAAACTCTAGTCGGGTTCTGTAGTTTATAGTATTGGTTACCTGTTATGGGTACACAAATTTGTTCTATGAATCATGTATGTGTATTGTGTATACATAAGGGTGTGTTTTTCCATGATAGGGTTTGTTCCAAAGTGGTTTTGGTTTCAATTTTCTACTTATTACTTTGATTGTGTCAGTTATGCATAGTCAAGTGAAAAGGATTTATATGCATGAATATTTATATGGTATTTGTGTTTTTGTCAAAAACATTGCATATATGATAACTGTCATATGTGACATGTAGTGTCGACATGTTGGGGGTCTGTCTTGTATTTTTTATATGGTCTCAATGCATATGTGTTGTCAGTTATAATACATTTTGTGCATATTTTGTGGGTTTATGATATGATTTCTCCCTTAACCCTAGTTTGGGTGTAATAAGCAAATAATTTGTATTTTTAGTCCCAAGTAAAGTTATGTTAGCCATTTAGTTTATTGTTAAGGGAAGTTGAAATTCAGGTATGCAGTTGAAAGTAGTTTTTTTATGGTTCAGAAATTATGCACATTATTTATGCTATGTTGAACAATTTCATGAGGTTGTTGATTACAAAGAAATATTAGTAGGTGTTGATTTCATACTTTGTTAAGAGTTATTTTTCTCAGTGATGTAAAAAACATTGTATCTCATGATATTTTCTATTTGTACTTGAAAGTATTATCAAAAGATTGAGAGTGTTGGATATTATTGATATGTGGTTGTCACTGATGTCAACACTATTGGCATTAATGTCTTTAAGGTTGTGTATGTCAAGGATATTGAATTTTTTTTAATAAAATAAGTTGTAGGTTGTCGGTGGTGCAGTGAAGTTCAACATGGTGGTTAGCTTAGTATATTGATGATAAGAGGTTGGGAATTAAAGAGTTTTTTGACAAGTATATCTAGTTTATCCACTTGAAGTTTCAGAGGTTCGCATGAAGTTTTGATTGATCTATGAGTATTTGTGTTCTGACAGTTATGTTGCTGTAGGTTGTGTTCCTAAAAGAAGATGATGTGATTCTCGTAATTTGATTTTCTGCAAATACTTATATGGCGATTCATGATTCTTGTGGATGTTTCTAGATCATTCTCTATCTGTTTTCTTGGTCCACATTGATCATTGTGTTAGCGATTGGTGATTTTCTTTTGTGAGTTCATGTTTTTCATGATCATGGCCGACAGGGTGAATGTATCATGTTGTGGATCTTCGAGGCATAATTGTTTAAGGTGTTTCCTGTTTGAGACATGTTGTTTTGGGTCCTTCCTATGTTTTGGCTAACATTGTTTTGTGCACATTGATAATTGTTTATTGATTTGGGCTGATAGTTTGTACACATTTTATATTTTGGTGGGCTGACATGTAGTTGATGTTATCCTTAGTTGCAAATATATATGATTGATTGTTTATACCATTTGAAGGCATGGTGTGCAATGTATGATGAGTGATGTGCATGAATAATGTTGTAATCTTTCGAAGGAAGAAGTAAAGTGTGAAGAAGAGTAAGTAGAAGAAAGTGTGTATGTGCTTAACTGGAACTGTAATCAGGCATTAGAAGATGCTATTTTCTCAGTTCAAAATCTTTTGGATGTGATCCAAATGTGACTTTAAGACAGTGAGTATTCCTTTGGGCAGTAATCCTTTTATATTTGAGCAGTGAGCTCTAGGTAGTGTTCTTGAATGCATGTACATTGCCCATTTATAATAATTTTATACTTTTAATAGGGTATAATCTTGTGGACTAACCTCCACCGTGGTTTTTCCCCTAACAGGGTTTCCACGTTAAAAATATTGGTGTTATGTGTGTATTTGATGTGGTGATGATTTATGCTTTCATGTTTATTTATCATATTTGAGAATAAGTTTAATTTGTATAATTTCTATGATAACTGATTCAACCCCCCTTCTCAGTTGTCTTCCCTTGTGTTGCCAACAATTGTTATCAGAGCAGGTTCCTCGAAATAAGTTCAATAGCTTGAGGTGATCCAAGATGGCGACATATAAGAAGGATAGTCTGAAATTTGATGGAACTAATTAGTCTCTATGGAAGACTTGAATGGAGAGTCATCTAAGATGCATTGGTGAACCTTACTGTACAATTACAAAGAATAGGTATATCATCCCTCAAAATGGTCCTTCTACTGCAAGTGAGATTAAGTAAGTCAAGTACAATATCAGGGCTAAGCCTTGTTGAGTGCTCTGACTGACTCCAAGATGACAAATGTAATGGAGTTGAAGACTACTAATGAGATTTGAAAAAAGTTGGAAACTTTGTATGAAGGTGATACCCATGTGAAGATTGCTAAGCTGCAAACCCTGAAAGGGAAATATGAAATGTTGAGAATGGGTGAAGATGAGAACATCACTTCTTTTATGCAGAGAGTAAATGAACTTGTGTGTAGTATTAGATCTGCTGGTGGAACATTGGAAGAATCAGAGATTGTTGCTAAAGTACTCAGATCCTTCCCTACTGCGTATAAATACAAAACTACTGCTATTGAGAAGATTCGTATTGTGACAAATGTAACTAGAGATATGTTGATTGGTGAGCTTATTGTTTTTGAGTTAAGTGAGTTTGGTGAATCTCTTCCTAAGACATAATTTGTATTCAAAGCTACTATCTCCAGAAAAGATAAGCAAAAATATGATATGGGAGAAATTTCTTCTAGAAAAATGTCCAAGTATGAGCAGGAAATGAGAGATTAAAGAAGAAGAGAGAAAACTAGATGAGATTGAAGCACTTATTGTCAAGAAGGCAGCTAGAGGAGAAGGTAAGTATAAAGGAAAATTGCCTCTTAAATTTTTTTCTTGTAATAAGATAGGTCATTTTGCCTCAAGGTGTCCAGAAAGAGTTCCTAAGCCAACACCTAACAAGCCTAGATTCCAAAGAAAGTGTTATTATGCTACTGATGAAGGTGTGAAAAATGATGAATCTGATAAAGGGAATTTAAGTGAGGATGAATGGGTGTTTATTGCTATCAAGGAAAATGATCCAGTACCTACTAAATCTACTAGTTGCACAAATTTGGAGAAAGCTCTAGTTTCCAAAGTTGAAGAAAAAGATGAATGGCTGATTGACAGTGGATGTTCTCATCACATGACAGGTGATAAAAGTAAATTTGCGAGCTTGGAAAAGCATGATGGTGTTGTGTAATATTTGGTGATGACAAAGTTGGTGTAATATGTGGTAGGGGATCCATTTCTCTTGACGGTAAACATAATATTGATGATGTTCTATATGTGCAAGGTTTGAAGCATAATCTATTTAGTGTTGGAAAAATGGTTGACAAGGGCTACAATCTTCAATTCAAGAATGGAAAGTGTAGAATATTGGGGAGTTCCAGAAATGTGATTGCATCTGGTACAAAAACAAAAGGTAATATCTTTCACCTAAGTGTGACTGGTAAAAGTTGTTTGATTTCTCAAGTTGATGAAAGCTGGTGGTGGCATAGGAGAATGTGTCATGTAAACTTTGATAATATTATCAAGATAAGTTCTACTTAGGCAGTGAGAGATCTTCCTAAGTTGATAAAACCTACTAATACTATATGCAAGGAATGTCAGTTAGGGAAGCAAACTAGAGTTTCATTCTGAAGCAAACATCATTGTTCAAATGAAGTGTTGGAGCTTGTGCATATTGACTTGTGTGGTCCTTCTAGAGTCAGAAGTATACAAGGAGATAGGTATTTCATGTTACTTATTGATGATTATTCTAGATTTATGTGGGTTACTTTCTTAAGAGAAAAATATGAAGCTCTAAAAAAATTCAAGATTTTTAAGGCTATGGTTGAGACAAATATAGGTCTAAAAATTAAATGTATGAGATCAAATAGAGGTGGTGAATTCACTTCTAGTGAGTTTAATTCTTTTTGTGAAGAACATGGGATAAAGAGACAATTATCTGCACCGCAGACCCCTCAGAAAAATGGAGCTGTGGAAAGGAAGAATAGGACAATTCAAGAAGCTGCTAGGACCATGATGTTGGAAGGAAATGTTTTGCATATCTACTGGAGAGAAGCTGTGAGTACTGCCATTTACACTCTCAACCAGGTACATGTCAAAGGTGATACGTAAGACTCCTTATGAGCTATGGTTTGGTCATAAGCCTACTATTAGATACTTCAAAATCTTTGGGAGTAAATGCTATATCAAAAGATATGAAGATATTGGAAAGTTTGATGCTAGAAGTGATAAAGGAATCTTTCTTGGTTATTATAATAAAAGTAAAGCCTATAGGTGCTACTGTAGAAGTTGAAAAACCAACTTCACAGTCCCCAAGAATCACTTGCAAGCAATCACTTATCACATTCAACAGATATTCAGAACAAAAAAGAAAAATATGTTCTATAAACCCTCAGAGAAAATTTGTGCAAGTAAAAAATCAGCATAATGATTATTGAAAGTAATTGTTTTACAAATAATACAAAAGCCTTGAAAAAGGAAATCATGCAATAAAGCAAGAAAACACAACCCTAATCTTATCTTGAGCAAAAAGACAACTCAACAAGATAAGGATAATAATTAACCTAGGAAATAAAATATGCCTAAGTAAACTTATGCTAAAGTGTAATTAAATAATTAATTACACCAAGACCCCCCATAAGTGCAACTTAGGGAGAAGCAAATTATTATGCAAGAGATGAGTCCCGACAATAAGGCCTGATCAGGTACTCATTTACAAATGCAATGCAAACTAAATCAAATGGGGTAAAGGAGAAAACCACATGGGAACAAAACTCCTCCCCATAAATAGAATGCAAACTAACTAAGTGATGAAATATGGAGGACTCCATAAGACCCCCCAAGGATACCATCCATCACAAAGATACATGAAAGAACCCCCCAAGAAGAGAGGAAGAAAGAGGCCACATAGCCCCGCCAAAATGAAGTAGCTCCAATAAGACTAAAGAAACCGCATCTCCTAAAATAAGTGAGAGGGAAGAGGCCGAATGAATGTAATCTCTGAAGGTGAAATAGGTGTAGCCCAAGATGTATCCACAAAAATAGGTGTGACCTCAACCAATGAAGAATTCAAAGTAGGTGAAGACTCAAGAGTAGCCTCCATAGATGGAAGATCAACAAGATCCTGCTACACTGAAATTGAAGAAGCCACATCGGTAGCCACAACAATAGCAACAGGAGGTGGAGGAGATGGAAGGGAAGGCTCGAGAACAAGATCCAAAGTGAGAACACCAATTTTCAAGAAGCCAAATCTCTCCTTTGAATGATGAAGCACACTAGAAGTGTGAGGAACAACTGTAGGAACAGAAGCACCATTAGTAGCAAAATCAGTAAAGGAATACAACCGAGATGAGTGATCCACTATCCCAGTAGCAATAACTGATCTACTCTCCAAGTCTCTGATGATAACTGAATCATATGTGAACTTCACAGATCTCCCAGTGCCTCCATGAGTGATCTGATAAATGGAAAGAAGGTTGTTTGTCAAGTGAGGGACACACAAGACATCCTAAAAGGAGTGGTCCCCAAAACTAATAGACCTCTTCCCTGTAACACTCATGTAAGTGTTGTTTCCCATCAAAATGGGAGACATAGTGCAAGGCTCAAAGGAAGTGAACATAGACTGTGAAGATTCCATATGATGAGATGCTCCTGAATCTAGAAGTCATCTCCATGATCCAATACTTGAAGAAGCACAAAGAGCATGTCCCTTCATATCTAATGAAGTATGTAAACCAATTGTGCCTATGTTATGATGTTCTAAAGAAGAAGAATGAGGAGAAGAAGATGATGCAGACATCCTAGAAGGAAAATCAATTTGATGTTTTTGAAGAAGATGTTTCAGCTCATCAATGTCCTTGTAACAATTATGTTGAATATTTCCTTCCCTCTTGCAATATGCACATGTAGTCTTCTCCTTCCTAGATGATTTACCCTTAGAAGAGGAGGATGAATTTGAGGACTCCTTCTACTGATCATGAGGTTTGGAATCCTTTTGTTTCTGTTTCTTGCCTTTGCCTGTAGAAGCCTTCTGATCTCTGGGCTCCTGTGATGCAATAAGTTCCTGTGATGAAGAAGGTTTCACCGTGCCCATTCTAGCTAACTTAGCTCACTCTCAAGTGAGAGATGAAGCAAATTCATCAAGAGATGGCATAGTGAAGCTCGTACCAAGTGCATCCCTAGTGGCATAAAAGGTAGATACAAAAACTGAATAATCTGGTCCAAACTTAGAAAGAATGGACAATATCAACTGAGAGTCTTCCTTCTGAACACCACACTGTGACAACTGCAATCTAAGAGACTTGAGTTTGGTGAAAAACTCATGGATTCTATCAAAATCCCTAGGATTTAAGCCAATAAGCTCATTCTCTAACTGAAACCCTCTCAAAGTATCCTGCTTCCCAAAAAAAGACTCCAAAATAGTCCATATCTCATTTGGTGTAGTGCAGGACTCAATGTGAAAAAGAAGGTCAAATGAAAGAGAGACATAATGTACTATAAACTTCATCACACCTATTAAACCATTTTATCTTTTCAGTAGCACCTGTAGGTTCAATTTTTGTACCCATGGTTACCCTATACAACCCTTTGTGTTTCAAATGAATCTCCATTTTATTTTTCCAACCAAAATAGTTGAATGGAGTAAGGGGTGCAATATTATGTAAATCCATGATAGAGAGCAACAATATATACTCTCAAATAAAAAACAATGCTCGCTGATCTAAAAAAAATAGCCTAATTACACACTTCCCAAGAAAACAACTGAAAAGGTAAAGGCTGAGATAAAACAGTAATATCAGATACCTGGTAAAAAAATCTAAAAAAAAGGTCTGAGATCTATGTAGAGCACTAAACCAGCTTTCCAATGCCTTTTTTTTTTTTGAAAAACGGAGCAAGGATGCAAAAGTTACGCCTCTTGGAGTGAAAACAACAAATTTTAGATTTGACAAGTGAAAAAGGCGCCAAAATGGAAAATACAAAAAGTAAAACCTCCACCACTGGAAAGAGTGTCAAACTAGCTTTCCGACGATATATCATTTTCGAAAAAAGGGCTCCGTTTGCAAAAGTTATGCCAAAATGAAAAAAAGCCCTGTAAAAAAGGCTTTGAAACACTAACTGGGGGCAAAAATCACGCTCCTTCACATATAGCTCCTGGTCCCTCATAAGACCGCCGCTGGCACTCAGGGGCTGGATCGGGTGCTCCCAGTCATGCATGTGACCTCCGCTAGCACTTAAGTTGATGAGGGGCTCAAGGAAGGGCACCCGGTCCTCCAAAGGACCATGCCCAGAGCTTTAGAAAGCCCACGGGGGCTAAACTCCTCGTCAGTGGTGGAGTGGGTGGTTCCTCTGGGTTGCGCCGCTACTGGCAGTGGGAGCGGTGGCCGCCTGGCAGTCTGGAGGTGGTGCAATTGTTTTGAACGGGAGGCATAGGACTGTGAATGATTTTTTTTATAGTTTTTATGATTTTTTGAAAAAAATTGCCTCGTGAATCGTGCCCTAGGGCCGTATGGCCTTGGGGCTAATTTTTTTTGCCTTTTTTTCAACGTTCTCCAAAATTGACAAAATGAAAGGTGTTTTTGGGGTTTTTGGATGCTCTGATCGCAATGGCGACATCCATTTGGCCCAAAACTGCACAGAAAACTTGCGTACCCCTAGATCCACAAAAAAATCTAGACTTCAAACCCTTGCATAGAAAAAGATGTTGTGAGAGAATATCTTCAAATCACAAACATGTAACAACAGGTCTAGAGCTTTGATACCATGTAGAAGTTGAAAAATCAACTTCACAGTCCCGAAGAATCACCTGCAAGTAATCACCTATCACATGCAATAGATATTCAGAACAAAAAAGAAAAAGATGTTCTGTAAACCCTCAGAGCAAATTTGTGCAAGCAAAAAATTAGTATAATGATTATTGAAAGTAATTGTTTTACAAATAATACAAAAGCCTTCAAAAATGAAATCATGCAATAAAGCAAGAAAACACAACCTTAATTTTATCTTGCACAAAAAGACAACTCAACAAGATAAGGGTAATAATCAATCTAGAAAATAAAATATGCCTAAGTAAACTTATGTTAAAGTGTAATTAAATAATTAATTACACCAACAACTACAATAAGAGAATGAGGAAACTAATTGAAAGTGCTAATGTCAAGGTTGATGAAGACATAGTTTGACCATCCAAAACCTGTGGATATGATTTAGATGATCAGAATGACAGTTTAGATAAAGGAAAGAAAGTTCAGACTCCAAATAAAGTTCAAATCATTCTGGTGAATCAATAAAATCAAGAGGAAGGAACTAGTGAAAGTGTAGAAGTGAGATCACAAGAGCTTGAAGTTCAAGAATACCCAAACACTCCAAGATATGTAAGACTAAATCATTCAAAAGATTATATTATAGGTGATAAAAACAAAGGTGTTCAAACTAGGAGAAGAATTACAGAAGAATATTGTTTGATCTCAAAGATTGAGCCTAATAGTGTCAATGAAGCATGCAAAGATGAACATTGGGTGGGAGCAATGAAAGAAGAACTACACAAATTGAGAAGAATGATACATGGATTCTTGTTCATAGACCTAAGGACAAAAATGTAACTGGAACTAAATGGGTCTTTTAGAACAAACTGAATGAGCAAGGTGAATTTGTTAGAAACAAAGCAAGACTTGTGTGTAAAGGATATTCTCAGATGGAAGGAATTGACTTTGAAGAAAAAATTTCTCATCTTGCTAGGATTGAAGCTGTGAGACTATTTATTGCTTATACTGCTTACAAAAAAATTAAAGTTTATCAGATGGATGTCAAGTCAACATTTCTAAATGGTGAACTAGAAGAAGTGTATATTGGGCAACCTGATGGATTTCAATTGACTGATTAGGGAGATATAGTTTTACGGTTGAAGAAAGCATTGTATGGACTTATGCAAGCCCCAAGAGCATGGTATGCTAGATTAGACAAGTATTTGTTGAAGCTTGGATTTAATAAAGGTACTGTTGATAGTAATTTGTATTTCAAGATTGATCATGATAAAGATTTGATTGTTGAAGTCTTTGTTGATGATATAATTTTTGGAGATGATAGTTTGTGCATGAAGTTTGCTAATGAGATGTAGAGTGAGTTTGAGATGTCTATGATTGGAGAAATTAAATTATTTTTGAGATTGTAAATTACTCAGCTAGATAGAGGGATCTTTATATCTCAATCCAAGTATGTGAAATAATTGCTAAAGAAGTTTGGTATGGAAGATTCAAAACTAGTTGGTACACCTATGGTGACAGAATGTAAGTTAACACAAGATGATGATTCTCCTAAAAAAAATTAGACTAGATACATATCCATGATTGGTGGATTGATCTATTTGACTCAATCTAGACCTGATATCATGAATGTCGTATGCATTGTTGCAAGATTTCAAGCTGATCCTAAGGAATCTCATGTGACAACTATGAAGAGGATTTTCAGGTATTTGAAGGGGACATTTGATTTTGGCCTATGGTATCCTAAAGAAGATGACCTTACTTTGAATGCTTTTACTGATGCTGATTGGGTAGGAGATGTGAATGATAGAAATAGTACTAGCACTTGGTGGTGCATTTTTCTTGGGAAAGAAGCTGATTTCATGGTTAAGTAAGAAGTAAAATGTCATTTATTTTCTACTACAAAGGTGGAATACATTGTTGCTGCTAAAAATTGTACTCAAGTATTGTGGATGAAGCAAATGTCGAAGGATATCAGAGTTGTGTATGATGAAACTATTGCTATATTCTGTGATAATTCAAGTGCAATTAAGATTTCTAAGAATCTGGTGCTGCATTCAAAAACCAAGCATATATCTATCAAGTTTCACTTTTTGAGAGAGAAGGTGAGTGAAAAAGGAAGTAAGATTGGAGTATGTGCCCACTAAAGAATTGATTGTAGATATATTTACTAAGAACTTACCTAAGGATAATTTTAGGTATCTCAGAGGGAAGCTAGGGTTGATTACCCCTCCTAATCAGAATTAAGATGCATTGACTTGCATTAGTTTGTGCATTTCATAGTCATATCTTGTGATCCAGATTGATGTTGTGGTGGCTGCTACTCAGGGGGAGTAGTTAGATGTTCAAAAATGTCGTTCATAGATTGTGTGGAGAAAGATAATGTGTATCTTTGTCATTGATGTCAAAGGGCGAGAAGAGTCATGTGAAAAAATGTGAAAGAGTTAAGGAGAAAAGAGTCAAAATCTAAGGGGGAGAAAGTGTTAAGAGATAGTTCTGTTGATGGCGTTTTTCACATCATGTTTTTCCATCAATGCCAAAGGGGGATATTGTTGGATATTGTTGATATGTGGTTGTCATTGATGCCAACACTATTGAAATTAATGTCTTTAAGGCTATATGTGTCGAGGATATTGAGAAATTGTAATAAAATATGTTGCAGGTTGTTGGTGATGCAGTGAAGTTCAACATGGTGGCTAGCTTAGTATATTGATTATAAGAGGTTGTGGATTAAAGGGTTTGTTGACAAGTATATCTAGTTTATCCACATGAATTTTTAGAGGTTTGCATGAAGATTTGATTAAGTTATGAGTATCTGTGTTCTGAAAGTTGTTCTGTTGCTTTAGTTGGTGTTCCTGAAAGAAGATGATGTGATTTTAGTAATTTGATTTGTTGTAGATGCTTTTGTGGTGATTCATGATGCTTGTGGATGTTTCTAGATCATGCTCTATCTATGTTGTTGGTTTGAATTGATCGTTGTGTTCATGATTGGTGATTCTTGAGGCATAATTGTTTAAGGTGTTTCATGTTTGAGACATGTTGCTTTGGGTCCTTACTATGTTTTGGCAAACATTGTTTGGTGTGCATTGACAATTGTTTATTGATTTGGGCTGACAGTTTTTACACATTTTATATTTTGTTGGGATGACATATAGTTGATGTTATCCTTAGTTGCAGATATATATGATTGATTGTTTATACCATTTGGAGGTGTGGTGTGTGATGTATGTTGAGTGATATGTGTGAATAATGTTCTAATATTTCAAAGGAAGAAGTAAAGCGTGAAGAAGAGTGAGTAGAAGAAAGTGTTTATGTACTTAATTGGAACTTTAATCAGGCATTAGAAGATGCTATTTTCTCAGTTCAAAATCTTCTAGATGTAATCTGAATGTGAATGTAAGGCAATGATTCTTCCTTTAGGAAGTAAGCCTTTTGTATTTGAGTAGTGAGCTCTAGCTAGTGTGCCTGAATGCATGTGCATTCCCATTTATAATAATTTTATTCTTTTAATAGAGTATAATCTTGTAGACTAACCTTCACCGTGGTTTTCCCCTAACAGGGTTTCCACGTAAAAAATCTTGGTGTTATGTGTGTTTTTGATGTGGTGATGATTTATGATTTAATTTTTATTTATCAGAATCTAAGAATAAGTTTAATTTGTACATAATTTATGTGAAAACTGATTCACCCCCCCCTCTCAGTTGTCTGCCCTTGTGTTGCCAACAGAGAGCACTTGTAGTGCATTGAGAAATTGACTAGAATTATGCTTCTAAATCTCAAGTGATGTGAAATCAAAAGATGTTGTGAAAAGAAGCAAAGATGAAAGTTTGTGTATCAATTCAAAATATTTATTGAAAAGTGTTGATGTATATCTAGTGAAGCATTTGAAATCTATCAGTGAGATAGTATTTTCAGTGAGATATATCAATCAGCTAGTGAGGCATTGTAAACAACAAGTTTTTAGATTAAGCTAGTGAGGCATTTATGAGTGGTTTTTTCTTCCCTTTAAGGGTTTTTTGACTCATGAAATTCTTTGTGTCATTTTATGGGAATGTGTGATTCTTATACTTCTATCTCATTTCAATTATTTGCTTTATATTGTTTCACAAGAAAATCAGAACAAGTTGTTTAAATTTTATTTGAATTATTAGAACACTGATTCATCCCCCTCTCAGTGTTCTCTGTACTCCAACACCCATATGTTTTAACCAAGTTCTCAAGAAGAGGATAAGGGTTACAAAGGTAGTTATAGGGTATTTTTTCAGAGCTTACCTCCCCCTTAGCATAATATCCTCCACCTATGAAGGCCAAAGTTTGAAATTACATTTTCATTAATGCTCAAGTTAATAGATATGTGTGCATGCATGAATTTTTATGTTTTAAAATAGTAAAATTAATGAAATAAGTCCCAATTTCTTGATAAATGAGAATTTCCAAAATGAAAAATGTGACAATTAACTAAATTT
The DNA here is from genome assembly GCA_007258455.2 of Sequoia sempervirens. Classification (NCBI taxonomy): domain Eukaryota; kingdom Viridiplantae; phylum Streptophyta; class Pinopsida; order Cupressales; family Cupressaceae; genus Sequoia; species Sequoia sempervirens. The sequence goes on from VDFB02271358.1 coordinate 1,163,850,288, forward strand.
TCCTCTAAACTACCAAAAATATAACACTTTTGATCTTTTGAAATGGAAAATAACAAGAATTTTTTTTTTCAATCACATAACATGAAATGTAATTTTAATGATAACACTTTTAGACAACCTAGATTTCACTTAGATTTTAGGACAATAAAAATGTAAATAAGAAGAATGTGAATGTAAGATATGCTAGGTTCACCAAAATGTAATGTTGAAAAGTGGATTTGAGGCCTAAATCACACCTTTCCACACATCAATTTTGAGGGACACAAAAATGATCATAAAAGACCACTTGACTACTATCTTCAAGGAAGTGCCAAAATGGCTGATTAGGATTTTGATCCCCTTTGGGAGGAATTTTTGGATTAGGAATAAAATTTATTTGATTTTATAAACTAGGTCAACTATGCAACTACAACAAATTAATTTGAATACAAGAAAATAGAACTTGTAAGTATAAAATGAGAAAAAAGAAGAAGAGGGTAGGGACATAGGAACTTGGCATTCAAATCTAGACTAAAACTATCTGGTTAGGGGCATGGGTGCACTAGACTAAGAATGATGCTTTCTAAAATCTCTGAATAGGTATTAGTGAGTTATAGTTTGTAGGTGCTTTCCTGTTGAACTCAGCTTTGAAACTTCGTATATTGATGAATAAGTGTTCTTTCTCTAATTTGATTAATGAATGTGCTTGAATGCTTGATTTCAATCTTGAGTCTTCAGTATTCTCCAAATCCACTTCAAACTTTTCACCTACAAGAAAGATAGGAGAGAAAGGGTTGTATTGTATAGGGGCTTGTTGAATTCAAACCCAATTGTGGTGTTTCCTCTCCATAATGATTATGATGATGTTGGATAAAGAGTTCTTACCCTAGGTCAGACAAAGGTACATGGATAAAATAAGTGATAATTCACAAGTGTTGCAAATTAGCACTCAAATCTACTTTCCTTGATGGAATGAAGTCATGTCACACATCTCATGCAAGGATAATTTGGTGCTTGATTGAAGGTCATACAAGTGTTAATACTCATAAAAAAATGAACATAAATCATGAAAAAATATTACATGATGCATTGCTAACATGAATCTTGATTGATGAAAATGTTGTAAAATAATGTTTATTCTACTCTTGAATTCCCTTGAGTACTTTTTAGGATACTTAATTTGCTCCAAATTTCATTCTAGTTTCAAATGGTGAAAAAACATATTTATTGCATTTGTTCATTTCTTGCAATAATTATTTTGAAAAGCCAAAAAATGAATTTAAATTTGAAAATATAAAAATGCTAACAACAAAGTATTAAAAATTGGGCCAAAATAGGCGATTTAAGGGCTAGGGCACCCTAGACCAGACCTATCTTGGGATTTATGTTGTCATTATATAAATAAATAATTTTAATTCCTAATTTCATCTTAATTTTATGAAAACGATAATAAAACAAGTAAATAATAAGCATAATTAGGTCCAAACATTAAGGGGGAGAAAAACATAGTGTGAAATTGTCAGGGTCGACAATTCATGAGGCTATAAATCCAAAATATATATATTTTTACCATAGACATGCTCTCCTTTCTTGACGTATTAAGGAGGGATACCTAGCTACCTTCCTCTCTCTAGTTGTAATACCACCTAAACTACAAAATATAATGATGATAAAACACTCATTGGAGATGGATTTCCTAAATATTAAGGTTTTCTAGCATTTTTGAAGTACTTTCGAAAGATATGGGTTGGATCTAGTTGTGTAACACCTACTTTATTTGATCTATCAATGAACTATGACTAAGAATATTTCTAGGATGTGTTGATTTTCCACTACCCTACTTAATGCCATGCATAAATGATTTATTTGGGCTTGGTGGTTACAACATTGTTGGGAACAATAGATTTGGATTGAGCTCAATTTTTTTATTTCCTATATTATTCCATCCATCTTTGATATTTCTTGTGTTAGTAAATCTTTCTATGAAGATGGTTTGGGATTGTAGCTAGAGGGTAGTCTCTAATTTTATGGTAAAAGTATTGATAGTGAAATAATTGTTTGATACAATAGCTTTGCAAGGTGCAAGATAAATCTTACATCAACCAAAAATATTTACCTTCATTTTTGTTTTGTTTGTAGGTTTTCATTCATATTCCATTCATAATTAGTCACCATAAATCCTACCACATTTCACTATATTCTACACATCTGATCTTTAAATTGGGATAATACCTTCTATTGTGGTCCTTCAACTTCATATTTTCTTTCCAAAATTTTATGATCACTTCAAAGGCATAAATTGGTTTCTAAACATTTGTGAGGCTTAACATGCTTACACAAATTTCAATGTTCATATCTTGTGGTAGCTTTTGAAATTTTACACCAACAAAGGAAAAAATATTGAGATATATTAGAACTAGTAGTACTTATGGTGTGAATTGAGAATATTCATCAATCCATCATCATTGTAATTAGTCTAGGAGATTCATTTGCACATTTGACTAACTATGTGTTGCATAAGGCATTAGGTTTTGTGACACCTTAGAAACTAAGGTCAACCTTAGGTAAGGAGATAATATTTAAATGTCACTCATAATCAATTGGAAGGAGGAAAGTGAAAGATTTAAGTAGGGATTCAAGATTAGTAATTGTGTTATAACATTTTTCAAATTTTATAATTAAGTGGTAGAGACTTAGCATGTTGGAAGCCCATTGTGGAAAATTATATTTCATTCATCACTATGAATCAATAAATACTGTATCATTATTTTATTGTGTCATTAATTTTTCCACTATTTGATGAAATGTTGTTCACTTCACTACATGGTTGGAAAATCCTTCACTAGATCCTCCATCTATGGTTCCATCAATTGGAATTAGAGCATAAATTTAAAATCTCGAGGATAGAGTGAGAGTGATCTAGTATCCTAAAATAATTTCTTTTAAATAGATCATCAAATTGAGGAATACTACAAGAAACTTGTCAAAAAATCACTAGCAAAGAGGAAATTACAAAGGGGTGATTACAAATCAATGACTAACTTAAGGTACTTTTTACTAGATCTAATGGAATGATTTCAACATAAAGTGTCCAAGGTGTTAATAAAGTTAGAAGGATGGAAGAAATGTTTGAAATGATGAGGGTGATTAAAATCTAACTGGATGCTATAGAAGATTATAGGAAAAGAGGTCTAAACCCAAGATATGGTGATCAAAGTGATGAAGATGAGAATGGAAGAGAAGATGCACAACCTACTAAAAAATATCTAGAAACCTCAAATGAAGAAGAAAGAGATGAAGTGAAAATTTTGAAGACTTTCAAAAATTGGTTTAAATCCTAAAGAGCTAATTGACTATTCATAAATGATAAAAATGTATATATTGATTAATATGAGGAAACTGTAGATCCAAAACAAATTATATTTTGAAAAAACTAAATTGAAAGGACATGTATTTTTTGGAATGAAGTACAATTAAAAAATATGAGAGGTGAAGAAAAGATAACAAGGTGTTGTAGAATGGTTATAAGATTGAAGAAACTATTTATATTTTCTAATTATGAGTTAAAATTACTAAAGAAATTTTAAAATATAAGACTGCAATGATAGGATTGTAAAGGAATATAGTAAATAATTTTACAAGATGATCATTAGGATAAGACATAGTGATGTAAGAAAAAGGTTGCAAATATATCAATAAATTTAGAGGGATTTTTGAAAAATAACTAAGCTTGGTTGAAGATTGTTAACAATAAAAGAATTATACCATTTTGTGATCAAGTTATAAGAGAAATTAAATAAAACATTTGAGATATACAAAAATAGCATAGAGGTGGAGGAGGAGGATTCAAGAGAGAGTTCACAATGTGGCAATATAAAACCATATATAGAAGAAAGGGGGATCGATAACATGAATACCATAATGACAATAATACATAATATAATGAAGGAGGAAGTAGTAATACCTATTGTAAGGAAAAGGATGATGGTAATTCTTACCACAACAGCATATAAGTTTAGTAACTCATAATATAGTGATAAAACTAACAAATATCAAAGAGGAAAGGGAAGAAGCAAAAATGATAGACAATATTTCAAAGGTACTTTTTTTAAATCTAGGATATAAGGTCACAAAGAATTTGAATTTATCAAATTCAAGGGAAAAAAAACAAGAGATTAAATGGTAGCACAATAATTTCATATGGAGATGACAAACCCAAGAATCACCTAAGATTAAATATTAAATAGAAAATAAAGAATCATTTTCATGAGGAAAGCCTTGTAGAGATGTGATAGTGAAGAAGGATCAACATAGAGGAATAACTTGTTTAGGATGAGATACAAATCAAGCTGTAAGTGTTGTAAATTTTTTATTGACAAGGGAAATACTAATAATTATATAGTGTGTTAGAACTGTAAACTTTTGAAAATTTTATAGTCGATTGTATTCATGAGTTTCCAAAATAAGTCCTCACCATAAGCATAAAATTCTCTCTTCATAACATTTTGCCCATATTTTGTCATATGGTCCATTAGAATCCATCTAGTCCTAAATATTTCATTGTATAACCCATATCTGCTAGAGAGGGTGAAGGTCTCCTCGATCCATATGGCATCCTTACTAGTGTGTGTCTTTTGTAGTCTATCGGAGGGAGTGCAGGAATGTCATACCGAATGTTCATAAACACCTATTGGCAGGATACAATTTATTGTCTTAGCGACAGAAGAATCATATCGGCAAGAGAATCATTATCAGGATGAGTCATAATGAACTCATATGTGTCTCACCAACCAGAGCATGGAAAAGCATTTCGGCCAAACCAATGTTATCAGAGTAAAGTCTTACCGAAGGCAGCAGGTCTTGCCGATAAAGCACAAAGGGGTTCCATCAGAAGATTATCGGGATGAATTCACACCGATAAAGATGTGCATCGGCGAGAGAAAGGTCATCGACATAAGTCCCACCGAATATTAAAGTCACACTGATGAAATATTTTGGGGAGAGTCTCACCGAACAGAGGATATTAGAAAAACAGGTTCGGCAAGACAATTGGCATCGGTATGAGTCTTTTCGAGTTTAAAGTCTTGCCGATAGAAATCAGTTCATTAGTAAGATTATTTTCATTGGCAAGAAATATGAAAGTAATGTCTAATTGCGGTTTCATCGGTGAGAATGCGATTATGTCTCAGCGACCAGAAAAATACCATGGGGTGTGTCTAGGTAAGACACAATGTAGTCTATGAAACATCTCCCTGACTCAAAATTGTCACAGCGACACATAAAGCGATAACAATTGGTGAAACTCCAAATGTCGATGAGACTGTTGGACATTAGAGCAATGAACAGTTTTAATAGTCGGTGAGACCTGGAGGTTTCGGGGAGACTATAGGATGTTTGGTGAAAGTTTTAATGAACGTTGCAAAAGGATATCACCCCAGATTTGAAAATGTCTCACCGACAAGACATTTGATGCGACAATATGAATTTCAGAAAAGGACTTCACTCGTGCTTTAGCTGACATATTAATGGCTGAACGAAACATAATAGGGAGAATTCAATTGAAAGAATTTGTGTTGAATTGATAGCAGAAGAATTAGCAAGGCGAATGGAGAACCAAGGCATATTTCCAGTTTGAAAATCTCGAGAAGAATACAGTAAGTGATTGCACCTTAGCTCATCAAATTTTAACTTCTGTAACTTTCAAGAATGGAGTCCCCAAGCTTAGGAAAATTAAAAAGTAGAAAACATGGTGAAAGTAGTCAAACTAAGGGGAAGAAACAAAAAACTGAAGGGGAACATGAGGGCACAAAAGAAAGATTAAACCAGGATCTCATTGACCAGTTACCTGGCTCTGGGCCTAAAGCTAGACGATCAATGCAACTTAGGGCAGAATTAGATAAATTGGATGATAAATGTAAATTCATAGGAGATGTTTGGACTGCCATAAGGGGGTATGAGTTGCTTAATTTTCATTATCATCAGAGAAATTATTTCGAACCAATGTGCAATCCATGGAAACTCAATTTAGGGAAACTGGTGTGCCCTAATGTATTTGTAAATGCAGAATTGGTAAAATTGCTAGCTAATCATTATGGCCCAAAGGACAAAGCTATATGTGACCCATCTAGAAAACCACAAATACATTTATCAAAAGAGGCAATAGGGGAGGTTTTTAATTTGGAAGGGTTTTGTACTGAAGAAATCATATATGAAGAATTGGAGAAGGAATTCTCGAGAATGGATACGATTTATAAGGTTTGGAGGTTGTCAATTTATAGGGTTATACAGGGTAGCAAGCCAGTTCCTCTACAAGATAGTGATGGACCTCCTTACCATGTGGACTTGTTTGAACCTTATATGAAATACACCTACTTCTCAGTATGCTAGGTATTGGGAATGGATGCCCCAAAATATATGTTAATTGTGTCAATGCTAATTTCAGCAGATATCCAATACCACAATTCTAGGCCATTTGACTATGCCTCATACATTTTTAAGGGGCTTAATTTAGGATTTATGACAATAAAAAGTGGATCATGTGCCTTTCATCTCAGGAATTACTCATTATTGATGCACATGGTGTTATACTTTGGATAGGAGTTGGGACTATGGCCTCCGGAGATGAGGATTTCTCAGTGTAATAAAGATGGTGAAGCATTACCTATCCAAATGTGGACTACTATTTGGGATAGTCATTTTGCAAATTCTAGTTTTGTTCATTTTGAAGAATATTTTGTGAAGACATTTTACAAACTGTACAATCATCCTTGTAATTATTCTCTATCTGAAGAGATAAAGGGATTTCTTCAGCCAAAGGATTTCAATGGGCCAATTGATCATAATTGGGGAGATTGGTACTGCTTGGAGGGAGCTACTATGATTAGAGTTTATCGGTTTGAAGATGCCCCTTTCATTTTGCCAAAAACTATCCCAAACAGAATTGCATACTTGGAGATTGTTAGACAGATGGATTATTCCAGTGTTATGAATCTTAGTTCCTTTGGGAAACATGCCTTCATGCCTAGTACATTATGTTTTGGTGATTTCACAGTGTTGGCCAAGGAAGGATATAATTTGATCCTTGATAAATTGCTACAATACAATATGAATAGAGGACCACCCAGAAAGAACTTCGACTCAGAAGGGTATATTAATTCTGCTAAAATGAAGATAAACTTTGGAGGGTATCAACATGTGCCCTATCACTTTGATGATCTGATCCAGAATTTGGATGAGAATGAAGCAGAGATGGTGGTTGAAGGGTATAATCAAAGGTTGCAGGATGGAGAGTTGTTGTTTTCTGGGGAGGAAGCATCCAAGGATAATATGCCACAAAGTCAACAAAGTAAGGCATCCAAATTAAGAACTCAACAATATATTTTCCCAACTGGAGAGTTGAGTATTGAAGATAGTGAGGAGGCATATGTAAGGAATATTGAGTACATATCATTTGTTTTAGATGATGAGTTCATAAATTCCCCAGAATTTAAAGCATTTTTGTATAAACAAAAGGGAAAAGAAATAAGGGAAAAGGTTAATAATGTTACTGTAGGAAATGAAGAAAAATTGCTGAGGGAATTGAAGAAATGTGTAGATGAAGAGATGACCGGTATGACCCCTAAAAGAGAGAAAAATGTTGGAAAATGCTAGTTTCATGATCTTTCCCGGGTTAGATCTCAATTCTACACTTGTCTTTGATAGTTTCTTAAGGGACAACAATGCTACACACAAGATAGAGCAAGAAAGGGTAACAGAAGTGTATGTTGGATCCAAGTATAATACAAATGAAGGATCATTGATGATTTGGGCCTTATATCCACCCCATAGGAAATCAGTAGTTATTGACATAGAAAAGGCATTTGGACTTGTCATGAATTTAAAGGTTGGAGAAGCTGATCCTGTGGCTACCGCAGAAATTGGGATAAATGTTGCAAAATTAAACAAGGCCCAAATTCAGATGTTGATCAAGGAAAGAGAGATGTACAAAATAAACAACGAAAGGGTGTTGAGAGAAAATGATCACCTAAAATATTTATTAGGTGTTACTATGAAGGCACCTAAGTTGGTTACCCAAGGTGAAAGCTCTCAGTCAAAGGATCATTGGGAAGGGTCAAGTGCCTACTCTCAAGGAAAATATGATGCATTTGTGATAGTTATGAAGAAAAGGCAAGATAATTTGACATCTTGGTTGAATAAACTCTGGGGAAAATATTCTCATACACTTGCTGCATTAAAAGAACATGAAAGGATGAATGAACGAATTATGGAGAAGTTTCAAGAAGTGAGCCAGAGAGATGTTGCTAATAGTGCAGCAATTGAGAATGCATATCATTTTATAAATAGGCATCAAAATTTCTATGAATAATTATAGGGGGATGCACAGGGATTGACAAATGCTGCTAAGAAAGCATCGACTACATTCTCAGATGATAGAGGAGAATTGAAGGTAGTAACCAGATGGAAAGGTGAGAATGAGTCAATATTACATGAAATCTTGAGGGTCGCTACTGCTAAAAGCATGACATTGGAAGAGGCGAGCGAACATAATGAAAAGATGATAAGAATGGAAATTTCAATCCGAAACGTAGTTGGAGATGCATATAATCACGAGCGCTAGGATTATTTGGATCATTTATCTAATGTTCATTTATGGCTGAACAGATCATGATTATCTTTAATCAATTTGTTAGTTAATATTTGACATTTATGAAAGGACGCATCCTTTCATGTATTTGATGTATAAATATCTATTTTGGAAATGAAATAGAGGAGATAATAGAATATGATAGGAGAGAATATAGGAAAATATACAGTAGAATACAATGTTTCACAAATATGAGACTATGGTGCATATTTGAAATCATGGAGATATCAATGGAAATATTTTAATATGGTGCAGTTATTTCTGGTATCAGTTGTTTATTGTGTTCATTGAAAGCATTATCGAAGTTGTCTCCAAAGTGGTGTTTTCTAGTTATTTAAATTGGGGTAACAAGTTTATATCCAGTTTATCAGTGCACATTTTTTGTACCTGTATGATCAATTGATTGGTTCTTTCAAGTAAATATTAAATCCTTTAAGTTGATCATAGTAATTAGAGAATGTCAATCGGATCATTAAGAATAACTTGGTAATCATAACCTTTCATGTTTATACAAGTTATAAACTAAATCATATGTTGAACAACTTGAATATTTTCTAGAAAGAGGTACTTGTTTTAGGTTTCTTTTGACTCCGCATACCCTATAAGGCACTGGTCTCTACATTTTCATCATCTGATTTTATTCAATTCCTTTTTTACATATGTTAACTGAACATATTAGGTTTTAGTTTTATACAGTCTACACCAGATCAAGTTTCACTTGTCCACCTCAATCTTCCATCGTTGGCAAGTCACTGTGAAAGAGATAAGCATAAGTCAAGTTTGCCCAACTCATATAGGTACACCCGCCTAGGTCTAGCAGCACCTGAAGAGTAGAAAGCTTAAATCATTTTGCTTTGTCTGTTACCCTAAAGCGTACCAAGAGATTGGCAACCTCTTGAGGCATTCCGCTTGCCTTTTTGAGAGCTAACAAATTGGGGACTCCGCTGGGGAATTGAATTAGAATATGTGCCTTAATCATAGAGTCAGAAATCCTATATAGACTCTACTGGGAATAACAAGTAACAAAATTTTTCTCACTTTTAAGAAAGTGAGTGGCTATTCTGATAAAAAAAATTCAACTTGAATGGTAGAAGATGTCAATATAGGGGAGGTTATACTAGGGCTTCTGCTGGCAGCAGTAAGTGGACACACAAGGATGATAGGGTTGATCAGGGTAAAAGGATAAATGAGGACATGTGCATAACGAATAAAGACAAAACACTGGGACAACATTGTGAATCTTTTGACCGATATGACACATGGAGAGATATCTCAAGTGCAGAACCTTGTACCCCAGAGGAACAAAGAAATCCTTTCTACAATCCTCAGAAACAGGCCGAGTGGGATGCTAAATTTGAAGCTAAACGACTCAAATGTCAGCACAAATATGATCAAAAAATGGAAGGTAACCAAAATGAGTCCAATGACCATGGGATTCCTCAAGAAAATTATGAATCTTTAACTCATGAAGAAATAAAAGCATAGTTTGAGTTATAGAAAAAGGAGCTAGAAGAACTAAAAGCTGAACAAGAGAAAGCCCAAATGATACAAGTGATGAGGGAATTCAAATTGCAGAAAGCCCAAATTACCAATCAAGCAGCCAGTCGCTCAAAATATGTACTGCCTCATAAGCAAGGCAATAATGGTGCAAGGCCTTCAGATCCGTTAAAGTCTCCTCGCAATCAGATGGGGAATCAATATGAACAGCCAAACCATCCACCACATATCCCCTCACAACATACATATACACATCCACCTCATGGTCAGCATTATGTGCCACATCATAATACACAATACAATAATCCAATGTACCAGTACCAGTACCTACCTAACCCTCCCCTCCATCAGTATACAACAATGATCAGACAATTTGATTTGGCAGGGTTTCAATTATACCCTTACCCTATGGATGGTAGTTGGAGAAGTCTTGTGCCTAAATTTATAGGGAGTAGTGTAATTACTGCCGAAGATCATTTAAGGAGCTTCAATGCCTTCATTCAAGATTTGGATGTACCTTATGAAGATTTACATATGAGGCTGTTCATGATGTCGCTTACTGAAGAAGCTAGTGATTGGTTCAACAGTCTACCAATAGCCTCTGTTAACTCTCTCCAAGAATTTCAAGATTGATTTCTTGAGCAATATGGGAATCTAAGTGCACCGCATTCTGCTCTTCATGAATTAATGCGCATTCAGAAAAGTCAGAATGACTCAATTTATGATTTCAACTGGAGATTCAATAAATTGCAAAATAAGATACCTCCTGGATCAAAGTTGTCAGAATCTATACCATTGTGTATTTATTTGAATGCGTTCAATCCTAAAACAGGGTATGAACTGAGAAATAGGTTCCCAAGAGATTTAGTCGAAGCCCAAAAGATAACATTGACAATTGAAAACAACAGGAAGGTTGTTGGGATAATCAATAAAAGAGACAACCCTAGGGCTCCTCAATAAACCAATAATTATCAATACAAATAGGAGAACACATACAGAAATGAAAGGCCTAGGTTACATGACATGCCCTATAACACAAACTGGAAAGATGGAAAACCTATAACAGAAAGGCCTAGAAACAAAGAGACTCCCGATCCATTAAGGAAGAAGGGAACATATATGGTGAATAACAATTATTTTTGTGAAATTTTTGATAAGCCACATTCCCCAGATTATTGTGTTGTAGCCCAAAGAATTCAAGAAGAAGGAATGTTGATGGGAAATAGTGGAGAAGATCACATAGTGTATTTGACTTCAAATACTTTTCACCATGTTGACGAGAGGTACTCATCTTCAGAGGAAGAAGGTTATGAGTACGATGTTTCAAATCAAAGGTACAATGTCCACATGTCCAAACAATAGGTTCTTTCTGACTCTGAGGATGATTATGCAGAACCACATTCTATTGAGATGCCCACTCAGTGCAATATGAGGAAACTCACTGAAGAGGAGATAGAGAGATTAACCATTGCTACAGTTGAAGAAGCAAAGAGCAAGTACTGGTTGAGAAATAGGACAGTGAATGAGAAGGAAGGTGTCCCCAGGGGAATCTTTATGAAGGATCAAAATGTGACACAAGGATTTTTGAAGAAAATAGAAAACAAACAACATGATAAAAGTGAATAGAAGCCTGTCCAAAAGGAGGAAGTAAAGGAATTACATAAAGAAATGAAAAAGACTGATCAACCAAGTAAAAGAGAAAAAGAAGAGAACAAAGGAGAAACATCAGAACAAAAGAAAATGATTAAGGAAGAGGGTTCTTCTTTTGACTTCACTCAGGCTTTATCTCAGGTAAAAATGTCTGTTCCACTCCTTGAGATGATGAAAATTAAGGAATATAGGGACAGTGCAGTTCAATTGATAATGAATGGTAATGAAAAACATATGAATCCTGAGAGTAAGATGGCCACTAAAACTATTAATAAGCAAGAGAAAGTGAATATTCCAGAAGTGTGCCTTAATAATGCATTATTGAACCCCCCAGAAGTTGATCCCTTTTTCACTACATTACTCATAAATAACAAATTGTTGAGGAATTGCATGATAGATTTTGGCGCTACCATAAATATTATGCTAGTAGGAGTAATGAAACAGCTAGGCATGTGGATGGATACTAATGGAGGCAAGTGTTATGCAATGGATAATAGACCTGTTCCTATGGTGGGTATAATGAAAGATGGTGAAGTTAAACTAGTTGCTTATCCTCAGGTGGCCTATAATATTGATATAACAGTAATTGATACCCCTCCTTAGTTTGGGATGCTTTTATCAAGACAATGGACGACATCAGTTGGTGGAAATGTCTAGTTTGATTTGTCTTATGCAACAATTCCAGTAAATGGTCAGGAGGTGAAGTTGTACAGAGAGCCAAGGATGAACTAGGTTGTTGAATGTGTACCACAAGATCAAATCAGTTGTTTTTGTGATGTCAATCTTGGGAGTTTTAAGATAGAACCAGCCCAGCTAGAATTAGTCAATGCTGACCCAATTGAAAAGCATGTGGCACAAAACTGCAATGATGTATGGAAAATGTACTTTGATGGAGCATGCAACCAAGAAGGTGCTGGAGCAGGGATAGTATTTGTTTCACTTGAAGGAGTCACATTTAAGTATTCATTCTTGTTAACATTTGAATGTACAAACAATGTGGTGGAATATGAAGCTTTATTAACAAGTTTGAATATAGCTGTGAAACATAAAATCAAGTTGTTGGCTTTTCTAGGGGATTCTGAGTTAGTGGTTTCAAAGGTAAAGTCAAAATATGCAGCAAAACATAAAAGACTAAAACAATAGAGGAATGCTATATGGGACACAATTGAGTTGTTTGATGCCTTTTCAATTGAGTGGATTGATAGGTCAAAAAACATAATGGTAGACTTTCTAGCAAATGTGGCGCTGAAAAGAGATGATATTACATTGGCTGGAGTATCACAAATTGAGTTCAAAACAAGGCCTGTTGTGCTTGATAACATATATAGTTGGCAAGTTTTTAATGATGATACTGACCTTTTGAAATTTCTTCACTTTATAGATCAATATGAAGCCCAAGAAATAGATTTCAATGCTTTTGTTGAAGAAGTGGATGGGAAGCAGACAGTATTTGGGAAGGAGATCTTACAGCTCAAAACAAATAAGCTTCCTAAAGGGTTAGTGGCATTGGAGAGGGTGTATGATGGAAGTGATCGGTCCCTCATGAAGTAAACACCAGTCAAAAGGGAGGATATTGAAGAGATTAACTTGGGGATTGAGATGGCACCAAGAAAGGTGTACATAGGGAAGAAGATAAGTCTGACAATTAGAAGAATGTTGATAGCATTACTGAGAAAATATAAGCACATATTTGCTTGGTCTTATGCAGATCTAAAAGCATATAGGGAAGATTTGTTTCAACATGAAATACCATTGAAGCTAGATGCAAAGCCATTTAGACAGAAACAAAGACCCATTAATCCAACATTGGAACCAAAAATGCAAGAGGAATTGGCAAAGCTCAGGACGGTGGCATTATCAAACCTATCAGAGACTCAACCTGGGTCTCAAACCTGGTTCCTATGAGGAAGAAAAATGGAGATATCAGATTATGTGTGTACTTCAGGAATTTAAATATGGCATCTCTCAAGGACAATTATCCTCTACCCAATATGGAGGCTATATTACATAAAGTGACAGGGTGCGAGCTGTTATCCATGATGGATGGGTTTTCAGGTTATAACCAGGTTAAAGTTAAAGAATCTGAGCAGTATAAAAACACTTTTACAACTCCATGGGGGACATATGTTTATCTAAGAATGCCATTTGGTCTCACAAATGCAGGGGAAACCTTCCAAAGAGCTATGGATGTAGCATTTGCAGATTTAATTAATGCTATCATGGTGGTGTATCAGGACGACCTTACTGCTTACTCAAATAAGGTTGAAGATCATGTAGAGCATCAGGAAAAGGTATTCATTAAAGCTTTAGAATATGGGATTAGTTTGAATCCTAAAAAATGTCATTTTTCAGTCACAGAGGGTAAGCTCTTAGGACATATTGTGTCAAAGGAGGGGATTATAATAGATCCTAAGAGAGTTGAAGCTATAGATAAAATCCCAATCCCTAAGACCATCAAATCCATCTAGTCATTCTTTGGACAAATCAATTTTGTTAGGAAATTTGTTTCTAATTTTGCTGAAATCGTTAAGCCTATATCAAAATTGTTGAGGAAAGGACAAAAAATAGATTGGACTGAAGAAGCATTAGATGCTTTTATATCAATTAAAAAGGCTATCAAGGAAGCCCCTATCCTCAAGTACCCAGATTTTTTGAAACCCTTTCAGATATTCTCATTTACTTCATTACATACTATAGCTGCTATCATGTTACAGACAAATGAGGAGGGTCATGAACAACCAGTTTCCTTTTTCAGTAAGTCATTACAGGGGTCAGAATTGAAATATGATATAATGGAAAAACAAGCTTTTGCATTGGTAAAAGCTACAAAGGCTTTCAGACCATATCTTTTTGGAGCCAAGGTAATTGCCTATGTCCCTCATGCAGCTGTTAAACACATTTTGACGCAGTCTGAAGTAACAGGAAAAAGATGCAGATGGATTAATAAAATCCAAGAATTTGATATGGAGATACAAATCACAAAACTTGTAAGAGGTCAAGGTTTGACTAGGTTAATGGCCAAAGGAAACATTGAAGCGAATCAAATTTGCAATATAGAAGATGAAGAGAATTCAATTGTGAGCATTGGGAATACTCCTTGGTATGCAGACGTCATGCATTATCTTAAATATATGAAGTGTCCAGAAGGAATGAGTGACAACCAGAAAAGAACTTTGAAGCTACAAGCATCCAAGTATGTGTTCATGGAAGGAGATTTGTTTTGGAAGAACATGGATGGGATATTGTTGTTATGTCTGGATGAGTCACAAGCTAAGCATGTCTTGAGTGAAATGCATGAAGGAGTTTGTGGAGGGAATTACTCTGTAAAGACAACTGCACATAAAATTCTTAGGGCAGGATACTACTGGCCAAAATTTTTTAATGACTCCTCATATGTAAGAAGATGTGAAGCATGCCAAAAATTTTATGGGAAGATGAAGTATCAAGGAGCTTTACCACTTAGGCCTTTACAGAATAAAGCCCCTTTTCATCAGTGGGGAATCGATTTCATTGGGGAGATACAAGAAAAATCGAGTGGAGGACACAAGTGGATACTTGTAGCAATTGATTATTTTACCAAGTGGGTAGAAGCAGTCCCAACCAAGCAGGCTACAAGTAAAGTTGTGACAAATTTTCTAATGGAGAACATTATTACCAGATTCGGTACACCACTAAGACTAATTACTGACAATGGGATGTGTTTTAGATCTGATGAATTCAAAAAAAATTGTAGCATGTATGGCATTACCGTTTCTTATGCAGTTCCTTACCATCCACAAGCTAATGTTCAAGCAGAGTCTAGCAATAAAAGTCTTATGAAGATTATAAGGAGGATGCTAGATTAGAACAAGAAGGCTTGGGATTCAAAATTGAGATTGGTTGTTTGGGCTAATAGGATCACTGTAAAAAATGCAATTGGAAAATCCCCATTTGAATTGGTGTACGGAACACAAGCCAGGATGCCTTTGCAGAATTTGTGACCAGTGTATAACTTTATCCTTCAATAAGATTTGGACATTCCAAAACCTATGGAGGAAAGAATGGAGCAACTAGCTGAACTTGATGAGATCAGGAGAGTAGCACAAAATGAAAACATGAAGTTATAGACACAGATGAAGTATCTATTTGATAAAAAGGAAAATGATAGAAAATTTGAGGAAGATGATTTGGTACTGATGTGGAACGCAAGGTGTCAGGAGAAGGGAAAGCATGGGAAATTTGAGGCCTTGTGGCAGAAAAGTTTTGTGGTTGAGGGAAAGAGAGGTGAAGATTCATATTATCTACAAAATATGGCTAGTGAAGATCAGGAGTTGCCCGTGCATGGGCAATTTTTGAAACATTTTTTCTCTTGAGAAATACAAAGGATCAAGGGTTGCTAGTGCATGGAAAATTCTTGACAGTCCTCTCAAAATTCTATCTTCCATGCATAGTAGTCTAGGAAACAAAAGGAACAGGAATTCTAGTACATGGACAATCCTGATCTTCCTTGTTTCAAAATAATATCTTTCCAAGTACAGTAGTGTAGGGTCATATTCATCTCCATTTCCATTCATTCCATCTTGCTCACATGATCCATCACCTTGAGTTTGGTCTGCTCACCCAGAGAGCTGGATCCTTGCAATGATCTCACAATCATCCATCCCCAGATGGAGCCACTGTTAGAACTGTAAAATTTTGAAAATTTTATAGTCGATTGTATTCATGAGTTTTCAAAATAAGTCCTCACCATAAGCATAAAATTCTCTCTTCATAACATTTTTCCAATCTTTTTTCATATGGTCCATTAGAATCCATCTAGTCCTAAATATTTCATTGTATAACCCATATCGGCAAGAGAGGGTGAAGGTCTCCCTGATCCATATGGCATCCTTACTAGTGTGTGTCTTTTGTAGTCTATCGTCGGGAGTGCAGGAATGTCATACCGAATGTTCATAAACACCTATCGGCAGGATACAATTTATTGTCTTGGCGACAAAAGAATCATATCGGCAAGAGAATCATTATTGGGATGAGTCATAATGAACTCATATGTGTCTCACTGACCAACGCATGGAAAATCATTTAGGCCAAACTAATGTTATCAGAGTAAAGTCTTACCGAAGGCAGTGGCTCTTGCCGATAAAGCACAAAGGGGTTCCATCAGAAGACTATCGGGATGAACTCACACCGATAAAGATGTGCATCGGCGAGATAAAGGTCATCAACATGAGTCCCACCAAATATTAAAGTCACACCGATGAAATATTTTGGGGAGAGTCTCACCGAACAGAGGATATTGGAAAAATAGGTTCGGCAAGACAATTGGCATCGGTATGAGTCTTTTTGAGTTTAAAGTCTTGCCGATAGAACTCACCTCATCAGTAAGATTATTTTCATCGGCAAGAAATATGAAAGTCATGTTGAACTACGGTTTCATCGGCGAGAATGTGATTATGTCTCAGCGAATAGAAAAATACCACGAGGTGTGTCTCGATAAGACACAATGTAGTCTATGAAACATCTCCCTGACTCAAAATTGTCATAGTGACACATAAAGTGATAACAATCGGTGAAACTCCAAATTTCGATGAGACTGTGAGACATTAGAGCGATGAATAGTTTTAATAGTCAGTGAGACCTGGAGGTTTTGGGGAGACTACAAGATGTTTGATGAAAGGTTTAATGAACGTTGCAAAAGGATATCACCCCAGATTTGAAAATGTCTCACCGACAAGACATTTGATGTGACAGTATGAATTTAAAAAAAGGACTTCACTTATGTTTCAGCTGGCACATTAATGGTGTGATGAAACATAATAGGGAGAATTCAATTGAAAGCATTTTTTTTAATTTATATCAGAAGAATTAGCAAGGCGAACAAAGAACTAGGGCACATTTCCAGTTTGAAAATCTCGAGCAGAATACAGTAAGTGATTGCACCTTAGCTCATCAAATTTTAACTTCTGTAACTTTGAAGAATGGAGCCCCCAAGCTCAGGAAAATTAAAAAGTAGAAAACATGGTGAAAGTAGTTAAACTAAGGGGAAGAAACAAAAAATTGAAGGGGAACATGGGGGCACAAAACGAAGATTAAACCAGGACCTCATTGACCAATTACCTAGCTCTGGGCCTAAAGCTAGACGATCAGCTCAACTTAGGGTAGAATTAGATAAATTGGATGATAAATGTAAATTCATAGGAGATGCTTGGACTGCCATAAGGGGGTATGAGTTGTTTAATTTTCATTATCATCAGAGAAATCATTTCGAACCAGTGTGCAATCCATGGAAACTCAATTTAGGGAAACTGGTGTGCCCTAATGTATTCGTAAATGCAGAATTGGTAAAATTGCTAGCTGATCATTATGACCGGAAGCACAAAGCTATGTGACTCATTCGGAAAACCACAGATATATTTATAAAAAGAGGCAATAGGGGAGATTTTTAATTTGGAAGGGTTTTGCAATGAAGAAATCATATATGAAGAATTGGAGAAGGAATTCTCGAGAATGGATATGATTTATAAGGGTTGGAGGTTGCCAATTCACAGGGTTAAACAGGGCAGCAAGCCAGTTCCTCTACAAGATAGTGATGGACCTCCTTACCATGTGGACCTATTTGAACCTTATATGAAATACACCTACTTCTCAGTATGCCAGGTATTGGGAGTGGATGCCCCAAAATATATGTCAATTGTGCCAATTCTAATTTCAATAGATATCCAATACCACAATTCTAGGCCATTTGACTATGCCTCATACATTTTTAAGGGGCTTGATTCAAGATTTATGATAATAAAATGTGGATCATCTACCTTTCATCTCAGGCATTACTCATTATTGATGCACATGGTGTTATACTTTGGATAGGAGTTAGGACTATGGCCTCCAGAGATGAGTATTTCTCAGTGTAATAAAGATGGTGAAACATTACCTATCCAAATGTGGACTGCTGTTTGGGATAGTCATTTTGCAAATTCTAGTTTTATTCATTTTGAAGAATATTTTGTGAAGACATTTTACAAACTGTACAATCATCCTTGTAATTATTCTCTATCTGAAGAGATAAAGGGATTTCTTCGGCGAAAGGATTTCAATGGGCCAATTGATCATAATTGGGGAGATTGGTACTACTTGGAGGGAGCTACTATGATTAGAGTTTATGGGTTTGAAAATGCCTCTTTCATTTTGAAAAAAATGGTCCCAAATAGAATTGCATACTTGGAAATTGTTAGACAGATGGATTATTCCAGTGTTATGAATCTTAGTTCCTTTGGGAAACATGCCTTCATGCCTAGTACATTATGTTTTGGTGATTTCACAGTGTTGGCCATGGAAGGATATAATTTGATCCTTGATAAATTGCTACAATACAATATGAAGAGAGGACCACCCAGAAAGAACTTCGACCCAGAAGGGTATATTAATTCTACTAAAATGAAGATAAACTTTGGAGGGTATCAACATGTGCCCTATCACTTTGATGATATGATCTAGAATTTGGATGAGAATGAAGCAAAGATGGTGGTTGAAGGGTATAATCAAAGGTTGCAGGATGCAGAGTTGTCTTCTGGGGAGGAAGCATCCAAGGATAATATGCCACAAAGTCAACAAAGTAAGGCATCCAGATTAAGAACTCAACAATATATTTTCCCAACCAAAGAGTTGAGTATTGAAGATAGCGAGGAGGTAGATGTAAGGAATATTAAGTACAGATCATTTGTTTTAGATGATGAGTTCATAAATTCCCCAGAATTTAAAGAATTTTTGTATAAACAAAAGGGAAAAGAAATAAGGGAAAAGGTTGATAATGTTACTGTAGGAAATGAAGAACAATTGCTGAGCGAATTGAAGAAATGTGTAGATGAAGAGATGACGGTTATGACCCCTGAAAGAGGGAGAAAAATGTTGGGAAATGCTGGTTTCATGATCTTTCCCGGGTTAGATCTCAATTCTGCACTTGTCTTTGACAGTATCTTAAGGGACAACAATGCTACACACAAGATAGACCAAGAAAGGGTAACATAAGTGTATGGTTGATCCAAGTACAATATAGATGAAGGATCATTGATGATTTGGACCTTATATCCACCCCATAGGAAATCAGTAGTTATTGACACAGAAAAGGCATTTGGACATGTCATGAATTTAAAGGTTGGAGAAGTTGATCTTGTGGCTACCAAAAAAATTTGGATAAATGTTGTAAAATTAAACAAGGCCCAAATTCAGATGTTGATCAAGGAAAGAGAGATGTACAAAATAAACAATGAAAGGGTGTTGAGAGAAAATGATCGCCTAAAAGATTTATTAGGTGTTACTATGAAGGAACCCAAGTTGGTTACCCAAGGTGAAAGCTCTCAGTCAAAGGATCATTGGGAAGGGTCAAGTGCCTACTCTTAAGGAAAATATGATGCATTTGTGACAGTTATCAAGAAAAGGTAGGATAATTTGACATCTTGGTTGAAGAAACTCTAGGGAAAATATTCTCATACACTTGCTGCATTAAAAGAACATGAAAGGATGAATGAACGAATTATGGAAAAGTTTCAAGAAGTGAGCCAGAGAGATGTTGCTAATAGTGCAACAATTGAAAATGCAAATCATTTTATAAATAGGCATCAAAATTTATATGAAGAATTATAGGGGGATGCACAGGGATTGACAAATGCTGCTAAGAAGACTCGACTACATTCCCAGATGATAGAGGAGAATTGATGGGAGTAACCAGATGGAAAGGTGAGAATGAGTCGATATTACATGAAATCCTGAGGGTCGCTACTGCTGAAAGCACGACATTGGAAGAGGCGAATGAACAGAATGAAAAGATGATAAGAATGGAAATTTCAATCTGGAACACAATTGGAGATGCGGATACTCATGACCACCAGGATTATTTGGATCATCTATCTAATGTTCATTTATGGCTAAACAGAGCCTGATTATATTTAATGAATATGTTAGTTAATATTTGACATTTCTTAAAGGATGCATCCTTTCGTGTATTTGATGTATAAATATCTATTTCGGAAATGAAATAGAGGAGATAATAGAATAGGATAGGAGAGAATATAGGAAAAGATACAATAGAATACAATGTTTCACAAATTTGAGACTATGGTGCATGTTTGAAATCATGGAGATATCAATGGAAATATTTTAATATGGTGCAGTTATTTTTGGTATTATTTGTTTATTGTGTTCATTGAAAGCATTATCGAAGTTGTCTCCAAAGTGGTGTTTTCTGGTTATTTAAATTGGTGTAACAAGTTTATATCCAGTTTATCAGTGCACATTTGTTGTACCTGTATGATCAATTGATTGGTTCTTTCAAGTAAATATTAAATCCCTTAAGTTGATCATAGTAATTAGAGAAATTCAGTTGGATCATTAAGAAGAACGTGGTAATCATAACCTTGCATGTTTATATAAGTTATAAACTAAATTATATGCTGAACAACTTGAATATTTTCTAGAAAGAGGTACTTGTTTTTGGTTTCTTTTGACTCCGCATACGCTATAAGGCACTGGTCTCTACATTTTCATCATTTGATTTTATTCAATTCCTTTTTTACATCTGTTAACTGAACATATTAGGTTTTAGTTTTATATAGTCTACACTAGATCAAGTTTCACTTGTCCACCTCAATCTGCCATCGTGGGCAAGTCACTGTGAAAGAGATAAACATAAGTCAATTCTGCCCAACTCATATAGGTACACCCGCCTAGGTCTAGCAACACCTGAAGAGTAGAAAGCTTAAATCATTTGGCTTTGTCTGTTACCCTAAAGCATACCAAGAGATTGGCAACCTCTTGAGGAATTCCGCCTGCATTTTTGAGAGCTAACATAGTGTCTAAGGAAATGATTGAAATCTAAGCTTGAAGAGGTAAAACAACCAAATCCATATAATATTGCTTCATTACAATAGGAACATAAGGTGATGGTAAAGGAAAACTTTTTGGTGAGATTCAAGATAGGAAAACATCATGATGAATTTTTGTGTGATATTATCATATCAATGGATGTATGCCATTTTTTTTTTGAAATATCATGTCGATTTGATAGGAGTGACATACATGATGGGAAGAAAATAGTTATTGTACACACTTAATAAAATACACAAATCCTAATAGTCCTAATCCCCCGTTTTCCTATGTCCTAATCCAATTTTCCTAAATCCTAACTCCATTTTCCTAAGTCCTAATAACCTATCCCCTTTCCACTTCACAAGATGTAATAAACATTAATTTACTAAATCTTTATTTTTCTACTTAACCACCCCAAAAAAATATATTTTTAAAAAAATTCCTTTTTGTTATCTATCTTCTATTTTATAATCATCTCTTAGAAAAAAATAAACAATAATTACCGTTTTTCCTACACCCTTTGCCTCCCAACTACTCAACCAACTTAATCCTCACAGTTCATCTCTCAAATGAATCTTTCATTGATCCCTCTACTTGGAATTCTAGAAATTTTTCCTTTTCCAAGCCATTTTCATTTGAAAACTTGTGAACTTACCATTATGTTGCTGATATAAGTAACCACATTCCTTCAAATGTACAATCTTAGAGCACATCCACCTTCTTAGCTCAATAGAAACTATTTGGTAAAATATATTTATTTATTTCATTTATATTATGTGGTTTCTTTCTCTAATCTCATGTGATAGTTAGGATTGAAAGAAGAGTTAAATATTTAGTATTTTATTTTTCATTTCTTGCTATTCATATTCTTGGCATGCCTAGTAGGGCCAATAACTCATCTAACAATTGCATTTTATAGTGTTTTTATGACTTGACCTTACAATTTTTAATTCACTTTTATAGAGATTTGGAAGTATGATTTTATAGGGAAATTTCTCCTACAAAATAGACTTCACAATTGAGTTCAAAAATATTGAGACATAAAAATTCATATTTAATACAACATATTTTAGTGCAGGAAAATATTTCTAACAAAATATTGGTATTTTGTGACATCCTAGTAGTCAAATGAGGCTATCCCTAGGTAAGGAGATATTATTTAAACATGATTCATAATCATTTGGAAGGAGGGGAGTGAGAAATTCAAGAAGGAATTCAAGATTGGGAATTATATTGTGATATCTTTTAAATTTTGTAATTAAATGATTAAGACCAAGCATGTTGAATGCCCATTGTGGTATATTATATTTTCATCACAAATTTTAATAAAAAAATGTCATATAATCATTTTTTTTTGTCATTGAGTTTTCCAATGTGTGATTGAGTGTTCATTTTTTTGCATGGTTGAACAATCCTTCATTGAATCCTTCATCCATGATTGAATCAATATTGGGTAAGTTGTATATAGAATATGGTGTGCATGGTCCATATCACCTATATATATGTTAACAGTTTCCTTTAAATCTTGGAAGAGGTCAATCTCCACAACAACTCTACATTTATGCTAGCTAAATAAAAAAAAAGGTTGAACATGTATACAACCCTTACAAGTGAGGAATCAATGTGTTAAAGGCCTAGCAAGGTAGAGGCAACCCAAGAAATTGAAACCAAGTAGGCTCTTTAAGATCATATTGGTTGAAAATGATAAAATCTACTTTCTAGGGAGAGAAAATAAGAATATAATTTTACACATAGTAAGGTCCATGATGGAGGAGTGTATCCATATGGCTAGCTTCCAAAAAGTAGAGAGAAAAAAATATTTAGTTAAATTTTGGATGGCATCATGATTAACCCCATGGGGAACCCACATATTGTTTATCTAGCTTGACAACATGATTTCAAATCACACATGACTAAAAAAATAACCAATGAGCATAAATTTATCAAGTCATTTACATAATTTACATGTGCATTATCAAATTCAGTGTAACATACCAACCTTTCATTGAAGTAAAAATTTCTAAGTTTTCACCTTTAGAGTAAATAAACTAAGTAACAAGCTGTTGCGATAAAAAAAAATCTTATCTTTATTGAGAATTTACAAAAAAGATGCATAACATAATACAACAAAGATTCCATTTCATTACAAATAAATCATAAGTTACAATATTACAAGAATGCATACAATTACATACATAGCTCAATGAGCTCTAGAACAAATAGCTATAAGATGGTCCAAGATCCTTCCTTTCAAATCTTGGTTCTTCTATTGCCTGTTGTGGAGGAGAACCATCATTCAAGTGATTTTCCACAAACCATAGACTCTTAATGTGATCCCCTGCACATCTATCATTTGATAGATGGCCCTTCCCTTCAATGAAGAGATTGGTAGAGTAATTGATAACGACAACCAACTAAGCATAGTGTTGTGTCCCACATAACTAGAACTTGTAATCCCACAATTTGGAACTAGCATGTAATACTAGATCATGGTGAACTGACAGTGGAGCAAAAGGTCATCACACTACTTTGGCCAAAGTGTTTCTCAATGATAATCCAAAGGAAGGTCATCTATCACATACACTACTCAAGACCGATTTGAATTAAGGCCATCTTAAACTACGCATAGGTATTTCCTTCAATGGAAAATCTATCATCCCAAAGATAACCTATCACCATTTTATTCTACTTGGAATAAAACCTACTTAACAAGTAAGTACACAAGCTCCCTCCCATATTGGATAAAAAATACTAGGAGTAAACACAATCTATTCTAGTTAAATCAATAACTTTGCTACGTGTATCACATGTGCCACTCATGTTCAATCATATATAGTATATAATACTTATGATAAACACCAATCTCCTATTATGGAATACTTACAAGCACATCATAAAAATAACATAATTAAGCTTCTATTCCCTCTTCAATGACATTCTAAATTCTTTAAATGCAAGTACTTGGAAAATACAATTCAAGCAAACATGGAGAACAAATCATTCATAATTTAGAAATAATAAAGAATAATATCCTCATGCTTGTTATCACTTGTCCAATCAATTGACAACAATGCAACCTCTCCCAAACAAAAACAAGATTGATAAAAGGTTGTCAAGAACGTGACAGTGAACTTCTAACTGTCAAACTGATAGATTATTTCACTCAAATAACAACTCTTTCTCTCAATATGGTAGAATTCTCTCTCTCTTTCTCACAAGTAAAACTAGAAATAAGTTGAAAATAATGTAGCATAAAGCCTTGCAAGAAGAATGCATCCTCTTAAATGAAATTTCTTTGCTATTTCTAGAGTAGCATGGGGTTACACATCCTACAATTTAGGCATGGATATGGACAAAAAAACACCATGCACAACTACACATACACCACAACAAAAAGGTGGCGACTATGTGAACTCATACTTAGGAAAATATCAATAGATCGACCTTGCTAGATAAACAAGTAGAGACTTATTCAAATCTGCACATGGACAATTTAAATTATCTCCAACAATAGATATCCATAGAAAAAGGGTTTCTAGAGGTGGATCCAAATCTTCCACACTCCTCTTCATGTTGGCGTGGTTTCCATGCAATTAGAATTAGTCAATTACCAATTTGCAACACCATGCATTCATTGACTTAATCAAGGGATGAGTCAATTTGGATATTTTCTCTCTTTGACAAAGTCGTCGACTATTTCTCATGTTTCAACAGATGTTATTTCAAGTATAAAAATATGGTTGTTTAAGTTTACCAAGTCAATGATAATCTTCACCATACGTGTCAGTTAAGTCTATTTCATGCATCGACATAAGGCAACAAGCTTTAAATGAAATATATGTGTTCCATAAAGCATGACAGTAAGAGTGAAACTCAGCTTCTAAAAACATAGTCATAGCAACTTAAAATCAACCTCTAATAATTGACCTCTATCATGATAAATGATAGTTGATCTCAAGAAATATCAAATTTGTTAAATATATATTAATATAGATATATATAATATAACTTATACAAATATATATGTATTTAAATATCATTATAAATATGTATATATGTTAATATATATATATGTATATATGTATATGCCTCTATGTACACATATATGTATGTGTATCTATATCGATACATTCCTATGGGTGTGTCCATTTGCCAACATATGCATGTATCGATACATATGAATATGTTTATATACTATATATATATATGTTCACATTCGATTCACATATAGCCATTCACAATTACCTTCATATTGATAAGTACTTACGTGTGGTACATCTATACATGTGCATATACATTTCATTAGATCCAATTGACATGTATGTGCATATATATACACATACTCCACATACGTCCCTCTTATCAATATAATTATAATAGTACAAAAAAGCTCTCAAAAGCTCAAGTAGATAAACATCACGCAATAATGCATTCCATAGTAAAAAAGACTCTACCAATACAGACAGATCAACTAAGGATGACTTACCAACTTCCCACAAACTGACTCAACTAAAGCATTCTAGTGTGGCGTGTGTATGCTGAGATAGTTTACTTTTATCGGTTACCCGACCAAGATCTTCTCCCGAGTGATACTTCCCCTCTACCTAGAGGAATGGAACATATACCTGCATCCACTAACATATGTTCACAACATATGCAATATATGTAAAACATCTCCAAAGTTAGAATAAAAATTCAATAACCATCCATTCACATATATGCAAAAAATTTCCATGAGATAACATCAAGTGAGTAATATTCACATATAACACATTGATAACAAAGTACAAGCACAATTTATTCATCTCCAAAACTCACATTACATTCATATTTACGCTATGTAGTAATAGTAAATAGTAATTACACAATTAGGGTGTAATATACTCCGCCCTTGTGAATCATCCTCCCAGATGACTTTAGGTAGAAATATAAAAAACAACAACAAATAACACATTGTTTCAAGCATTCTCAAAAGCATTAATAATATGAGGAAACTTTTGTTGGATCTCAGCATAGTCCTCCCAATTAGCTAAGTCTTTTGCATATTGGTCCCACTAGACTTTTCGTTGCATGACTTCTTTGTTACCTTGACAGGCTCGAGAGTTACTACTCTAGGATCTCATACCTGTAAAGCAGTCCAATCAATAACATGATTATCTCTTGGTATATACTTTTTAAGGTAGGACACATGAAAGACTTTATGCATTCTAGCAAGATCTGGTGGCAACGCGATTTGATAAACTACTAGATTCACTTCCTCTAGAATCTCAAAAGGTCCAACATAACACAGGGATAACTTAGAAGATTTTCCAAATTTAATGGAGCTCTTGTGTGTTTTTACTCTCAACAAAACTTTGTCACCTATGACAAAATTACAAGGCACTCTCTTAGCATCAGCGTAGCTTTTATATCTATCCTTAGCTTTGGCTAACCTTTGCTTAACAATATTAACTTGCTCATCCATTTTAGCCAACATCTATGGATGAAGACTCACTCGATCCTAAAGTTTATCTGAACTTATAGTAGTTCGACACTTTCGGCCATAAAAAGCTTCGAAAGGAACCATCTTTATCGTAAAATGATAAGAATTATTGTAAGAAAATTAAACTAAGGGCAAGTAGTCTTCCCACTTGTACTGCTGATCCATGCAATACATCCTAAGTAGGTCTTCCAATACTTGATTCACCCTTTCAATTTTTCCATCCGTTTTCAGATGATAGGTTGAGTTAATATTCAACTGAGTCCTAAGTACAAAAAACAAGGTTTTCCAAAACCTAGAAGTGACTTGTGCATCCCTATTTGAGATAATCTTCTCAAGAATCCCATCACTTCTTACAAGAATTTCCTTGCTATGACTAGTGTACCATCAGTTAGATTCCTAGGTATAAAATTTGCTACTTTGGTAAGCTTATCTACAACCACAAGAATGACATTGTGCTTATTCCTTGACATAGGAAATCCTTGCACAAAGTCCATACTTATGACTTGCCACTTCCTCTCTAGTATATTGTGTGGGTATAACAAGCCTATAAGATGATGATGCTCTGATTTCACCCTAAAAAACTAGGGTCATGGCATCTCCTTTCATCCCTTTCTAGAAGTACAATGGATTTACATCAACCATCATTTTATGTTCAGAGTATGATACTTCATGTACTTCCTTCCATACTAGATTTCTTAACTCTTCTACGTCAGGTATATACATTCTACCCTTATATCTAAGTAATACATTAGGTTCAAAATGAAAACCTTCATACTTAGAATATTGTTGATTTTTAGTGAGTGCTTGCTTGACTTGTGAGTAATACTCATCCTCATTGCACTTTTGCAGCACTTGTCCCTTAAAGTTAGTTTGAGTTGTTACTACAAAATTAATATGACGTATTCAAATTAAGGTGTCGACAACCCAATTTTCTTTCCCTTTAATATCTGATATTAAAATCATAGTCAGATATTAACTCTAATCATCTTCTTTGTCTAGCATTTAGATTAGGTTGAGTAAAAAGGTACTTTAACCCATTATGGTTAGTTTTCATCTCAAAGGGTTTTCCTAACAAGTAGTTCCTCCACATTTGCAATGCATGAACCACAACTACTAATTCTAAATTGTGTGATGCATAATTCATCTCATAAGGTTTCAACTTTCTAGATTCGTAAGCAATTACTTGCCCATCTTGCATAAATACACTTCCTAACCCTTCTCCACATGCATTTGTGATAACTGTAAAGTTAACTTCAGGATATGGTACTTTTAAGATCGATGCAGTGGTTAACTTCTCTTTGAGTAGGTCAAAAGCTTCTTGAAACTTCTCATTCCATTCAAATTTATTTCCTTTCCTTTGTAAATAAGTAATCAGGAAAGCGATCTAAGAGAAGTTTGCAATAAAATTCCTATAGTACCTTGCTAGACCCATGAAACTTCTTACTTTTGACACATTCTTAGGTACAGGCCACTCAAGTACTACCTTGATCTTAGCTGGATCTACAAAAATTCCATATGTTGAGATCACATGACCCAAATAATGTACCCTCTTTTGGAAAAATGTACACTTAGAGAGTTTACCATACAACTTATATTCTCTTAAATGTTGTACAACCATTTCTAAATGCTTTCCATGTTCTTCCTCAATTCTAGAATAAATCGGGATATCATCTAGAAAAACTAATACAAATTTGTCAAGGAAATCCCTAAATACACTATTCATTAGGTTCATAAATGTTGCAGGTGCATTTGTTAAACCAAAGGGTAAAATGGTGTACTCGTAGTGCCCATATATGGTTTTGAATGCAATTTTAAAGATATCTTCATCCTTAATCCTCAATTGGTGATATGTAGATCTCATATCTATTTTAGAGAATACAGTGACTTCCCTCATTTGATAAAAAAGGTCATCTATGCATGGCAACAAATGTTTGTTCTTAACCATAGATTTTTAAACCTATGATAGTTGATGTACAAACACAAGGTACCATCCTTCTTTTTAACGAAGATAACTGGTGCTCCCCAAGGTGAAACACTTGGTTTTATCAATCCTTTAGACAACAATTCATCCAATTGTGCCTTAATTTCCATAATTTTAGTGGTTGTCATCCTATAGGGTACCTTGGAAATAGGCTCTAATCCTGGAATTATATCTATAGAGAAGTCAAATATTCTTTTCAGAGGTAACCTTGATAACTCATCTGGAAATGCATCCAAAAAATTTCTCAATATTGGATACTCCTCCATATTTAACTTTCCAGTTTCATCTATTTTACCATCTTCTAACTCTTGAAAAATATAGAACTACAATCATTATTATCCTTTCCAAGTTCTTCAATCTTTATGAAAAAGAGTTTAAACCTTTTTTTCTTAGCTCTTATTAGTTGCATTGTCATGATTTGAAAAATTCTAACCTCTCTAGGTATCCCCTGAAATTTTACTTGATTTCCAAAATCATCTAGGAATTCTATAGTTTTAGCATGGACATCTACCTTAGCCCTATGTCTCCACAACCAATTCATACATAGGATAACATCATATGATCCTAGAGGTGCACCATATAGGTTTACTTCTATAGAAAAATGGGTAGTTCTATCCTAGCCTCAAATAGACATTGATCCACCTTTGATCTTGTTTAATTTGTATACTCTGCATCCCAAGACATTACCATGTATCCCACCTTTTTAGATAATTGCTTAGCTACTCTAGGCGAAATAAAATTATCAGTTGCACTAGTATCAATAAGAACATAAATAGGTAATCCAAACAAAATATTTTTCATTTCAACTGGATTTAATTGGTACTTTGCCTGACGATCATCCACAACTGCATGTATCTTTGCTGAAACATCACTTGTTGGGTGGGTAATGGATTACCATATGGTCATGATCCAAAAATTTTATTAGGAAACTCGTTAGCATAGTGTTCTCCTCTTCATTTAAAACATCTTGTAGTTGATCCTCTCTTCCCTATGGTTTCTCTAGACTTGTTGACATTTTCATTAGCCTTGTTGGTATTACCCATGCTAGAACCTTTCCTTTTACGCTATCTTCTAGAATCCTTTGCATTATTGCAGAACCTTTTGCCCTGTTGCCTTGGAACATTTTGCATAGATTCCACCTTCTTCAAAACTATCTTATCAGTCCGCATCCTTCTTTTTCTCTCTTCTTTCCTGACGAGTGGAGTTAGCCTTGAGATTTTTCTCCTGTTTAATTACTTTCTCATATACATGATGAATTGTTGTTGGACCATGCAGATCCACTTCTCCTCTGATCTGACTGTTAAGTCCCATTATAAATTTTCTAATGAAAAAGTGCCCATCCTTGTGATATATGGGAACATAGTGTAGAAGTACGGTAAACTTCTTGCAATACTCGTTTACTGTCATATTACCTTGTTTCAAACCCTAGAACTTCAAGAGTTTTTGGTCATAGTAGAGTTGTGGCAACCATATCTTATGAAAAATATCCATGAATTCTCCCCATGTTAGCTTCCATGAGTTAATATTAAGCTCCAACTTGTTGTTCATCCACTAGTTAGAGGCTTCTCTAGCTAATTGATATGCACCCCATGTGGCCTTAGTAACCTCATCATAGTTTTGAATTTCAAAAAAAATTTCCATTTGGACAAGCCACACCTCAACCTCATATCCTCTAACACTTCCATCAAACTTGGGTGGGATTATCTTTTTCATGTCCTTGAAAATTTTAGAAGTCATGAGCTTCTTATTCCTTTCTTCAAATGGCGTAGATGATTTTTCCCTCTCATGATCATGGGTTTCATCATGTCCATGGGAAGAGTTTTCTCCCTCATGCTCATTAATGGGAACATCATTCTCTACCCCATCCCTATATCTTTCCTGTTCAAGATTATCCAACCTTGCCAAGATTTGGTCAAGTCTAGCCTCAACTCTAGCAGTTCCTTGTCCAACCTCTTGGCTTCTACCAGGTTTAGTCTATTTCCTCACCATTTTTATGAGATTGGTATTTACCTGAATGTTTATCCATGTTAAACTAAATTATGTTATCAACTATCTTAGGAAAACATTAAAAATTGCATTTATATGTAGATAATGAATCCCACATAAGATTAATCACACACTTTTTTTGATAAACACATAATTTTATTAATTTCATGAGGATTTCAATATCCCTTTGATTACATGGAGTGACTATTTAGATAGTTGAGTGGAGAGTATCCCTCAGATTCAATCTCTGACACATAACTTAATGGAGTATAAACTACAGACTGAGACTATTGTTGTTCCCTATCTTTTTGTTCATCCCTCATTTGTTCATACTTATCCCAAAAAGGATAATATCCTTCGTATTTATCATCTGATACATAGTTACGAGGTACAAAGTCAATATGGTGTTCATAAAAAATGTAGTCTATCCTTTTCATAGACATTTGTTGATGAGACCATTTCTCATCTAGCGATGTCTGTGGTACATATCCCTCATACTCGTTACTCAAAGAAATTACAATTACTTCTGCTAATGGTAGAATTCTAGGGTCCCTGAAGATGAATTCCAGACTAACACTTCCTTTTGAGGGCATACCCTTGGAAAGTGGTAACGACTTAGACTTTTTTGGTGAGATAGTTAGTAGGTAGTGTTGTGCATGTTTTGCACACACGCCCCACCGAAGGTAGGGACCCCCTTTTTTGACTTTTGTCTTGCTCCTACTGGCTTGGTCTCTTCTCACTTGCTTTGCTTTTTCCTTGATTTTTTGACTTTGGGGACAAGTTTCCTATGGATTTGGGATGTTTCTGTGATGCGTAAGTGAACTACCAAGGTTTTGTTGAGTTTTAAGAAGTTGCACAAATTTCACTATGGACCACCATTTATGGGATTTTTTGTGTGGGCTGCCATCTGTAGGATTCAATGTGCAAGCCGTTGTCTATGGGATTTTGTGTGCAGGACACCGTCTGTGAGTTTCTGTGTGTGGGTCGTCGTGTGTGGAATCTCATTTTCTTATGGCGACGGATCCTCCAGCTTCTGCATTTCAAAAGGGGTGTGCAAACTTCAATTTTTCAACATCTAGGGCCTATAAAATGAATGATTCACCATCCCCAAAGAGGTTTGAGTCAAATTCACCAAGTGTTTAGGCATTGCATAAATTTCATTGCGAAAGTCTATCTATTGGTTTCCATCTGCAGAAGTTCGTTTGTGAAATGCCATTTTTTTATGGTGTTGGACCCTTCGACTTCCGCATCCCAAATTTTTTCATTTTTCAAAATGAATCAAATCTTAAGGAAATATTCCTTAGCACTCTTTCTACCCCTTTTCCCACATGCTAAAATTGAAAATCTCAAAATTACTAAGTTTTGCTACTTTACGGGGATTCCTTGTGCAAGCCACCCTCTGCGGGATTCTGTGCACAGGTCACTATTCATGGGATTTTGTGTGTGAGCCACCATCCATGGGATTCTATTTGTAGGTCACCATTTGTGGGATTCTGTGTGTGGGCTTCCATCCGTAAGATTCCGTGTGCGGGCCCGTTGTCTGTAGGATTTCGTGTGTGGATCGCTGTCTGTAGGATTTTGTGTGTGGGATTCTATGTGTGGGTCGCTGTCCTCGGGTTTTCATGTGTGGGTCACCATGTGTGGAATTTATTTTCTTGTGGTGATAGATCCTTTGGCTTCCGCATTCCAAATTTTTGCATTTTTCGAAAGAGGTCAAATCATTGAGGAATAAGTCTAGGCACCCTTCTAATTGTAGTGTAGAAAAATGTATCTTTGGAGATTTTCACACTCATTTGGGTCTTTCTTATGGATGTTGGCCTCATTCTAACTAAATTTAATATTTTAATGTGGTCAACACATTCACATTAGGTCTTGGACCCCTGTGAATCAATAGGAACTTTATGATGTCTTGTAAAAGTGTTGATAAGTGTTGTAACACATTTTCACACTTTTCTAGGACCTTATTAATATATTTCACCTAAATAACCTATTTTTATCACTTACCAAGCCTTATTTCAAAGTGTTGTAAAGTGTTGTAACAAACTTTCATGCTTTTCTAGGCTTGTCATCAATAATTTAAGCCTTTCTTATGTTTAAATGACCCCTTTATACAATTATAGGCCTTTGTTAAGTGTATTTTTTAGAATAATCTTGTTAAACACCGTTTAATAGACTTTAATTTTTGACACAGGCATTAAATTTCCCTAGTGGGACCAAGTCGCCACTAGGGGCGAGTTAGTCCCACTTGGCTCAAAAATCAAAATTATTTCAAATTTCTGGTGGGAAATTTTTGGTGTGTAGATTTGTCAAGAAGCAAGGTGTGAAAAGTTGTCAAAAATTCATCAAAGTCATTCAAAGTCAAAAAAACCCTAAAAGAAGCTTGGATAACACCTACAGGTCATATTCTACAGATTTGGATCCGGAAACATGTCAGGAGCTGAAGTGCAGACCGGGAGCTATAGATTGCATCTTTGAATTTCCTGAAATATTGAGGTAGACTAAGTCATCATCATTGGTGAATTAGTCCCACTGCCAAGCCTAAAAAGTGTTTTCAGTAGTTCTGAGTACCCTTTTGTCTGAAACCTGTTCCGATAGAATTTCCCCGAAACAAGACTAAGTCGCCCAACTTGGCATAAGTGTCCCAGTTGGCTTCAACAGTGAATTTTGTAGGTTTCTAAAGCTCCTCTCCATCACTTTCTAGCTTCCAAGTGCACCTCTTCAGTTTCATTTATTTCTAATACAATTTGTTTGCATCTTTAATTCATTTTACATATCACAATGTGTTTTCAAACAAAGCACATTTCATTAGCTTCACATTAGTATTCAATCTCTTTTACCAATTATTTGTATTTAGGACATTCTATTTAGACATATTTCAATCATATTTGCATTACTCTTGAGTGAGCCATCAAGGTTTTTTGGGATTCCTTTCTCCTTTTAGGTGCAAAACCCTAGAAGTGTAAGAGAGTCCCCTATCCCAAAAATCTATAGCTCATTTTGGTGAACCTGCATTTAGAACATCATATTTCTGATTTCAAGTGCATTTACATCCTAGGAATAGCCTACATTAACATTGCATTGAATTTTTCATTGTTTAACTTGCATCCTAGGGTTTCAAAATTTGCATTAGTGAAAAACTCATCTAGCTTGCATTTTTTGCACATTATTTCATTAGAAATCAACAAAATTCTGTATATTCATCTTATATCTGTAGACACATAAAAATGACCTACACCTGCAAGCTCTATTTTTCCATCTTTTCTTCCTAGCATAATCAAGACATTTTAATTATGTCCTTGGTCCACTTCTGACTATTAATTAAATAATTCATAATTATTTAATTAATTCACATCCTTTTATTCCTCTTGATTATTAAATAAATAAATTTTATTTATTTATTTAATATGTCACTAATTGTCTAAAGTCTTCTTATAATTAAAAAAAATTCTTAATTTATTTAATTATCCTTGTCCATTATGTCTTCTTGATTATTAAATAAATAAATTTTATTTATTTATTTAATATGTCACAAATTCTGAAAGTCTTCTCATAATTAAATAGATTCTTTAATTTATTTAATTATTGGTCACCCTCTTTAATTAATAATTATTTTAATTATTTACTAAAAGAGGGAAATGTCAAATGAGACAATTTTTGGCCAAACTGGACACTGAAATTATTATTTTTAACTAAATCTTCACATTCGGGCACCTATAGCGGCTAAACTGGGAGGAATTTGAAGATGGTGCAAACTAGAGTCTCATCAAATTTTGTCTGTAGATTCTAAAAATATTTTTTTCAAAATTTTTGGAATCAAATTGCACTTCTTTTTCCATCTCCCATGAAAATATATTTTTTTCAGAAAACAATATTTTTAAAAAGTGACGCACACCGTATAACGAATAACTTTTTTTCCCTGATGGATAAAATTATAATTCTTTCAAATTTAGATTTGTAACTCTGATATCTAGTGCTTCCACTTGGTTAGATAGTTTTTTATTGAATATTTTTTCCTTAATCAAGTTTCAACGTCAAACAAATTACAATTCATATAGCGATATAACGCGTAACTTTTTGTATATGTCAAAATTTTATTTTATTTTTTATTTGTTGGATCAAGAACTTCAATATTGGTGCACTCATATTTTTCAATTTTTTTTTGATAATTTCTATTTTTCTGCATGTGAATAACAAATAAATTCATTTTCGATGAAAAACCTATGTTTAATAAAACTTAAAAAACAAATACATAACAAAACCAAAACATATTAAAATTATATTCATTGGATAGCTTGTTCTGAGGAATACCATAATCATTTGAAATAAATTTTAAATGAATTCATTTGATCCCCAAAATCTAAATCAAAAGTGATTTTTTATCAACATTTTGATAGGTGTAAAGGAGACGCATTTATAGGTATGGTTTAAAACTAGCGAGGTTCTATCCAAGGGGGTTTGATCTAAGGTGATTTGATCAAACCCTCTTCAATTGGAATCCTTAAAATGGAAATTTTAAAGGTTTAAATCATTATATTTTCTAAAAATATGTGATTTCAGCTAAAATTCGTTCCTCTCAGGAATTGTAAACCACTATTATGACAACACCCATTATTTGATTTTCCAGCCACCTCTTTTTTGTGCCAGTCTTATCTCTTGTCACATGCATTGTCAACCCTTGATTTGATTTTCTAAAAATCAATCCTATCCATTCATTTTGAATTTGGCCTAATGTTGCCCTAACTCTAACTGTGGGTTGTCAAATTTAATCTTGTCCATTGATTCTAGGGCACTTGTAAATTTTCAATCTTGGCCACTCACTCAAAATTGCATTTTCTATAAAATGGTCATTTTGGTCTCATTTTGTCATCTCTCATATCTCATGTCATAAGCTCTTGCACTCTTGTCATACTCTTGCAATCTTGTCATACTCTTGCATTATTGTCATAGGCATACTAGCATTTCATTTCATAGGCATGCTAGCATTTCATTTGGCATAATTTAGACATAGTTTTCATGCTTACTAGTTGCACATTAACATAGTATTTGCATATTGTCATCTTAAATCCTTCAACATTTGCTTAGGGCTTGTCATATTGAGGGAAACATCATATTTGCAACAAGTTGAGAAGGTGTAATGGAGGTCAGTTAGGGAGATTGAAGACATTTGGTGAGATCTTTCATTTTGTTTTCATGTTTCTCCTTTGCACTTTATTATTACTTTGGGTTTTTGTGTTTATGCATTTGATCTGCTAACCCTAGGAAAATTCCCTTAGTTACATTGGTGAACCCAACACCAAAATCATGCATTTTTTGTTTTTCTGTATGACATTTTTTCTGTTTTGTAGCTATAGGTACGATTGTGACGCATTTGCTCTGCATAATGACGCATTTGATATTTCGCAATGCATTCACTATCCAGAATGATGCATTCACTCTGTTGCGACACACATGCTTAGCAAAGTGAAGCATTTGATCAGTCACGACACATTTGTCTTATAGGTTGCCTCATTCATCTGTCAAGTTCTCGATTTTAGAACTGTTACACATTCGTTGCCTAGAATGACGCAATCGCTCTACTATAACACATTTTCCTGGTGAACTTTTGCTCTCAGGTTTTTCTAGATTTGGCTTAATTTCATTTTACATTTTTCTTTTCCTTTCTACAATCTGTAGTTCGGGAGTTTTCTGGTTGCTAATTATTTGTTGCAACATGTGGCTTTGAGTCTTTCGTGGGTCCAAGGAATTTTCTTTGTGAAACTACTAACTTGTGGTTTTGTAGGTTCGATTGTCCAAGGCTATCATTTTTGAAACGTTGTGCTTGTTGATTTCTATATTAGAAAACACTTCTATTGGTGCACTAAAAATAACTTTTCTTGTCCTTTTCTTGGTTGTGTTTGGGGTGGTAGGTGATTATTCTCTCACCTTGTGCAAACTAGGTGATCAGAAAACTAGACCCATCCATTTCGTGTTTACCTCAATTCAATAATCAAAGTATCTTCTTCCCTTGCACACTTGTGGGATCCTGGGTGTAAGAGAAATAGTTATTGACTCTAAAATTTGGGCCTTCCTTGGTGGGAAAAAGTACTCACCCCAAGGTGACTCAAACTAGCAATGGAGCTAAAGCCAAGCTACCCCCAACCGGTATATAAATGTGAATCCTAAGGGAAAGCCTAGGATTACGAGTGCAAATGTGTCATACGGACCAAGTAGTACTCCCTAAAACCCTATTGAGCTTAACCTCTTCAGGCTAGAGTGCCTCCTAAATGAAGCTTAATTTTGTGCCCCATGTATGGCCACTTGAACGGGGTTCCCGAACTAAACACCTTTGTCTAGTAGCCAAAATACTTCTATTTGACAGTGCAACAATGGTCATTGTGAAGGCATTCACATCTTCATAGTTCTTAGTAGAGGTGATCAACCTACCATGGGAGATTTATGGGGGTTGGAAGCTTGGTTGGCTTGAGAAATAATTCACTATAAGGGGGAGCCCATGTAGCCAAGCTTCTAGATTCACATGCTAAGAATATACGGCTGGGGAAACCCACGTGGAATCTAGTGAATATTGTCCTAGCCTAATATAGGATCATGCTTGTCTTCATTGTGCTTGTTACAAAAGACAAAATATTATGTTTTCCAAGTATTTTCAAACAGTCAAACAAAACAAAACATCACTCTCAGATATGGAAACAAACAGTCAACATCGAACAACTCAAAATTTTGACCAAAATTACAAACAACTCATAATTTTTACTTTTTTCACCACATCTTCCGTGACACATTCACTCTGTTGCATCGAATTTGTTTCTCAAAACACCACATTTTCTCTACTGTACCGCATTCATTTTGTAGAATACCACATTTTCCTATGTCAAACCACATTTTCTTTCTAGAAAGTTGCATTCGTAGTACTAAACCACATTTTCTTTCTATAGAGGCGCATTTGCCAAATCTGAGCCACATTTTCCATACTAAGATGCATTCGCGACCTGAAACAATGCATTCACCTTACAAAAATAAAAACCTGTCTTAGACTAGAAACCGAAGTCAAACCTGTCCAAACTATCCACAATCATCCTTTTCAAGAAGTACTTTGTCGAAACCAGATCAGAAAATTTCTCAAATTTCTCATTTTGTGTGCACTTTAGCTGTCACCTTACCATAGGATCATCTTTGCAAATCTTAGTATCATCATTAGGCCTCATCATTTTCATTTTCAGCCATAAACCAACACCTATGTCCTCATTTCATTTGCATATTTTGGATTAGGAAGACCTTACCACATTTTGCAAAATCTTGACTTTCAAAAGTAGTTTATCATTGGACTTAGTCATTATTATCTTCTTTAGTCATTGTTCTTTTGTGAGACCTTTCCAACTCATAAGTCTAGTTAGGAAACCTCACTTGTCATTTTGTCCTTGTCATTTAGTCCTTAAAAAAAGTCCTTTGATATTCCAAAATTGAGACATAGACCAAGCATAGGGTGGTTAAGCAACCTTCTTCCAAATCATTTAGACCTTTGCATTTGCATACTTTAGACATTCAAAACATCTA
Organism: Sequoia sempervirens; assembly: GCA_007258455.2. Lineage (NCBI taxonomy): Eukaryota > Viridiplantae > Streptophyta > Pinopsida > Cupressales > Cupressaceae > Sequoia > Sequoia sempervirens. Next base: position 1,163,888,898 of record VDFB02271358.1, read on the forward strand.
GTCTTCATCTTGCATATCTTATCATTAGAAATCCAAAAATATTGTCATAAATTTCATCATAGTCCTCATTTTGGCATATAGACTTGGCATTGGTCCTTCCTTAGTCAACATTATCATCCTAATCCTCATTGTCCTTTGGAATTAGTCATCTCCTTTAGAAAACATTGTCATCCTTTATCAAAAATCCAAAAAACATAGTCTTGCATTGTCATCCCTTATTATCAAAAATCCAAAAAGCATAGTCTTGCGTTGTCATCCTTTATCAAAAAGAAAAAAACACAGGCTAGCATCATCCTTGCATTTAGTTTTCATTCTCATTTGAGCAATCCCCTTTTATGGTTGAGACTAGGCTTCAAAGAAGGAGAAGACAAATGGCAAACTCTGGACAAGATTCCAATCCCAACTTCAACAATAGCACTTATGACCCAAACTAGACCTTTTCCGGCCTGTTTAACAACATGAACACACAACCTCCCATGAACATGCCATCCACATCACATAATCCCTTTGAACCATTCATACGTAGGGATGAACATGGACAAATACTTGAGGAAGACATAGAATTCGCAGCCCAAAATCTAGACGTAGCCTCTTTTGTGGAAGAAATGGTTTTACATGATAGAGATAGATATTTGGCCATACTTCTAAGTCAAGGAGCTAAATTACCACATGGATTTGAAATTAACACTTTGAGACCAACATCACCTGACCCTAATGTGAATAATACAAACAACATGTCCAAATCAAGTCAACCTCAAAACATTGCAAATAATGCTTCTGTTGGTGCCACCTCACAAACTATCACAAGTACCACCACTATTGACACAACCAATCAAAATAAGCCCAACTCAATCAATGCAACATCCGTTGGGGGTATACCAAACATGTAACAAGCCATGTCACAAGACATGACACAATCAATGACGACAATGTCCACAATCTTATCACAATCAGTTGGAGCCACCTTTGGGTCCTCATAAATGGGGGAAATCTCTTCAAATCCCTTATTTGGAGTTTCATCTAGTGCCATGGGTATGTCCTCATCAAGACCTTTTATTGATACCTCATTCAATCCCATTGGAGGAAGTAAACCACGATTCTTCATCCAAGAACCACAACTGAATATTAACACGTCATCACAATTCAACACCAATACCTCCCAAGGACAAAACATGAACATTCCCCATAGGCAATTCCAACAATTTGGACCAGGAAATATGAATACCAAGCACATGACATCATTTGGACATCAAAATGTTCATAGTCAACATATTCCCTAAGTTTCAACTGAAGTGGTTGGAGGACATCTTTCGACAAACTCATCACATATTCACACCCATCAATAAGGCCCTAATCCAAACTTTCAATACCAACAACATGCAAGCCAAAACACATCATACATGTCACAACATCATATACCACAACAGAACACCAACCTCCTTTCACAACAAATGGGGACTCATGGCATATCTATCACTCCCTTTTGTGATGCTACAAATAACCCTATAATTGATGCCATGAAATCCAGAATGATGAGTTTAGATAATATCATAGAAAACATGCAAGCATCCAGCAAGAGGTTACACATGTAATATGACCTATGTTTATATCCTTCTGACACCAATTTGTACATGCCACCTTACCCTCTTGGCTATGTGGCACCCAACTTCACCAAAAAGTCAAGACGGGTCCTATTGAACATATTTGAGAATTCACAACCAATTGCATGGACATTGCCTATGACCAAACTTATTTAATGAAACTTTTCTCTAAGAGTCTTACAAGGCCAGCACTTGAATGGTTCACCACCTTGAAAGTGATAAAAACATGGGATGAACACAAAGATAGATTCATAAAGAATTACTCATTTAACATTGACATGGACACCTCCATCACTAGCCTATGCACGAGTTTACACAAGAAGATGTTGGTGAAACTTTTATTCCATTCTTCGAGAGATGGAGAAGCTTTGCAAGTCACTACCATATTGATATACTTGAAAGAGAAAATGTTGACATGTTTTTCCAAACACTTGTAGGCCCACTAAAATATAGATTGCAAGTCCATTGCTATTCAACATTCATAGACCTAGTAAAAAAAGTATCCAAGTTGAGAAATTCCTCATTGCTAAAGGGGAATTAAAATATGGTCCTAAGAACATAAATGCCAATCTTCCTGCCGACAAAAATAAATATTAGGTGAAAAATAAACATGTTACCAATGATGGTGTTGTTGATGCGAAGGCTATAAACATGATAGGACCAGTGCTTGCTCTTAAAGGAACTCAGCCACAAAACAAACCAACAACAATATTGACACCCCTCATCAACAACCAAAGTGGTCAAAATAGTCAAAATCAAGGACAACCCCGCCAGATAAGATAATTCCCAAAAAGATGAACATACACCGCTTTGGGAGAGCCAATTGAGGATGTCCTTAAGAAGCTCCTTCAGAATGGTCTTATCACACTTGAGGATCCTAAATCATATGACCCAGGGAAGTTTAAACCATCATGGTGGGACGATAATGCTTTTTGTGATTACCATCAGGCTAAAGGGCATAAAACATCCTCTTTTTGGCAGCTAAGGGACATTGTACAAGACCTTATTGAAAATCACGTAATTGAAGTGGGTGGACCACAATTTACATCCAATGCAGACCATACCATTCATAAGAACCCACTGCAAGACCATGGTTCTAATAAAGCTTCCACATCAGGTCCCAAGACTAATAACAATCAAACCAATTATGCTCATGTTGCATTTGATTATTTAGGAAGAACCATCATTAATAATGTCTGAATTGATGATGATTATGTCAATACCATAACTATCAAAAGAGCACCTGAATGCAATGCTACTACTTGAAGTGATAAAATCACCATAGCTGGTCCACCTCCTCAGCAACCAAAAATTACAATACTAGGTCCATCCACAAAACAACCATAGTCAAGCCCATCAGCAAAGCATTCCCAACCCAAGAGTCAATTTAACCTCATTGACCAGCTAGGAAAAATGCCTACACAAATATCCATACTCGAATTGCATCAAATTTCACCTGCACATAAGGCTATACTTGACAAGACCCTACAAGAGTCATCCATCCCACAAGACATTGATGCCAGCCAATTTGAAGCCATGATGGGATACCTCACCACACCCCATGATGTAACATTTTTTGACCAAGATTATTCATCACAAAAGACCAATCATAATGACACATTACACATTGAGGTTTTCATCCATAATCATAATGTCAGACAAGTTCTAGTAGATGGCGGAGTAGGACTAAATATATGTTCCTTAAAATTAGTTAAGGCTCTACTATTTTCTGATGCTTGCGTAGACCCTACAAAGAGCATAGTCATAAAGGCATATGATGACAAGGAACGTTCCTCTTGTGGTGTGATCACTCTTCCCATCAGAGTTGGACCAATCATTATAGACACAAATTTCCAAGTCCCGGATCTTGAATTACCATATAACATCTTGCTCGGTCAACCGTGGATTCATGCCCTCAAAGCCATTCCATCCACTTATCACCAATGCCTTAAATTTCCTTTTGACGGCACAAAAGTAACCATAAATGGAGACCTCAACCCTTTCCAACATTGCACTAGCTTAAGGGGTATTTCAAGACGTCAGGTGCCCATCAATCAGTAGGTTCCAAACTCCTCCAAATTCATTGACCCTTCCACACTCGCATCATCATCCACATTCACTCTGTCCACATATTTTTTCCATGACATCATCTTCCTCACTTCCTAAGGATGAGTCTACTGTCAAGATCTAGGACCTAGGCTATGGAGAATTCAAACTAAATGCAACATATAGTATTATGACAATACCCAAGTCTCTGAAGGTTTGTGGTCAACCATGTTTTAGAATGGAACCTTAGGAAATTTTTAAGGTGCCACCAAAAATATTTTCCATAAAATGGGGGGACATGACCAATGAGTATATTTATGACATTACAGGATGGCTTTATAAATAAATGGAAGACCTACCCCCATTACCAGTTAAGATATATGGAAAAGGATATGACATGATGAAAGCTAAAGGCTACGATGGAACTAGTGGCCTTGGAAGAAATAAATCTGGACAAAGGGAACCTATAGCACCTTCTAATCGACCAAAGTATCTTGGGTAAGGTATGGTCTACCTCAAAATGATGATCGATGTACCAGTGTGCTTTTGAGTGAGAGTGTGAATGCTTTAGAAAGTGTCAAGACTATTGAGGAATCCCTTGCTGAAACTAAATCCCATGAGTGGGAACATGGCTCCCAATGATCCCTAAGTGACTATTGCCTTGATGAATTGTTCCTTGAACCTGGAGAACTTACCTCTAAACAAAAGTTTTGGAAAATGTTTAAAATTAACACAGCTGACAATCCAAATATCCCAAGCAAAAGAGAAAACTAGGATAGACTCTTTGACTCAAGGAACAATGAAAAACCTGAATCGTCTTTCAATCCTATCATCCATACACTAGACTTATCTTCCCAACCACCTAAAATTAATGACCATCACCCAGATTCATTTGAGTTGTTACATGATACTACATACTATAACGATATTTCATTCGTCCCTTATTTTGACAATGAGCATGAGTCAAGTGAAGGAGAATATTGGATAGAATCCGATTGGGAATTGGATGATGACAACTTCATTTTCAATGTCTCTAAATCTATCTGCATGCTTTCCATGTCCTCCCAACAATTCACTAATGCTGACGATGGTATCTCCTTAGTCTGCCCACAACTAATTAATTGGTACCAACAAGGCCCGCTAGTCTTGGATGTATTTCAGAATGATGAGGCCATTGCAGAATTTATGGGACTACATGAGGGAATACCTAGTGGTGTTCACAAGCTTGGATTTTCTATTCAACTAGATTGTGCCACTTACTTTGGGGAGACTACTTTGTCCTCTAGTTGAAAAATGAAAAACAAAAATAAAACAAAAAATGAAATGTATTTAGGTGAAAACCAAAAGGCACCTTATGACGAAAAAAAGTAAAAATAAAGGACGTATATGTGGGTGAAAACCTCTCTGAGGCACCCAAAGATGGAGGATTGGTCTTTCTCCCTGTGACTCAAGAGAATTAGCTATGCTCATAGAGGATACCATAGAAGTGAACATATCAACAACAGAAGATCCCAAAATGGTCCTCTTTGCAGCATCCTTGATGGAAGAAGAGAAACCGGAGTTCCACAAATTCTTTGCAGAGCAAAAAGTCAATTTTGCATGGTCATATGACGATATGCCTGGGCTAGATCCATAACTATTTTTATGCCATTTTCCACTACTGCCAGATGTTAAACCAGTAAAACATAAATTGCGCAAAATGCATCCTCAAATCGCCCTGTTAGTCAAAGTTGAACTTAGGAAACTACTAGATGTAGGAATCATATGGTCTATCAACTATGCCGAATGGATATCCAATCTTGTACCAGTCACAAAGTTAAATGGTCAAATCTACATCTACACAGATTTTAGAGATTTAAACAAAGCATGTCTGAAAGATGACTTTCCATTGCCAAACATAGATATCATAGTCGACCTCATGGCAGGATAGGAGATGTTGTCCCTCATGGATGATTTTTCAAGTTATAATCAAATTCGTATTTCCCCCAAAGATCAACATAAAATAAAATTCACTTGTCCTTTGGGTACATACTATTGGAATGTCATGCCTTTTGGTCTTAAGAATGTAGGTGCCACGTATCAAAGAGCCATGACAATGATATTTCATGACATGACGCACAAGATAATGGAAGATTATGTGGATGATCTTTTGGCTAAATCATTAACAAGAAAAGATCATTTGAATGTGTTAGAAAAAATCTTCAAGAGACTGGAAGAATACAAGGTTTGGTTGAATCCAAAGAAATGTGTCTTTGGTGTCACATCTAGCAAGATTTTCGGATACATAGTTTATCATAGAGGCATTGAGGTCGATCCTACCAAGGTGAAAGCAATATTAGAGATTCCTCCTCCAAAAGGGATCAGTGAACTCAGGATATTAAAAGGCAGGTTACAATCTATTCGATGCTTCATAGCACAATTGGCTGACAAATGTCAACTATTCTAGTATCTTCTATGCAAGGGTATCCCCTTTGTGTGGATAGATAAATGTTAGGAGGCCTTTCAACTAATAAAAGATTATCTTTTGTCACCACCTATTTTGATGCCACCTAAAGAAGGGAAACCCTTCATCTTATATGTTTCTGCAACAACTTCAGCATTGGGGGCATTACTGGCACAAAACAACCATGAAGAAAAGGAATGAGCCATATATTACATCAATCAGACACTGGTTGGCTATGAGTTAAACTATACGACCATTGAATGTGCATGCCTAGCAGTTGTCTTTGCTCCTCAAAATATGAGACATTATATGTTGAATCATAGGACACAGTTGATAGCAAAGATTGACCCCTTGAAATATCTTTTGAGTTGCACAATGCTAACATGGCATCTGGAAAAATGGGTTATGATCTTGAGTGAATATGACATTCAATATGTGGAAAGAAAAGCCATAAAAGAACAAGTAATAGCCAACCAACTAGTAGATGCACCTATACAAAGTGATCATCCATTAGTGGCAGACTTTCCAGATGATTCCATATTTCATATAGAGCCTAAATCACCTTGGAGGCTATAATTTGATGGGTCCCATACTAGTCATGGCTCAGGGGCAGGAATTTTGTTTATCACTCCATAAGGAGACTCTATCCCCAATTCATTCGGCATTGCTTTCCCATGCAAAAATAATGTTGTGAAATACGAGGCACTTGTGACAAGACTTAGAATGGCAATAAAATGGAAAATCAAAACACTTCATGTTTATGGAGATTCTCAGCTCATAATCAACCAAGTCAATGACAAATATGACACCAAGGATGAGAAATTAATGCCTTACAAATGAATGGTTGACAACTTCTAGACATATTTTCACATGTTGACTTTTGAACAAGTTCCAAGAGCATAGAACAAGGCAACAAACACAATGGCTACAATTGGATCTCTCTTAGACATCCCAAGTAATGTGCCACAATTTGAATTATTGGTAGAATAGTTGTTGGTCCTTGCATATGATATCCCAGAATTAGAGATGGTATGTGAGCTTGTTGGTCCTGATTCTCCCTAGTATCAAGACATTTATGATTACCTCAAGTCCCAAACCCTTCCCGCCAACCTATCTAACAACCAACGAAAGTCATTTATCTAAAAAGTTGCCCGATACACCATCGTCAGTGACACCCTATACCATCATAGCTTCGATAACACCCTTCTTTGATGTCTTGACACTAATGAAGCATGCACAACCTTACATGAAGTACATGAGGTTATATGCAGGTCTCATTCAAGTGGTCCTCCTCTAGCCAAAAAGATAATGAGACTTGGGTATTATTGGCCTACCATTGAGAAAGACGCATTGGAGTTTGTTAGGACTTGTTGCCAATGTCAAATACATAGTGATTTAATTCATGCTCCAGCACAAGAACTTCAGTCAATCACATCTCCATGGCCTTTCACATAGTGGGGACTAGACCTCATGGGAAAAATCCACCATACCTCCTCTAATGGCCACAAATTCATTATCACTGCCATTGAGTATTTTACTAAGTGGATTAAAGCCATCCCCTTTACATACATAACCAATAAACAAATTTTTAAATTCATTTTGAACTACATCATTTTTCGGTATGGTATTTCATTGTCCATCATTACAAACAATGGATGTTCCTTCAAGAATCAAGACGTTCATGAGTTATGTGAGTGATTTCACATCCAACATAATTTTTCCACGCCATATTACTCACAAGGAAATAGTCAAGCTGAGGCGTCCAATTAAACCATCCTTAAAATCTTCAAAAAGACTGTCAATGACACTAGCCATGACTGGCACATTCAACTCAACCCTGCTCTATGGGCTAACTGCAACATCATCTGCACGCCTACATGAGCCACTCCATTCACCCTGTTGTTTGGAGCTAAAGCCATAATTTCCCATCGAAGTCAAAATTCCATCCTTACGAGTTTCCTTGAAGGGTCTGATAAATGATGACGAGTACAAACAACCACAACTACATGAGCTGGAGATGTTAGAGGAGAGAAGGCGTAATTCTCTGAACCATCTAGAGGCATATCAAAATTGGATTTGTTGCAGTTATAACAAGAAGGTCATGGTTAGGAATTTTGACATTGGTGATTTAGTCCTCATGTAGAATCCTAAAAATTAAGTCGATAGAGAAAAACTAGCAAGTTTGAACCAAATTGGCTAGGTCCTTATGCCATCATATCCTCTTTTGGTTCTAAAGCATATTAGTTGGCTACTCCAGATGGTGAACAATTGACAAAGCCTATCAATAGTCTACATCTTCGCAAGTTCTATGCATAGCATCTAAAAGTCAGGCCAAAAACCCTAAAAATATAAATTTTTTTTGAAAAAACATAAAAAATCGTCACTCTGATGAAAACCTAGCAAGCAGGCATTTGGTGACACCAAAAAAAAAAAATTTAAAAAAATGACAAAATAGTAAACATAAATAATTCGTCCAAAAGTGAAAACGTGGTAAATAGGCAACATGTGTAGTTGGTCATTGCTCTGCCATCTACTGTCACTCTATCTTCCTTAGTCCATAATAAACAATCACCTCTCTGACACCACCCTGACACCTGTTACAAAACCCTTGTCATTTCCTCCCATGGATGATAATGATTGACATCAAGTCGTGAATATCACCCATTCGTCACCCGCACATGTCCTTTCTACATCCATTTAGTTGGCTAGCCTTGGACCTAACTAGGAGAAAAATTTCACCTTGTGACTATAGTGGGTTTCACACATGGTCTCAACAATCAAAAAAGTCCTAAAAAATTCTAAAAATCATAAAAAATCTTGAAAAATCCTAAAAATAAAAAAATTCCTGAAAAAATCCTAAAAATTGAAAAAAGTCATACAAAAAATCCTAAAAATCATAAAATGTCTTGGAAAAATCTTGAAAATCGAAAAACGTCCTAAAGAAAACAAAAAAAAATCAAAATATCTCAAAAACCCAAACACAGAGTCATTTCTTGTTATGTCCGTCAAGTTAGTCAGTCTTGGTCATTTGTTTGAAATATGTTGTCTCTGCGCATTTTCTACGTAGGCAAGGCTCAATTTTGAGCTCCTGAGACATTAGGCCAATCCTTTTAGGTTGTCAAAATAAAAATCATGATTCAATCTTTGGTCATCAAGACAAAGTCATTGGTCTTGTCGAACTACGAGGTCTCTGAGTGTATGACATTGGCAAGGCTATCAACCAAGGAACCCCCGAGGCTGCACTAGGTCAGTCCATTAGGGTTCATGACACTACACTGGCACACAGGTCAAAAAACTGCAAGTCAAATAAGTCATCTCAAAACAAGTAAACTACTGCAACCAAATTTTGGCAATTCATCAATAAACATGACAAACATATTAGCATGTCAACATGGACATGTAGTCAACAATAGTAAATCTTTTGTCAAAAACTTTGGCCAATTTCTGTCCAAAAAAATAAAACTCGGTCAAAATTAGTCAAACAGTCAACTCCTAGTCATTCTTCAAATGTGTCCTTTTGAAGCATGGCCTTTGTCATTCATACCTCAGGATGTGTCCTTCCTAGGTATCGTCACTATCATCTGGAATTTCGAGGGATCCTCTTGACATTCAAGGACTGATCCTCTTGGCATCGACATTATTCAGGATGTGTTCTTCTTGAACTTTGACATTCAGACATCATCAAACATGACACCTTTTACATTCGACACTTTGGCATCATCAAACATGGCATCCTTGACATTCGACAAATTTGACACCTTTGGCATTTGACATCAGAAAACCTGACATTTTGACATTAAAACAATTGATATTTAGACACACTTGGAAAACACTTGGCACTTGTCTTTGGCTCTTTCGTCATGTTGCTAGTTTCTCAAGGATGTCTTGATGATAGGATTTAGAGGAGCAACGATGTTTCATTACTTGTCTTTCTTATCTTTTTATGCTTGTGGTTGGTTATGACAAAAAATTATGGGGCAATTATGCTCTTGGTATGAGTCATGATCATCCTTGTCTATGACTACTTGCCTCATGTGATGGTACGACCTTGTACACCTTGATCTATGACATATCATGGTGTTTGTTGGCCATTACAATAATCTTCCTAATGATGATTAAGAGCAATAATTATTAAATCCCTATAGTAATATGTTGAAGGATTTGGTCCCCATGCTAACATTCATCTGCTTCTATCTTTTCGCCTTGTCTCATCCATCTCACGATGATATCGTGTGAGATACAAAAATACAAGTGCATACATGATCATATAGGCATTGCATTAGGTCCACATATATATATCATCTATATGATTCAAATCATATACACTGCATCACATATCACATCATTCATATATCATCACGTATTAACATTTTCATAAATAGGGAAATCATTCAAATAAATACATTATTCATATCATCATCATCCATGACATAGCATCATCATGACATATACATTAACATCACATCATAAATAACCATCATAAATGCATACATGACATGGCATATAAATAACATCATCATCATAGGAATCATAAAGGCATAAGTCACGTAGGCATCACATGATAATCATAACTGCATCATCATAGCAACCATCACATAAACATACATCATAATGCATAAATCATATCACATCACATAACAGATATATAGGCTGCACTAAAACTACATCATATATATCAGCTCAAAAAAAAATTTCATAGGATAGAGTCATGAGATATCCCTAAAAATACGAGCTCATAGGCTCAATGGTCAAAATATAAATGTCATAACATATGTGTCTAAAATTTCCTAAAGCAAGATAATAAATAATAGGGCTATGATGTGCTCTCCTCATCCTCTCGAGGAGAAGATTTGGGAGACTGATGCTTTGTCAAGGGAATGGATGCCATCATGGTAACTGTCACCTATGTTTGATGTTGAAGGATCTGTCACTGTGGCCTATACCTATGACACTGATGGAATGGCAACTGAGGGCTACACCGATACTAAAGCTGATGGATCTAGCACGGGAGGTTGGTTGTGTGTGGACTTGTGCTCTGATCCCGATTACCTGTGACTGTGCCCTGACCTGTGACTCAAGGCATGTTTGTGGGAGTGACTGGACTTGTGCCCCGATGTGTGCCCTGAGGAAGTAGACCCCCCTGCACTGCTCTAACTCCAACTGCCACTACCATTCCTTGACCCACTACTGTTGCCTGTCCTCATCTATTTCTGGGTCAGCGTAGGGTCTCTCTTCTCAGGTGGCATTTCCTACTCATATAATAGCCTGTATCGTCCAATCCATGCACTAACCCTAGAAAACTCATGTGCCATGTTTGCGAATGGTCCCTTACATAAGCATGCAAACTACGTGCACCATTGGGCTACCTCCTACTGTCAGAGCACTGCCTGATCCCACTCTACCCTCGCCACCTCTAGCTTAGCCTGCAAAGCTCAAACCTGTGTTGTGCTCTCATCTAGTCACCACTGTAAATTTTCCACCCTTTGATCTGTTGTCGTGTCATGTGGCAATGGTGATTCAGATGGTATCTCCTCCTCCCCCTCGACCATCCTCCACCTCAATAATCACTCAGCCTCATTAATGGCATCATCATCATCCTCTCCTGTGTCCTCCTCCACTCCAACTCCCTCATCCCATGGCATCTCAACCTCCATCTCCACCTCCTATCTGACCTCCTCCTCTACCACATGCTCCTCTTGTTTCTCCCCCTCCTACTCTTGCCTTGGCTCCTCCTCTCTCTCCTCCTCCTCACCTTCCTCTGGGATAGCATCCAGTGGCGCTCTCGCCACACACTATCGTACCCTCCTATCCTACCTCCCACCATCTCTCCTTTGCCTCCTGCCATCCCCTCCATTATCTTCGTCATCTTCATCTCTCCCTCCACCCTTGCCTCTGTGTCTACCTCTGTCTCTCCCTTGACCTCTGCCTCTCCCCTGTCTCCAGCTCTGCCTATGCGGACACCTCAAGGCACACACGATATAAATAATCTCTTGTCAATTGGTGCTGACCCATTCATATCTGTCAATAGAATGGGACGATGAGTCTGCCACCATAAATCATAATTGACAGTAGTTCTCAGATCTACAATCCCATCCCTACATCCCCACTACTACGCTACTAGTCCATCAATTTGTTACTCTATGAAAGGAATAAAAATCAATGGACCCCAGGTTGACTCTCTAGATGATCTATCGTACTTGAATGTGCCTATTAGAACACCCTATTGCTCACCAAACTATCGTAACACTCTCTGTGGTAGGTACATCTCAATGATCAGTTGACTTTGCACTATCCTACCAATCAAGTATCAGAATTGTTGGAAAAAAATGAGGTGATCATCCTCACCCTCCCACTGTATACAGTCCCTATATGGTCTCGAAATGAGTGAAATCATGGTATCAATCCAATGCCGCCACCAACCTATGTCCTCAACTCTAGTATGCTATAAGGCACCAACATAGTAATAAACATATGGCATGCCATCTACTAGCTGAGGTCTCTGGATCGACGGATAGAAGATGGCCACGTGCTCCCATGCCCAAATCATCAGGAGCGTCATCTCGCCCCCAATGCTCTGTGCTCTTCCGTAGGCCACCTTGTGGAGTTGATGATATAACATACCAAGTAAGCAAGTTCCCCAGGCATAGACAGTCCTGTCCCATCTCATCCCAATCAGAACATCTCCCATGCCAATGGGAAATCTGTGTCCTCGGCAGTCCGAAATAAATACCTTGCGGATAAGTGTCGCTAAGAGTGCATCAAATTTCCCATAATGCTCTGCCATAAACTCCTAGTGGATCTCGTAACCCTTAATCACTAGCCTCGTACCCTGATCATGATAATAAGCTATGAATGTCTAGTAACCATGTTGTGGGTCATATATGATCCACTCATTGGATTGGTAGGTGTAGAATATGGTATACATCCTCAAGAGTCACAATAGCCTCTCCTATTGGCAAGTGAAAGGAGTAGGTCTCTGAATGCCATCTCTCATACAATGCAGTCAGTAGTCCTCTATTTACCCAGATAATGGGCATATAGGTGATGTCATAGAGACCCAACTGCATCAATCGTCATCGCTCCATGTCATTCAGCTGGTCTCAGAATCTGTAGGTCAATGGTTTTGTCTCACGCATGTAGATAGGTGCTAGTTGTCTCTGCACATGGAAAAACATGCATAAGTACCTTAGGGAAAGTCATCATTATCATGTGGTTAACTCAAAAGCATTCAAAATTTGAAATTAAACAAAGTCAACATTGGTCAAATTCAAAATCAAATGCATTGCGTTGACTTCAATTGTGTTGCAATTAGGCGTTTGCATCATTCTGTACTTCAATTGCATCTTGATCTGGCGATTGTGGCATTCTGACTTGTGCTTGCATCACAACAGTGCACTTGCATCACAATAGTGCACTTGCATCGCAACTTCTCGAACATGCATCATTTAGTTCAAATGTGTCGTTTTCTTTTGCAAATATGTCACAACTTGCCAAATGTGGTGGTACACCTTTCGATTGCGGTGCAATTTTGCGAATGCATCCCACTCTCTTGTGAATGCATCACACCTAATTGTCCTATCCTAATAACCCTTTGCATTTGCATCGTGAAGCATCAGATGTGTCGAACGTGAACATGAATGTGGCTTACGCGCATGCACATATGTCGCAGTGCATTTGTTCTAGGTCCTAAAACTCTAAATTTTGCACAAAAAATGATAAAATGACAAAGCAAGTTAGGGGTACGTACCGCTGGCTCTGACCCCTTTGACCACCTATAGGTTTGCACGATCTCCCTATGGTGCTCGATCACTAGAATCACCATCATCGCTAAGGTCCTCCTCGCTTTGAGCTCTCAAAATTTCTAAGGTAAAAAGTGAAAATGAACTGACTTTTACCCCATTTCAACCTATTTATAAAGTCAAAATGGCATTTGTCAAACCTTTTATTGCTGGAGGCTCCTTTGACTAACTTTGACCACCCTTTTGTCTATCTTACACTCCTTAAAATTAGAAACTGTCTATGCCATTGTTGTTCTGGTCATTACATTGACTTATCAGGACACTTTCCAAATTTTTTTGTTGCTGGCCAAAAATTTGAAAATTTTCCCAAGGGGCCATAGATACTCTATACCTTCATTGGGGCATGAATTTGACTTGTTTTCTTTGCCACGATGTGACAAGCTGCACTATGACAAAGAGGGGAAAAATGTAGAGACATAAAAATGACCTAGGCCTGCAAGCTCTATTTTTCCATCTTTTCTTCCTAGCATAATTAAGACATTTTAATTATGTCCTTGGTCCACTTCTGACTATTAATTGAATAGTTCATAATTATTTTATTAATTCATGTCCTTTTATTTCTCCTGATTATTAAATAAATAAATTTTATTTATTTATTTAATACGTCACTAATTGTCTAAAGTCTTCTTATAATTAAATAAATTTCTTAATTTATTTAATTATCCTTGTCCATTATGCCTTCCTGATTATTAAATAAATAAAGTTTATTTATTTATTTACTATGTCACTAATTCACAAAGTCTTCTCATAATTAAATAGATTCTTTAATTTATTTAGTTATTGGTCACCCTCTTTAATTAAATAATTATTTTAATTATTTAATTGTCTCATTTGACATTTCCCTCTTTTAGTAAATAATTAAAATTAATTATTTAATGTCATGTGGGCTCACCTTTTGAATTAAATATATTCTCTTCCTCCAAAAATAAAATTAATTTCTATTATTATTTGATTTTCGAGCCACCTCTTTTTCTGTGCCAGTCTTATCTTTTGTACATGCATTGTCAACCCTTGATTTGATTTTCTAAAAATCAATCCTGTCAATTCATTTTGAATTTGGCCTAATGTTTCCCTATCCCTAACTGTGGGTTGTCAAATTTAATCTTGTCCATTGATTCTAGGGCACTTATCAATTTTCAATCTTGGCCACTCACTCAAAATTGCATTTTCTATAAAATGGCAATTTTGGTCTCAATTTGTCATCTCTCATATCTCATGTCATAAGCTCTTGCACTCTTTTCATACTCTTGCAATCTTGTCATACTCTTGCATTATTGTCATAGGCATACTAGCATTTCATTTCATAGGCATGCTAGCATTTCATTTGGCATAATTTAGATGGTTTTCATGCTTACTAGTTGCACATTAGCATAGTATTTGCATATTGTCATCTTAAATCCTTCAACATTTGCTTAGGGCTTGTCATACTGAGGGAAATATCATATTTGTAGCAAGTTGAGAAGATGTAATGGAGGTAAGCCATGGAGATTGAAGATATTTGGTGAGATCTTTCATTTTGTTTTCATGTTTCTCCTTTGCACTTCATTATTACTTTGGGTTTTTGTGTTTATTCATTTGATCTGCTAACCCTAAGAAAATTCCTTTAGTTACAATATCTACATCTAAAAACTTAAAAAGTATGAAAATTCATTTAAAATTTCTAAATTTTTTCAAAAAAGTCACTACCTCGACTCATTTTCCACCCTAGGCGACTTAGTCCAGTTGCATATTTTTTAGTGCATTTTCTGGCATTTAATCTTCAATTTCTAAATTTTTTTTATTGTTTCTGCATTTTAGTTTTACTTTCCAAAATTTTAGTTTTAATCATTTCATTCTTATTAGTTTACATTGCATTTGAATTCACCCCCAATTTAGAAACCTTTGAATGAGTGTTTGGTGTCCTATTGCTAATACCTTAGTGAGAAGAAGTTTGAGACTCATGTTATCCTATGATAACACACTCGTTGTGGATCTTGGGTTATCTAAAGCTTCCACTCCTAGTATCGCAACTAGTACACTAGGCATGGATAATACCTTCAGTAACTCTTTTCCTTCCAACAACATGCAAGTTGACACACAAAATGATCATATTTCACAAGACAAAATAATTCACATTCATGAGGACTTAACACATCTCCAACATCAAGTGGGCCTAGAAAACATTTCAGCCATTGCAATTCCTACCATAGAAAACACACATCACATGCTTGAAAGTGAACATGGCCTAGATGTTGTGAAACAAATAGTTGAGATATATAAAAACATCTTCCTTCAACCTCTAGTGTTCCTCAATCATAGCCTCAATACCTACCTATACCACTCCTCAAGTCACAACAACATTGCAACAAGTTAGTAATGTGATTCCTTCCTCGAGTATTCCTGTTATCATCCCTAATTCTTATGTGGCATCACATGTTTTATCCTCTTCTACAATGCCATCTAGAAGCATTCCATTCACTTGCCTTACCACTACATACACTCCATCACCACTTTCACTTCCACCACATACTACTTATAATGACCCTCTTATAACACAACTTTTCCAAATTGTTTCATCCATGCAAAGACAAATATCCACCATAAACCAAAATCAGAATGGCCCACCCACATATTATGTTAGAAGAAGCCCATTGTCTTTGGAAATATTTCAAACACCAATGCCACAAGGAGTAGAGATGCCTAGATTTGAGAAATATGGAGGGAAGAGAGATCCTTCTAACCATGTTAATGCCTACACCTAGTTGAACCTAGTGCTTCCCCTAGTTCGGCACTTGCTCTTTTCCCTTTGTCTAGTTGCCCACCCTCGGCATGTCATGAACATGACAGGGAGGTGGATGAATTTCTTGACAATTGACTCACTTTTTCCTTACTAGTCTTTTTCATTTTCTCTTTCTTTTGTGTGTTTGCATGTGCATAATGTGATCCCTCGTAATATTTTAATTGATGTTCTCCCTCTTTCTGTGATATTCCTCTATTTGTACTTTCATTCTTCTCTACATCATACATCACTTGCACCTTTTTTATTTTGTATTTTTCTTATGTTTTCCTTTTGGGGATGACGCAAGGCATTGGGACATTCATGTCTCTTTCATGTTGACCCAAAAGGATTTTCTTTTTCTTTTCCTTTTTCTTATTTTTTCATTTTGGGGATGATGCAGGCATTGAGACATTCATGTCTCCTTCATGTTGACCCAAAGTATTTTCCTTTTCCTTTCGCCTTTTCTTTTTTATTTGGCTTGCATTTTCCTTTTAGGGATGATGCAAGGTGTTGAGACACCCTATGTATCTTCCATGTTGTCCCAAATGGTTTTTCTTTTCTTTTTGCTCTCTTTGTGTCATTCTTCCAAATCTATGTGTATTTGGGGAATGATGACAGTTTTGAGCTCTCTACACAACATTGTAGCAAAGAACATACTAACCCCAAATCCATAGATCACTTAGAAACATATGACTTGGCATAAGGCTTTCCAAGTTATGTCTCATGTCTTCCTTTCTATTTTTCATTTGCTACTTTAAAGTAATTGTTCACAGTACGGTGTGTAGCAATCCCTTTAAAGTGGAGGCATACATTGACATTATTCATTTTGAATTTTTCCCTTTTTCTTGGTTCTTAGTGCAGCCTTCTTACTTGATACAATGTGATTTTTTCTTTGTGGATGACATTGGGTGTGATTTCCTTCATGAGTGTGATCTATCTTAGCATATTACATTCCTCTTAGTGGCTTGATGCAACACACTGCATCCCCTAAGTTGCGAATTTTCTATCCTTTGATTGGTCCTCTCTTGGAGACATTAGACACAATGTTCCCTAAGTTAAAGACCTCACATGAACTAAGAAAAACTCCTTTGAACATTCTGTGCATGTTGCATGTTGAATTTTGTTATATGGGCACCTTGCATAACACAAATTTCATGCTTGTGGTGCCATCACGTTTGTTCATGAGCTCTAAGCATACAAAGTTTTGCTTGTCTCATGAAGCTCAAAAAGTCATTTTATTTTGTGGAACCTTATTAAAGTTATGAGGAGGTATAACTTTGGTATGGTTGAGTGGGAAGCCCATTATAAGGCATGAATTTCTCCATAGCCACCTGTGTGTGTGTGAGTGCATACTAGCCATGAGTGTATGCTTTCCACCTTTTTTTTTGGGCCTTCTCACCCAGTAGATAGCCATGAGTTCTGTCACCTCAGAGTGAGTATGCATTTTTCTGGACAAACAACCTAGATCTGATCCATAATAGGATGGAAAAATGATCAAAGCTTGATTCAATTCTCTCTTTCCTTTTCTCCCTTTCGTTCTTTTACATCATTTTCATGTGTGTTCCTTTGTGCTAATGTTTGGTTCACCATGGGATCTTGATCCTAGGGGCTTGATCACCCCTCTTGATTGTTGTTGTCTCATCTTTCTAGCATGAGTGTATTTGGATCTCTCTTGATGTGCATGTTTTTCTACTTTAGTGTGAGTTTGAAGCAAGTTCATCCTCTCACTAAAGTGGGGGCTAAATGTAGCGTAGAAAAATGTATCCTTCAACATTTTCACGCTCATTTGGGTCTCTCTTATGGATGTTGGCCTATTTTTGCCTAGATTTAATGTTGTAATGTGGTCAACACATTCACATTAGGTCTTGGACCCTTGTGAATCAATAGGAACTTTATGATTCCTTGTAAAAGTGTTGAGAACTAGTGTTACAACACATTTTCACACTTTCCTAGGAGCTTATTAATATATTTCACCTAAATAACCTCTTTTTATCACTTACCAAGCCTTATTTCAAAGTGTTGTAATAAAATTTCATATTTTTTTAGGCTTTTCAACAATAATTTAACCCTTTCTTATGTTTAAATGGCCCCTTTATACACTTACAAGCCCTACTTAAGTGTATTTTTTAGAATAATCCCATTAATAATCATTTAATACACTTTAATTCATGACACCCACTTAAATTTTCCTAGTGGGACCAAGTCACCACTAGGGGTGACTTAGTCCCACTTGGCTAAAAAATTAAAATTATTTTAAAACTCTGGCGGGATATTATTTTCTAAGCCTTGAGGTTGGCCTGTGATGTGGTATTTTTGGGATATTTTGTATAATCATGTATAAATATAGGATTTTTCCTCTCATTTCACCCCCATTCACTTACTAATTCATTCAAACAATTATCAAGCATTCACTTTAGCATTTTAGGCATTCTTAAGCATACATCCATTGGAGCTTCTACTTGCATATCTTCATATTTCTAGTTCAAGGGTTTGGTGAGTTGTAGCATTGCATGTTGTTCATTCATCATTCTCTTTTCATTTCATTTCATTTCATTTTCAAGGGTTTAATTACCAAACTGTTGTTTGACCAAGGCAAACCCCTATTCACTAATTGTTAACACCTTTTCCCCTCTTTTCATGTGTTTTGTAGGTCTTGTGTGCAGATTTTTTAAGAAGAAAGGTGTGAAAAGTTTTCAACAATTCATCAAAGTCATTCAAAGTCAAAAAAACCCTAAAAGAATCTTGGAGAACACCTACAAGTCAGATTCTACAAATTCAGATTTGGAAACCTATCAGGAGCTGAAGTGCAGACAGGGAGCTACAAATTGCATCTTTGAATTTTCCAAAATCTTAAGGTGGACTAAGTCGCCATCAATGGTGAATTAGTCCCACCACCAGGCCTGAAAAGTGTTTTCTGCAGTTCTGAGTCCTTTTGTCTGAAATCTGTTTTGGCATAATTTCTTTGAAATAAGACTAAGTCGCCCAGCTTGGCGTAAGTGTCCCAATTGGATTGAACAGTGAATTCTATAGGATTGCAGAGCTCCTCTGCATCACTTTCCAGCTTCCAGGTGCACCTCTTCAGCTTCATTTATTTCTGATACAATTTGTTTGTATCTTTAATTCATTTTTCATATCACAATGTGTTTTCAAACAAAGTGCATTTCATTAGCTTTGCATTAGTATTCAATCTCTTTTATCAATTCTTTGCATTTAGGACATTCTATTTAGACATATTTCATTCATATTTGCATTAGTCTTGAGTGAGCCATCAAGGGTTTCAGGATTCATTTCTCCTTTTAGGTACAATACCCTAGAAGTGTAAGAGAGTCGTCCCCTATCCCAAATATCTATGGTTCACTAATGCATATTTCATGTGGTTAATTTGAGGAAACTCAAAATTTCTAAGAGTTGTGGCTTTGTGGAACTTTTCATGAGGGAAGCTGCCTTGTAGGTGTCATGGTCCTCAATTTTGCTTTTATGGCACAAACTTGTTCGCCTTACCACTTCACGGTACCTGCATCTCATGCTTTCATGAGTCAAATACTTGATTCCCAAATACCAAAACCTTGGTCCATGTACCTACCTGCAGGTGGTTGTCACCTCAGGGACATTCTCCAATGGCGCACAACCAACATGCCTTTCCGTCACATAGACTTCGAGGCCACCGATGCCATTAACACTAAAATGCATAAGTCACAAACCTTTTCTTGAGCCACTTCGGTGGGTCTACCTATGCGGGCCACCATGACTGAGACTCTACTTTTCAAAAGTTGTTTCTTAATGGTACAACCCCAATGGCCTCCCCTCATCGGTCCCCATATTGCCCTAGTCATTATGCTGTAATAGAGAATTTGAATGAGCCTAAGAAGGAAAATTATCATGAGGGTCTCGTGATGTGGCACTCCGCATGAAAAAATCAGTATACCCAATGTTGCTACCTAGCAGCCAAACCCTGACATCTTTCCACTCCATAATGCCCACACTCTTCACACTTGCATAAGCTAAAAAGACCAATCTGACAAAGGGAAAAAGACTGAAGATGCTTCCACCCAAAATTTTGCACATTCCAAGTGACTATTCATTGGGTTTACCTCACAATAGCTCCATGTTGAAATCTCCATGTGGGTGGCCACCTGTGGACTTCCTCTTTCCCTATTTCGTTCCTTAGTGGCTTTCTTCATAACGACTTCCACAAAGGGGAAACCCACACTACTAGGCCCAAATTCTTGCAAATCACTCGAATGAGCTTCAAATGATAAACTAGAATGGATATTATGATATTTTGAAGGTATATAGATGCATCTAACACTAAATTTATAGGATTTAATTAGCGTTTAGCTTGTTGATGCACTTACAGCTTCTTTGGGTGTAGGATTTAGGGAACCTGCTGAGGGGCCATCGAAGAAGCATGCAAGAGCCCCTGGAGGAAAAGAGGAAAAGGATGTATGCATAAAAAATGAAGGACTGACCAATGTATGAATGCATGCTAAGGAAGTCAATGAGAAACTGCAAAGGGTGACTTTGAAAGGAATAGGAAGGAGCTATTTTATTCTCCACCAGATGATGATGATGACCGTTAAGGAGCTATCTACTAGGATTAGGAGCAACATGTCTACTTTTTAGTAACACACATTTGCAAGAAGATTTAGTTGATTAGATAAAGAATGTTGCTAACACATCAGACAAAGGGAAGACTTTGATAGTTTTCAGTCATAGTAGAGGAGGCAGATAGAAGACAAAACAACTATAGTGTTAGGGTCACTAGATGACAAAATAGGGAAAAGACAAAACATGTATTTTATATTGTCATATAATTGGGGGTAGGTGAAACCCTAATGTAGAAAAATCTGAGCCATTCATTGTAACTAAATCTTGGCCATTCATTTCACTTTTGGAAAACTATAAATAGGGGCTTTCTCCTCATTTGTAAGTGGTGGTGAATTGTTCTAAGAGACATTTTGCAGTAATAAAAGGAAGCACTACATTGTTTATGGGTTTTTTCTTTGAACTTGCTCATTTTTGCATGCATGATTCAACCTTGATGTTAGTTTTAGCTTGTTAGTTTCCTGGATGTCTTTGATGGTGGTTGCTATTATAGTATTTGATGGACTTCTAGCCCATACTTTTGGCACTTGTTGATGACAAATTGTTATGTAAAGTTAGCTTGGGATTTTTTATTTCATTGTTGCAACTTAGTTCAATTGTATGTTCATGAGGTGAATGCACAATCTAAAAATCTACAGACCTTAGAATATTGCACTGGTTTTGTGTAGCTGTAGGTTCTCTTGGTCAAGCAAAACTTAGTTTATGGGAGTCTACCTACTATAGCATCCTCCATTATTACTATTCATTCATAGCTTAGATTTAGAAAAAATTTCTTAGCCTTTTCCTCTTTTGCTATTTCTTTTAGCTCTTTGTTAGTTTAGGATTCTAAGCATCACAACAAAGCTAAATCACATGAACATAAGGAGTTTCAGAGTGTTGTCATGAAATAATAGCTGCTGCCCAGTCATTTCCAAAACTTAGAAACTCCATTTGTAGACCCAAATTCCCATGCTTTGTGAACCATAAAGGCCTCCTTGTGATTACTAGAAAATCACATTAACCAACTGAACTATTCCAAGCATTTTCATGACCTGACACCCAAGAGACCTTGGGGTGATTTCTGAAACTCAGTCGCATAAATTTTCTTTCAAGAGAGATAGCATACTTGTGTGTTTCCTGTATTGAGAAGGTGCAAAAACACCCATCAAAAGAACTAACACTAGAAGGAGGGCATGGCTAAGAACAAGGATACAAAGATAGAAGTTGAAAAGCATTTTCAAGTAAAAATCTAAGATAGAGAAGATCTCATCATATGCTAGAAATTTAAAATCAGAATTTTTTGAAGGAAAACAAGATCTGAGTTGAGATGGAGCAGCATTTGCAAATCAACATCACTCAGCTACAAAAAGATTTAAATAGGATATTGAAGAGGCCATTGGAGTACTTTGCATTAGCAAATAAGTGCAGAATCCATGAGACTCACAGGCACAATGAAATGGAATGTTTAACAATCATGGGCAGAATTGAAATGGTTTTGCAAAGAGAAATTCCCTTTTGGGAAATATACCAATCCTTAACTCTTGTAGATCTAGAAGATTAATTTTTTAACATGGAAACCAAATCCTTCAAGGATTTGATTCAAGAAGACTTGAGCAACAAGGATGGGCTAAGACAAGAGGAAGTACTAATGTTTGGGTGGTGCAGGGTCAATAATGCATCTCACTCATAATTCACTTGCCCTTCAATGCACAGACATTATTGCCCAAGCTAGGAGTTGTTTGAACAAGATATAAATAGACAACTCTCAATGAAGAATAATTATCCACTAAAGCAAGAGGGAAGTTGTCATTTGGAGGACAACAAACTAAAACTGAACCAATAAATTCTACAAAAGTAAGTGCTAGGACAACAGACGCTAAGGTTGAGAATCAAAAGGAAGGAGTTGGATTCTTTGGGACATCAGGGAGCCTTGATGAAGGTTCACCTAGAAGAGGACTAGAAGATATTTTATCCATAGGTGAAGGGAAATTCTCCACTTGGGAAGTAGAACAGTTGGCAGTTGAAGGGATATACATAGAAGATGAGCTAAAGAATTTGCAACAATACATGTTGGGACAAGCAACACAGATGCTGAAAGTCAAAAGGATGAGGCTAAAAGCCTTGGGCAAGAAAAATATAATGATGAAAGCTCAAGTGAAATAAGATTAAGGGACCCCTTCTCCATGGATGAAGACAATCAAACATCTAAAAAGGAAGATCAAGAGGAGTGGGAACAATTGCAAGTAGAGTCAATCCACTATCAAAATTCCTTCCTAAGTATTGATGAAGATAGAGTGATGGAAAGATATAATGAACTCATCCTAAGGCTCATGAGGGATTGGTCAGAGCTGAGTTACTAGGTGGGTTTGGAGGTATTGCTCATCCCGGGTTGGTGTAGGCTTCATTATTCAACACAATCAGAGTTCATGTGTGAGCTATGCCAAGAGGCCATGAAAAAAGTTAAAGAACAAGTAGAGCAACCAATTGCCCAATCCCCTACAATTGTTTCAATGATTGAGCCAGAAGTCCAAGACCTAGAACCGAGTGATCACTTAGCTGAAAGTAGTCCTCAAGAAAATATCGGGACAACGATAGAGGAAGAACAATACATTCCCAAACCTTTAGATGATGAAGCAAATCAAATGGGAGGGTTGTCCATCAATATTCATGACTCTTTCCCTCTTGTAGAGCATTTATACATGATGGATGATAGGCTCTATGGAGGACTTCGAGAAGGAAATCATATGTCATACATCAGCCCCCTTGATGGGCCAATGTCACTCACTGATTTCTTCCCACTTAGAATTGTGCCACAGAGGTATAGCGACACTGAGGAGGAGTACATTTCAGAGGATGTTACTAATGAGGACATATCATTTGAGCCTCTAGACGATAAAGTATTAGAGCTCCCAAATTGGAAAAGGGACTCCACTTTTGTCTATAGTGACAATGAATGAGAGGAAACAAATAAACATCTTGATGAGCTACATAAGTTGCAAAGAGAAGAAGACCAAGGAAAGGATGTCTTGATAGTAGCCCACAAAGATGATATGCCTTGCCAACTATAGGCTACAACTGGGAGTCTTTCCTCCTTAACCATCGTTGATCCTCCTACACACTCCGAGAGTTTCAACAGGATAGGTGCATCCATATCATGTTTTTATGACATGAAGCATAAAAAAATTAAAGTTAGCACGAGGGAAATTAAATGGGACATCATACTGCCTCTTGAGGACATCAATCAAGTGGAGCCATGGACTATGGAGGATCAACGAGATGATGTGTATCTCCTTGAAGAACAACTAACAGAGGTTGCAGACCCTACTAGGAGCTCAGAAGGAGTGTTTTCCAATTTGTTTCCTTAGCCTTATGCAGCTCCAAAATTAGGTAGAAGGTTCCTTGCACTTGAAATTTTCTCTTCACAATGCATACTGCCTAATCAATTTAATTGTGATTTGCATATTTGTAATACAAGAGGTATGTTGCACCATCCATTGCATCCACCTGAGGCTACCAATGGAATGATCGATGATGCATTGCTTGCTCTTGAATGTCAAATGTTTCCACCTTCACATGGTGACATCCAGGTTCTATCTTTCCTTGCTCCTATGAATACTCATAGCTACATTTATCATTTTTATTATGGGAATGAGGGGAGACAGACTTGTTTATGGATCAACCATGTCTTTAATGAATCACCTCAATGCATTATTGCATTTGAATGTTGCAATCCAAATGGTTATATTTTTGAATATAAGGATGAGTTTGCATGGCTTAGAACTGTAACGATTTCCACTTTTCTTGTACATTCATTGCGAAATCCAACTGGTGTAAATGTTGGTTTGCCTTGCCTTAACATGGTCCTTTGTAAATATATTTGTACATAGTTGTTTTTGAGCAGTATAGGTTTCTTTGTATATAACTCATTATGCTACTTTCATTAGGTCAGTTGGTTTTTTGTAGATTAGATTGCTTTAGAGTGGTTTCCCTTCGGTTTGCTTTCGCTTTCTCGCTTTGGTTAGTGTAGGTTGTTGATTTAGTTTAGTTTTCTTTCCATTTTCTTCCGCTTTGTTGTTGCTTTGCTTGAGGTTCCTTTTCTTTTAGTCGGGTATGTTTATGCACACAGTGAAATTTTAGTGCCTGGTGTTGTTCTACATATTTCCTTGATAAACATTAATCAAGTTTTCAAAGTGGATGACGAGGGTCTTCTATTAGTGTCGAGTGGCCTGGATGTTCAGTTTAAAGAGGATAAGTTGTTGGTTTGATCTGATTCTAACGTATTTTGAAGTCTTATATCTCTTACACATCTTAAGAATCCTAAGGTTGTTTTAGGTCCTTTTACGAAGTCCAGTTAAGTGAAAAATCTAAAATTCTACTTCAGCACCACTGTGGTTCTTAGCCCTGAGTGCAAGCTTCACTGCTTGCGGATTGAAATAAAATGAAAAGAAGAGAAAAAATATCAAAAGAAACAAAAGAAAATAAAACAATGAAAATCAAAAGAAAGAAAATTCAAATTTCAGGAGGATACGAACAACTCTACCGGGGCTATGGACTCCTGGTTGATAGTGGAGCAATATTCGGGAGAACCACAATGACAACCTCATCTAGAATATGGATGTCTAACTGGAAACGATTCAATGTCCAAGATGCTTTTGGAGTTAGAATAAACTACGTAGGTTAACTTGACAAAGCTCAAGTTCCTATAATGATTTAAGGATGGGAATAACGCATTTGCACACACTTGAATTTTCAATATACATATGGTTGGGTTAACCAGTGGTTTTGATCCTTTGGTTGAGTGTTCAGTTTTTTTTCTCTAGCAGAAAGATTGGAAATAGAGATTTTGGGTTTGTGATTCCAGTTCATCATCAAAATGCTTTGGAGCATTTCCCCAGCTGAGTCACCATTTGTTGTGAATGTTTTGCACACATGCCCCACCGAAGGCAGGGACCCCCCTTTTTTCACTTTTTCCTTACTCCTACTGGCTTGGTCCCTTCTCACTTGCTTCAATTTTTCCTTCATTTTTTTTACTTTGGGGATAAGTTTCCTATGGATTTGGCATGTTTCCATGATGCCTAAGTGAACTGCCAAGGTTTTGTTGTGTTTTAAGAAGTTGCAGAAATTTTACTATGGACCGTCATCTGTGGGATTCTGTGTGCGAGCCGCTGTCCACAAGATTCTGTATGCGGGCCGTCATCTGCGAGTTTCCATGTGTGGGTCATCGTGTGTGGAATGTCATTTTCTTATGACGACGCACCCTCCGGCTTCCACATTCCAAATTTCTACATTTCGAAAGGTTGGTGAAAACTTCAAGTTTTCAATATCTAGGGCCTATAAAATGAATGTTTCCCCATACCCAAAGAGGTTGGAGTCAAATTCACCAAGTGTTTAGACATTGCAGATATTTCACTATAGAAGTTTGTATGTAGGTTTTTGTCTGTGGAAGTTCGTTTGTGAAATGTCGTTATTTTTTTAAGTGCTAGACCCTTCGGATTCCACATCCCAAGTTTTTGCATTTTTCAAAATGAGTCAAATCTTAAGGAAATATGCCTTGGCACTCTTTCTACCCTTTTTTCCACGTGCTAAAATTGAAAATCTCAAAATTACTTAGTTTTGTGACTTTGCTGGAATTCCTCTATTGGTCGTTGTCTGCGAGATTTTGTTTGCGGGTGGTCATCTGTGGGATTTCATGTGCGGGCAGTTGTTCATAGGATTCCTTGTGCAGATTGTTGTCCGCGGGATTCCATGTATGGGCTGCTATCCATGGGATTCTAAGTGCGGGTCGCCATCCACGGGTTTCCGTGTGTGGATTGTCATGTGTGGAATGTCGTTTTGTTACAGCAATGGATGCTCCAGCTTCCACATTCCAAATTTTCTGTATTTTTTCAAAAGGGGTCAAATCATTGAGGAATAGGTCTAGGAACCATTCTAATGCATCTATCATGTGCTTAATTTGAAGAAACTCAAAATTGCTAAGAGTTGTGGCTTTACAAAACTTTCATGTGGGAAGTTGCCTTGTGGGTGTCATGGTCCCCAATGCTGCTTTTATGATGCAAACTTGTTTAGCTTCCCACCTCATGGTACCTACATCTCGTGCTTTCATGAGTCAAACAATTGATTCCCAAATACCAAAACCCTAGTTCAGGTACCCCCCTATGGGTCCACCTATGTGTACTGCTACCTGTGGGTGGCTGTCACCTCAGGCATGTTCTCCAGCTGCATGACCAACATGCCTTTCTGTCATGTGGACTTCGAGGCCACTAACACCGTCAAAACTAAAATACATGTCACAAGTCTTTACTTGAGCTACTCTAGTGGGTCTACCCATGTGTTCCGCCACGACTGAGACTCTGCTTGTCCAAAGTCATTCTTTAATAGAAGAACACCAACGACCCTCCCCTCATTGGTCCCCACACTACCCTAGTCATTATGCTGCAACAGAGAATTTGAACGAGCCTAAGAAGGAAAAATTTCATGCATGTCTTTTGATGTGGCACTCCACATGCAAAACTCTGTCTACTCAATGTTGCTACCTAGCAGCCGAACCCCAACGTCTTTCCACCCCACAGTGCCTACACTCTTCACACTCGCATAAGCTAAAAAGACCAGTTTAACAAAGGGAAAAAGGTTGAAGATGCTTCCACCCAAAATTTTGCATATGCCAAGTGACTATGCATTGGGTTTATCTCACAATAGCCCCATTTGAAAATCTCCATGTGGGTGGCCACCCATGGAATTCCCCTTTCCCTGTGTCATTCCTTAGCGGCTTCCATAAAGGGGAAACCCGCACTGCCAGGCCCACATTCGTGCAGATCACCCGAATGAGCTTCAAATGATAAACTAGAATGGATATTATGATATTTTGAAGGTATATGGATGTATCTAACACTGAATTTATAGGATTTAAATGGCGTTTAGCTCGTTGATGCACTTACAACGTCTTTGGGTGCAAGATTTATGGAACCTGTTGAGGGGCCATCAAAGAGTCCTACAAGAGCCCCTGGAGGAAAAGAGGAAAAGGATGTCTGCATAAACAATGAAGGACTAACCAACATATGAATGCATGCCAAGGAAGTCAATGAAAAAATTGCAAAGGGTGACCTTGTAAAGAATAGGAAGGAGCTATTTTATTCTCCACCAGATGATGATGATGACTGTTAAGGAGATCTCTACTAGGATCAGGAGCAGCATGTCTGCTTTTCAGTAACACAAATCTGCAAGAAGATTCAGTTGATCAGATGAAGAATGTTGCTAACACATTAGACAGAGGGCAGACTTTGACAGTTTTCAGTCACATCAGAGAAGGCAACTAGAAGACAAAACAACTACAATGTTAGGGTCACTAGATGAAAAAATAGGGAAAAGACAAAAGATGTAATTTATATTGTCATATATTTAGTGGTAGGTGAAACCCTAATGTAAACAAATCTGAGCCATTCATTGTAACTAAATCTTGGCCATTCATTTCACTTTTGGAAAACTATAAATAGGGGCTTGCTCCTCATTTGTAAGTGGTGGTGAATTATTCTAAGAGGCATTTTGCAACAATAAACAAAAGCATTGCATTGTTTATGGGTGTTTTCTTTAAACTTGCTCATTTTTGCATGCATGATTCAACCTCCATGTTAGTTTTAGCTTGTTAGTTTCTTGGATGTATTTAATGGTGGTTGTTGTTATAGTATTTGATGGACTTCTAGCCCATAATTTTGGCACTTGTTGATGAAAAATTGTTGTGTAATGTTAGCCTGGGCTTGTTTATTTCATTATTGCAACTAAGTTCAATTATATGTTCATGAGGTGAATACACAATATGAAAATTTGTAGACCTTAGAAGATTGCACTAGTTTTGTGTAGCTGTAGGTTCTCTTGGTCAAGAAAAACTTAGTTTATAAGAGTCTAACTATTGTGGCATCCTCCATTATTACTATTCATTCATAGCTTAGATTTAGAACAACTTTCTCAACCCTTTCCTCTTTTGCTATTTCTTTTAGTTCTTTTTTAGTTTAGGATTCTAAGCATTGCAACAAAGCTAAATCAGATGAACATAAGGAGTTTCAGATTTTTGTCATGAAATTACAACTGCTACCCATTCATTTCCAAAACTTAGAAACTCCATTTACAGACCCAACTTCCCATGCTTTTTGAAACATAAAGGCCTCCTTGTGATTATCAGAAAATCATATTAACCAACTAAACTATTCCAAGCATTGTCATGACCTGACACCCGAGAGACCTTGGGGTGATTTTTGAAACTTAGTTGCATAAATTTCCTTTCAAGAGAGGTATCATACTTGTGTGCTGTCTATGTTGAGAAGGTGCAAAAACACCCATCAATAGGTAGTTGTACATAGAATCCATCTTCATCTTTCTCTTCACATCACTGATATGAGAGAGTGCATGACTAAAGGTTTCAATGTCACTCAACCAGACGACATTGTCATAGTTGGTTCCCTCAATTTTTCTAACAGTGGCTTCTCTTTCCTTCTTGGGCTTGAGGTAGCACTTGTTTCTAATTACTGACTTTCAAGCCATTAATCTAAGATGCACCATCCTAGCACAAGAATTCACAATATTAGATAATGATGGATGAAAAGAATGATGAGCTCATAGGTTCCAGAGCTAAACCTGGTAGCTTT
The DNA here is from genome assembly GCA_007258455.2 of Sequoia sempervirens. Lineage (NCBI taxonomy): Eukaryota > Viridiplantae > Streptophyta > Pinopsida > Cupressales > Cupressaceae > Sequoia > Sequoia sempervirens. The sequence goes on from VDFB02271358.1 coordinate 1,163,918,765, forward strand.
GATACCACATGTAACATACCAACCATTCATTGAAGTAAAACTTTCTAAGTGTTCACCTTTCGAGTAAATAAACTAAGTAACAAGTGAATGCAATAAAAAAATTCTTATCTTTATTGATAATTTACAAATAAGATGCATAACATAATACAAAAAGGATTCCATTTCATTACAAATAAATTGTAAGTTACAATATTGCACTTGAATGCATACAATTACATACATAGCTCAATGAGCTTTGGAAAAAATAGTTGTAAGATGGTCCAAGATCCTTTCTTCCAAATCTTGGTTCTTTTGTGACTTGTTGTGGAGGAGAAGCATCACTCAAGTGCTTTTCCACCAACCACAAACTCTTAATGTGGTCCCCCACACATCTATCATTTAATAGATGGCCCTTCCCTTCAACGAAGAGATTGGTAGAGTGACTGATAATGACAACCAACTAAGCATAGTGTTGTGTCCTACATAACTAGAACTTGTAATCCCACAATTTGGAACTAGCATGTAATATTGGATCACGATGAACTGATAGTGGAGCTAAAGGTCATCACACTACTTTGGCCAAAGTGTTTCTCAATGGTATTCTAGATGAAGGTCATCTATCACATACATTACTTAGGGCTGATTTGACTTAAAGCCATCTTAAACTACGCATAGGTATTTCCTTCAATGGATAATCTATCATCCTAGAGATAACCTATCACCATTTTAATCTACTTGGAATAAAACCTACTTAACAAGTAAGTATACAAGCTCCCTCCCATACTGGATAAACAATCCTAGGAGTAAACACAAGTTGTTCTAGTTAAATCAATAACTTAGTTAAGTGTATCACATGTGCCACTCATGTTTAATCATATATCTAGTATATAATACCTATGATAAACACCAATCTCCTATTATGGAGTACTAACAAGCACATCATAAAAACAACATAAAAGCTTATATTCCCTCTTCAACGACATTCTAAATTCTCTAAATGCAAGTACTTGGAAAAGACAATTCAAGCAAACATGGAGAACAAATCATTCATAATTTAAAAATAACAAAGAAGAATATCCTCATGCATGTTATCACTTGTCCAATCAATTGACATCAATGTAGCCTCTCCCAAACAGTAGCAAGCTTGATAAAAGCTTCTCAAGAATCTCACAGTGAACTTCTAACTCTCAAATTGATAGATTACTACACTCAAATAGCAACTCTTTCTCTCAATATGGTAGAATTCTCTCTCTATCTCTCTTTCAAACAAGTAAAACTGGAAATAAGCTAGAAATAATGTAGCATAAAGGCTTGCAAGAAGAATGCATCCTCTCAAATGAAATTTCTCTGCTATTTATATAGAATCATGGGGCTACACATCCTACGATTTAGGAATGGATATGGACAAAAAAACACCAAGCACAACTACACATATATCACAACAAAAAGGTGGCGACTATGTGGATCATACTTAGCAAAATATAAATGGATCGACCTTGCTAGATCGACAACAAGTAGAGACTTATTCAAATCTGTACATGGATAATTTGAATTATCTCAAACAAATAGGTTTCTAGTGGTGGCACCAAAGCTTCCACACTCCTCTTCATGTTGGCATGGTTTCCATGCAATTAGAATTAGTCAATTACCAATTTGCAACACCATGCATTCATCAACTTAATCAGGGGATGCATTGATTTGAATATTTACTCTCTCATTGACAAATTCATCGAGTATTTCTCATGTTTCAACAAATGTTGGTTCAAGTATAAAAATATGGTAGTTTAAGTTTACCAAGTCAATGATAATCTTCACCATAGGCATCGACTAAGTCTATGTCATGCATTGACATAAGGCAACAAGCTTTAAATAAAATATGTATGTTCCATAAAGCATGACAGTAAGAGTGAAACTCAACTTCTATAAACACAGTCATAGCAACTTAAAATCGATCTCTAATTATCAACCTCTATAATGATAAATGATAGTCGATCTGAAAGAATATCAAATATGTTATATATATATATATATAAATACGTACAGGAAAGATAATATTTACACATAACAAACACAAAATAAAATTGAATATATGGATATATGTGTGTGTGTTTGTCTATAAGTATATGCCTCTATGTACACGTATATGTATGTATATCTATATCGATACATTCGTATGGGCATGTCCATTTGCCAATGTATGTGTGTATCGATACATATATACATATGGATATGTGTATATACTATACATACATACATACATACATACATGTATGCATACATGCATACATGCATACATATATATGTTCACATTTGATTCACATATAGCCATTTTACAATTACCTTCATATTCATAAGTAATTACGTGTGGTACATCTATACATTTGCATATAGATGTCGTTAGATCCCATTGACATGTATGTGCATATATATACACATACTCCACGTATGTCCCTCTTATCAATATAATTGTTATAGTACAAGAAATCTCTCAAAAGCTCAAATAGATAAACATCACCCAATAATGCATGCCATAGTAAACAAGACTCTACTAGAATGCATACACATCAACTAAGGATGACTTACCAACTTCCCACAAACTGACTCAACTCAATCATTCTAGTGTGGTGTGTGTATGCTCAAATAGTTTACTTTTATCAGTTACTCGACCAAGATCTTCTCTTGAGTGATACTTCTCCTTCGCTTGGAGGAATGAAACATATACCTGCATCCACTAACACATGTGCATGATAGTCAATTGTTCACAACATATGCAGTATACGTAAAACATCTTCAAAGTTAGAATAACAATGCAACAACCATCCATTCACATATATGCAGTACTTTTCCATGAGATAACATCAAGTGAGTTAACATTCACATATAACGCATTGATAACAAAGTACAAGAACAATTTATTCATCTCAAGAACTCACATTACATTCATATTCACCCTATGTAGTAATAGTAAATAGTAATTAGTAATTACACAATTGGGGTGTAACAATTGGGCACTAAAAGAGAAACATCTAGTGGATTAGTGGGATAGATACCTCATGAAAATCTTTGAATACAAACTTAAGAAGTTTCCTTAGTGATGTCACTTTGAATCAGGTCTTATTGTTTTGACATTGATAGAAAAAAGAAATATCTTGATTATCATTAAATTTAATTGACTTCCCTACAAACAACACCCTTAAAACTAACACCATAAATATAAATAAAATAAAATAATTTCGCTACAATATTATAACCAAAAAAAACCAAACATATGAACCAAAACCAACCTCTCTAAATCTGAATGTCTTATTAGATAAGCCAAAGAAAAGAAAATTTAAATAATAACAAATATGTGAAAGCTTACCACAGCTTAGTTGTCTGTCTTGTTGTTGAGCAACAAACGCAAGGCTAGCTTTCATGATGCAATTACTTAAATTTCTTTATTTCTATCTTATTTTGGCTCAATTTTGTTCCCTATAAACGGCTTGTTTATATTCAGTATGAGCTCAATATGAATAATAACAATTAAAAACATACTACTTTGGGGTTTAGTTGTTTTCAATCATTGATGCGCTGCGCTCTAAGCATCTTCAGATATCTGTAGATCTCAATATATTGTTATACAATCCCAGCTATTTGTCTCATACATAAAACAAAAACTTAAACAATGTGCACTGTATATAATATGTGCTTAACTTTTTACATGGCTATTCTTCACTCATTGCTTCTTCCTAATGATTTCTTGGCATGCATGCAGTGGACATGAGTAATATTGCTAAAATAATTCAAACATTGGAAGATATGCAGGATAGTATCTGATTGACTGTTAGCCAATAAAAAATAAACATATCATTTCAACTTGGCTTTTGGAAAGCTTGAAAGCATAACATCCAAATCCAAGTGCTTTAATGGTTGGCATTGAGGCAGTTGGCAAATTAACAAGGATAAAATATGATTGAAAGCAAAGATGCATACAAACTGAATTCATATTTAAATTCATGTACTTGAGTTCCATGGGATTCTGTGGGGCACCCAAATATTCCATGCTGGATCCTCCACTTTATGAATTGGAATTTTGTATATATATGAACAAATTACCATCCTCTTTCAGATCTTACATTAAATTTATAATACGTGTGGATTATGATATGTTTGGATTTTTCCTCCATCCAGTTCATCCATGTTCTTCCAATGATTTTATCTGTTTTGAGAATGACAGGCGTGCCTTCACATTCCTTCTCTCTCTTCATCTATCCATACAATAAAAAGAATATGAGAGTTTTATCCAAACTTTTACATTACTTGCTTTGTTTGAGAAGCAATTAATGGCAAACACTTTGCATATCAGGCAAATTGGCAAGCAAATAATGTTGGAAGCATTTTTAGAATAATCATATCACGTGCAATATTATATTACAGAAATTCAAAACAGGCAAGAGTGTAGATTCAAAACAGACGACATTTCTATGCCTAATAATTCAGTATACATGATTTCATGGCCTTTCTAGATAAGAAGCAAGCCCTACTTAGCTTTTTATTTAAATTAAAAGATAAAGAAGCATAATATCCATCTGTATAAAAAGTGGTTGGTAAAAAAGTACACTCCAAAGTCAAGATAGGATCAAATCTGAATATTAACAAGTCATTTGATTAAGACGGAATACAATAATATGAGAATTAAACAAAGTATTTTTATATTTAATAATTCAATATTTATGATTCAAAAAAAAGTGGGTGGTGAAAAAGTACACCTTGTCATTCATAGCATAGTGTGATGGCTAAACTCTAGCATTGTGGCTGTAGCCACCAAGGTTCAAACCTTTGATAGGTCATTGTGATCACGGACATTGTTCCCTCATCGATCCATTGTGCTCACAAATTTGAACCTTCGTGTTGAAATTCTTGGAATTCATGCTTCAAAGCTTCAATATACATGATTACTAATCCTTAATGCTTTTTTCATGACTTTCTTACATTAAAATAATAGTGGCGAGCTAAAACCTTAACTCGTATAATATACATTTGACCACAATATTAGTTGAAAAATAATACATATGAAATTAAAACTATTAAATATTTGAACAATGTGTTTTTATTTTTAATTTGAAAATTTATATAAAATAGGAAAAAATTATTATAGATGTACCTTTTTTATTTTGTTTATGTATTTATATTAAATTTATTATATGATACCCATCTGCATAAAAAGTGGGTGGTAAAAAAGTACACTTCAAAGTCTTGAGATAAGATCAAATCTGAATATTAACAAATCATTTGATTAAGATGGAATACAATGATATGTGAATTAAACAAAGCATTTTTATATTTAATAAATCAATATACATGATTCAAAAAAAGTGGGTTTAAAAAAACATGCCTTGACATTCATAGCATAGTGTGATGGCTAAATCCTATCATTGTGGTTGTAACCACCAAGGTTCAAACCCTTGATGGGTCGTGATCACATTGTTCCCTCATTGATCCATTGTGCTCACAGATTTAAACCTTCATGTTGACACTCTTGGAATTCATGCTAGTGACTTCGTGCTTCAAAACCTCGTTGAGTTGGTGTGTGTGCTTGCAAGGTCTGTGCACCTACTAGACTTTAAAGCTCATGAGTTCAGACTATTCGCGTTAATCCAATGCATTCATGTTAGGGATGAGGTCTGTCATTTGTCATCTCACCTAGCTTGGGCTAGGCTAAAAATTCTTGAGTTACCAATTTAGAAAAAAGTACACCTCAAAATCAATATGAGATCAAGTTTGAACATTAACATGTTATAAGACCCAAATAAAACAACATGAAAAATTAAATAGGCAACATTCCTATATTTAATAATTCAATATACATGATTACTAATCCTTAATACTTTTTTCATGACTTTCTTACATTAAAATAATAATGGCGAGCTAAAACCTTAACTCGTATATTTTACATTTGACCAAAATATTAGTTGAAAAATAATACATATGAAATTAAAACTATTAAATATTTGAACAATGTGTTTTTATTTTGAATTTGAAAATTTATATAAAATAGGAAAAAATTGTTATAGATGTACCTTAAATTCTATTTTGCTTATATATTTATATTATTTATTATATAATTTTATTAGTAAATATGATAAATTTATTTTTAGTGTGAATTAAAGAGTCAATATAATTGATGATTATGTTTGTTTTTAAAGTTCGAAATGGATCAATAAGAACAAATTTATTAGGATTTTAGAATGTTCATTTCAACTATTTAAATTTGGTATGCCTTATTACAATATTACAATAAATTAACCTTGTAATATAGTATAAGCATGATCTAAATTCCAAATTAAATGACCTAAAAAATTAAAACTATAAAAAATTAAAAAAGACCAAAAGTAGAATTTTGAAAAAAAATCATAATTCTATATAAAACTATCACTTTAATGAAATTCTAATATTTTTATATTGTTTATCAATTCTTGAGAAGTAATAGGACCTATTCCTTATATTTTCTAGACAAGATGGGGAAATTTTTGATGAAATGGGTTTTTGGTGACCACCTGCCTTAATGTGGAAATGATCATACTTTATGCATTCAATACAATAAAATCAATAGAAATCATTTATCACATTGACCACTATATCCATGATATAATGTATTTGTTGGAGTTGATTCTTGAACTCTATAGCTCCCAATGATCTCCTACAATCAAACACCTATCACAAAAAAGAAAGAAAAGAAAAGGAATTGTTATGGAGGTCAAAGAGACTATTGATCTAAAAAACATGAACCATAATGAATGTGCACTCTTATACAATAAAAAATTCTTTTAATAAAGAAAAAGAAAATTGAAACCTTAGTTGAGGATAAAAATATCATGGCATTTGTTCTCATCCTATGACTTGAGACAAAGACATGACCTAAATATTTTTAAGTATTGCTAGTGTGAAAAAGGAACCTGTAGTGTAGGAAAAGGGATCTAGGATCTAAATCATACCTTTCCAAACATCACATTTGAGAGGACATGAAAATGATCATAAAAGACCACTTGGTTGTTGTCCTCAAGGAGATCCAAAATGGTTGATCAAGGTTTTAGTCCTCTTTTTGGGGGTTGATGACTGATGTGTTGATTAGGAATTGAATTGAATTGAATTTGTAAACTAGGTCAAATATGCAACTAGAACAAACTAGTGTGAATATAGAAAAAAATAGAATTGATAAGAATAAATTGAGAATAGATGAGAATAGGGTAGAAACAAAGGAACTTGACATTCAAATCTAGATTGAAACAGTCTAGTTATGGGCATGGGTGACCTAGACTATGAATGGTTCTTTTTGGAATCTCTGAATAGGTATTAGTGGGTTGCAGTCTATAGGTTCTTCTATGTCGAACTTAGCCTCAGAACCTTGTATGTTGATGAATAATTGATCTTGCATTAATTTGATGAATGAGTGTTCTTGAATTCTTGATATTGATATTAAGCCTTCAATCTTCTCCAAATCCACTTTAGATCTGCCACCTATAAGAGAGATAGAGTTGAAAGGTTTGTGTCATGAATATAGGGGAATTTCTAAGTCAAACCTCATTTTGGTGTTTCCATATCCACAATGACTCAGATAAGGTTGGATAAAGAGTGCTTACCCTAGGTCGAGTAGAGACAAATAAAAAAAAATCATAAATCAAAAGTATTGCAATTTACCACTCAAATTTTATTTCCTTGATGGATTGAAGTCATATGACACATCTCATGCAGTGATAATTTAATGCTTGATTGAACGTTCTGCATGTGAGATGCATAGGAAAACAAAGAGGGGTGATGAATCAATTGTATACTTAAAAACATTCAATCCCTCAATATCATTCAAACCCTTGTTAGCCCTTAAACCCTTATCATGCATTAGTAGAATGTAAACATATGAAACAGTAATGGAAACACATCCAAACACATAAGAAAACTAGATTTACATGGACAACCCAAGAAGGGAAAAACCATGGTGAGGATTAGCTCACATGCATATGAATTCCAACACCACATACAATTAGGCTCATTTCCAAGGGCCCACTACATAGAAAAAGAAGAAAGGTGCACTACTAGTTGGCTCACTACCAAGAAGAAAGAAGATAGAAGAAGACTATTATTAAGAGATTCATTATCTCAAGGAAATAAGAGAAATCAATCATTGAAACCTTATGCCATCCGCAACCTTTGGCTCACTATCTCCAACAAATTCAAGCACACTAAAAATGTAGACCCTTTTGCTCACTTCATTCAGAGTCATAGGCATTAAGCTCGCACTTAGATCACCATACTTAATAAAATTTGTATCTTTTGTGCACCTTCTATAGATCCACACACATATTCAACAATTTACCCTACTTATATATCATCCACGACCTAAACAATCTCAATTAGGTCAACCTTAATGAAATGCATGCACCCAAAATAGGCTAGCACCGAACACCTCCACAGTGAAAAGAAGTGAAGGATGACCATACCAAGGGTTAACTAGGACTCAAAACCACATCTCCATGCTACTCAACACATTCACACTCCATGAGGTACCTCTACAGATAGCACTAGCATGTCAGGTCATACAAACCTAAACTAGCACTACAAGTGACCACATACACACTTCTTTAGGTCATGTGAACCACACAACAACACTTCACAACATCCACACGACATATCAAAACATTCCAAAATCATCAAAATATTCTAAAACTTTTCCAAAGCCACCTGAAATTGAGAACACCATCATTTTGTGCAACCAGACATACTACCATAGAGCACAAATTACTAACCAACCTTGTGAAACACCTCAACCTTTGAAACCTTAAGGGAAGGAAGTTACAGATAGTATAAGATAATTCCCAAATCTACAAGACAAGAAACCTTACTACAAAGAAATGCAGAGAAATCTCATTTCTCCCAAACAACCTTCTACATAGACAGATAAACTATCAAACACAACTTTCAATATAGAATAATCAAGAACCTAAAACTCTAGATAGAGAACCTCTAAACACCTATGATCATCATGTATAAACCGCACAAGCATACCTTCAACCATGACTAAATACGAAGCACAACACTAAACACACTTCTATCACACTTCACACTCTTTTATTCAAATTTTCTCAAAAGCACTTGGAAACCAAATGAACTTACTGCAACTTTTACTCTTATCCATCAAGACATTAATGAAAATTTTGATGACAATACCACAACACCTTATCAAATCAAAACACATCCATACTAGTATAAGCACTTGACAACACCAACCATCTTCATGCTATTAACATCAATGACCAACACCAACAACTGTTGACATCAATGACAACACCAACATAATACTTGCAACAATATCCCTGTTTGTCATTGATGGAAACACCATATCTCTATAAAACCATCAACAACAAAAGAAACCAACAAAACTCTACAACAAGAAACACTCCTCTTGACTAGGTCAACACTCTTTCCCCCTGTGGTCTTCAGACCATATTCAATCAACTCTCTCCCAAGAAACTCTAGCTATTTCTCTTGTAATACTCTTCTGAATCATGGTTTTTCAACTACTCTAATTCTCTCCCTCTTTAACATCAATGGTAAAGGGCCATGAACTCATCCAACTCTCTTTCCTATAGACTTCACACTTTTTAATCTTTTTTCTCTTTTTTGCATTGTACTCTTTTTGTCTCCCCCTTTGAAAACATTCAAAGGACAACACCTGCACATTTCACACATAATCTACATAGAATTTTTCTTTCTAGTTTTCCCTTTTGACATCTGCATAAACCTCTTTGACACCACTTGAAACACCATCAAGAAATTGCACTCTTTCTTCACTACATTAACTTTTCTACACTCTCTCCCTTAGGGGCACAAAATATGCTCCATTTGATTGCATCAATAGCACTACTACCTCCTCCCCCTAAGAGGTAGCCTTCAACATCAGCCCACGACCAAGAATGTATCTTGAAATGCTTCTTGGATAGATGCACCAACTTATGCATCTAATTGAAAGAAGGAGGGGCAATAACCCCTAACTTTTGTCGAAGATACTCACAAGTATCTTTTGGAAGATCCTTTGTAAAAATATTTGAAACTTGATCATTTGTAAGAACATATTCTAGCTTCTCCTCATTCTCTACAACTTTCTCTCTTATAAAGTGACACTGGATTGAGATATGTTTTTTTCTTGAATGCATTATTGGGTTCTTTTAAATATATATTACAATTGTATTATCATATAAGATAGAAATGTTGAGATTATGGATGCATAGGGTCCCTGAAGCTGCAGTCTTCGATGAAGGACCTTTTCCAGGAAAGATGATCAACCACAAAGAAAGTGTTGCAACTAGGCATGCATACTAGAGATTCTATTGATATGATTAATCGATATGTCACAAATGAACAAGTTGCCTGATTATATAGGCAAGAAAGAAAACCTAAGATGCATGAGATGTTGCCATGTGTCATGATCTAACAACATGTAAACCCTATCTAGAAAATTATTAAATGTTGAGATAAGTTCTAGAAGGACAACTCGTCTTCTAGAAGGAATCTTATCCCTACAAACAAGGAAGGGAATATTATCCCATTTATTAAATGATTTATTAAAATCTAACCTAGGACTAAATGATGCATGACCTAAGTTAACTTATGCTAGTGTAATAAATAATTAATTACACTAACAAGAAAAAGGTTCATCATATAATACTCTAGTATCCTTTAATGTTTGCTTCATCCACAACCCCTATGTGTAGCATGATGTTGCTGCAATATACTCTACCTCTATAGCAGATAATGACACTAAATCCTGCTTCTTACTCAACCATGAAACCAATTTGCTTCCAAGAAAGAAAGCTTCACCACTTTTACTTCTTATGTCATTTGTAACTCCTGCCCAATTTGCATCTGTAAATGCACTCAAGGGGAAATCAATATCCCTAGAATACCACAAACCAAAGTCTAGAGTGCCCTTCAATTATCTAAATATCCTCTTTACTACTGCAACATGAGATTCTTTGGGGTCTTCTTGACACCTAGATATAAGAAAAAATTCAAGCATGATATCCAATCTAGTAGTAGTTAGATATAGCAATCCACTAATCATTGATCTATATTTGCTTCGATCAACCTGAGGAGATTTATCATTTTTTCTCAACTTGCAACCAATAACCATAGAGGTACACATTAGTTTAGAATCCTCCATTCCAAACTTATTCAACATTTCCTTGAAATATTTTGACTGTGAAATGAAAATACCCCTTTTTGATTGATTGATTTGTAATCCAAGGAATAAATTCATCTCCCCACACATTGACATCTCAAAATCTTTCTGCATTTTCTCTAAAAACTTCTTGTGCATACCTTCATTTCCTCCAAAGATAATGTCATCCACATACACTACCACAATTAATATTTTTCTCCTTCAACCTTGAAGTAAAGATTGCTATCTGCAATACCTTTCCCGAATCCTTGCTATATCAAGTACTTATCTAACTTTGCATACCAAGCTCTCGGAGCTTGTTTGAGTCCATACAATGCCTTCTTCAATCTGTAGACCATATCAACATTATCTAATAATTGAAATCCTTCTGGTTGTTCATACCTCTTCTTCCAACTCACCATTCAAGAATATAGACTTTACATCCATCTGATATACTTTGAATCTTTTATGTGCAGCAAAATCCAAAAACATTCTAATGTCTTCCATCCTTGCCACCAGAGAAAATGTCTCCTCAAAATCTATTCCTTCTACTTGTGAGTAGCCCTTACACACAAGTCTATCCTTATTTTTGAAAATTTTCCCATCCTCATTCAATTTGTTCTTCAAACCTACTTAGTTCCTATCACATTCTTGTTTTCTATTTTTGGGATCAATTTCTTAGTCTGATTCTTCTCAATATGTTCCAATTCTTCTTTTATAGCCTTGATCCAATTCTCATCTTTGCATGCCTCAATCATTGTTTTAGGTTCCACATCTAAAAGTAAACATAAATTTACTTGTTCCTCTACCATAGTTGATTTCTTCCTTGTCAATAGACCGTTTCTCTTATCTCCAATGATCTGATCTTCAGAATGGTTCTTTTTTACATACTTAGGATTCTTAGGGATATTTTCTAGAGCTTCTTCCTCTTCGACTATCATCTCTTTTTCTTTCTTTTTCTCTTCATCCTTTTCTTCTTCATTGCAGGGGGAATCATCTGATTCATATCCTTCTACCATTATAGAACTCTACAGTTGTTCTTCATCCACCTTATCACTTGCACTTTCAATAATTTTCTTTAACCTTTTATTATAGAACTAGTAACATTTGCTTCTTGTAGAGTATCCAAGGAAGATTCCTTCATCAAATCTTGCACCAAACTTTCCTATATTCTCTTCATCTCTTCTAATATAGTATTCGCTTCCAAAAACTTTGAAATACTTCATAGTAGGAGGTTTAACATACCATAACCCATAGGGAGTCTTTGAACTGTTGAATCTTGCTTGACCTTTGTTAAGAATGTAGACTATAGTATGACATACTTCTCTCCAATAGACATATGGTAGATTTTCTTCCTTCATCATTTTCCTAGTTGATTCCTGAATTGTTCTATTCTTTCTCTCCACAACTCTATTCTGCTGAGAATTCTTAGGGGCTAACAAATTCACTTTATTCCATGATCTTCAAAAAAATTATTAAACCCATTAGAGGTGAAATCACCACCTTTTTCAAACCTTAAGAAATTTATTATTACATCCATCTCATTCTCAACCATAGACTTAAATTATTTGGACTTATCTAGAGGTTTTGATTTTTCCTTAAGAAATATCACCCAAGTCATTCTAGAATAATCATCAATCAATAGCATGAAATACATGTCACCATATGAGCTTATTCTAGTAGGCCACATAGGTCTGTATGCACCAACTCCAAAGGACCTGGGGTAGAATATCCCTTTGTCTTGAACCTCTTCTTAGTTTTATTTCCAAACTAACATTCCTTTCACATTGCATTGGTAGGCTTTGTAATCTTTTGCAGATCTCTCACAACATCAGTAGAACTGATTTTCACTAGGCTATCAAAATTGATGTGACCCATTCTTCTATGCCATAGCCAAATTTCATTGATTTGATACATAAATAGTTTAGCATCACTACCTTTGAGCTGATTAACATTACCTTCTTTCCTTGTTCTAGCATCAACTAGAGTACCAAAGCTTCCTTCTCTAATTTCACAACCACCATCTTGAAACAAAAGATTATATCCTTACTACACATATGTCCTACACTTAGAAGATTATGACAGAAACCCTTGACATAAATAACATCATCTATTTTATGATTACCATCAAAACCAATTGAACCTTTTCCACAAATCTTAGTAGATGTATCATCATAAAACTTAAAAGGACCACCATCATTCCTTTGAAGTTTAACAAACTTACTCTTATCACCTGTCATATGATTTGAGAATCCATTATCAATTATCTAATAATTTCTTTCTACTCTTACATGAAAATCAGCCACCATAATTCCTTCAATGTTATGACCTATTACCAGAGAACTTTCATTCACACATCTTTCAGGAGGGTATGTGCAGGATCATGATTGGCCAAAAAGTGGCAATGTGATGGGTATGTATAAGGTATGTGGCTGATGACTTTTTTTAACCCAAAATTGATGAAACGAAAAGGGTTTTTAAAGGAGAATCTCAGCTTTCCACCAATATAAATTATGCTTTACATTGAATTTAATAAATAATTATTATTCATTTTCTATTTGAATTACAACTAAAGTCATGATCGATAGGCTGATTAAAAACATCTATAGCTTTCAAATGGTATCACATTTTTTGAATCTGAAACATGTGTCACATTCTATGCTTTGCATACTATAGGATTAAAAAAATTGAATTTCATGAAGTTTTGACCAAGTTAAGGTGGTCAGACATACAAGTTTTTATATTTTTTAAAAGTAATAAAAATTCATAATTAATTATTTACTTGGAAAAAAAATTACAAAAAATATGCATCACATCGGTACATAAGTCCTCTACTTCTATCTAAAATTTTATAAAAAAATTATTATCATTTTATTGTGGTTAGGGTGGTCAAACAGACACCTACTTCTTATTTTTTCCCTAAAATTTAAGTACTACTACATTGAAATTTGAAATTTTCACCAAATAGACTTTTATTTTTTGTAAATAAACCTAGTAGTTTAGAAACTACATTCAATTTTCTACATATTCTATTCTTACATATTTTTGAAATAATATAGATAACTTATTCAAATTTTGATGTCAAGTTGCCTAACTCTGATTTTTCTAAATTTTTCGCCACTTAAGGGCCTATTTTTTCCATGATCCTGCACATACCCATGGATAGTAGAATTAGTTCCAACTTTTAGAGCCATGAAAAAGCATTCACCAATGTCCTCATCAAGATAGTCAAATTATTTATCATTAGACACACCATTGTCTCTTTCAACATGTAGTGTCAAAAATTGTACACCTTTACATTTTCACACTATGTTTGGGTCCCTTAATAAACTAGACTTAATTAAGCTTCTAATTGGCCCAATTATGCATTTAAAATCCTAATTAATCTTGTTTTTCAAAAGGGAAACTTGTATTAAACAATTGCAAGCATTAATTAAATTTCCTTGAAATTGGTGTGTCCTAGGTTTGGGGGCTAGGACCCATTTTCCCAAGGGAAAATGGGCCCCCCTTAAGTTTAGGACCCTAATTTTTAATATTTTTGGCAAAAATTTATAATACAAATTCAATTTACATTTTTGGCCTTTGATGTTTAATTTTTGAGAAATTAGAAAATTACCTATAAATACAAGGTTTTTTTTATCAAATCAAATCCTAAGGTTTTTGAGGGAGAAAAATTATAGCAAATGTTGTTGTCAAAGGTGTTCAAGAGAAGATTTCTTAGTCATTTGTTGCAACATTCAATATCTCAAGCATCATGTGAAAGTTATCTTCATTCATGCATGTTTTTGTAGCTAACATTGTGATGTAGGTTTCAAGCATTCAAGTCAAGATTCAAGCTATCAAATCAAGCATCCAATAAAGCCGTTCATGTAAGATCAATAACTTGGAGAGATGTGTTAGATTTTAGTTCTCTAAGGATTTTTAGTCAAGGGTTTGGTGAGTTGCAACATAGCATTTTTCATTCATCATTCCTTCCATTCATGTTTCATTTCATTTCAAGGTTTAATTACCAAAATGAGGTTTGACCAAGGAAAACCCCTATTCACCAAAAATAAACATTTTTTTCCCTCTCTTTGTGTTTGCAGATTTGTAGGTGAAGAAGGATTAGAGATTGATCAAAAGTGAAAATTTGCAAAATTGTCAAAGTTGCGAAGTTGTCAACATTTTCGTCAAGATATGGAAACTCATATCCTAAATTTATTTCCAACTTTTTGATAGTGAAACCTAGGGAAAACAAAAGGTTACATCCACCTCTAGAGGACCTTGAAAATTGAGCAAAAAATCCCTACAAAGGCTCATTCACCCTAGGGAGAATCTATCCTAGGAGGACAATCAACAAAAGCTTTTGGTGATAGGTAAATAAATTCCTAACCTTCTTAGATTTGTTGGAAGTTTGTTGATTATGATAGATTAAGGTTTTAAATTGATGTTTCAAGTTTTACATTGCATAATTGCATTAATTTGGTATTTTTCATTTATCTCCCAAAAGTGCATTTTAGGCTGATTTACCTTGTCCTCAATCGTAAGGAAAATAGCAAGATCTCCATTAATATTGACTCACCTAAGGGTTGAAATTCAATCTTACCTTAGGAGACCTCTTTTTCGTAATGAAATAAGGAAGTTAGGTGCATTTTCCACATTCCATTTTAGTGAACCTATTTTCCTATGTTTCATTTTGGTGAATCCAATGTGAATCAAACAAACAACCTTCTGATGGCCTGCTATAAGTTGACTCACATGTTGCATACTAGTATTGTCTTTGTCTTCTCTTTATGTTCTTTGTGATTGTCTGTGTGTAATGTGATCTTTTGTATAGTGTTGCTTGGTGTGTCTTTATATGTTTGTGAGCCTACTTTGGATGACCCTTTTCACTCCATGGGTGCAAGGATACAAAGGAAACAAATCCATTGTGACATTCTTCTATTTGTATCTACATTCTTCTATATGTCGTAAACCTTTATCTTTTGTCTTATGTTTTTCCTTTTGGGGATGACACAAGGAGTTGAGAAATTTAGGTCTCCTCCATGTTGACCCAAAATCTTTCTCTCTATGTGTCTTTCTTCCTTTGTGCTTGTTGTTCCATGAGTCATATGGGGAATGATGATGGTTTCGAGTTCAATTATATCACTGCAACAACAACAAATGCTAACCCCAAGTCCATGGATCCCTTATGTGTTTTCTTATGATTTCATACGGGGGGAAACCCTCCTTTCCATGACGTAGCTCTATCTTGGAAAAATATGTTTTACATAGGGCTTTCCAAATAAATCTCTCATTTATTGGAATTTATTCTATTCCACTTTAAAGTAATTGCTCATAGCATGGTGTTTAGCAATTTCTTTAAAGTGAGGGAATATACATCCTCACTCATTGTTTTCTTCAAAGTGTGGTCTTCTTACTTCACATGATGTGTCTTCTTGGTGGTGACAATGGGTTTGATGTTCCATAAGAGCTTGACCTTTCTTGGCATATGACATTCCTCTTAGTGGTAGTGCTATAGATTGCATTCCCTAAGTTGTGAATCTTTTATCCTTGACTAGTCCTCTCTTGGAGACATTAAGCACAATGTTCCCTAAGGTGATACCTTTCATGAACTAATAAAAACCCCTTTAAATATCCTATTGCATGTATCAAGGCCACCAAGCATAACACAACTTGCTTTCTAGTGGAGCCTTTTTCATGAGTTCCTAGCATAACACAACTTGCTAGCCTTGTGGAGTTTTTTGGTGTCATACCTTATCAAAGTTACCAGGAGGTATAAATTTGGTATGGTTAGTACAATGGGATCCTATAGACCTAGCACAAATTCATTAGCCACTTTTTGGGGATCACTGTGTGCATACATTTTGTTTACATAGTGGACAATGGGTTTCCACAAGTGTGAACATTTTTTTGGAAAAAAAACTAAGGCTTGATCGATACCTATTGGAAAAATAGTCGGGGCTTGATCCACCCCTCTCTCTTCTCATTAATTTTAGCATTGTATGCTTGTGTATCTTGTCTTGTTGCTACACATTTAACATAGGCATGTGTCTATTTGTGCCTTTGTTGGTTTGTTGTGAGATCTTAGATCTTGGGGTCTTGATCATCCTACTTGACCTTTGTTGTCCTAACTTTCCAACAATTGCACAAGTAGACCTCTCTTGATGCTTATTCATCTAATTTAGTGTGAGTTTGAGCATAGGGCTCATCCTCTTTTTAAAGTGGTGTCTAAATGTAGTGTTAGAAAGTTTACAGATTTACAATTTCACACTATGTTTGGGTCCCTTAATAAATTGGACTTAATTAAGCCTCTAATTGGCCCAATTATGCATTTAAAGGCCTAATTAATCCCATTTTTTGAAAGGGAAACTTGTATTAAAAATTGCAAGCATTAATTAAATTGCCTTGAAATTGATGTGTCCTACATTTGGGGCCTAGGACCCATTCGCCCAAGGGCGAATGGATCCCCCTTAAGTTTAGAACCCCAATTTTTAATATGTTTTTGGTGGCATTTTTATAATTGAAATTCAATTTGCAATTGTTGGCCTTTGATGTTTAATTTTTGGGAAATTAGAAAATTACCTATAAATACAAGTTTTTTATATCAATTCAAATCCTAAGATTTTTAAAGGAGAAAAATTATAGAAAATATTATTTTCAAAGGTGTTCAAGAGAAGATTTATCAATCATTTTTTATAACATTTAAGATCTCAAGCATCATGTGAAAGTTACCTTCATTCATGCATTTTTTTTGAGCTAACATTGTGATGTAGGTTGCAAGCATTCAAGTCAAGATCCAAGCTATCAAATCAAGCATCCAATCAAGCCATTGATACAAGATCAAGACCTTGGAGAGATGTGTTAGATTTCATTCCTTTAAGGATTTCTACTCAAGGTTTGGTGAGTTGGAACATAGCATTTTTCATTCATCATTCCTTTCATTCACGTTTCATTCCATTTCAAGTTTTAATTACCAAAATGGGGTTTGACCAAGGAAAACCCCTATTCACTAAAAAAAAAATTCCCTCTTTGTGTTTGCAAATTTTCGGGTGAAGAAGGATTGGAGATTGATCAAAATCACAAAGTTTCAAAATTGTCAAAGTTGTAAAGTTGTTAACATTGTCATTAAGATACGAAAATTCAGATCCCAAATTTATTTTTGACTTTCTAACAATGAAACTAGGGAAAAAAAATCTTAGATCCATATCTAGAGGACCCTAAAAATTGAGCAGAAAATCCCTACAAAGTCTCATTTTCCCTAGGGAAAATCTGTCCCAAGAGGACACTCAAAAAAGCTTTTGGTGATAGGTACATAAATTCCTAATGTTCTCATATCTACCAGAAGTTTGTTGATTCTAATAGATTACAGTTTTAAATTGATGTTTCAAGTTTTACATTGCATAATTGTATTCATTAGTATTTACCTCATCATCTATAAGGAAAACAACAAGATCTCCATTAAGATTGACTCACCTAAGGGTTGAAAGTCAATATTTCCATAGGGGATCTCTTTTTCCTAACGAAATAAGATAAGTGTATTTTCCACATTTCATTTTAGCAAACCTATTTTCCTATGTTTCACAACATAATAATTCTTCTTGACAAATTTTTCTTTATGATCCTTAGGTTTGTCATTTACAACTTTTATTGGACATTTAGAAGTATAATGACCTATCTTTCCATAATTGAAGCATTTAAATGATAACTTACCTCTGTATTTTCCAATTCCTTTTTTCAGTCTCCTTACAAAATTTGCTTCTAGCTCATCAAGATCATTCGGATTTGATTCATCATCCTTCTCTTCTTTGCATAATTTAAAGGTAGTTTATTTCTTTGTAGCATCTTGACCATGTAAGGAAAGCTAAGTGTGGAAAAATTCTCCTAACGTCAAAACCTCAGGGAAGAATGCAGAGATACTTTTAAATTTTCAATTACAGTCCAATTAAGATACACTTGAAAGCAATAACATAAATAGAGAAATAATCATACATAGATGAACACTAGATTTACGTGGGAAAACCCTTACGGGAGAAAAACCCACCACACCAAGAAAAACCCCTTTGTATTATAGTAAACAAATTACATACAGAGTACGGGCTTCACTCTCTCTGATGTCAATTTACAATAGCATTCACAATGATCAACCTTGCTATAGAATATTCAAGTTACAATACTCTCAAAAAATAGAATTCACATTGATCACACTTTGAACTATTCATCCAACTATTCATGCAACCAATTATCCATTCATTAATCCAACCGAACATCATCTTCAACTATAGAGTATATCCATGATGCCCATGGTCTGTCAATCTTCCTCTTAGTAATGGCCACAACAATCCAACTACTAGCGGTTCCCATTTGACTTCTTTGATTGGTCGTAGACTCACCACGTAGGATAGTCATCACTCGACCAAAGGCATTCAAAGCGTATTCACATGTCGGTGAGACACTAACCGTGTCTCCCCGATGCCACAAGACCTGATTTTCATTATTGCCAAGAGTCTTCACTATCGGTAAGACGTTATACCGAGTTCACAAGCTGCATTGACCTCAACATTCTCATTGGTGATACAATTGCTATTCGATGAGACATCACACCGAAGTTCCAAAGTCACATAGACAAGAGTATTCCCATTGGCAAGACTATCGTCCTTCACCAAGAGATCATACGGAACCTTCATGTTATTTTGAAATGTCCAACAGTCGACAAGACTAACCGCTATCACTGAGACATTACTCCAAATGTTCACACCTTTCGCCGAAGACTTCAGTCGCTAGGATTCTCACCGAAGACACCCGTTAACAAACACCAATGTCGGCAGGACTTACTGCTTTCGCCAAGAGGTCATACCGATGCCTTCAAGTTACACCGCAATGTTCCACTGTCGGCGAGACTTCATTTGTCACTAAGATTTCATACCAAAGCCTCCATGTTACCCCGATGAGCATTGGTGAGACAAACATATGTCACTAAGAGTTCATAGTGAAGCCTCTGTGTTACCCTGAAGACTCCAAGTGAAAGCTATCGGTGAGACTTTCCATATCGAAAAGACTTCATACCGAAGCATATGAGTTACTCTGATGACCACATCGCCATGAGTCTCTCCGACATCTGCTAGACACCAACCCATCAGCCAGAGATCTCCACTCAGTAGAGGGTTACAGTGAACGCCAAAAGTCACAGTGACAACACCAGTCAAAAAGACAATAGCAATGTCTCGGCGACATGAACAATCCATAAGGTTACTAAACTACCAGTCGGCCAGATAGAATGAAAGTCACACCGACTTTGCCCTTTCAGAGGTTTTAGCCTATGGGATTGAGGCACATTATTCCAATAGACCAAACTCTCAAAATTCATAAGAAATTAAAGCACCAAACATCTGATCTATAGAATAATTATCCAAAATTTTAGCTTCTTCAATAGAAGAAACTTTAGAACTATAAGTTTTGGGAAGAGTTCTTAGTACCATTTCACAAATTTTCTTTTTTCCAGCTTACCACCAAAACCATTGATGGCATTGATAATTGAGCATGTAGGAAGTAATATCTTCATCCTTAGACATCCTGAGGGTTTCAAATTTTGATTTGGAGTTCTATATCTTTGCTTTCTTGACTTTATCATCTCCTTCATAAATTCTCTCCAACTTTGTCCAGACATCTTTAGTAGATTTCAAACTTATCACCTTTCCAAGTTCAAAATAAGAGAGGCCACTTAGAATAGCATTTCTTTCTTTACCATTGCTCTCATATTCCTTGATTTCATCATCATTTGTATGACCAAAAACATGCATAGTGTATCCCTTTTCAACTGACTATTAGACACCAAATTCAAGAGATACTAGAAATGAATCCATCTTGGCCTTCCAGTAAGTATAATTTGTTCCATCAAACATAGGATATTTGACAGATTTTTTGTGTTCCATCCAGATCTACCTCAAGTGGTTAAGCTTTCTCCAAGTAACCACAACTCTAATACCAATTGTTAGATACATAAGACAACTAAGAGGGGGAGTCAGTGAATCAGTTGTATACCTAAAAACATTCAAACCCTTGTTATCCCTTAAACCCTTATCATGCATTAGTACAATGTAAACATATGAAATAGTAGAGTAAACACATCCAAACACATAATAACAATAGATTTATGTGGGAAACCCAAGAAGGGAAAAACCAGAGTGAGCCTTAGCTCACATATATATGAATTGCAACACCAAATACAATTAGGCTCACTACTAGGTGGATCACTATCTCAACTAAACAAGAGAAATGCATGACTAAAACCTTATGCCATCCATAACCTTTACCTCATTGCCTCCAATAACTTCAAGCACACTAAAAATGTAGACCCTTTTTCTCATGACATTAGAGTCATAGGCATTAATCTCCCACTCAAATCACCACACTTAATCAAATTCACATCTTTCAAACACCTTTATAGATCTACACACATCTTTAAAAATTTACTTTATATATCATTCACAACCTAAACAATCTCAATTAGGTTAGCCTTAATGAAACGTATGCACCCACAACCTACAACACCAAAATAGGTTAGCACCAAACACCTCTACGATGGAAAGAAGTGAAGGAAAACCACACCAAGGGTTAACTAGGACCCAAAGCCACATTACTATGCTACTCAACACATTCACACTCCATTAGGTACCTCCACAAATAGCACTAGTAGGACAAGTCATCCAAACCTAAACTAACACTACAAGTGACCACATACACACTTCTCTAGGTCACATGGAACACACAAAACTTCATAGAATCCACTCATCTCAAAAATATTCTTCAACTCTTTCACAATCGGTTGAAACTAAGAACACCATCATTCAATGCAACTAGACATACTACCATAGAACACAACTTACTAACCAACCTTGTGAAAAAGCTCAACACTTGAAACCTCAAGGGAAGGAAAATATGGATAATATAAGCTCATTCCAAAATCAACAAGACAAGAAACCTCAGTATGGATAAATGTAGAGCAATCTCATTTTTCCTAGACAACCTTCTACAAAGATAGATAAACTATCAAAAACACAATTTTCACATTAGAACGGTTCAAAACCTGAAACTCTAGATATAGAACCTATGAACACCTTTGGTCATCATATTCAAACCACAAAATCATATCTTTAACCATGAAGAAATATAGAGCACAACATTGAACACACCTCTATCTCATTGCACGTTCTTTTATTCAAATTTTCTCAAAAGAACTTGGAAACCAAGTGAACTTACCATAACTGCAACTCTTATCCATCAAGACATCAATGAAAATGCTAATGAAAACACTACAAAACCTTCTTATCAAATCACAACACATCCATACTAGTACAAGAACTTGACAAAACCAACCATCTCCATATTATTGACATCAATGGCCAACACTAGCAATTGTTGATATTAATGACCACACCAACAACATACTTGCAACATTGCAAGTGTTAGTACTCATAAAACAATGAACATAAAATAGGAAACATATATTACATCATACATTTCTAAAATGAATCTTGACTTATGATAATGTAAAATAATGCTTATTTTTCTCTTGAATTGCCTTGACTTATTTTTAGGATGTTCAATTTCAGAAAATTTCATTAGATTTCCTAGATGTTCAAATAGTGAAAAATACATATTTATACGTATTTCTTCATTTCTTGCAATAATTATTTTGAAAAGATGACAAATAAATCTGAATATGTAAATATAAAATTTCCAATAATAAAATATTAAAAATTAGACCAAAATAGGGTGGTCAAGGGAAAGGGCACCCTAGACCAAAGGTATTTTGGGATTTAAGTTGTTAAATAAATAATTAATCTTAATTCCTAATTTTGTTTTGATTTTCCAAAAATGATAATAAAATGGGAAAATAATAAGCATAATTAGGTCCAAGCACATAAGGGGGAGCCAAACATAGTGTGAAATTGTCAAGTTTGACAATTTATGATGTTATATTTAGCCCACACTTTAGTGAGAGTGAACTTACGCTCATGATCACACTTAAGTAAGGAAAATCCAAGAACTGTTCTTTCATCAAAAAATTGGAGAAGTAAGATGACATTGAATCTAGGGGATGCACTGGTCCCTAGGGTCAAGATCCTACTAAATAATGATGAAGAGATAAAGGAACACACACACACACACAAGAGATGCAATTCAACAAAAGGGACATGACAAACATGAAGCATACAAAATAAACACACAAATTAAACATAATGTAAAAAATTAAGCAAAAAAACCATGCCAACATGATGCAAACATAGAAAAGGGGGGTATGACATCATGGACAAGCAAGATTCATAGACTCCTACTAGAATCCCTACCCAAGATATCCATAAATCATAGGCTAGAAAAGTTTGATATTTGCTAGGTGACCCATGAAATGCATCACAAGCTAGTGAAGTCTAATATTCATTAGGTGATCTTGATAGGAAACAACACATGCTAGTGAATTCCAATATTCATTAGGTGAGTTCCTACAAAGGTAGAAAATAAAACACACAAGGGATAGTGAAGTACGATATTCATTAGGTGAGTTCTCCTGTCAAACATACCAATAATTATGAGCAAAAACTGTTGTTTGCAAAATAACTCTGATAAGTCACTAAAAAATATGCCATACAAGCATCAATAAGTTCATAGTGCGTGAACAAAGTGCAAAAAATAATGGAATATATTCCCCCGCCTTAAAGTCACAAAAAAAAAGAAGAATGTCACAAAAAACTCATTCTCTTTGTATCCCTATGTCAACGAAAACAAGGGTCATCCAAAGAAAACCAACAAACACAAATACACACCAAACAACACATTATAGGGAGATCACATTATGTGAAAGTAAAAAAATAAAGACACAAAGGTACTACACATGTGAATCAATCTAGAAAAAATTGTTTGCATCCCAATATTGCTCAACATACATGGAAGGTGGATAATAAATTAAGGAACTACAAAAAGTGTCATACAAAGAGAATTACCATGTTCAACACGTGGTAGGTCACACACTAGAAGATGATCATCATAGTTTTCCCCATATAGATTCATTAATTTTGTATGATTTTATTTTTTTTCTTTCCTTTAATATTTGAATTAGTATCAAAGTATATCATAATGGGCCACATACTAGTGCTATCAGCATGATTGCAAGCAATATCATCCATGTGATATATTTTTAATCTTTTGATTTATTGGGAAAGGTAAGGTTTGGCTTCATTTTTTTGTGAGGGATGTGGATTGGAGTAAATCAATGATGAGGATGGATGGGTGGGAGGTATCTCATTGGAATTTGGTTGTATGGATGAAGGATCATTAGGTAAGGATTTTTCATCCTCAATAAGTTTTCAAGATAGCACGATGTCTTCATTTGCATTCCTTTGCACTTCAATTTCATCTTGCACGAGCTTCAACTTGTGAAGGGGTAATTAAGAAATTTTCCAATATTGGTCCCTTTTCTTCCTTTGTATGATGGATTGAATGAACAATCGAAGGTTGGTGAACCATAGGATTTTTAGGTTTTTTCACAAAGGATTGTTTCACTTTAGGAGACACAAAAGCAATCCCTAAGAACCTTCTTGAAAAATTATCTCATGGTACCTGATAGGATGGAAAAGGCCAAACCAAAAAATTTATTCTAGAAGGCCTAGGCCAAGGAAAAATACTCACTTTGAGTCGAGGTTCATTCACTACCCATGGATTAGGAGGAATAACCATTGAAGCCATTAAAGACAAACAATATTCAAGAAAAATATTGTTAAGGGATAATTGGACTATACTCTTAGATTTAAACTTTTGGTAATGATAAAAATAGATAATCTTCACCAAGTTGGGTGGGTTAGGCTAGCTGAGGCCAAAATTAATTAAGAGAAAAAATTCCATGAATGGCCATAGGTTAAAATCCATTATGATAAATACTATGTATTTTTCCTTCAAATGAGAATTTAATGCATGTTTATGAATAATTGAGGGGACCACATTCATGGAGGTAAGCCATGGGTGACCTAACTTCACACAAAATTGATCCAATGTTAGGATTATGTTAAATAAAACATCTAAAGTTTCAGTTCCAACTTTAACTAGGAAAATAATAGAACCAATCTTAGGGTGAATAGAACCATCACGATCTTTTAGTGATACTTCTGATTATTCATAATTATCCTTATAAATTTTGTGCACATACTAAAATTCTTCAACGATTTCCTTCACTACACCTATGAGATCAATGAGTATTCCCCTTGTGGGTTTATCATTAATTCTACTGGTGATGTAAAGAAGACCATCGGGTATAAAAGTTATATTAGGTAATAGATTAGGTTGACTTTCATAAGGATGGACATCAATCATCTTGATTGTATCAAATATGTTATCAACATCCTCTTCATTATCATTTTCTTTGACAATATTAATTGTATGACTTGGTAATGGATTGGTAAAAATTTGTAAGTTTTGATTATGTGGTGCTATTGATTTATTCCCTTTATTTTTTACACCAGCCAACTAGATGACATTAGAATCAATGAGGTCTTACACATGATGCTTAAGACACATGCATATTTTTGTATCATGTCTAGGTGTACAATGATAATGTAAAAAAAATTACATTAAATTTAGGAGGTACTATTTTTTTAGTATAAACATAACAAATAGGAGGAAGTTGGATCATGTTCTCATTAAACAATTGTAACATAATTGCATGGAGACAATTAGACAATTGTTAAAATTGTCTATCTCTTGGCCTAAATTGATATGGTGTTGTAGATGTAGCAATAACTTGTGTTTGAATAATTTTTATTACAATAAAAATAGCTTTTGAAGGGACTCAAAATCCTTTACAAGAGAATAAATGCTATAAAGATATATCAAGACAAAACAAGCAACCCAAAAGAAACACCAGCTTCCATTAAGATAAAACAAGACAAAATAAGCAACCAATCATCAACAAAAAAATAGTAGACAACAAAAATAGCACAAAAAACACCAAGTACTAATGTAAGTTCTTAAAGATCTTGGCTACTTCTAGGTCACAAGTAATGATATGATCATGCATATCAACAACCTCAGCTAGCTCATGAGAAGGGATCTCCATGTTCTTCTTAGTATTTCTCCCCAAGTGAATACTTGGACCAGCATCCATAGTCGAAACATGTATTCCTTTCAGTCTATCGGCCTCATCACCATCATTTCCTTTCATCTGCAAAATCATTTCCCTGGTCCATTTGTCTGCTTTATCATTCAAAAAATCAAGACCCTATGCATAATTAGTATAAAGAGAAGATTGACTAATTTTAGCCATAGTATCCAAATTGTCATGTAATTTCTCCATCTTCTCCTTAAGTGAAGCAATTTTGGCTTTATAGTTTATCTTCATTTCTTCCACATCATCATCCACACCATTTAAAAGAGCATGCATTCTCTTGATCTGATAAAAACTGAAGTCTCCAGGTTTCTATTATTAATGATGCCAACATTAATGTTGGAAAACAATCACACTTTGATATTGAGTTTGTTGACTTCAATAAAAACAATTTAGAAATCTTGAAAAAGTTCACAATACCATCGTTAGCCATACCTAAAAAATTACTAATATCTTCCCTGTTACAATTAAAAATATTAGTATCAATAGACAAGCTATCAACCTCCTCAAATTGAGTCTCCTGATGAAAATCACCCTGCAACTCCACATTAGCTTTCCCTTTATCAACATTACTATGAATTTTGATTCTTAGTGTTACAACCTCCTTTACAACTACATTTGGGGAATTAGGCACCTCCATAATCTCATTCCTAGACTTATCAGCATCACAATTCTCACAAGTCTCCATCACCTTCTCAGGTTCAATAATCCCCTTCTCATTTACTTTTCCAATTGTCCTTCCAACATCAACGTTTACCCCATGTTCCTTCTCACCGCCATTTTTTAGAATTTTCTTAGCTACAATCCCCTTGATTTTAGCACCCTTAGTACCCTCCATATCAGGTTTAAGGTTCTTCCTCTTATAGTCCCTAAGAGGTTCATAACTCACCCATTTTGGTCACATTTCCCTCAAGAACATTTTGACTCCATTTATTTTTTGAGGAAACCATAGCCTCCTCCACCACCAAGGCTTTAACATTATGTTATTTACCCTTATCAATAATTGAAGGGGCTTCATCACCACCGATATCTGTTTAGGATCCCCTAGACCAAGAAGGATAAGTAGCTTTCTTTTCTTGTTTCTTGGGTAAATGGTCAAAATCCTCTGGGGGTCTGAGTAAACTTCCATACATTCAAATCCTTCCTAAGCCCAATCCTTATCCCCATAATCACTTCTTGTATCATAACCTGAAGGGACCTCCTTAATATGCACTTTGACTAGTTTTTTGGGTGCTTCAAGGATATAATATAATTTTGCATATTCCATTATCAGCATAATTAAACCCTCATGAAGGATTGCATTATTAGGGTTCTTTTGATGCTCATTTATCCCATTTTTGAATGAAAGAAGTAGATAATAAGAGAATGAGACCAATTTCTTGTGCCAAAAATGATTTAATAACATAAAACAAAAATAATAAATAGCAAAGAATCTCCCATTGAGGGTGAAATACCTCATCAGTGCAATAACCAATTCTTCCCAAATAGGTTTGATGGATCTTCTATCGTAACCACGACAAATAATTTTTTCAACCTCTGCCTCTCATTCCTTTTGAAGAAGATCTTCATGGTAGAATTCAACGTAGATCTATCTTTGTAAAACTTCCTACCTTTAGTATCTAAGCCTATTAAACTTGCTATAAGCTCCTCTTTGATGTTGAACTTCATACCATAAACTCTCAGGATTTTATTCTTCCAACCATTAACAAACACCTAGGAAATTTGAGAGTCAAACCCATGTAGACTCTAAAAAAAAGGAGTTACACCTCCTTGTTCTAAGATAACCCATATCTTCTCATTTTCCTTTGTCTCTTCGTAAGAAATAGGTTCCACTCTACACCTATCTCCACCCATGGCTAGCAAGGAACCTCTCCAAACAAAACATAAAATAACCCAAAACAACATGATAAACAAAAGAAAGCTCTAGAAGAAAAGGTAAAGGCTCAAAAACACACCCACAATCCATGAGAAGCTGACAAGAAAAGGACCAATTTCCATCATTAATATTAGTCTTGAAATCTTACCCAAAGCCTCGCAATCATTTTTAGAGAAAGAGTTGAGTTGAAGATGTCTTATCATTATAAAAAGGGCATTATTATTTAGCAAACTAGCTCCTTTAAGCCTTAACACTCGAACCACCTTACAAATATTGATCATGCTTAATAATGTTTGGAATATCCATGGGAAATGGGTCATTTAATTCCCATCATTTAGGTTGAGAAAAGACCCCAATATTAGCTAGACAATCAGAAAGACCATTAGCTTTATGAAAAATATGAGAAACATGATATTCCTCCTTAGAGTTTAGAATAGAGATGGAGTCCTTAATAATATTTTATATGGTACAACAAGGGGGATGAACCATATTTAAACACTTTATAATATTCAATTGATCCCCCTCCAACCAAATCCTTTTAAATCCTTTTTCCTAAGCTAATTTCAATCCATGATAGGTTGTAGATGCTTTCGCATAGTGGTTTTTTGGGTTCCCAAAGGGAGCACCACCACAGAAACCAACCTACCATTAGAATCACGCAACACTCTCCCACAACCAGAAGGTCCTAAAAACTTGTGTTTGAATGTTTTTGATTAACATAAAATAGGTTTTGAGGGGACCAAAAACCCCATACAAACAAAAAAAAGTTGCAATCAGATAGGAACACAAACAATCAGTATCCCAACATCAACAGTCTACCATAAGACACACAAGACAAAATAAACTGCAAAGAATCAACTTCAAAGGGGCCAAAAACCATTTACAACCAAGAATTCACATGGACCTTAAGCCCAATCATGTTAAAGAAATTTCCTAAGTCAGCTAGGAACTAAACACAGCCTATAGTAACCACTCCACAGAAAATCAACTGCTCAACACAAAGCTAAAAAAATAAGGGCTTCCAAAGCACCCTTCAATAATAATTTTTTTTCCCAAACTCCCTACCTCAATAAGAGAGCAACAAGGAAAAATAGAGTTAGGGAACATAGTTGAACACTTCAAGAAGCATCAACCATCTTGCAACACCATCCCACCTGATCCACCATCTCAACCTTCACCTCAATAGGAGATATCTCCCCTCTATAAGAGAGGATAAAATGAGAACCCTTCCTACCGAAGCCATTTCTCTCCTGATCACACAAGATCCACCTCAATAAGAGCTCATAAGAGAGGAAAGATATTTTTTCCACCTCTACATCCTTCATCTCCACCACAATAGGAGAGGGATCCTCCTCAATAGGAGCATTCTCCACCTCAAAAGAAGACACCACCTGTAAAACATGAAAAAAAATAGTAATAGTAGAAAGGATTGAAATTACATCCTTTGGCACCACAGGATCCTGGTACTTGACACAAGATGTAAATAACAACCTAGGCAACAACATAAAGAAAGCATCCACCTAAGCCTTTAGAATAGACATTTGGGATAGCTCAACCAACAACCCAAAAATAACCCCCCTTTGCAGAAAAAACTTTGAAACCCAGCCGAGGCACTAAAAAAACCTTACCATCAAGACAAGGCCCAAAGCATAGATCAAAGAGAAACCAAAAGGCTTCAACAAGAAGAAATAAAACTTCAGAAAAAAGGAACCAAACCCCAAAAAGAGAAAAATATTCACTAACCACATGGGGTTGAAGAGGAGGATTAAAGACCTCAACAAGGAGGATCAAAATATACTTTACCAGAAAGAACATGGTAGGAGAGAGTAGATCCCAAACACAATGAGAGGAGACCAAAGACCCCCACCACAAGAGGGAAACCCTATCCCAAGCAAAAAGGTCAGAAACATGACCTCAAAATCTTCCATGCACGAAGCTAACAAGGAGGCTTGAATAGCAAGACAGTTGACCTCCACAAGTGCAACAAAAAATCCAAAATGAAGGCCCCATAGGCCACAAAACAATAACCCCACCAAATAAATAGAGACCCCACACCACCAAAGGTAGGAAATAGAGCTCATTCAAGAACCAAAGAGGAAACAAACCTCTATCCAACTCTACTTGTCCACAGAGATAGACCAAGCACCCCCATAATCCAAAGGAAACAACACACAAACTAGGGGGAGTGCCTCTAGAGGAAGAAAAATATCAGGCCGAACCTGAACAAAGCTTCCTGCAGCTCCCAACAAACCAAGCAAGGCGACTAGACCATCACCACCAGGGAACCACAACAAAGCAAGAAGCACTGCACCAGACCTAACCACCTCCTCAAATGCAACCAAGAGAAAGAGATGATTTCCCAGCTTATGAGGAGGAACCAAAAAAAACCAGAGAAAATATGCATCTCCATCAAATTCTCCATCTCCTCCATCGACAAATTTTGAATCCCCACCCTTGCTCCATCTGATGCAATAATTAGTTAACTTGTGTTTGAATGTTATTAGATGATTGAGGAGTATTTATTTTGATGAAGTTTTTATTTTTTATTTTTAAATGATTGATATTTAGATTGGAGATTGACTTCAGATTGACTATTAGGAGTTGATAAAGATGTGCCTTCATATTAGCTAACCAAAATTTGGTAATCATGAAGAGTTATACATAAATGTGTAAATGATGGATATATCATTAATAAGATATTATCTTTAATGTTAGGTTATAAATTTACAATAAAGATTCTTTGTATATCATCTAGGAGAGAATATGAGATTTGTGAATAAAGAGATTTGTATCATGGATTATAAAATTAGTCAGTAAACAATAAATCATTCTACTGAATCTCTTAACTCGTACACTGATTTCTGCAACACCACAAAACTTACCAATAAGGCAACATACATGCTTAACAAGCTTCCCTAGGGATCCACACAACAAAATAATGATCCAATGAAGTATTCAGACCAACTTATCAACCAGATACTTTGTTCTTCATGCTTTCTGCCAGTAGATTACAATCTTCTACTTTTCTTGCTGGTAAGAACCACTTCTAAACTGCAGACCATACTACTAACTCCAGTTGCCATCAATGACAACACTAGCAACCAAAAACAATCTCCCAAAGCCATATGCCAACAATCTCCCCCTTTGGCATTGATGGCAACACTTAGTGAAAAATGACTAAGTGTCAAAACTCAAAAACACTACTCCCCCTTTGGATGTCAAGGAATTTTTCAATGCATTCTCTCCCCTTTTGACATCAATGACAAAAACTTCCGCTACTTTCTTTTCCCCTTTAATATTTTTACTATAATCTCTCTTACTACATTCTCTCCTCCAATTTATCAAAAGAAATGTTGCAACTACTATTAAATTCAGAAAATTATTCTATACTTATCTTTCATTTTTTAGAGAAATTTCTTCCAAGAGTCCACTACAATCCTAGTACCAATTATCAAACTATTATTTTTTGATGTTCTATTGATAACCTGGAAAAGGGATTTAGGAGTGGTAATGACTCCTTCCATCTTTTCTCCTTTCTTCAAAACTTCAATCATTTGCTCTAATATGCATTCAATCTGATCCTTCACTTTCCAGAAAATATCCATAAAGAGTGTTTCTAGCAAAGTGAACCTTTGCATGCTCAATCTGCAACTCATAAATCTTCTTCTTAACTGCTCCATCCTTGTCCTAAACCATACTATAGTCATGTCCAATTCTAACAAGCTCATTCTCAATTTGTTCCAACTTGTCCTTGTATTTTCCAACCACATGAGGCCACCTAGGACAGTAATTGTAGATCTTGTTTGCTAAGTCAATGCACTGTATTAACACATTAATTTTCTTTTTTAGTTTGGAAAGAGAGCCTAAATTGCATCTTCAGATGTGAGATTATTTCATCCTCTTTCCTGTGCAGAGGCACAAATTCCATAGCCTCCCTAATACATTCAATCAATTCTTTTGGAAGTACATTTTGTAGACTCTCCAATTCAATGTTGTTATCAATAAAGTATCTTCCTAGAATTTCCTCAACGAGGTCCTATTCACATGATGGACCATATATCTATATGTCAGTTACCTTTTGCATTACATCTTCTTCTTGAACAATCTGCAATATCTTTGCTTTATGTAAAACACCTTCTTCATCACTTTCTTCTACTATTATCACATCTGGTTCACCTGGTTTTGGTTCATCTCTTGGTGTGTATTCCTCAGAGTCTTCATCCACTATATCCACAACCATCTGCTCTTTACCTTTTCCCTCAACTTTTGTTGACTTAGGTGTTGGAAGGGTGTCACCAACCAACTCTCTTCCTCTCTTCTACTTTTTCTCCGCCTTACTGGAGGATGATCCAACTTCAACTACTTTTACTAGGGGAGGAATATCACTTACACTAAAATTTCCTAACAAGTTCCTAAAGAAGCTTTCATAATCTTGTTCACCATTTTCAAAAGAGTTGAAATGCTCAAAAATTTGCATGCAAACTGGCATATTTTCCTTCCATACCACATTGTCATTCTAACACAAGCAATTAAGGAAATACATTATAATGCATATATCCAGGGTACCAAACCTGAAAGAGTAATATATATCCTTCGTCAATTGCACATTATCCATCAGTTGATCCTTTACCAATCCACATAGATCAAAGTATTCATTTTCTATTATCATCTTGTGAGCGATATACACTACCCCTACTGAGGTTGATTCTTCTCTGTTTCTAAAGAAATTTTTATAAGAAATTCCATGTACAATATACCTCATTAATGGATCTTTGATCGTTGAGATTACCAGAGTCCTCTGATCTTTTGTTACCCTAGTTAGGGCTTCAACTTTGACATTCTGAATCAATTTCTTTTTCAAAACAACACCAACATTGTACAATCTTGTTAGATTTTTGATTGCATCCTTAGAAATTTGATAGGGTTTATCTAGAGTAAGGATATCACCACCCAATTTGTTTAAGATAAACCAAACTACCTCCGCATTGACGAAATGAGGAAATTCATTCCGGATGTCCAAGTTCTTATGTTTCGCTCCTCCAAGCCTCTTCAATTCAATGGTAGACAACAAATTTCTTTCATCCCTAAGTTTTTGACTACTATATTCATCTAGAGTTATTGTTCCTTTGATTTGCTTCATTTTCTGTACTGAACAGGGTTCTATCGATCTCGAAATAAGTATGAAATTGATAATCAACAAATATACCTAGAGAATTCACTGCTAAATTGACTTTCTCTCCTTCAAAATTTTTCTAAAAAGGTTCTCCAACTATTCTTCTTTGGCACAGGTTCCAAATGCCCTTTTATAACTTTGCACCCCTAACTTCCTTGTCGCATTAAATGCTTTTCCCTAGAAGTTTCAGTTACTCTATTTTCAAACAACAAGAGAAAAATGCATCTGCGGACCTTCAAGAAGCGATCACCAATACATTTGAGGATGAATAACACACCAACTGACAACTTCCTATGATCCCATACCAACTACACATAGGGGGGAAAAATATTTTCATGAAGACTCCCCCTAGGCCAATGGCCTGGAATCAATTGCCAGATGATTTACCGGAGGGAGCTTCCAGTATAGTCTTATTACCTTTATCAGATCCACTCTTCTTCACCCATTTTTTCTTCATCTGATCTCTTATCTCTTCTACATATGCTTTTCCTTTTCCCTTATCACCTTTCTATGAATTTCTACCTTGATAAACTGGACCTCTCTTATCCATGTTTTTGTTCCTGCAAAATCTTGCAATGTGACCAAATTTGTTACAATTGTAGCATACCAGATTCTTCTTTCTATATCATCCATTCCATTTATTTCCTCTTGATCTACGTTGATTGGGAGCATGCCCAAATCTTCCACAGGAGTAGCATTTAATGATCCTTATACTGATAGACATACTTTTGTATTTTGATGACTTATGACCAAACTTCTTGCATTTAAAATACTGACTAGAAAATGGAGTGTCAGAGTTTATCTTACTTCTACACTGAGAAGCCATATGTCCAAATTTATTACAAACAAAGCAATATCCATTAAATTTCTGAGCATTCAGTTTCCTTACCAGATATCTTTTTCCTTTGTTCTTCTTTTCAGGGTCCTTTTGTTTAGATCTGGAGCTCTCACCCTTCAATAGTCGAGACCTCACTTATCATTTACATCCTTTTGACCTTTTGTTATCTCATCAAGCCTAGAAAAATTGATCCTAAACTTCTGCTTAAAATCATTCACAATATCATGCTCATCTCTAAGAATAACTACCTATCTCTCAAGCTCTTGTTCATTGTTTCTGGATTGTTGCAGTTCAATCTCTAGCTGAATGAATCCACTATTAATTCTACTACATTCTTTAGATTTTTGTTTCAAGGACTAGGCCAGTTTCTCCTCATTCTTCTTTCTTTCTTCAATCTCTTTAGTTAGCTTCATCACCACAAATTTTGTTTCAAGCTTTAGGGCAGCATTGTCCTTAGCAAGCTTTTCACACTCTTTTGTTATTTCTTTTAGGGTTTGATTTAGATGAACATCTTCTAGACCTTTGATTTATTTTTTCTTCAACTGACCACATAGTTCTTTCCTCTTTTCCCTTGACTTATTTATTTTATCCTTTAGTGATTGAATGAATTTTTTAGTAGCCACAAGATTTGATTTTAGTTCCATGACCTCTACTTTAGACTGATCAAGATCATCAAGTGCCACCATAAGTTGTTGTTGAAGACTACCTACGTCCATTATAATCCAAGATCCACCTCAAGCTATTAAACTTAGAAGAGGAACAAGCTCTTATGCCAATTGTTGGACACTAGGAACACTGAGAAGGGGGTGAATTAGTGTTCGATAATATTTGAATTTCAAATCAAATCTTAAACTATCAACAACAATATTTAACCTTTAATAGCATTCACAACATAGAAACAAAATGAAACATGCAAACTCATTAAAAATACAATATGAACACCATAGCACTAGAATTTTTACGTGGAAACCCTGTTAGGGGAAAAACCACGGTGGAGATTAATCCACAAAGTATACTCTGTTAAAAGTATGATCAAAAGGGAATGCACTTTCATTCAAGCACACTACTTAGAGCTCACTACTCAAAGTAGGGAAGGCTCACTGCCTTACAAAATAATTGAGATTACAACAAAATGTTGAATTGAGAATATAACATCTACAAATGCCTAGATTCAGTTCCAATGAGGCACATAAAATAGATTTTGGACCTCTTGTCCAATTCACACTTCTGCTCTGCTTTCTTACATGAAAATCCTTATGTTGCAAAAAAAAATTCACTTCAACAGATCTTTTGATATTAGCTCATATTGTTGCTCTACACTTTTTCTCTTACACACCTTCTCACTTCTTGATCCACGTACCACAAACACCAAAAATGATTTTATGATCTCAAATATATATCTGCTAACAAGATTTTATTGCTATATGTCAACTTCGAACAAAATCTAATATTCTTCCACATGTTGGCTCAAATCATCAATTAGAATTAATGCATACCCACACAAATTGGCTAGAATGTAGTAGGGACCCAAATCAAAATTACCAACATAAGAAATAGTTAAACAAATATTCCTCATACATCTGAAACAGGCCATACACAACAGGTCAGTCATAATGAGAAAATAAACAATAAATCATTCTATTTAATCTCTTAGCTCGTACACTAATTTTTGCAACACCACAAAACTTACCAATAAGGTAACATACATGCTTGAAAATCTTCCCTGGGGATCCACACAACAAAATAATGATTTGGTGAAGTATTCAGACCAACTTATCAACTGGATAATTTGTTCTTCATGCTTTTTTTCGGTAGATTACAATCTTCTACTTTTCTTGCTGGTAGGAACCACTTCTAATCTACAAACTATACTACTGACTCTAGTTTCCATCAATGCCAACACTAGTAACCAAAAACAATCTCCCAAATCCATATGACAACACATATTAGCTAACCAAAATTTGGTAATCATGAAGAGTTATACATAAATGTGTAAATGATGGATATTTCATTAATAAGATATTATCTTGAATGTTAGGTTATAAATATCCAATAAAGATTCTTTATATATCAACATCTAGGAGAGAGTATGAGATTTTTGAATAAAGAGATTTGTATCATGGACTATAAAATTAGTCAATTTTTCCTTAGATCCTAATTTGCAACGGACTAAATCAGTCAATGTAACTTGTGTTCCAATGTTTGCTTGAAAGTGTTGAAGGAATTCATTAATAATTTATGTAAATGAAGTATCAAATTATTAGGAAACAAAAAAAACCAATCCAAGGCCATTTCTTTCAATGATTGAAGGAAGAGTTTAGCTAGGAGATCATCTTGAAAAATGAAATCACTACATAGAGTGATAAAACCCAATGCATGATTGTTGGGATCTCTTATGCCAACATACTTCTCAAAGTGAGGAATCTCAATATTTTGGGGAATATGGTTTTTTAGGATAGTAAATGATAACTGACTACATGTGAGATATGTTGGAGGATTGGAATTGGATTGAATTTGATTCAAGTTTGATTATTTTTTGTAGAGATGAATGTTTTATAAAAAGTTGATTTATTATAGTATCGTTTTGTGACCTATTTTGATAATTTTTGGAGTGTGCACGATTATTGTTAATGATTGGAGGGTTATTGTTTTAAAATTTGATGAGAGGTGAATAAAATGGAGTTATGGTAGATGAAGGGATAAAGTTATAAGGATTCCAACAAGAAATACCTAAGCTAGGGTTAAGACCATTATTATAATGGTTGATAAATTCTACAACTGGAGGTGTGAAAGTTGGAATAAAAGGTATGGTTGTAGGAGAGGAAACTTGTTTTCCCATTTTATTTTGAGTGTTTGTAAGGGTTTAAGTGAAACTAGCTATTGTAGGGATTTTTTAGTCCACTATATGAGCTAGGATACGTAATAGTTCTATTCCTTGTGAACCATCGATCAATTTTCTAAGGTTATCCATAAGAGGAATGATTCTCCAACCATTAGTTTTTACGGTCTTTGTCCAATTATTTAATATTATCTTTAGGAACATGTACAACAAAAACTTTCTAGTCCACATGAATGTCTAACATGTGAAAAATGGAACCCTAAGTTTAATGCCTAAACTTAGGATCAATTACCTTCCCTTTTTAAAAGTACATTAGAGTATAAATCAACAAGGTGAATAGATTGACTTTCAACCATGAAGGTGAGTCAATCAAACCTACATATGCATCCTTAAGGCCTTTAAAATGGATTGGAATTTATTTTTTATGATTAAACTAATTGGACTATATGACCTAATATGAAAAATGCAAAATCCCCACATTGTGCACAAACTGAAACAAAAATTTGTGGGGAAATTTGGGAAGTATAGAGGACTATGTATCTACCCCAAAAATTTGGTTATAGTTGGAGTAGAAGGACTTATTCACCCAAGGGTATCTAAGTCCTTGTAGGGGTTTCATGCTCAAATTTTGGGGTCCTCTGGTGGTAGATCTGAGACTTCCATTTCTTCTTGCAAATTTTTTGAAACATTGTCAGAAAATTTTGTGAGTTTTTGTGAGTTAACAAGATGTAGGGACAAATGAAACAATGGAAAAAATTTCTTCAAGATTCCTTCAATCCTCTTCAAACCTAAAACCTACACATTCAAATAGAGGGAAAATGTTGGGCCAATCAGGGGTTTGCCTCTGTCAAACCCCATGTAAGTGTTTCCACTTCCACAATGGAAATGCCAATAATAAATTGATAAATGGATTGGAAGGAATGATGAAATCACAAAGTGCTACAACTAACCACTCTTCAATGGCTTCCTTGAAGGACTTAAGTCATTCACATCACCTCAGGGTCTTGGATCTTGCTTGCTTCAATGCTTGAAATGCTTTGGATACCTACAAAATGGGTTAGCCTTCAAAAATAATGATAAAATAAACTCACATACACTTTGACATGATGATTGGATCTTGAATTTGTTTCTCTTAACTTTCTCTTGACAATAATTCTTGCTCATAAAATATCCTTCTAGTTTCAAATGGTGAAAAGACTAGGTATTTATAGGCATTTATTTGATTTCTTAAAAAATAGATTCTAAAATCCACCACTTGAAATTTGAATGTTAAAATATTGACATTTACATTGCCCAAAATTGGGTCTTGGCTAAGAAGATGGATGCATATGCCCAAGGGAATATGGGTTTTGGCTCTGATTTCCAAGACATTAAGTTTCAAGGGAAATTTAATGATTGGTTGCATTTGTTCAATGCTTGCAATTTATTGAAAATTTCTATAAATGGGATCTAGAATGCATAATTTTAGGAAGTTAGGGGATCAATTGGGCTCAATAATTTATGGGGAGAAAAAAATAGTGTGAAACTGTCAAGGGTG
This sequence comes from Sequoia sempervirens, assembly GCA_007258455.2. Classification (NCBI taxonomy): domain Eukaryota; kingdom Viridiplantae; phylum Streptophyta; class Pinopsida; order Cupressales; family Cupressaceae; genus Sequoia; species Sequoia sempervirens. Next base: position 1,163,957,331 of record VDFB02271358.1, read on the forward strand.
ACAATTTTTTATGCTACATTTAGCCCCCACTTTAGTGAGAGTATTAACTTACGCTCAAACTCACACTAAAGTAGAAAATAAATTTCAAGAGGGGTCCAATTGTCTGAATGTTGAAGAGATATCCTGATAACAATGAATCTAGGGAGATGTCGAAGCCCCCAATATTCACAATCCCATGGAAAACCAACATAAGCACAAAGGAACACACACATGTATGAAATGCAACAAGAAAACATACACAAACATACATGTCAGAAAACACAAAGCATACATGATGATGGAACATAAAGATGACAATTAAATGGAAACAAACAAAATGAAGGCACAAAAAGGTACACAACAAAACATAAGGCTATTACCAAAAGATTCAAGTTAGTAAGGTAAAGATACCTCAATCTTAAATTGTCTCAAATACCAAATTTCATCCATCGAATGTGTTGTCTAACAAAATTATGCTCTCACAAGGATGTAAAATGACTTATGAAGCACATGGCTCTATTGGCAAGAAAGTTGTGGTATGCTAGGTGGCCATGTTAAAAAAGGGATGCTCAAGTTTGTGACCCAACAAGCTTCATTATGTTGAATCCATGAACTATCTTACAAAAACTCACCTCAGGGGGTGCAACAAAACTCACCTCAGGGGTGCCACAAAACTCACCTCAGGGGGTGCATAAAGTTTAACATCTCAGGGGATGAATTGATAACCATGCCTCAGGGGACATTACAAACAACACCACCACAAAAGGGGGTATTCCAATAGGTCAAACATCACAAGACAAAATGGATAAGGGTAATATATTCCCCCCTTAAAATGTCAACAAATTTTCTATGTTAGTATTTTAAGGAGAAAGAGGGGAAGAGGGATTCCTTGAAAAGAATGCATGCCTCCCAAATCTAGTTATCCTTCCCTCCCAAGTGTAGGGACACGGATAACCAAACCAATGACTATCATGTTCCTAAAATTAAAAATATCTTTGCACTTAAGATTGTACCACCATGAATGGAAATGAGAAAAGCACATAAAGCTACAAATGCCACATAGTGACGAGCAACATGATAGGATGAAGACATTGTTAACTAGAGGAATTAGGTGTATCAACACTTGGAAAGGCACCACAATCCTTAAGTTGTATTTTATTACTCAAGGCCTGACATTCATTGGTAGAATGACCTTGCACTCAATGATATGCACAAAATGAGTTTTTGATCTAGAATTTCTTTTGTGTTCTTAAAGGAAGAGTGATCAAGCAATCATTGAGAAGCCTTGGCAAGATGTTCACTTGATCAATACGAGGGGACATTGCTTTCTCTTGTGAAGAAAAGATTTATTTCTTACCAAAAGATGAAGATGAGGAGGAATGTTAGAAACCTAGACCCTTCTTGGAAAATAATGGTATATACTTCACTTAATCACTATCTTTTTTTTCATGTTTTCATTATATCCATGTTTAGAAATAATTTTGTATCTAATACCATAACACACTTCCAACTTAAATGAAGATATTTTATCTACATTATTTTGAGAGATATTGATTTCTTCCCAAGCACACACATCCTTTTTAAGTTTTTTGAAGTTACATATCTTCCTATCATGAGGGATTGGAGTTAAAGAGCCACCATCACCATCATGGGGTGATTTTTTTGAATCCATTGATATCGAAGACACAATAGTAGAATCTCTAGATTGTGATATTTTTATCTTTCCCATAAAAGAAGGTGTAAATTCTAATGAACCCAAATCATCATCTAATATTTTTGTTGTAGGTGAAAGAAAATCAAAAGTATCATCAACTTGAATAAGTTCTACCTTTGAAGTTGGAATCAATGTATTAAGAGAGTTCAAAGCATTATGTTTGGTTTTGGATTGTAACTTATGAATCTCTTCATATGATTTAACTATGTATATATTGATATTATATACATACTTCATCTCATGGTGAAGAGTAGATGGGACTTCCTTCATGGAATGAATCCATGATCTACTTAGGAGAAGGTTATATGAAATAGGTCCTGACATGATATGGAAAAGAGTAGGAAAAACCATGGGTCAAACCTCAATGGGTAATGTGATCATTCCTAATGGTTTCTTATTAACATTGGTAAATCCATGAATATTAACATCATTGGGTTCTATAAGATTCTTGTCCATACCAATTTTATCTAGGAGGTCAATGCTACAAACATTAAGACCCATTCCATTGTCTATGAGAGTATGCCTAAATCCAATTTCATTAATGATCACCTTTATCATTAAGGCCTCATATTTATTTTTGATCTCAAGTGGGGGAAATTCATGTTGAGGGAATTTAATATCCAACTTTGTCACTTGAATATAATCAAATAAGGTAGCTACATTACTTTGTTTGATATAAGATGAGATATCAACCTTGTGAAAAATCTCATGGAGCATCTTATTGTATGTAGGTGATGTTTGAATCAAATCCCAAAGGGATATGTTTTTAAAGGTATGATAAAGTTTCTCAACAAGATCATACTTTTTACCACTATGTTGAATGTTATATGTGTGAGCAACTGTGTGATAAATTGGTTGATGTGAAAAATGCTTACTAGTGAGTTGCCTTGAAAAGTTCAAGATATGGCTAAGGGGTTTAGGAGGTCCTATAATGGGATATGAATTAGGAGGTCCACTAATTAAATAAGATCCAATTGTTACTTGTGTTTTCATAACCTCAACTACCTACTTGTTGATGACCTTCTATTGAGGGGGGGTCTAATGTCAACTTAACATCTTCATCTATGACATCCATCTTACTGTTTGTTGAAAGAAATGTATCAATGATTTCACCCTCTTGTGCCACAATATCTTCCCAAGTAGGAGAAGTATTGGGAGAGGAAAAAATTCTCATGACACTCAACATTTAGATCCTCTAACACCATGTTACCTTCTTCACAAGTGGTTGATGTATCGAGAGAAGAATAACTATAATTATCATGATGGTCCATGATTGCATCCTCTTGCACCAAAGTTTTCTCACAAGTAGGGAAGATGTTGAGAGGTGAATGAAGCTTTGGCAAAGTGATATTAAGAAATGTTTCAATGATTTCATTTTCCTATGTGAAGATATTCTCACAATTAGGAGTGATATTATGAGAACCACTACCATGATTATCATGAGTATCAATGATTGCATTTGTTGGAATGTTAAAATACTTAGTGGAAAATATAGGTGAGATGAAGTCGCCAAGGGCATCATCTAACATTTCAAAGTCATCACAACTAAAAGGCTTGGTAAATATACAATGTGCTTGTGGAAAGAGATCTAACATGATTAGACTACTATGATTTCCCAAAGTTTAATCCTTAAATTTTAATTGTAATCTAGATTTACACGTGTTAAGGAAAAATAGAATTGAAAACTACCTAATAGACCTTATGCAAGCATAAATCAGGGAACCAAGTTCTAGGTATGCAAACTGACAACATGTATTAATCTATTCTAGAGATCTCAAGTAGGTTTTTGGAGGACTAGGATGCCCAAGGGAATCAGAGTCCCATTAGGGATTTTTATGAGATTTTAGTTTTAGAGGCACTAGTGACAAGAACTATCTGTGTGGAAGCTTGCAAACCTAGATTTAGAATTAATTTTGTTGCTATTTTGTAAGCTTTCAAATTGTGCAATATGTTGTAACAACCTATGGTTTTCAAATTTTGCAAAAATGAAATGTAATTTATCCCAATTATGTAATATTTTAGAAAATGCATGCAATGCACATAAAAATATGATAATATTCAATATTGAAATGCAACAATTTTTCATAAATTTGCAACCAATGAAGCAAAATGACAAGTTTCTTTAACATGCAATGACAGTTTTCCCAAATTTCAAATCATATTTTTTGCAAGCAAAATCAAATAGAAAATGTAGAGATAGAGACCTATGCAAAAGTTTCCTAAGGCATATATAGCAATATGGATGTAGCCTAAGGTGTTTGAGTCCTAGATAGGGGTTCAAAAAAATGAAAAACTGAATGTTTATTAGATTGCCTATAGGTTTTGTTCCTATGTGCAAATAGGTTTGTTAGTAAATTGTTTTTCAAATTTTGGTAAATTTATGATTGTGAAATTTAAAATACAACTATGCAACAATGTTGAAAATTACCAAACAATAAATGACAATGTTGAATGCAAGTTTCAGATCTAATATGCAATAATTGATTGATTCCAAGATGCAAAATGATGATTTTGATGCAATTTTGAAACAAAACTATGCACTTTTTTCACTTTTTTGGCCTAAATGAAAGATGCCTAAATGAATGGAATGACCTAATGAATATGTTTTGAATTTAAATCTGATCTAAATGACTGAAACTAACCCTATTTCAACCTATGATATAATATGATGTGCAATTTTTTGAATTTTTATGACTTTTTATAATGCAAAAATTAAACCCTAAATGAGAAATACAAAATAATGCAATGCAAAACCTAGATCTAGGGTTTGAAAGATTTCAAATTTTAGAACCTATATATAATTTTAAGACACTAATTTTACCAAAATGTAACATGTGAAAAAGGGAACCCTAAGTTTAATGCCAAAACCTAGGATCAATTACCTTATTTTTTCAAAAGTACATTAGAATGCAAATAAAGAAGGTGAATAGATTAAATTTTAACCATGAAGGTGAGTCAATCAGACCTAGATCTACATCCTTAGGGACTTGAAAATGGATTGGAATTGATTTTATATGATTAAACTAATTGGAATATATGACCTAATATGAAAAATACAAAATCCTAACAATTCATAGACTAAAACAACAGTTTGCAGGAAAATGTAGGAAGTGCAAAGGATTGTGTACCTTCCCAAAAAAGTTGGTTTTAGTTGGCATAGAAGGACTTATTAACCCAAGGGAACCTAAGTCATTGTAGGGGTGTCCTACTCAACTTTTTGGGTCCTCTAGTGGCAGATCTAAGACTTTTGTTTTCGCTTGCAAAGTTGTTGGAGCGGTGCCAAATAATTTTGTGAGTTTTTGTGTGTTTACAAGATGTAGGGCTTTAAATGCAATAATGAATAATTTTTCTTCAAGATTCCTTCAATCCTCTTCAAATTTGAAACCCAAACATTCAAAGAGAGGGAACATGTTGGGCCATTTAGGGGTTTGTCTCAGTCAAAAACTATGTAATTGTTTCCACATCCACAATGGCAATGTCAATGATAAATGGATAAATGGATTGGAAGGAATGATGAAATCACAAAGTGCTACAACTCACCACCCTTCAATGGCTTCCTTGAAGGACTGAATTCATGCACATCACCTCAAGGTATTGGATCTTGCTTTCTTGAATTCTTGAAATGCTTTGGAGACCTACAAAAGGGATTAGCCTTCACAAAACAATATTAAAATGAACTCACATACACTTTGACATGATTCCTAGATCTTGAATTGCTATAATAATGCTCTAAAATGTTTCTATTGACTTGCTCTAGATAATAACTCTTGCTCATAAAATCTCCTAGTTTCAAATGGTGAAAATACTAGGTATTTATAGGTTTTCTATTCAATTTCCTAAAAAATTAGATTCTAAAAGCTGACACTTGAAATTTAAATTTGGAATTTTAAAATGATGACATTGAAATGCCCAATATTTGGTCTTGGCTAAGAAGAGGGACCCATATGCCCAAGAGTGTATGGGTCTTGGACCTAATTTATAGGACATTAAGTTTTGAGGGAAATTTAATGATTGGTTACATTTTTTAATGCTTGCAATTTATCGAAAAGTGGTATAGATGGGCTTCAAAATGCATAATTCTAGGAAGTTAGGGGATCAATTAGGCTCAATAATTTAAGGGGAGAAAAAATAGTGTAAAATTTTCAAGGGTGACAATTTTTTATGCTACATAATGGTTGGTGATGAAGAAGATATAGGTAAGGTGGGAGTAGGGAGAGGATAAAATATAGATTGTGTAGATGCAATTCCTTGAGTGAAAGAGTTATGAAGCTCAAACTCAACACCAAATGTAATTGCATCCTGAAAAGCCATGATTCAGTAACTACATCTCACATGAGTATTTAATATGGGACACCAAGTCATGAAGCTCATAAATTTATCACACTATTCAAGATAGTTGAGTGTTCATGTAATGATGGGAATAATGGATGATGATGCTAGAAACATACACAAATCTCAAAGAAACAATCCTAAACATAGGATATAGAGATAAAATTATTATTAGAATTTGGAGTGAAATTAGCAAGACAAGAGTGAGGGAGTCCTAGAACAAAGATGTAAATTTTGGAATGTTTAAAGATCTAGAAATGTAGTACAATGTTTAAAGGTTTGAGTCTGCATGGTTTTAGATCTGATACCCAACAAAATTTTAAAAATACAAGAGACCTTGATTTGTTTACATAAGATACATGCATGAATGAAGTTCTCTTTTAATGTTTTTTGGATTTGATTGTTTAACTCATATTATTGATAGAGTAAGTTGAATTTAAAGGGTGCAATACCCTTTACACACAGAGCCCAAAGGGACAAAAAGAGACCAAGACCAAAGTTACAACATCAATCCCAAACCAAAAATAACAAAAGAAACCAAAAAACACATAGACATAGCAGATCAACATCAAAGAAAGACCCACCCACCCAAAACATAGACCCAACCACTACTCGGCTAGTCCCTCCCACTTCTTAATGAGAAGATTCAAGACATCATCACCAACCTATTTAGGTACCTCACCCTCAATCTTCTTTTCCACTTCCTCTTTGAGTAACTCAGAGAGAGTGACAATGGACCTATGGATGATTTTTATCATGAAGAGCATTAGCCGAGTAAACTTTTGCTCAAGTTGTCCACTGGGCTAGCAATTTGTTGAAATAATTCTCCTTGCCATTCACCCCATTAATCACCTCCTTGGTCTAAATATTGAGTGGTAAAATCCTCTTTTATCATTTTGTTCAGTTCTTAGAAGTGATTGGGACCTTCGAAAAACTATTCTAAATCCTCAATAGTATCCTACCAATTACACATCTTGTTACCATCGATCTGATTCGAGTTGTTAGATATATTTTCAATAGGAACCTCTTACTTATTTTTGGAAAACTTGTGAGACCTTCTAACACTGGTTTTCTCTATCCCAATATCCACACTCATTGCCACCATGGTATCACCTTTAGAATCTCTATCCATAGGGCTCCCTCCCTCGCTATCTGTGATCAACATCTCCATGTGACATAGGGTGTTCTTTTTGCCCTTGGTCTTGGCCGTCAGTTTTTTGTCCTTCTTTGTGAGGTTATTTTTAACTCACAGAGCCTGGTTTCTACCTTTGACTTGGCTAAACCCACACCCCCTTCTTTTTGGCTAGGGGTTTGGATTTAGGAATATCTTTTGGGTTCACATTCCACAGGGGGGTTCTTCCTTTTTGGTCCAACAGAAGCAGTAAGGGAAGGTATTTCAGGAGTGTGGTTGGATGGTTCCTTCTCTTCAACATAGACAAAGGAGATAGGATTGGGGGGCAGAGAGCCAAATGAAAATGGTAGATCCTAAGTATGAGCTAGTGTAAAGGAAAAGGTGGCATCTTTTCAGGGTTCAAAGAAGTAGAATCAAGGGTTTCCTTAATCGAGCTTTCCAGAAAGGAAAGAAAAAAAAAAGGAAAACTTATAAGAATGTTGCTCCTAAAATGGTTAAGTAACGGTAGATGGTAGAAATAAAAGACTTTAAATCTCCCCTCTAAAGTAACATACTTCATGATAGCTAAGAAAACCTAATCCCATGACTTTGGAAGAATCTCCCTTTTGAAACTTAAAAGCTTCTTAAATAGCTTCTCATTCCCCTTGAAGAAAGCATTGAGACTCTCTAAATCTTGAACCTTGGGGTGCTTCTTGAGTTTTTTATCAGTGCAGGATAGGCACGTTACCTTGGAAATAACCTCATTAACTTTAAAGGTGATTCCACAAACAATGACTCTCCTGTCACTCCAAGAACTAGCAAATTGCACTGATAGTAGATCATCATGACCCACTAGGCTATCCATAAGGGGAGCAAGCCCTCCCTCCATGAAAATGTGCCAAACTATAGGGTCTCTGTAGAGTTCATCATATGAAATAGGCTTAGTTCAAACCCTATCACATCCCATCTCTTCACACTAAACAATGAAACTTACCCAAGAAACCAAAATTAGAAAATTTTCAAACTAGCAACGAATAACCTTTACCACCCATTTATTGTCATCCCCAAACCAATAAGTAGAGTCATGCCTAATTAAGGTAGCCAAAACATCACACGATCCATTGGTCATTTTCAAGAAAATTATCGCCTCGAGGCCATAATAAAACTTTCTTAAGTACAAAAAGATTAAGTTAAAAGCCATGATAACTTTGATTGGATAGTTATTAGCCAAAATTTCGAGGATAACTTTGGCCATACACACATTCCTAAAACTTATGGCCATGGGGCCATAATAAATCATTTTTAAGTACATCAAACTTAAGCTAAAATCCATGATAACCTTGATTGAGTAATAAATAGCCAAAAATCTAAAGATACACTTGGTCATATACACGTTTCTAAGGACTTGATATGAATTGTGGTATTTTTGAGAAGACTACTAATAAAAATTTTGAAGAGCCCAACCCATATCCACCATCATTTCAAAACACCTCCCAATTTCCCCATCTACTCCTCTCCACATCATCCTACTTGGTCCACATCATTAAAGGTTGAAAGATATAGATCCATATGTACCCGCCCAAATCAACAAAGTTGGCTACCATCATTAATGGTAATATTTTTCTGTTCATCAAGGATAAATCCTTGTATATTCATAGGGAGAGCCCTAAGTCTTCTCTAGCATTTTGATAGGATCCACAAGGAACCAAGGTTGGCTAGAGCATCCACCACCTAGTTTCCCTCACGAAATATGTGAGTCAGATTCTTCCTTTCCAATGTAGAAATGAAATAATTTATGTCCAAGAGTATGTCTCTGATACTCCACCCATGACAAAGACCATTATTAGTAAATTCAATCACCATATTGGAGTCACCTTCAATTTGTAGTTAATACCGAGAGTGACAAAAATTTCAATGCCATTGAGCAACACTTTAGCCTTCACTATCATGGAAGTTTGTATCTCAATACCACTAGCATACCCTACCACTTGTGCAATTTTCGCACACACGCCCTGTTGAAAGCAGGGACCCTTTTTTGCTTTGGTTTTTGGTGTCTTGGCCCTTTCATTTTGAGGATTTATCTAGCTGTGGAATGTGCTTAAATGTTTATTTTGATTTCCTAAGTGTTTCCCCCAAGTTATTCTTTGAAAATCTTAAGTTCTAGGTGAATTTCGAGTTTTTACCTTGGTTCGGGACTTTCCACCCCGACCGGATTTTCCCTGATCCTGCTTAGATTCTGACTGAATGTTGTGGTTCAAAGATTTTCGTTCTTCATAGAATTCCACGTGGGACATATTTTTCTTGGCTGTCTCGTCGACTGCATTAAATGTCATTTATACTGTTGGCGAGGAATGTATTTAACCAATCTCTGATGACTTTTGCACCATTATGCTTTATTGTTTGTCGTCAATTGAGATGTAGAGTGCTTTCTTTTAGTATTCAATTTGATTTAGGGCACTGAGTTGGTGAATTGTTCGATTTAAGTGGTGATTTCTTGAGCATTGTTGTTGTTGTCTTCGTTGGGTGCCATTAAACTGGTATTTGCTGCCTCATTCAATTTTTGCTACGTCAAATGGTATGTATTCAATTGCCCTGCTTTTAATTGATGATTGTGGATAACGATTTGATGTTATATAGTTTATTGGGGTTTGAATTCTTGAATGTTTGATCATTTCATGGCTAGGGTTGCATAACATTGTTTGATTTATTGTCTTCTAAGTGATTTCTAAGCTTGTTTGTTTCTTTGCATTATGAGGAGTCTTGCTTGAAAGTCGTGATTTCCCCTAGTAATGACTTAGTAGTTGAAATTCATGAATCCTGAGCTTGCTTGTGCGTTAATGGCGGATTTGTAGGGTTTGACTTAGGGCATCACCTTTTAACATTAGTTTTCTTTCTTATTGGCCTAGAATTCTAAGAAAATCTATGGAAGGCCCATATCAAACTCAGCTAAGGCCTAGATTCTCAAAATTTATGATCGATCCATTGGTCTGAGCGAAATCGTCATTTAGTGTCGAAGTTCGGGTTTCGTCCTCAATTCAGGATTTTCTGTCTCTGGCGAATTGTCTGGTTCTAGCAGATTTACCTAATCCCCTTCGTTTTCCTGGAATTCGCATACTCTCATATTTTCACCTTATCTTTGGATTTCCTTTGGCTCCGAATTTTCCCGAAATCCTTGATTCCCTATTTTTTCTGAAATTTGCAAAGTGTCTCCTTCGTGGAAATCTATCCCTGGCGGATTTTCCCAGAATTTGATGAAATATGAAGGAATATGGAATAACATGATGTGTTATTAAGTGATGGTGCATTTTATGATTAATTCATGCTATCTTTAGAGCTCACATGCTATTTATTGATTAATAATGATAAGATTGAACTGCTAATAGGGGTTTTCATGTTTATTCCGCTAGAATCCGTTTGGCCCAAAATTCTCCAAAATTCCTCCCTAGCTTGGATTCTACGGATAGTCTTGAAACCCAAAATTTAATATGGTCATTTTATTTGAGATTTAATGATACATTGCTTATATGGGATCCATTTTAATGGTGATTTTGATTGATTAACATTAGTTTCCTGTGATCTTTACTATGGTTTGTTTGTCAAGTGTAGGCTGAATCTAGCAAAGTAACGCTTGGGAAAGCTAAGGGTGACATGGAGGGATCTTCAGTATCTGAAGCAAAAAGAATCAAGATGGACATCAAGAGCAAAATCCCAGAGAGTAAGATCACCTCCATCTGGTCAGAAGTAACAGATACCAATGTTGGACTATGGGACTATGAGGAGTTCAAAGGATGAATGGCATCACAAGATCTTCCTCTGGTGGCTAAAAGGATGTTAAAATTAGGATTGGCGCACCTAGCTAGTTTCCCTTCCATGGTGCAGTGTTAAGAGTTGGTCCTTGAGTGTGCCAGGCATTACGACAATGATACACAGAGAATTATTGGTCCTTAGGGGAGGATTGTGGTAAATTTGAATCCTATTTCCATTACTCAGACTTTTGATATACCGGATAGGTCTCATGTGGTGGCATTCAACATGGAAGCAGCTAGGGAATATTATGAAAAATAGATTGTCAAATCTCAGCAGCTCATCAATTCCTGGCTGGAGAAGCCTAAGTCTCATTATTCCAAACTGCCTAAATAGTTATTCATGGAAAAATTCAAGGAGTATTATGATGCCATCACTCTTCTTAGCAGGGTGGTTGGATTGAAAAATGCTGGTATGTTTTAGAATTGGATGTGTCATGTTATTGTGAGGATGGAACAGGAAAATACTGACTATCATTGGGCAGGTGTCATAAGTAGAGTGATTCATGAGCAATTGTCCAACGTGCTGCAAACCAAGACCTTCACAATGACCTCGTACTTAATCTATGCACTTGCAAGATTTCATCCATACAAGGGATTAAGTACCAAGGGTGTCCTTGGACAGGATATTATTATGAGGTGTACTCTCAATTGCACTTGGGAAGTTCGAGTTATGGGAGGGTGAATGACGCATTCACCATGCATATCACCAGGTTGTTGTAGGGTCCAAAACACATGAAGATTTCTGACCAAGCCAAGGAGCTCATCAAGAAATATGGTGCTTGGTTCATTCAATTCCCAACCTTCTCATAAATCCGGGTTGATGGCTATCAAAGGGCTCCATACAGTCTTCCAAGGTATCCCACTGATCACATCTTACTTGTAGAAGTCACTCAACAGATATGTGATTTTGATGCTATTGTTAAAAGAGACAAACATAAGACTAGTTTTGGTGGAGACTTCCCTTTAAGGATAGGTACTAGAGAGGCATGCCCTTGCATTATTTCAGCCCAAGCTTCAGAAGAGGAGATGAGTACTCTTGGCTTGTCCTTTCATTCCAAGCGGTCTAGATTTGATATAACAGGTGAAGCCCAAAAGAAGGCCAGTAGAGAGTATAGCCATAAGGTTGAGTTGGAAGACTATTGGGCCAACTGTAAAGATGAATACGAGGTAAGAAAGAAGAATTTTTCTCGTCTTCCAGTGGAGTCAGTCTGATTATATAATGTGAAGGCAGTTCCTAATCAACTAGAAAATGATGATGGGGACCTAATTCAAGGTCATGCTTATGAAGCGGTAAAAGACATGTTGATTGGTGATGTGGATTGGCTAGAGAAATAAAAGATAGAATTAAAATAGTTAATGGATCCAGTCACCAAGTTTACCAGAATGTGGCTAAAGCATAAACTATGGGAGTTGGAAAATGAAGGTGTACAGTGCACCTATGATTTGATGGTAGATTTAGACCCTCATTCCACTTCTGAGGAATCAATCGAGCAAGATCCTAAAGGTAAGGGGAAGGATGATTCTCTTTTTAAAATCCAGATAAAGCGTGTTCAAGTGGAGGAATCCCAAGAAACATAAAAGTAGAGAAATCCAATTTCCAAAAAGAGGGTACATACTTCAAGGACTTAGAAGTCTAAAAAGAAGGAAACTTAAAAGTAGAGTCTCGAAGTTGATGTTCCTGTGCCTAAGAGAAGGAGAATTGTGAGATTATCAAAAAAGGAAAGCTCCAAGGTGGGAGAGGAAGGGGTTGCTCCACTTGTGGTAAGTGTAGAGAGTTCAGAGGAAAAGGCATGGGTGTACACAAGGAGGTCAAGGACTCCTTCTCCCAAGGATAGTGTACCCAAAGCAGATCTTCCTCCAGTTACCTCTTATGATGAGCAGCGTGATGATGTTCCTTCTTCTTATGAACCTCAAAATGAACTAGGTGAATCTGAAAAGTTTGAAGATCATCCAGACACTAAGGGAGAGGAATTTCATGAGGGTGACCTTTTTAGTGCAGAGGCCAAAGTTGAAAAAGTGATGTAGTCTCCCTTGGTTGCGTGTGAAGTTTCACCAGTTAGAACTTAAGAGGTCAAATCACCTCAAAGAGAGGAAGAAGCAGAAAAGATTCCATCCCCTGAGCACAAGGAGGAACATGTTGAAGAAAAGGAGAGTAAGGCCGAAGAAGCTCCTGAGAAGCAGAGTTTGGATAAAGAAGCACCTAAAGATCAACAGGAGGAGGTTGGACAGGGTAAGGTGCAGTTAGAGTCCATTGCTCCAGATTGGTTGGACAAGGAGATTAAAAGAAAGCAGGTTGTTATGGAAGATACTCCACCTAACTGGGATGAGTTGCTGGCCAAGATTGGAAAAGATAAGGGTAAGAAGAAAGCCAGGGTCATCTCAAAGATTGAAAGAGATGAGGCAAGTAACAGGGTGGTCTACATTGCAACTCTTGCTTTAGATAAGAAAAGAGATGAGGTAACTGCAAAAGATTATAATGTGCAAACTTACAATTTAGGGCCCACTTTCGTTGAGCAGGACATTGAAGATTATCAGGGTTCTAGCATAGCTATCCTGGGGAGATTGAGGAAAGAAATTCCAACTAAGCAGGAGCTAAAGAGGGAAAATGAAAAACTCAAGAAATTCTTGGAGGATCTGATGAAACCCTTGCAATCTATTAACCCCTCGGCTTCTGCTATGAATCCCTTACCCTAGGAAACTATCACTGAGCTTGAGAGAATGAAGGCATCCACTCTTGCTAGTGCAAATTGGCTGCAAGGGGTGTGAACTAAAGGAAATGATACTATCAGGGACATTCTATCATCTGGAAAAGATGCTATGAGAGAAATTGATTGGTTGAAGGAGGTGTTAGCTCAAGACAAGGAAGATACAGCTCTCCTGCTATAGAAAACGAAAACCATCATGGAGTATACCAAGGAAAATATTATAAGTGATAAAATTCTCCCTTCCCCCAGAGTTGCTGAACCTTGGGAGTGATTCGAGGCTTTGCAAATCAGGCAGAAGGTTGTGAAAAAGATATACAAGCAGAGGAGGCAAATTGATGATACCCTAGTTGGTGTTTATAATGGTTGCATTGCTTTCTTTGAGATTATGACAAGGAGAAGGAAGGTTGCGCCTAAATATTTGAGTCTGGAACAATTGAGAAAGTGGTGGCATGATGTTTATGCTCTAGTTAGATGATGCGGCCACCTACATTGCTGTCATTGACAAATATCTAACATATAAGGTTGAGTGGGATAAGTCGGTGAAACAATCAAGAGAAGAAATTACATCAATTGAGAGTCGACTTAAGGTTTTTCCTTTACCACCTGTGGCCGACTTGGATAAGGTGCTTTTGAAGGTGCATGAAATGCTAGATCGGAATAAAGACAAAGGGGAAGGTAGTTAATCATGGGCTACATCGAGATTTGTGCTTCCCTATTATTTTGGCATGCATTGGTTCGAGCTGCATTGGAGATCCCAGGCCGACCTGGATGAAGTTCATGCATTTAATGCATATTTTATCTCATTTTGAATTTCTCTTGGCCGACTTGTTGTGCCTAATTATTATTGTAAAACATTATCCTGGCTGACATGTTTTGGGGGTTCTATAAATATGGCATTTTGCCTCATTTGTAAGGGTTAAATATAGACATAGACAAATAGCAAAATAGCTAGTGTAGAAGGGAATTAAGTAGAGCAAGAGTTACCAAGTAGTTGTTCTCAAGCAAATATTGTAACGGAAAGCTGGAATTGTTGCTACAGTGGATAATTTGATGCAAGTAATGACATTGTGTTTTGGTGCCATACTTGTGTTTCTCTTATCTTGCATGGTTCTTGTTATTCTATCTTTATAATTGCTTTGAGTAAAGTTGATACTTTAGAATTAGATTTGATTTAATGATGTTTATGGTTTAATATTTGAATTGTTGCAGCAATCCCTGGTCCATACTTTTGGCAACCAACTGATTGTTAGTTGCTTTGCAAAGTTAGCCTAGACTTTATATTCATTGTGCTTAGTTCAATTGTGAGGGTTTATTCATTTCAATTGCAATAGGGTTGTTTGAATAAATGTTCATGATCTGAAAATCTTAACACCTTAGAAGATTGCACTATTTCTATAAGATTGCAGATCCATCTAGGTCAAGTAGAAATCAGTTTTGAGGGATTGGTCCATTTCGAGTGTTTGTCATTTGCATTGTTAATCTTAGTTTTAGTGTTAAATTTAGAAATCTCTTTCAAACCTTATATATTTTGTTATTTCTTTATCATTCAGGTTAAATTTAGGATTGAAGTATCATCATATTGCTAGATTTGATAATTAGAGATTTAGTATTTTGCTTGTAGTAAGGTCCCATTGTGATTACCGACATTTGCGCATTTATCACTGAGTTGTTTATGCATTGTCAAGACTTGACATTAGAGACCTTGGGGTTATCTCTTGAGGCTTGCTGATAGAGATTTACCTTTCAAGAGAGATAGGATATTATATTTTTTCTGAGTTGTTGTTGTGCAGAAAACATCATCAATAGATTGGCGCTAGAGGGAGGGCCTGAATAAGCAAGCTGGATCAATTTTTGAATGCTGTCTCTCCTGAAAGATTCAGAAGAAGAACCAGATCTACTCTAGGAGAGGAATAATTTCAAGAATTACCAGACCCTACTAGGTCTAGAAGGACCAACAGAAGGAGGGAATCATCATCATCATCCTCCCATCCACCTCCGTCATCTATATCATTCCCATCTTCACCAGGTTCATCTTCATGTGGGTTTGAGGACATTCCCATTCCATAACCTACGCCAGTCATAAATCAGCCATTACCACCCCCACCCCCACCTCCACTAATGGATTTCTTGGCTAATAACCCATCTCCAAGTTTTGCCATTTACAATGTCATTCCCAAGAACCCTAAACACTTTTGTTCAAAGTTCCATGTTAACGATCCCAATAGAACTGCTGAGGAACACATCAGGATCTTCCAGACTGGCCTTAAGGATAGAGGAATCAACCATGTAGCATGTAGAATTTTTCCTTATTCATTGGGAGAGGATGCATTCTATTGGTACAATCATTTACCTGCTAGGTCTATCCAGCATTGGAGTGAGTTAGAGATTGCATTCTTGCAGAAGTTCAGGGTTCCCATTAGTTCCAATGAGCTTTACCGTCATTTCACTAATGTTAAGAGAGAGGTTAATGAGCCTATAGAGTCCTTTAACAATAGTTTTCTTCATGCCTATACCAGATTATAGGCTCCTTATACTGTTGACCAAGCCACTGCTTTAGAGGTTTATTATGAAGGTCTTGACAGTCTGACATCTACCTTCATTAAATGGAAAAACAACCCTCCCAATACCCTACTTGATGCCTATGCTGAAGCTGTGAAAGTAAGCACTGCCTTAAGACAACATGTGTCTAGACCTTTACCATCATTAGGACCTGTTGCTCACCTTGGACAAGTCCCTGCTCTTGACCAAGCTCTCACTAACCATACCCCCATCATGAATCTAGTACCTCAGTTTCCTATGGTTCCTCACCTAGGACCTCCTGTGAGACAAGTTCCACCTACAATTAGCTACCCTCAGCAAAATGTGAATCAACCTCTTCATATACAGTCTCAGGATAGTTTTCCCACATATCTACAAAATTCTGAAGTTTTAAACCAATCACTAAATGCCAATGTTGCAGTAGGATACTCCCAAAATAATGTGAATCAACCTCCATATATTAATCATGACAAGGAGAGACTGGACGAATTGTCTGAACAAGTGAAGAAGCTGAATATGGAGGTGACTTACTTGAGGAACCAAAACAATCAATTGCAAGTTGCTTAGAGAAATATGCAGTCAAATCAAAACAGAGAAAATCCACAAGGACAACACCTTGATAGAGGGCAACATCATGAAAGAGGATACAATAATGAAAGAGGATACAACAATGAAAGAGGATACAACAACATCAGGGGATATAATAATGACAGAGGGTATAATAATGACAAAAGACAAAAATATGATAAAGGACAATCCTCAAGCCAGAACTTTTATAGAGGGCAAGGTGGTGGACAAGGGTTCGATAGAAGGCAGCCACCAAGACAGAACAAGACTTAGAACATAGGGCCTAACAATGGAGGAGTCCCCACCCCATTGGATCAACTAGTTAATCATCATGTCAATTAGTCTATCAATCAGCTAGTTAATCAAGAGAAGCCTCCTAATGGTGTATATTTAGCTAAGGTGGCTTTATCAGGATGGTGTAGGCTCCATAAAACGAGTCAACATTCTGAGTTAGATTGTCAAGAATTCCAAACGACAGCCTTAATTTTTTAGTATGAAGTGGAGAACAATGCAGGTAGTCAAGAAATAGTGCCATCTACTCCTTATGATTCACCGGTGTTGGTACTGAATCATGCTCCTTTTCCACAAAGTAAGGAGAATGTACCTAAAGAGGAATCTGACCAATTGAAGGGAGAGGCAGACCAGGTATGTAATGGAGATGAAATCACATAGTTAGTTGATGAGAATCCAATGAATGATAATGGTCCTAGAGATGAAGAAGAGGCTTTTGTTGAAGAAGTAGAGACTTTTCAGAGACCTGTCAAGAAGTATGACTTGAGGGAATTTTCACATAGACGTCCACAGGATAGAGGCCCCTTCACTACTTCCATTCCACTGAACAACTTCAACACACCTCCAAATCCTAATGCTAGCAATAATCCATCACTGCCTCAGGTGTCCAGGCAATATTTATCTCAAGATCAAGGGAGTACTGATGTGCCAAAAGGAAGAAGTGTTGATGCAAACAAGGACAAGGTGATGGAATACCCAAAGGAGACCCCTACTGATTTGAGTGAGGAACAACTGGCCATGTATGTTGCTGAAGAACTTAGAAAATTAAAGGTAAATCTATCTGCATTTGAGTTATTAAGAGTTCAAACCATTAGGAATGTAGTTCTAGGATCTTATAATGCAGATTCCATGTCACAAGATAAATCAGTTAGTGAAAGTGTCAATAGAGCATCTAGTTCTCAAATGGTAGGAAGGAAAAATAAGACCCATAATTAGGTCCATGTGCCTCCTAGGGATAAGGGAAAGGAGAAGGATAAAACTCAGGTTGCTCAAGTAGATACTCCCTTAACTCTATTTCAAGGGAAGATAGACACACCTCCATTCCTAATTTCTATTTGCATATCTAGTAAGAATTTTCATAATTGTTTGTTGGATTCTGGTGCTTCAACCAATGTTATGCCTTTTGGTGTCTGTAGAGATATGGGCATTACTCCTACTGATTCTCAAAATAAAGTTACACAATTGGATAGGACTGAAGTCAATGTTGTAGGGGAGTTAAATATGATTCATATGCAGATTGCTTATGATCCTAGAATTTAGTAGGTCATTAACATACAAGTGTATGACATACCAGATGCTTATGGCCTAATATTGGGAAGAGACTTCACTAGGGCCTTGAATGGATATGTTTCGACTGATCACTCCCATATGTGGCTTCTCTGGAAGGGAGTGCCAAACTAGATTAGAATTGAAAGGGAACCCAAAATGAAATACATGATCACAAAATATCAGAAAACCTCCATTGAAGTTCTGATATCATAAGTAAGTATGGGTAACTATATCCTCGCAGCCCCTCTTGAGGAGTTAGATGTAGAGGAAGTTCTTATGTTCCACACAGTACCTGTTGACCTTATAGAAGAATCTAGTGGTACTGAATCCTTAGTCGAACTAGTTGAAAATGATGATGATCCAAAAGATAATCAGCTAGGCTTGCTAGATAGTTTTCAAGAGTTCATTCAAAAGTGCATCGAAGATCAGGTTCAGTTGGGAAGAGGAATGAACTTTGGAGAACTACTCTTACCCAATTGGTGCAGGGTGCATAATGCTTCCCATTCAGAACTAGACTGTTGCTTATGCCAGGCTGTAGTGGAAAAAATACAGAAGTGTATCAACCCCACTCTAGCAGTCAAAATTGATATCCAAAATGTACAAAAGGATCCCAAAGGAAAAAGAGTGATGCTTTCTGAAGAACCATCCAGCAGCAACAGTGCAAGTGATAAAGCAAGGAAGTTTGTAGTTTTTGGATGTTGGACTTTAAGATTCGATGGGTCCAAATCAAAGCAAGGAGCTGGGGCAGGATTTGAGCTAATTAGTCCAAGAGGTAAGACATTCTTTGCTGCTCATAGACTTCAATTTCATTGTACGAATAATGTAGTAGAATATGAAGCTTTAGTCCATGGGCTATTAATGGCATTAAAGAAAAAGGTTAAGATCTTGCAAGTTTTTTGGGGATTTTGAGTTAGTAATCAAGCAATTTAGGAGACAATACTCTTGTCATGATAGAAGAGTGACCAACTGTAGACACAGAGTATGGGATCTTATTGAAGGATTTTATGCCTTCAACATTCAGTTGATTCCATGAAGTAAGAACCAGACAACTGACTCCCTTGCCCAGGAAGCTAGTACACTACAACCTCTGTCTCTTTCTAGATTAAAGAAGTTTACAGTGGAACTAACCCCAGTACCTTCAGTACCTGACAATGTCACCAACTTCCAAGTATTTGAAGATGACAAGCATATCTTAGATTTTATCACAAGTACAGATGTCTTTGCTTCTCAAATCATTGATGAAACTGAACTCCAAGAAGTAGAGATGGATTTGGAAGGAGTAATTAATTTGAAGACCAACACTATTCCCAGAGGAATGGTGCAATTAGAAAGGATCTTTGATCTAGACAAGGTCAGGGAGAAAAAACAGGATGCCAAGAGGGAGTCCATTAGTGGAAAATGTGAAAAGTATAATATGGGAACTCAGGATGATTCCAAGAATGTCTTCATTGGAAAAGTGTACACTCCAGAAGAAAGGAAAGGAATAATCGATGCACTACATAGATATCCAGATATGTTAGCCTAGAGTTATGAAGACTTAAAGACTTATGATACATCGATTATAACCCATACTATCCCTCTCAATCTAGGAGTAAAACCTTTCAGACAGAAGTAGAGGCCCATCAATGCCTTATTGGAACCCATAATACATAATGAAGTGCACAAACTACTGTCTACAAGAATCATATTTCCATTTAGACACTCAACTTGGATTGCAAACCTAGTTCCAGTGCGGAAGAAAAATGGTGAAATCAGGCTATGTGTAGATTTTAGGAACCTAAACAGAGCATCAGAAAATGATAATTATCCAGTACCCTCACTAGATGAAGTGCTCCAGATTGTCAATGGATCTCAGATGATGTCTTTCTTGGATGGTTATTCAGGATACAACCAAGTTATGGTGCAATATGAGGACAGACACAAGACCGCTTTCACCACCAAGTGGGGCACTTTCGCCTACAGGAGGATGCCCTTTGGCTTGATTAATGTTGGAGCCACTTCCAAAGAGCCATGGAAATTTCCTTTAAAGACATAATTGGTAAGTGCATAATCATTTATATGGATGATCTGACGGTCTTCTCCAAGAAGAGAGGTGATCATATCACAGATTTGTGCAAGGTTTTTTAGAATTATAAAGAGTTTGGGATATCTTTCAATCCAAAGAAATGCATCTTTGGAGTTACAGAGGGTAAGTTGTTGGGGCATGTTCTCTCTAAGAAAGGAATTGAAATTGATCCAAAATGAATAGAAGCTATAATCAAGATCCCACCACCTGCTAGCAAGAAATAAATGAAATCATTCTTTGGTAAGATCAACTTTGTGAGGAAGTTCATCACTGGGTTTGCAAAAATAGTTAAGCCACTGAATGCAATGTTGAAGTAGGAGGTCAAAGTTAAATGGAATGCAGAAGCAAAGGAGGCATTTACAGAGATAAAAAGGGATATTGTTGAAGCTCCGGTTTTGGTGAGTCCAGACTACGCTAAGCCCTTATATATATATATATATATATATATATATATATATATATATATATATATATATATATATATATATATATATATATATATATATATATATATATATATATATATATATATATATATATATATATATATATTCGTTTGCTTCTAATCACTCTTGTGCTGCTATGTTAATTCAAAAGTATGATCCAGGAAATGAGCATCCCATAGCATTCATGAGTGCACCATTGAAGGATGTGGAGCTGAGATACCCAAGTGTGGAAAATCAGGCCTATGCCTTAGTCAAGGTTGTAAAGAAATTTAGACATTATTTCCTTAGAAACAAAATCTTTGCAATAGTTCTTGATCCTGCAGTCAAGTTGTTGTTGATGCAAAATGAATTAGGAGAGCGCAGAGCCAAGTGGGTAACTATGTTACAAGAGTATGATATAGAGATTCAACTTGTGAAGCTGGTAAGAGGGTAGGGACTCACAAAGACAATGGCGAAAACAAGCCCTGATCTTACAGCTCATAATTACAATTTAGAAGATGTTTCCCCTGGCGAATGGTATGATGACATCGTTCATTATCTCCTGACTCAGAGATGCCCTAATCATCTTAATGTGATACAAAGAAGGGAATTACGCTTAAAGAGTGACAGTTTCATGCTCAAGGGAGTTGTTCTATATAAGAAAAATCATGAGGGTGTTTACTTAAGGTGCCTAGGAAAGGCAGAATCTGAAAGAGTGATGGTGGAATTTCATTACAGATATGGTACAGGCCATGGATCAGCACCTTCTACAACAAACCAGATTCTGAGAGCTGGTTACTATTGGCCTACATTGTTCAAGGACACACACAACCACGTCATAACTTGTTATGTGTGTCAGACTGCAGCGACTAGAGAAAAATATGCAGCACTCCCACTCCAACCAGTCTTTGAGGTAAAACATTTCGCACAGTGGGGGATGGACTTCATAGGTCCAATCAATCTGCCTTCCTCTGCAAGACACAGGTATATCCTTACTGTCACTGATTATTTTACAAGATGGAATGAGGCCCTCGCTTGCAAGCAATGTACTTCTAAGGTGGTAATTAATTTCATCAAATCAGGTATTATTAACCGTTTTGGATGTCATATGTCTTTAGTTTGTGATAATGGTCCTGCATTTTCATCGTTGAATTTTTCTAATTGGGCTTTTGATCATGGGATTATAATTAAGTTTGCATCCAACTATTACACTCAGGGTAATGGTTTGGCTGAGTCTTCCAACAAAAATCTCCTAACTGTTATCCACAAACTGTTAGAAAGAAATCCTAAGGATTGGCACACCCAGCTCAGATTTTCTCTTTGGGCAGATCGTACAAGACATAAGACTTCCATAGGAATATCTCCTTACCACCTGGTCTATGGATTAGATCCTATGTTTTCTATTCAGTTGATAATCCCTACCTTACATTTCATTAATGACTATTATGATGAGGGAGATAAACGTGAGGCCAGACTTGGTGAATTGTTACACCTCGAGGAAACAAGAGATGAAGCCCTGGAAAACTTTGCTAAACATCAAGGGGTAGTCAAGAGATGGTTTGATAAGAAGAGCCAAGGTAAAAGCTTTTAGGATTTCTGACTTGGTTCTTTATTGGGATAAATCCCATGATCGTAAGGGGGAGCATGGAAAATTTGATAAACTTTGGCTTGGCCCTTACCAGATTTCAGAAATTCTGGGAGATAATGCTTTTTGTTTGAAAAATCTTACTGGAGAGGACATCCCACTACCTGTCAATGGGCAGTATTTGAAGCATTATTTCCAATCTTGAGCTATTTTCAGCTCTTTTCTTGTATATAGTTAGATTAGGTTTCCTTTCTGTTATGTTTTCTTTGCTTTGCTTTGGTTAGAGTAGGTTTCCCTTTTTGCTTTGCTTTTGTTTGTTTTGGTTAGTGTAGGTTTGCTTTTGTTTTGGTTTGTTTTTGCTCTGCTCTTGCTTTGGAGGTTTCCCTATTTTCTTCTGGATGTGTTGCACCTGCATGGAAAATATATCATTTTCTGGGACTGTTCTAAGTATTTTATTGGTGGACTTTAGTCTTGTATCTTGAAAGGATGGTTGAAGTCTTGGTTATCGTCAAGCAATCCAAATGTTTGATTTATAGAAGATGGGTCACTGGTCCTGATTTGAATTTAAAGTATTCTAAAATCTTATAACTTTCATACATCTTAAGAATCTTGATGTTACCATAGGATCCTTGTTAAGTATTCTAAATTCAATCTATCAGGAGTATCTGAATATCTCTATCGGGGCTATAGACGCTTGACTAGCAATAGAGCTATGTTTAGGAGAGTCACAACGATAACCTCATCGGGGCTATAGACGTCTGACTAGTAGTGAGGCTCTATCCAGGTTTCTTTTGAAGTTAGAATCTTTACGTAGCTTGACTTGACTGAGCTTGGTTCCTACAGTAGCTTAAGGAGGGAAATGAACTCATATGCACACACTTGGATTTTCAGTTTATGGAATGTTCGGTCTACCCTTTGGTCCTGGTTCTTTAATCTTTGCATTTCAATTTGTTTGTTTGATAGTGAGACTGAAACCAAAAATTTTGGGTTCTCGATTCTTGTTCGCCATCAAATGCTCTGGAGCATTTCCCAGTAGAGTCACCATTTGTTGTGTAGTTTTCGCACACACGCCTCGCTAAAAGTAGGGACCCTTTTTCACTTTGGTTTTTGGTGTCTTGGCCCTTTCATTTTGAGGATTTATCTTGCTATGGAATGTGCTTAAATGTTTATTTTGATTTCCTAAGTGTTTCCCCCAAGTTATTCATTGAAAATCTTAAGTTTTGGGTGAATTTTGGGTTTTTACCCTGGTTCGGGACTTTCCACCTCGGCCAGATTTTTCCAGATCCTGCTCAGATTCTAACTGAATGTTGTGGTTCAGAGATTTTTCGTTCTTCACAAAATTCCACCTAGTCTAGATTTTTCTGAAATCCATCATGTTGTAGGGTTCCCGAATTTTCATGGCTGTCTTGTCGACTGCATTAAATGTCATTTCTACCATTGGCGAGGGATGTATTTAACCAATCTCTAATGACTTTTGCACCATTATTCTTTATTGTTTGTTGTCGATTGAGTTGTGGAGTGCTTTCTTTTAGTATTCAATTTGATTTAGGGCGCTGAGTTGGTGAATTTTGTTTATTTAAGTGGTGATTTCTTGAGCATTGTTGTTGTCTTCTTTGGGTGCCATTAAACTAGTATTTGTTGCCTCATTCGATTTTTGATGCATCAAATGGTATGTATTCAATTTCCCTGCTTTTAATTGACGATTGTGGATAATGTTTTGATGTTATACAGTTTATTGGGGTTCAAATTCTTGAATGTTTGATCATTTCATGGCTAGGGTTGCATAACATTGTTTGATTTATTGTCTTCCAAGTGATTTTCAAGCTTGTTTGTTTCTTTGCATTATGAGGAGTCTTGCTTGAGAGTCATGATTTCCCCTAGTAATGACTTAGCAATTGAAATGCCTGAATCCTAAGCTTTCCTGTGCGTTAATGGCGGATTTGTAGGGTTTGACTTAAGGCATCACCTTTTAACTTTAGTTTGCTTTCGTATTGGCCTAGAATTCTAAGAAAATCTATGGAAGGCCCATATCAAACTCAGCTAAGGCCTAGATTCTTGAAATTTATGATCGATCCATTGGTCTGAGCGAAATTGTCATTTAGTGTCGAAGTTTAGGTTTCGTCCTCAGTTCGGGATTTTTCGTCTCTGGTGGATTGTCCGGTTCTAGCGGATTTTCTTGATCCCTTCGTTTTCCCGGAATTCGCATACTCTTAGAGTTTCACCTTATCCGTAGATTTCCTTCAGCTCCGAATTTTCTCGAAATCCTTGATTCCCTATTTTTTCCGAAATTTGCAAAGTGTCTCCTCCTTCGCAGAAATCCGTCCCTGGTGGATTTTCTCATAATTTGACGAAATATGAAGGAATATGGAATAGCATGATGTGTGATTAACTGATGGTGCATTTTATGATTAATTCATGTTATCTTTAGATCTCACATGTTTTTTATTGATTAATAATGATTGGATTGAATTGCTAATAGGTGTTTTCATGTTTATTCCGCTAGAATTCGTTTGGCCCAAAATTCTCTGAAATTCCTCCCTGGCTTGGATTCCACGGATAGTCTTGAAACCCGAAGTTTAATATGATCACTTTATTTGAGATTTAATGATACAATGCTTGTATGGGATCCATTTTAATGGTGATTTTGATTGATTAACATTAGTTTCCCGTGATCTTTACTATGGTTTGTTTGTCAAGTGTACGCTGAATCTAGAAAAGTAACGACTAGGAAAGCTAAGGGTGACATGGAGGGATCTTCAGTATCTGAAGCAGAAAGAATCAAGATGGACATCAAGAGAAAAATCCTAGAGAGTAAGATCACCTCCATCTAGTCAGAAGTAACAAATACCAATGTTGGACTATGGGACTATGAGGAGTTCAAAGGCAGAATGGCATCACAAGATCTTCCTCTAGTGGCTAAGAGGATGTTAGAATTAGGATTGGTGCACGTAGCTGGTTTCCCATCCATGGTGCAGTGTTATGAGTTGGTCCTTGAGTGTGTTAGGCATTACGACAGTGATACACAGAGAATTATTGGTCCTCAAGGGAGGATTGTGGTAAATTTGAATGCTATTTCCATTGCTCAGACTTTTGATATGACAGATAGGTCTCATGTGGTGGCATTCAACATGGAAGCAGTCAGGGAGTACTATGAAGAACACACTATCAAATCTCAACAACTCATCAATTCCTGGTTGAAGAAGCCTAAGTCTCATTATTCCAAACTGCCTAAATAGTTATTCAAGGAAAAATTCAAGAAGTAGTATTATGATGCCAGCACTCTTCTTAGTAGGGTGGTTGGATTGAAAAATGCTGGTATGTTTTAGAATTGGATGTGTCATGTTATTGTGAGGATGGAACAGGAAAAGACTGACTATCATTGGGAAGGTGTCACAAGAAGAGTGATTCATGAGAAATTTTCCAATGTGCTGCAAACCAAGACCTTCACAATGACCTCCTACTTAGTCTATTCACTTGCAAGATTTCATTCATACAAGGGATTAAGTACCAAGGATGTCTTTGGACAAGATATTATCTATGAGGTGTACCCTCAATTGTACTTGGGAAGTTCAAGTTACATGAGGGTGAATGATGCATTCACCATGCATATCACCACGTTGTTGTAGGGTGCAGAACACATGAGGATTTCTGACCAAGCCAAGGAGCTCATCAAGAAATATGGTGCTTGGTTCATTCAATTCCCAACCTTCTCATACATCTGGGTTGATGGCTATCAAAGGGCTCCATACAGGCTTCCAAAGTATCCCACTGATCACATCTTACTTTTGGAAGTCACTCCATAGATATGTGATTCTGATGCTATTGTTAAAAGAGAAAAACATAAGACTAGTTTTGGTGGAGACTTCCCTTTGAGGATAGGTACTGGAGAGGCATGCCCTTCCATTATTTCAGCCCAAGCTTCAGAAGAGGAGATGAGTACTCTTGGCTTGTCCTTTCATTCCAAGCGGTCTAGATTTGATATAGTAGGTGAAGCCCAAAAGAAGGCCAGTAGAGAGTATAGCCATAAGGTTGAGTTAGAAGACTATTGGACCAACTACAGAGATGAATACGAGGTAAGAAAGAAGAATTTTTCTCATCTTCCAGTGGAGTCAGTCTGATTATATCATGTGAAGGTAGTTCCTGATCAACTGGAAGATGATGGGGACCTAATTCAAGGTCATGCTTATGAAGTACTAAAGGACATGCCGATTGGTGATGTGGATTGGCTACAGGAAGAAAATACAGAATTAAAATAGTTAATGGATCTAGTCGCCAAGTTTACCAAAATGTTGCTAAAGCATAAACTGTGGGAGTTGGAAAATGAAGGTGTACAGTGCACCTATGATTTGATGGTAGATTTAGACCCTCATTCCACTTCTGAGGAATCAATCGAGCAAGATCCTAAAGGTAAGGGGAAGGATGATTCTCCTTTTAAAATCCAGATAAAGGGTGTTCAAGTGGAGGAATCCCAAGAAACAGAAAAGTAGAGAAATCCAATTGCCAAAAAGAGGGGACATACTTCAAGGACTTAGAAGTCTAAAAAGAAGGAAACTTAAAAGCAGAGTCCCGAAGTTGATGTTCTTGTGCCTAAGAGAAGGAGAATTGTGAGATTATCAAAAAAGGAAAGCTCCAAGGTGGGAGAGGAAGGGGTTGCTCCACTTGTGGTAAGTGTAGAGAGTTCAGAGGAAAAGGCATGGGTGTACACAAGGAGGTCAAGGACTCCTTCTCCCAAGGATAGTGTACCCAAAGCAGATCTTCCTCCAGTTCTTCTCATGATGAGTAGCGTGATGATGTTCCTTCTTCCCATGAAGCTCAAAATGAACAAGGTGAATCTAAAAAGGTTGAAGATCATCCAGACATTGAGGGAGAGGAATTTCATGAGGGTTACCTTTTTAGTGCAGAGGCCAAAGTTGAAAAAGTGATGTAGTCTCCATTGGTTGCGTATGAAGTTTCACTTGTTAGAACTGAAGAGGTCAAATCGCCTCAGAGAGAGGAAGAAGCAGAAAAGATTCCATCCCCTGAGCACAAGGAGGAACATGTTGAAGAAAAGGAGATTAAGGCCGAAGAAGCTCCTGAGAAGCAAAGTTTGGATAAAGAAGCACCTAAAGATCAACAGGAGGAGGTTGGATAGGGTAAGGTGCAGTTAGAGTCCACTGCTCCAGATTGGTTGGACAAGGAAATTAAAAGAACGCAGGTTGTTTTGGAGGATACTCCACCTAACTGGGATGAGTTGCTGGCCAAGATTGGAAAAGATAAGGGTAAGAAGAAAGCCAGGGTCATCTCAAAGATTGAAAGAGATGAGGCAAGTAACAGGGTGATCCACATTACAACTCCTGCTCTAGATAAGAAAAGAGATGAGGTAACTACAAAATATTATAATGTGCAGAGTTTCAATTTAGGGCCCACTTCCGTTGAGCAGGACATTGAATATTATCAGGGTTCTAGCACAGTTATCCTAGGGAGATTGAGGAAAGAAATTCAAACTAAGTCGGAGCTGAAGAGGGAAAATGAAAAACTCAAGAAATGCTTGGAGGATCTGATGAAACCCTTGCAATCTATTAACCCCTCGGCTTCTGTTGTGAATCCCTTACCCTAGGAAACTATCATTGAGCTTGAGAGAATGAAGGCTTCCACTCTTTCTACTACAAATTGGCTGCAAGGGGTGCAAACTGAATGAAATGATGCTATCAGGGACATTCTGTCATCTAGAAAAGATGCTATGAGAGCAATTGATTGGTTGAAGGAGGTGTTACCTCAGGACAAGGAAGATACAAATCTCCTGCTGCAGAAAATGAATACCATCATGGAGTATACCAAGGACAAGATTATAAGGGATAAAATTCTCCCTTCTCCCAGAGGTTCTGAACCTTGGGAGTGGTTTGAGGCTTTGCAAATCAGGCAAAAGGTTTTGAAAAAGATATACAAGCAGAGGAGGAAAATTCATGATACCCTAGCTAGTGTTTATAATGGTTGCATTACTTTCTTTGAGATTATGACAGGGAGAAGGAAGGTTGCACCTAAATATTTGAGTCTGGAACAGTTGAGAAAGTGGTGGCATGGTGTTTATGCTCCATTCAGTGATGATTCTATTACTGAGCACCAGTTAGATGATGCGGCCACCTACATTGATGTCATTGACAAATATCTAACATATAAGGTTGAGTGGGATAAGTTGGTTTAACAATCAAGAGAGAAAATTACATCAATTGAGAGTCGACTTAAGGTTTTTCCTTTACCACCTGTGACCGACTTGGATAAGGTGCTTTTGAAGGTTCATGAAATGCTGGATCGGAATAAAGACAAAGGGGAAGGTAGTTAATGGTGGGCTACATCTAGATTTGTGCTTCCCTATTATTTTGACATGCATTGGTCCGAGCTACATTGGAGATCCCAGGTCGACCTGGATGAAGTTCATGCATTTAATGCATATTTTATCTCATTTTGAATTTCTCTTGGCCGACTTGTTGTGCCTAATTATTATTGTAAAACCCTATCATGGCTGACATGTTTTGGGGGTTCTATAAATATGGCATTTTTCCTCATTTGTAAGGGTTAAATATAGACATAGACAAATAGAGAAATATCTAGTGTAGAAGGGAATTAAGTAGAGAAAGAGTTAGCAAGTAGTTGTTCTCAAGCAAATATTGTAACAAAAAGCTAGAATTTTTGCTACAGTGGATAATTTAATGCAAGCAATGACATTGTGATTTGGTGCCATACTTGTGTTCCTCTTATCTTGCATGGTTCTTGTTATTCTATCTTTAGAGTTGCTTTGAGGAAAGTTGATACTTTAGAATTAGATTTGATTTAATGATGTTTATGGTTTAATATTTGAAGTGTTGCAGCAATCCCTAGTCCATACTTTTTGCAACCAACTGATTGTTAGTTGCTTTGCAAAGTTAGCCTAGACTTTATATTCATTGTGCTTAGTTCAATTGTGAGGGTTTATTCATTTCAATTGCAATAGGGTTGTTTTCATTGTTTCTATAAGATTGCAGATCCATCTGGGTCAAGTAGAAATCAGTTTTGAGGGATTGGTCCATTTCGAGTGTTTGTCATTTGCATTGTTAATCTTAGGTTTAGTGTTCAATTTAGAAATCTCTTTCAAACCTTATATCTTTTGTTATTTCTTTATCATTCGGGTTAAATTTAGGATTGAAGTATCATCATATTGCTAGATCTGATAGTTAGAGATTTAGTATTTTGCTTGTAGTAAGGTCCCATTGTGATTACCAACATTTTCACATTTACCACTGAGTTGTTTATGCATTGTCAAGACCTAACATTAGAGACCTTGGGGTTATCTCTTGAGGCTTGCTGATAGAGATTTACCTTTCAAGAGAGATGGGATATTATATTTTGTCTAAGTTGTTGTGCAGAAAACATCATCAACACCACTAAGTTTCCCTTAGAGCCCCTTATAATGCCTCTAATGCTAGCCATACTTGGGTTCCCTTTAGCCACTCCTTCAAAATTAAGTTTATTCCAACCAGTATCTAGGGTTTTCCAAACCATGTTTCTTCTTTCCAAGGATTTATAGAACTATCATAGGATTTGATTTGTATTTTTTGTTCCATGAGTTTTCCATGTTGATCTCTCACATAGTAGGCTCTTTATCTAGGGTTTTTCATTCATATAAGGAGACATTCTAAAAAAAAAGCATGAATCCAATGCCAAAGACCTTCTTAGGGACTTTTTCAATATCTTTGAAGATCTGATTGTTCCTCTCCTTCCATAAACTTTAGCAAAAGATGGGAGGAATTTGACACCAAATTTCACTAGGGATAGGATGTTGGAAAGGGCCTAACTAGCTTTCCATAAAACTCATGATATCACTATTCATGGTCCAATGAATCCCCAATTTACCAAAATTAAAATCCCAGAGTTCGATAACAAACAAGAAGTGGAGTACCAAGTGGCCAACTGAATCCTCATTATTCCTACATAATATGCATCTATTTGGGTTTTAAATACCCTTTTCCTTAAGTTATCCTAAGTTAGAATCCATTTGTGATAGGCCATCCACTAGGAGAAGTTAATTTTTGGTGTTAGATTTATGTTCTAAACCCGTTTCCATAATTTTCTCTTATTCCCCTATTTTGATAGCAAATAGTAAGCCAACTTAATAGAGATGTTGCCCTTACATTCCTTGACACAATAAAAAGAATCCTCCATATTTGAGATGTGAATTTTCGCTAGGGAGAGGATGTCTTGTAGGGATCTATCCAAAGGCCTTAATTTCAGGGAGAGGGGGTAGCACAATTCTAACATTTTCCACTTCCTATAACTGTGGAGACCACAAACGTAGTCACTAACATTCCTGCCAAAGTATAGCCTCGTTGGCCCCATTAGATTATTGAAATCAGATTGACAAAGGGGAATTTCAATTAGCCAAGGGTCCTCTTTAAAACTAATGTTGCTATCATCCCCTAACTTTCATCTTAGACTAGACTATAGCATCTTTTTCATCTTGTAGATGTTATTCCAAACCAATGACCCATTGGAGTGCTCATTCGAGAGATACCTAATTAGGGGCAGTTTCCAAGGTACTTAGCATTCATAATCCTACACCATTCCTTCTTGTTCCTTAGCTGATCCCAACCAACCTTAGCAAGAAAGGCTTTGTTGGTAAGTTGCATTTTCCTTATACCTATCCCCCTAGATTTAGGAAGGAAAACCTTGTCCCAACTAATTAGTTCCAACTTCTTTTTCTCCTATGTTCCAGACCAGAGGAAGTTCCTTTGGATTTCTTCAAATTTCTCTGATATGTATCTACAAATTTTGAATATAGAAAGGAAATAAATCGAGATCCCTTGGAGGGTAGCAGTAAGGAGTTGTAGCTTACTAGCATGATTGAGGATTGAGCCTTTCCATCCAACCAACTTCCTTTGAACTCTCTCAAGGAAAAAAATCCATAAGGTGGGAGTAACTTCTTTAATAGTAAGAGGAAGACCTAGGTACACTGAAGGGAGGGTCGCACTCACACAACCCAAAATAGCAATCACCCTTTCTTCCAAAACAAGAGTGTTTTTAAAGAACTAAATCATTCTCTTGTTTTAATTTATACATTGGCCCAAACAAGCAGTATAGTTGTTAAGGAAACTTTTCCATTTCCTAGCTTCCACAACCAAATCTTTCTTGAACAAGATGGTATCATTGACAAATTATTGAATGAAAGTTAGATCTAGAATGGTGGTATGCTTAACTCCCTTAATAGAGCCCTCCAATAGCATTCTAGCAACATTCCTACTTAGAACATCAGCAACCATTATGAACAGGTATGGAGATAGAGGATCTCTCTGTCTTATACCTCTCCCAACATTAAAGAACCCATGGGGAACCCCATTGACCAAAACAGAGTATTTCATAGTTGTAGTGCATTCCAAAATGAGGTTAATCACAATCTAATTGAAACCAATTTTATCCAAGACTTTGGCCAAAAATCTCTATAGGGATTTTTCATAAGCTTTTGAAATGTCAAGCTTAAAATCCATACTAGCATTGTTACTGATGAGGGCCACACCACCCAAACCCTCACAAACCACAACAATAGATA
>VDFB02271358.1:1163989370-1164052092 GCA_007258455.2 Sequoia sempervirens
AAAATCCACCACTTGAAATTTGAATGTTAAAATATTGACATTTACATTGCCCAAAATTGGGTCTTGGCTAAGAAGATGGATGCATATGCCCAAGGGAATATGGGTTTTGGCTCTGATTTCCAAGACATTAAGTTTCAAGGGAAATTTAATGATTGGTTGCATTTGTTCAATGCTTGCAATTTATTGAAAATTTCTATAAATGGGATCTAGAATGCATAATTTTAGGAAGTTAGGGGATCAATTGGGCTCAATAATTTATGGGGAGAAAAAAATAGTGTGAAACTGTCAAGGGTGACAATTTTTTATGCTACATTTAGCCCCCACTTTAGTGAGAGTATTAACTTACGCTCAAACTCACACTAAAGTAGAAAATAAATTTCAAGAGGGGTCCAATTGTCTGAATGTTGAAGAGATATCCTGATAACAATGAATCTAGGGAGATGTCGAAGCCCCCAATATTCACAATCCCATGGAAAACCAACATAAGCACAAAGGAACACACACATGTATGAAATGCAACAAGAAAACATACACAAACATACATGTCAGAAAACACAAAGCATACATGATGATGGAACATAAAGATGACAATTAAATGGAAACAAACAAAATGAAGGCACAAAAAGGTACACAACAAAACATAAGGCTATTACCAAAAGATTCAAGTTAGTAAGGTAAAGATACCTCAATCTTAAATTGTCTCAAATACCAAATTTCATCCATCGAATGTGTTGTCTAACAAAATTATGCTCTCACAAGGATGTAAAATGACTTATGAAGCACATGGCTCTATTGGCAAGAAAGTTGTGGTATGCTAGGTGGCCATGTTAAAAAAGGGATGCTCAAGTTTGTGACCCAACAAGCTTCATTATGTTGAATCCATGAACTATCTTACAAAAACTCACCTCAGGGGGTGCAACAAAACTCACCTCAGGGGTGCCACAAAACTCACCTCAGGGGGTGCATAAAGTTTAACATCTCAGGGGATGAATTGATAACCATGCCTCAGGGGACATTACAAACAACACCACCACAAAAGGGGGTATTCCAATAGGTCAAACATCACAAGACAAAATGGATAAGGGTAATATATTCCCCCCTTAAAATGTCAACAAATTTTCTATGTTAGTATTTTAAGGAGAAAGAGGGGAAGAGGGATTCCTTGAAAAGAATGCATGCCTCCCAAATCTAGTTATCCTTCCCTCCCAAGTGTAGGGACACGGATAACCAAACCAATGACTATCATGTTCCTAAAATTAAAAATATCTTTGCACTTAAGATTGTACCACCATGAATGGAAATGAGAAAAGCACATAAAGCTACAAATGCCACATAGTGACGAGCAACATGATAGGATGAAGACATTGTTAACTAGAGGAATTAGGTGTATCAACACTTGGAAAGGCACCACAATCCTTAAGTTGTATTTTATTACTCAAGGCCTGACATTCATTGGTAGAATGACCTTGCACTCAATGATATGCACAAAATGAGTTTTTGATCTAGAATTTCTTTTGTGTTCTTAAAGGAAGAGTGATCAAGCAATCATTGAGAAGCCTTGGCAAGATGTTCACTTGATCAATACGAGGGGACATTGCTTTCTCTTGTGAAGAAAAGATTTATTTCTTACCAAAAGATGAAGATGAGGAGGAATGTTAGAAACCTAGACCCTTCTTGGAAAATAATGGTATATACTTCACTTAATCACTATCTTTTTTTTCATGTTTTCATTATATCCATGTTTAGAAATAATTTTGTATCTAATACCATAACACACTTCCAACTTAAATGAAGATATTTTATCTACATTATTTTGAGAGATATTGATTTCTTCCCAAGCACACACATCCTTTTTAAGTTTTTTGAAGTTACATATCTTCCTATCATGAGGGATTGGAGTTAAAGAGCCACCATCACCATCATGGGGTGATTTTTTTGAATCCATTGATATCGAAGACACAATAGTAGAATCTCTAGATTGTGATATTTTTATCTTTCCCATAAAAGAAGGTGTAAATTCTAATGAACCCAAATCATCATCTAATATTTTTGTTGTAGGTGAAAGAAAATCAAAAGTATCATCAACTTGAATAAGTTCTACCTTTGAAGTTGGAATCAATGTATTAAGAGAGTTCAAAGCATTATGTTTGGTTTTGGATTGTAACTTATGAATCTCTTCATATGATTTAACTATGTATATATTGATATTATATACATACTTCATCTCATGGTGAAGAGTAGATGGGACTTCCTTCATGGAATGAATCCATGATCTACTTAGGAGAAGGTTATATGAAATAGGTCCTGACATGATATGGAAAAGAGTAGGAAAAACCATGGGTCAAACCTCAATGGGTAATGTGATCATTCCTAATGGTTTCTTATTAACATTGGTAAATCCATGAATATTAACATCATTGGGTTCTATAAGATTCTTGTCCATACCAATTTTATCTAGGAGGTCAATGCTACAAACATTAAGACCCATTCCATTGTCTATGAGAGTATGCCTAAATCCAATTTCATTAATGATCACCTTTATCATTAAGGCCTCATATTTATTTTTGATCTCAAGTGGGGGAAATTCATGTTGAGGGAATTTAATATCCAACTTTGTCACTTGAATATAATCAAATAAGGTAGCTACATTACTTTGTTTGATATAAGATGAGATATCAACCTTGTGAAAAATCTCATGGAGCATCTTATTGTATGTAGGTGATGTTTGAATCAAATCCCAAAGGGATATGTTTTTAAAGGTATGATAAAGTTTCTCAACAAGATCATACTTTTTACCACTATGTTGAATGTTATATGTGTGAGCAACTGTGTGATAAATTGGTTGATGTGAAAAATGCTTACTAGTGAGTTGCCTTGAAAAGTTCAAGATATGGCTAAGGGGTTTAGGAGGTCCTATAATGGGATATGAATTAGGAGGTCCACTAATTAAATAAGATCCAATTGTTACTTGTGTTTTCATAACCTCAACTACCTACTTGTTGATGACCTTCTATTGAGGGGGGGTCTAATGTCAACTTAACATCTTCATCTATGACATCCATCTTACTGTTTGTTGAAAGAAATGTATCAATGATTTCACCCTCTTGTGCCACAATATCTTCCCAAGTAGGAGAAGTATTGGGAGAGGAAAAAATTCTCATGACACTCAACATTTAGATCCTCTAACACCATGTTACCTTCTTCACAAGTGGTTGATGTATCGAGAGAAGAATAACTATAATTATCATGATGGTCCATGATTGCATCCTCTTGCACCAAAGTTTTCTCACAAGTAGGGAAGATGTTGAGAGGTGAATGAAGCTTTGGCAAAGTGATATTAAGAAATGTTTCAATGATTTCATTTTCCTATGTGAAGATATTCTCACAATTAGGAGTGATATTATGAGAACCACTACCATGATTATCATGAGTATCAATGATTGCATTTGTTGGAATGTTAAAATACTTAGTGGAAAATATAGGTGAGATGAAGTCGCCAAGGGCATCATCTAACATTTCAAAGTCATCACAACTAAAAGGCTTGGTAAATATACAATGTGCTTGTGGAAAGAGATCTAACATGATTAGACTACTATGATTTCCCAAAGTTTAATCCTTAAATTTTAATTGTAATCTAGATTTACACGTGTTAAGGAAAAATAGAATTGAAAACTACCTAATAGACCTTATGCAAGCATAAATCAGGGAACCAAGTTCTAGGTATGCAAACTGACAACATGTATTAATCTATTCTAGAGATCTCAAGTAGGTTTTTGGAGGACTAGGATGCCCAAGGGAATCAGAGTCCCATTAGGGATTTTTATGAGATTTTAGTTTTAGAGGCACTAGTGACAAGAACTATCTGTGTGGAAGCTTGCAAACCTAGATTTAGAATTAATTTTGTTGCTATTTTGTAAGCTTTCAAATTGTGCAATATGTTGTAACAACCTATGGTTTTCAAATTTTGCAAAAATGAAATGTAATTTATCCCAATTATGTAATATTTTAGAAAATGCATGCAATGCACATAAAAATATGATAATATTCAATATTGAAATGCAACAATTTTTCATAAATTTGCAACCAATGAAGCAAAATGACAAGTTTCTTTAACATGCAATGACAGTTTTCCCAAATTTCAAATCATATTTTTTGCAAGCAAAATCAAATAGAAAATGTAGAGATAGAGACCTATGCAAAAGTTTCCTAAGGCATATATAGCAATATGGATGTAGCCTAAGGTGTTTGAGTCCTAGATAGGGGTTCAAAAAAATGAAAAACTGAATGTTTATTAGATTGCCTATAGGTTTTGTTCCTATGTGCAAATAGGTTTGTTAGTAAATTGTTTTTCAAATTTTGGTAAATTTATGATTGTGAAATTTAAAATACAACTATGCAACAATGTTGAAAATTACCAAACAATAAATGACAATGTTGAATGCAAGTTTCAGATCTAATATGCAATAATTGATTGATTCCAAGATGCAAAATGATGATTTTGATGCAATTTTGAAACAAAACTATGCACTTTTTTCACTTTTTTGGCCTAAATGAAAGATGCCTAAATGAATGGAATGACCTAATGAATATGTTTTGAATTTAAATCTGATCTAAATGACTGAAACTAACCCTATTTCAACCTATGATATAATATGATGTGCAATTTTTTGAATTTTTATGACTTTTTATAATGCAAAAATTAAACCCTAAATGAGAAATACAAAATAATGCAATGCAAAACCTAGATCTAGGGTTTGAAAGATTTCAAATTTTAGAACCTATATATAATTTTAAGACACTAATTTTACCAAAATGTAACATGTGAAAAAGGGAACCCTAAGTTTAATGCCAAAACCTAGGATCAATTACCTTATTTTTTCAAAAGTACATTAGAATGCAAATAAAGAAGGTGAATAGATTAAATTTTAACCATGAAGGTGAGTCAATCAGACCTAGATCTACATCCTTAGGGACTTGAAAATGGATTGGAATTGATTTTATATGATTAAACTAATTGGAATATATGACCTAATATGAAAAATACAAAATCCTAACAATTCATAGACTAAAACAATAGTTTGCAGGAAAATTTAGGAACTGCAAGGGATTGTGTACCATCCTAGAAAAGTTGATTTTAGTTGGCATAGAAGGAATTATTAACCCAAGGGAACCTAAGTCATTGTAGGGGTGTCCTACTCAACTTTTTGGGTCCTCTAGGGGCAGATCTAAGACTTTTGTTTTCGCTTGCAAAGTTATTGGAACAGTGCCAAATAATTTTGTGAGTTTTTGTGTGTTTACAAGATGTAGGGCTTTAAATGCAATAATGAATCATTTTTCTTCAAGATTCCTTCAATCCTCTTCAAATTTGAAACCCACAAATTCAAAGTGTGGGAACATGTTGGGCCATTTAGGGGTTTGTCTTAGTCAAAAACCATGTAGTTGTTTCCACATCCACAATGGCAATGTCAATGATAAATGGATAAATGGATTGGAAGGAATAATGAAATCACAAAGTACTACAACTCAGCACCCTTCAATGGCTTCCTTGAAGGACTGAATTCATACACATCACCTCAAGGTATTGGATCTTGCTTTCTTGAATGCTTGAAATGCTTTGGAGACCTACAAAAGGGGTTAGCCTTCACAAAAAAATAATGAAATGAACTCACATACACTTTGACATGATTCCTAGATCTTAAATTGCTATAATAATGCTCTAAAAATTTTATATTGACTTTCTCCTGATAATAACTCTTGCTCATAAAATCTCCTAGTTTCAAATGGTGAAAATACTAGGTATTTATAGGAATTTATTAAATTTCCTAAAAAAATAGATTCTAAAAGCTAACACTTGAAATTTAAATTTGGAATTTTAAAATGATGACACTGACATGCCCAGTATTGGGTCTTGGCTAAGAAGAGGGACCCATATGCCCAAGAGTGTATGGGTCTTGGCCCTAATTTCTAGGACATTAAGTTTTGAGGGAAATTTAATGATTGGTTACATTTTTCTAATGCTTGCAATTTATCGAAAAGTGGTATAGATGGGCTTCAAAATACATACTTTTAGGAAGTTAGGGGATCGATTAGGCTCAATAATTTAGGGGGAGAAAAAATAGTGTAAAATTTTCAAGGGTGACAATTTTTGATGCTACACAATGGTTGGTGATGAAGAAGATATAGGTAAGGTAGGAGTAGGGAGAGGATCAAAGATAGATTGTGTAGATGCAATTCCTTGAGTGAAAGAGTTATGAAGCTCAAAATAAACACCAAATGTAATTGCAGCCTGAAAATCCATGATTCAATAACTACATATCACATGAGTATTTAATATGGGACACCAAGTCATGAAGCTCATAAATTTATCACAATATTCAAGATAGTTGAGTGTTCATATAATGATGGGAAGAATGGATGATGATGATAGAAACATACACAAATCTCAAAGAAACAATCCTAAACATAGGATAAAGAGATAGAACTATTATTAGAATTTGGAGTGAAATTAGCAAGACAAGAGTGAGGGAGTCCTAGAACAAAGATGTAAATTTTGGAATGTTTAAAGATCTATAAATGTAGTACAATGTTTAAAGGTTTGAGTCTACATGGTTTTAGATCTGACACCCAACAAAATTTTAAAAGTACAAGAGACCTTGATCTATTTACATAAGACACATGCATGAATGAATTTCTCTTTTAATTTTTTTTGGATTTGATTGTTTAACTCCTTATATTTTTGATAGAGTAAGTTGCATTTACAAGGTGCAGTACCCTTTACACATAGAGCCCAAAGAGACAAAAAGAGACCAAGACCAAAGTTACAACATCAATCCCAAACCAGAAATAACAAAAGAAACCAAAAATCACATAGACATAGCGGATCAACAGTAGAGAAAGACCCACCCACCCAAAACATAGACCCAA
This sequence comes from Sequoia sempervirens, assembly GCA_007258455.2. NCBI lineage: Eukaryota > Viridiplantae > Streptophyta > Pinopsida > Cupressales > Cupressaceae > Sequoia > Sequoia sempervirens. The sequence continues at coordinate 1,163,996,295 of VDFB02271358.1, forward strand.
CCACTACTTAGCTAGTCCCTCCCACTTCTTAATGAGAATATTCAAGAAATCATCACCAACCTATTTAGGTCCCTCACCCTCAATCTTCTTTTCCACTTCCTCTTTGAGTAACTCAGAGAGAGTGACAATGGACCTATGGATGATTTTTATCGTGAAGAGCGTTGATCGAGTAAACTTTTGTTCAAGTTGTCCACTTGGGCTAGAAATTTGTTGAAATAATTCTCCTTTCCATTCACCCCATTAATCGCCTCCTCCTCCCTAGCCATGTGGTTTAAAGACTGAGTGGTAAAATCCTCTTTTATCATTTTTTTCAATTCTAAGAAGTGATTGGGGCCTTTGACAAACTATTCTAAATCCTTAATAGTATCCTACCAATTACACATCTTGTTACCATCAATCTACTTCGAGTTGCTAGATATATTTTCAATAGGCACCTCTTACTTATTTTTGGAAAACCTGTGAGACCTTCTAACACTAGTTTTCTCTATCCCAATATCCACACTCATTGCCACCATAGTATCACCTTTATAATCTCTATCCATAGGGCTCCCACCCTTGCTATATGTGATTAGCATCTCCACATGACATAGGGTGTCCATTTTTCCCTTGGTCTTAGCTGTCGGTTTTTTTCCTTCTTTGTGAGGTTATTTTTAACTCACAGAGCCTAGTTTCTACCTTTGACTTGGCTAAACCCACACCCCCTTCTTTTTGGCTAGGGGTTTGGATTTAGGAGTATCTTTTGGGTTCACATTCCATAGGGGGTTCTTCCTTTTTGGTCCAACAGAAGCAGTAAGGGAAGGTTTTTCAGGACTGTGGTTGGATGGTTCCTTCTCTTCAACATAGAAAAAGGAGATAGGCTTAGGGGATAGAGAACCAAATGAAAATGGTAGATCCTAAGTATGAGCTAGTGTAAAGGAAAAGGTGGCATCTTTTCAGGGTTCAAAGAAGTAGAATCAAGGGTTTCCTTAATCAAGCTTTCTAAAAAGGAAAGAAAAAAAAGGAAAACTTATAAGAATGTTGTTCCTAAAATGGTTAAGTAACGGTAGATGGTAGAAATAAAAGACTTTAAATCTCCCCTCTAAAGTAACATACTTCATGATAGCTAAGAAAACCTAATCCCAAGACTTTGGAAGCATCTCCCTTTTGAAACTTAAATGCTTCTTAACTAGCTTCTCGTTCCCCTTGAAGAAAGCATTGAGACTCTCTAAATCTTGAACCTTGGGGTGTTTCCTGAGTTTTTTATCAGTTCAAGATAGGCTCGTTACCTTGGCAACAACCTCATTAACTTTAAAGGAGATTCCGCAAACAATGACTCTCCTATCACTCCAAGAACTAGCAAATTGCACTTATAGTAGATCATCATGACCCACTACGCTATCCATAAGGGGTGAAAGCCCTACCTCCATGCAAATGTGCCAAACTATAGGGTCTTTGCAGATTTCATCATAATTAATAGGCTCAGTTCAAACCCTATCACCTCCTATCTCTTCACACTAAACAATGAAACTTACCCAAGAAACCAAAATTAGAAAATTTTCAAACTAGCAACGGATAACCTTTACCACCCATTTATTGTCGTCCCCAAACCAATAAGTAGAATCATGCCTAATTAAGGTAGCTAGAACATCACATGAGGCTTTGGTAATTTCCAAGAAAATTATGGCCTCGAGGCCATAATAAAACTTTCTTAAGTACAAAAAGCTTAAGTTAAAAGCCATGATAACTTTGATTGGATAGTTATTAGCCAAAATTCTTGGGATAACTTTGGCCATACACACATTCCTAAAAATTATGGCCATGGGGCCATAATAAATCATTTGTAAGTACATCAAACTTAAGCTAAAATCCATGATAACCTTGATCGAGTAATAAATAGCAAAAAATCTAAAGATACACTTGGTCATATACACGTTTCTAAGGACTTGATTTGAATTGTGGTATTTTTGACAAGACTACTCATAAATATTTTGAAGAGCCCAACCCATATCCACCATAATTTCAAAACACCACCCAATTTCCCCACCTGCTCCTCTCCACATCATTAAAGGTTGAAAGGTATAGATCCATATGTACCCGCCCAAATCAACAAAGTTGGCTACCATCATTAACAGTAATATTTTTCTATTCATCAAGGATAAATCCTTGTATATTCATAAGGAGAGCCCTGAGTCTTCTCTATAATTTTGATAGGATCCACAAGGAACCAAGGTTTTCCAGAGCATCCACCACCTAGTTGCCCTCACGAAATATGTGAGTCAGATTCTTCCTTTCCAATTTAGAAATCAAATAATTTATGTCCAAGATTATGTCTCTGATACTCCACCCATGACAAAGACCATTATTAGTAAATTCAATCACCATATTGGAGTCACCTTCAATTTGTAGTTAATACCGAGAGACAAAAATTTCAATGCCATTGAGCAACACTTTAGTCTTCGCTATCATGGAAGTTTGTATCTCAATACCACTAGCATACCCTACCACTAAGTTTCCCTTAGAGCCCCTAATAATGCCTCTAATTCTAGCCATCCTTGGGTTCCCTTTAGCCACTCCTTCAAAATTAAGTTTATGCCAACCAGTATCTGGGGGTTTCCAAATCATGTTCAGTCTTTCCAAGGATTTAGAGAACTATCATACGATTTGATTTGTATTTTTTGTTCCCTGAGTTTTTCATGTTTATCTTCCACACAGTAGGTGCTTTATCTAAGGTTTTTCATTCATATAAGGAGACATTCTAAAAAACAAGCATGAATCCAATGCCAAAGACCTTCTTAGGGATTTTTTCAATATCTTTGAAGATCGGATTGTTCCTCTCCTTCCATTTGACACCAAATTTCACTAGGGATAGGATGGTGGAAATGGCCTAACTAGCTTTCCATAAAACTCATGATATCACTATTCATGGTCCAATAAATCCCTAATTTACCAAAATTAAAATCCCAGACTTCGATAACAAACAAGAAGTGGAGTACCAAGCAGCCAACCAAATCCTCATTATTCCTACATAATATGCATCTATTTGGGATTTAAATACCATTTTCCTTAAGTTATCCCGAGTTAGAATCCATTTGTGATAGGCCATCCACTAGGATAAGTTAATTTTTGGTGTTAAATTTATGTTCTAAACCTATTTCCATAATTTTCTCTTATTCCCCTATTTTGATAGCAAATAGTAAGCGAACTTAACAGAGATGTTTCCCTTACATTCCTTGACACAATAAAAAGAATCCTCCATATTTGAGATGTGAATTTTGGTTAGGGAGAGGATTTCATGTAGGGACCTAACCAAAGGCCTTAATTTCAGGGAGAGGGGGTAGCACAATTCTAACATTTTCCACTTCCTAGAACCGTGGAGACCACAAACGTAGTCACTAGCATTCCTACCAAAGTATAGCCTCGTTGGCCCCATTAAATTCTTGAAATCATATTGGGAAAGGGGCATTTCAATTAGCCAAGGGTCCTCCTAGAAACTAATGTTGCTACCATCCCCTAACTTTCATCTTAGACTAGACTATATCATCTTTTTCATCTTGTAGATGTTATTCCAAACCAATGACCCATTGGGGTACTCATTCGAGAGATACCTGATTAGGGGCAGTTTCCAAGGTACTTAGCATTCATAATCCTACACCATTCCTTGTTCCTTAGCTGATCCCAACCAACCTTAGTAAGAAAGGATTTGTTGGTAGGCTGGATTTTCCTTATACCTATCCCCCCTAGATTTAGGAAGGCAGACCTTGCCCCAACTAATTAGTTCCAACTTCTTTTTCTCCTATGTGCCAGACTAGAGGAAGTTCCTTTGTATTTTTTCAAATCTCTCTGCTATGTATCTACGAATTTTGAATATAGAAAGGAAATAAACTGAGGTCCCTTGGAGGGTAGTAGTAAGGAGTTGTAGCTTACTAGCATGACTGAGGATTGAGCCTTTCCATCCAACCAACTTCCTTTGAACTCTCTCAAGGACAAAATTCCATAAGGTGGGAATAACTTATTTAATAGTAAGAGGAAGACCTAGGTACACTGAAGGAAGGGTCGCACTCACACAACCCAAAATAGCAGCCACCCTTTCTTGCAAAACAAGAGTGTTGTTAAAGAACTAAATTGTTCTCTTGTTGTAATTTATACATTGGACCAAACAAGTAGTATAGTTGTTAAGGAAACTTTTTCATTTCCTATCTTCCACAACCGAATCTTTCCTAAACAAGATGGTATCATTGACAAATTATTGAATGAAAGTTAGATCTAGAATGGTGGTATGCTTAAATCCCTTGATAGAGCCCTCCAACAACATTCTAGCAACATTCCTACTTAGAACATCAACAACCATTATGAACAAGTATGGAGATAGAGGATCTCTCTGTCTTATACCTCTCCCACCATTAAAGAACCCATGGGGAACCCCATTGACCAAAACAGAGTAATTCACAGTTGTAGTGCATTCCAAAATGAGGTTAATCACAATCTAATTGAAACCAATTTTAGCTAATACTTTGGCCAAAAAGCTCCATAGGGATTTTTCATAAGCTTTTGAAATGCCAAGCTTAAAATCCATACTAGCATTGTTACTGATGAGGAACACACCACCCAAACCCTCACAAACCACAACAATAGATACCAACATAGAAGATGTGAGATAGAAAATAACTCACTTTCAATTATTTTTAGAAAATGAAAATACATATTCATAACTTACAATGATATAGCCCCATGGGATTGATTCATCACAACAAAATCAACTCTAAAAAGAAAATATATTATTCAAAGCCACAATATGCACTAATGGAGCAACCTTCTACAACCCCCACTTAACCCTTTTTATTTTACCCAATAACCACCTAGAATGTTCTAGAAAGTGTAACTTTCCCTTTTGTTTTACCACCAAAAGTCTTGCCATTTGATTTATTTCCTAGGAAGATATTTTAATGAAATTCACTTTTTAGTGGGGCAGCTTCATGGGGCCATAAATTTTGATTCGAGTGTCTGATTTACTATTATAATATATCGTTGGAAAGATCTTGAAAATATATACAATGTTAAAACCATCAAAGATCATTTTCTCCACTTTTTTGAGCTATTTTGGGGCTTCTAAGGATTTAAAATTTGAATTTGAAGTTGCATTGGAGAAATTTCTTGGGAGAAAAACTTTAATATCCCCCAAATTGTATTGAGATGATTCTTTCACCATCAAAAATATTTTTCAGTTCCACTCCTGAGGGTAAATTTTTAGGTCCATATGAGCCTATTTAGGTCAACTTACTAAAAATAGTAAGTGGTAATTTTTCACCTTTTTTGACTTGTAATTGTCTTACACCCCTTAAGTTCCATCATGGGACTTAAAAAAACTAAAAAAAATAATGAAAAATATTTTTTTGGGTGATGCAATACTGCCCTACACCACTGGGTGCTCCTGCATCATACACCCAGGGTAATTTGAAAAGTGACCCTATCACTTCTTAGGAGTTAGAGGGAAACCAAGATGGTTAACCTCGGCCTTAGAAAACTATAAGGAATCTTCAACACTGCTTCCTCTCTATTTCACCAACTACTATGTGTATTGCATGTTTCTTGTGTGTCTACCCATATCACAATCCAAAATTTCATTTATCTCCTTTTCTGAAGTAGGTGTTGTAATTTTCCACTATGCTTCTATTATTTCTTCTTCAATTCCTCCTTCATGATATTTTGTTAAATCTGAAATGTTAAACACAAGTGAAATAAGAATTTCATTAGGAAACTCTACCTCATATGCATTCCCTAAATCATGCTTATTCAAGATCTTACATGGTCCAAAATTCTTCATCTTTAACTTGTTGTATGTACCAACTGGAAACCTCTCCTTTCGCAAATGAACCATCACTTCATATCCTACCTAGAACTCCTTATACCTCATTTTCTGATCTTCCTTAGCCTTATATTGTGATTTCATCTTATTGATGTGTTTCTTCACCTCTTTATGCAAACTCGTTAGGTACTCAACAAAATCTTCAGCCTCAGCACTACTTTTATCCCCCTTATCCATCTTTCTCAGTTTAGAAGTATTTCTTGGACTACTCCCATACACAATAAAAAATGGCTATTTACCAATGCTCCTATTGACATATTGTTGTAAGAAAATTTTGTTTGTGGTATAATCAAATCCCATCCCTCGGGGTTATCTCCTACTAAGCATCTTAGCAAATTACCCAAAATCCTATTCACCACCTCCGTTTGTCCATCAGTCTATGGGTGGTGTGTAGAATTGAACTTAAAATCTATCTTCAACTTCTTCCATAATGTCCTCCAGAAATAACCAACAAATTTGGTATTTCTATCTGAAACTATACTCTTCGATAGACCATGTAGTCTCAATACCTCTATGAAAAACAACTCTCTAACATGAACAACATCACTTGTCTTATGACACAGAATGAAATGTGCCATCTTTGAAAATCTATCCACCACCACAAATATGGAATCATTCCCTCTCTATGTCCTTGGCAATCCAAGAACAAAACCCATGCTAATGTCCTCCCATGGCCTCTCAGGTACAGGTAATGGTTGATATAATCTAGTATTCTGACTTGTTATGGCTAGTAATAATTATCACTAACAAGAGCAATGGTCTTATATCAACCGAAATGTCTAGCCAATCCTCCACTATGTTTTTCCTTGATTAGATTATCTCTCATAGAACTCCTTGGAATGCAAAATTGGCTTCCTCTAAACAACATCCCATCTTGGATCAAGAAATCCAACCATATTTTCCTATCCAATGGAATAGGTTTCAAACAATCCTTCCAAGTTTCTGCAAAGTCTGGATCTTCATAATATAATCTCTTGAGTTCATTGAACCCAACAACCTATATATTCATCTCTATCAAAAAATTATCCTTCTACTCAAGGCATCTACAACTTTGTTTGACCTTCCACTCCTATACTTCAAAAAAAAGTATAACTCTACAAAAGCTCAACCCATTTTAAGTGCCTTTGATTTAACTTTCCTTGACTATGGAGATACTACAAAGCCCAGTGATTAGTATATAAAATAAATTCTTTTGGAAAAAAATAGTGTCTCCATTTCTTCAAAGCTTGAACTATAGCATAAAACTCTTGATCATAGAGAGAATATTTCTTCTTAGCATCATTCAAATTCTCACTAAAATAGGCAAGAGGCTTACCTTCTTGACTCAAAATAGCTCCTATGGCAGTGCCACTATCATCACAATCTACTTGAAAGACCTTATTGAAATCTAGAAGTTCCAAAATATGTTGCTCTGTGACTTTCTTCTTCAAAATATCACAATTCTTTGTTGCTCCTACAGTCCATTTAAAATCCTCTCCATCCCCTCTCATTTCTTTAGTTAGAGGTGCACAAATACTATTGAAATTCTTAATAAACTTTTTGTAAAAACTTGCTAGACCATGAAATGACCTTACCTCTATAATACTCCTCAGGGTAGGCCATTCAATGATAAATCTCACCTTCTCTAGATCCATTTTAAGACCCTTTGTTAAGACAACAAATCCCAAATACACCAAATCCCTCTTCACAAAACTATATTTCTTCAAATTAATCAACAACTTCTTCTCCCTTAACTTCTCAAAAACTCTTTGGATATGCATCAGGTGCTCCTCCAATGTCTTACTGAAAATAAAAATATCATCCAAATAAACAATAACAAATTTTCCTAAAAATTATTTCAATACCTCATTCATATGCCGCATAAATATGCTCGATGCATTGGTTATCCCAAAAGGAATGACTAACCAATCATACAATCCCTCCTTGGTTTTGAAGGCTTTCTTCCATTCATCTCCTCTAATATGGATCTAGTGATATCTGCTCTTCACATCTCTCTTTGTGAAGTACTCAGCTCCACTCAAACAATCCATAATGTAATCCATCCTTGGTGAGGGGAATCTATACTTATGGTGATCTTGTTGATGAATTGGGATTTTGTACACATCCTCCATTATCCATCCTTCTTTGGTGCTAGTAATGCAGGTACCACACATGGTCTCAAACTCTCTCAAATCAATCCCTTCTGCAACAATACTTGCACTTGTCTATTCAACTCTTCATTCTCTGATGGAGTCATTCAATGGGCTACCTTATTTGGAAAACTAGCTACAAGAATTAGATCCATATAATGGCCAATCTTCCTTCTTGGAGGAAAACCTTTAGGTACATTATCAGAAACAATATCCTTTTCATCTGCCTCTTTCAAGGGCTTCAACTTATGATGAACTCCATCCTTTGTCAAAGAATAGGTGTTGGCATGCCCATCATGTACTTCTTTCCAATCAAATTTCCAAATTCTTCCTAACAAAATATGAAAAACATCCATAGGTATAATATCACATAATACCTAATCATGGTAATTTCCAATCTTGAACTTTACCAAACATTATTCATTTACCAAAGCTTTATGGTCCTTCTATAACCAAGCAATCAAGTATGGATTTAGATTCCTTCTTCTCTCCAACCACAAATTACTAACCATCTCTTATGAAAAAATGTTATTAGTACTACCTCTATCAATAATAACATTTCAAACTTTACCTTCACACTTACATCTGGTGCAAAACAAATTCTTCCTTTGAGGTGGTTCTTTCTCCTCATTCAACAAGGCTCTTCTAGTAACAAGAACCTTTCCTCTTTTTACATCCTCAGAATGTGAAGACTCGACATCTTCATCTACATGTACAACTCATGCATTACCCTGAAGTCTTCTATTTATCCTTCTTTGATTTCGAGGAAACTCATAAGCTCTATTTCCTTCTCTTCGCATTGAAAACAAGCTCCACAGAAGCCTCCTTTTCCTATTCCTTGTCTAGATCTTCATCTTCCTCTTTGGTCTCCATTATTTTGATCATGAGGATGGCAGGTGTTATCTCCTTCTTGGTTATGGCTACTACTAGATCCTCCACCCTTCTTTTGATCTTCATTTTTACCTCCATATGAGTGTCCACTAGTCTTTCCACCACGACCCCTATTGAATAGGACAACTGATAGAGGGGGTGAATCATTTGTCACAGATTTTAATAACCTTTAATTCAATCACCAAAACTAATACTTAAAATTGCTTAAATGATTAATCATCAAATACCAATGCAGAAACTCAAATCCAACACATAAACACAATAACACCATATTTACTTGTAAAACCCAATAAGGGAAAAACCATGGTGAGGATTAACTCATGCTAAGAGAATATCAAAACTGATTACAAAAGGATCATTGCCTGAAACAAGGCTCACTACTTGAGATAAGGACTCACTACTGAATAGGGATAAAACCTAGAGGGCTCACTGCCACAAAGATACAAAGAAGACAAAGAAGACTTGTTACAGAGAGAATACAATCCCAATGCAACAAAGGATTCCACCACAGTCACTTGATCAACTTGCATGAATGATAGAGTTTTCCTTTTTGCTCACTGCATCTAGAAACTTGGCATTAAGCTTCACACTTATCTACCACACACAACTCACACAGACTTTCTAAATAGCATCAATGTTGTGTCTACTCTTTCACTTATCTTCCTTCTTTTCTTTTGTATGTTTTTCATTACTAGCTCATCTTGTATTTATACTATCTCCAACCTTGAAAAAAATCCAAAGTTATCCATCCAACTTCAAATTCAAATTAGATCAGCACCAAAACATCCTAGGGTGGAATTAGAATAAGGGTGACCCAAACACATGTTTCACCAGGACCTGAATAGATCCAACATGCTTCATCAACTTCAAAGATATTGCTTAACACATTCTCATGCAAACTAGTGTAAAACACATAGAACAATTAAGCTCAAAACTTCCAAAAACCAAAAATATCTTCAATGCAATTAGGGCAACACAAATCTAGAACTACAAGTCAAAATACTTCATCAAAGAGAAATATGAACCAACAACTTTTCTCTCGGACCTCAACCAGAACACATAAAAACATAGTTAACAACTAGTGAACACAATTCGAACTTCACAACGAACCAACAACCAAAAATTTGAATATAGAAACCTTCAACAACCATGACCAACATATCTGAACCACACAAACACAGAGGAAAATACTAGATCATCACCTGGAGCAACAACTAAATATCTGTAAACTTTCTTTAATACAATTTTCTCAATATCCTCAACATATACAACCAACAACAAGTAGTAGATAACCAATTGACCAATTGACAATAATGAAAACGCCTTCATTCCTTTCTCCATTCTTGCAACAATCTCCCCCTTTGTCATTGATGGCAACACATGATGTTTAAAACCATCAAAGACACCATACCAGTTCTAAATATAAATCTCAAGATTTTTTCTTTTTGCTTTTCCCCCTCAGAAGATCATCTTTCTCATTACCTGCTTTCTCTCATTATCCTTCTTCTCTTTTTCACATGCTCTCTCTCCCCCTTTGACATCAATGGCAAAGGCAAAATATATTTTCATTGAATCTTCCTTTAACATGAAAATAGAATACTCACAATGACAGCACCTGAAACTACCTACTCCCCCTGAGAGGTAGCCACCAAAACATCAATACAAAAAGATAGAACCACGAATTCACTAGACTGATGCATCCTCAAATGCATCTTAGTTTATGAAAGGAGGGGAAATAACCCCTAACTTCTCCTAAAGATACTCAAAAGTATCTTTAGGAAGAGCCTTTGTAAGTATATCAACAATCTGATCCTTTATCAGAACATACTCAAGCTTGACTTCATTCTTCATAACCTTCTCTCTTAAGAAATGATATTTGATAGATATATTCTTCATGCTTCAGTGCATCATAGGATTGTTTGAAATGTTAATTGCACTTGTATTATCATAGAAGATAGAAATAGGATCATCATATAGCACTGTGATATCTTTTAATGTTCGTTTCATCCATAGAACTTGTGTACAACAAGATATAGTAGCAATATACTCAGCTTCAACAATAGATAAAGATACTAAATCTTGCTTCTTACTCAACCATGCCACCAATCTACATCCAAGAAAGAATGCACTGCCACTTGTACTCTTTCTATCATCTACACATCTAGCCCAATTTGCATCTGTGCAGGAACTAAGTGTAAAGTCAGTATCTTTAGGATACCACAATCCATAGTCTAGAGTGCCATTCAAATATCTAAATATTCTTTTAATTGTAGAAACTTGTGTTTCCTTCAAATCTTCTTGAAATCTAGTTACAAGACAAACCACATGCATAATATTTGATCTAGTAGCAGTCAAATACAGTTTTCCACCAATCATAGATCTATATTTGCTCTGATCAACCTTAGGTGAATCATCATCTTTACCCAATTTGCAACTAATCACCATAGGAGTACATACCGATTTGGAACCATCCATCTCAGACTTCTTCAACATCTCTCTCACATTCTTAGACTATGAAATGAAAATTCCTTTCTCTGTTTGATTAATTTGTAGCCCAAGAAAGAAATGCATCTCCCCAAACATAGACATTTCAAATTATTTTTGCATCTCTTTCACAAACATCTTGTACATATTTTCATTTCCTCCAAAGATAATGTCATACATATAAAACTACAATCAAGATTTTGTCATTTTCAATCTTAAATTACAAATTATTATTTGTCGTACCTTTGTTAAATCCTTGTTAATTCAAATAACTAACCTTGCATACCAATCTCTAGGAGCTTGCTTCAATCCATATAAAGATTTCTTCAATATGCACACCATATCAGGTTGATTTGTTAACTAAAATCCTTCTGGTTGTCCCATGTAAACTTCTTCTAACTCACCATTCAGAAATGTTGACTCAAGTGACATCCATCTGATAGACTTTGAAATATTTATGAGAAGCCAATGCCAAGAACATCCTTATAGCTTCCATTCTTTCTACCGGGGTAAAATTATCCTAACAATATATGTCTTCTACTTGTGAGTAACCTTTACACACAAGCCTCTCTTTTTTTCTGACAACTTCTCCATTCTCATTCAACTTATTTCTGAATACCCATTTCGATCTAATGATATTTTTCTCTACCAATCTTGGGACCAATTCCCAAGTCCGATTCTTCTCAATCTGAAAATTTATTTCATTGCTTCCTTCCAATGTTCATCTTTACAGGCTTCACTTACTATCTTTGGCTAAATCTCAGAGAATAAAAACAAATTTACTTCAACAACAACTTTGGTGTAGGAGCACCTACACCTTGTTCAAAAAATTGGAACCATTGAAGGTCTACTAATGCATTAGGAGATACTATAGTCTTGATTTTGAATGTTTTGTCTTTAATAAGGTCTACTAAGACCAATTTTAATGTAACTTGTTATGCCTTGCATAACTACCCCATTTCATTCTGGAACAAAATGGGTCCCCCTTTCTTTTTGGTTTCTTTGCCTCTATTATTTGCTTTTGCTCTTGGTGTTCTTCTGTTTTCTTCCTGAGTTGTCTACTGGTTCTATCCTAGCATGCACTGGCTTTCTTCTTGCTGGAAATTGAATGACACTACCTTAGACAATAGTGTATCTTAGGATAATATATCTTATATGCTTCTGAGGACTAATGGGGACTCTAATTTGTAGGATTAAATTACACACATGATGACATTTTCCAAGGGAGCTCAGTTGCAGTGCATTCTTCAGTCCAGTTGGTCATAATTTTCCTATAAGAAGAAGGCCGGCAAGACCTTGCTGATGTCTTACCAACTACCAGTGCATTTTGTTAATGGGCGTTTGTGTTTCCTATTGGCAAGACATCAGTCATCGTCCCAATGAATAAGAGCTTCCCATCCGCATGAAAGTCTCCTTCAGAGAAAGGTCTCGGTGAGATATTTGTGTCTCACCGACCGGCGACAGAGGGATGGACATATTGGCCGGAGATTTTCCTTTGGGGAGAAGTCTCGGCAACTTCTTCATGTCTCATCGACTAGCGTGTAAGGAGCAGAAACTTCGGCGAGAGTTGTTCCTTCGGTGAGTGGTCTTACCGAGTGCCTTGTGTCTTGCTGACCACCAATGAGGGTATACATATCGGTGAGAGACTTTTTGTAGTGAAGGGATATCTTGGTGAGTGCATCAGGTCTCGCCGACAAAGCACAGGAGGAGGTCTATCGGTATGAGTTCCTGTAGTATTTTCGACCCATTTTGTCACACCGACATCTTGCTTTGTCAAGGAGAGAATGAGATTTTCACGGTAACAAAAGTGAACTTATGAAGATTCCTCGGCGAAACATAAGGTGTCTATGGGACGTCTCCCCGATGAGAGAGTATTACACCGACACATGCCAAATAAAAGAATACATATTGATATGACTATAGAAATGTCTCCCTGACAGAAGGAGGTCCCACCAAAGGTCTAAGCCCGGTGATAATTTTTCCTTCGACAGGAGGTCTGGCCGAAATGAAAAAGTCTTACCGAAGGGTTAGTCTTCGATATGACATGAAGGGCTCGGGGAAAGGTCTCCCCGATGTGGGATTGTCTTCTCGACATGAAATGAAGGCCTCGGCAGAAGGGGATTCCATCGCCATAAGGTCTCAGCGAGATCTTTATGTCTCACCGATAAGATATGCCTTTAGGGAGACTAGATGAATTCGGCGTGGTGTCTGAGCGACTCCAAAATGTCTCGCCGAAAGAAATTTGAGTTTGGAAGGAGCTCCCCGAAGGACTAAGGGGGCTCAGTGAGGTCATGCTGATTGGCGACTATCTTGCCGATAGTTTTTATGAGCTTGATATGACTTCTACATCTCGCCAAAGGTCTCATCGACTGACACCCGCTATGTCGATAGCTGTTAAGAGGAAAAAACACATCGGGGAGACACGATTAGTGTCTCACCGACATGTGATTCAATGTGCACCACCTTTGACCACCAGATAATCCTATGTGGCGTATTCCTAACCAATCAGAAGAATCTAAAGGAATGACCTATTGGCCATTGACCGATTGACTACCACCTTGAAGGAGACCGACAAAATGCAAACCAGATGGATTCCTTCTGATATCAAAGGGTGATGGATCAGCTCAAGGTGATAATGTTTGAATTTGAAGGGAGGCCCGATGATGCTCCAAAAGATAGTTAACTTGCAGTAGAAGTCTAGAAAATGAAGGAGGCTAGAAGAACGAAGAAAATATGACTCATAGGGACAGCTGTGGTGACCACTAGCAGAGATAGATCAGTATTAATGACAAAATTCTTTAGAGCATTCAAGGCAGCCCTCCGATGAAGTTCCAAGATGGACACGAACACCAGGAGTAAATGTTGTAGTTACAAAAGATCTAAAGGCTTCTTCTGAGGTCAATCCCTCACCAACATGGATAGCGTGGCTTCACATTGAATGCAACATTGACTCTCTTCAAAAAGATCTAAGAGCCAACCCTCTTGAAAGTAGATATTTTGTAAAACCCTAATACAGGGGATAGCGCATTCTTTTGGGTACATTCTATATATATGGCATTCTTTCCTCTTTGTAAAAGTTAGTACTTGTAGGGAGAAAAAAAATAGATACTTAAAAGTTAGCAGAAATAGAGGAGACAGAGCTGCATCCTGATTCTTTGTAATGGGAGCTCCTTTTGTCTTCTTGGTTAGGAGTTAGATTCAAAATAGACTAATGTATCTTTTCAGTTCTCTTAGTATAGATGGAAACAATCTGAAATCATGGATTTTCTGTACACTGGTGATTGTGCCAGCTTTGTAAATGTTGCTTATCTGTTTCACTGATAGTAGAAGCAACCATATTTTAATCTACTTCACATTGTGTTCCTAAATGGTATTTATCTTAAGTTGATCATCTGATTTGAGAAGATTTCAAGGAATTAAGTTTGGTTCTATCTTTTGTTTAAATAGTAACTTGCAATCTGTTATTAAAATCAACACTGTGAATGAATGAAACTGTGTGTCAATCACAAGTTAATTTCGTTCTACAGTTTTAGTTATGAATTCCTTGGAAGGTGACAAGTCTAATTAAGTTATACAAATTATCATTCTTTCCTGTTCCAAAACTCTGATCTATCTTTTTTTTCATTTCTTTAAAAACCCTGGTTAGAGTAGGTTTAAGTTCATGTTTGATCTCAAAATAATCTAGAAGCTCAACACCAGCAGGCCCCTCAAACATTACTGTTCCATTGACCATTGAGCAACATCAACATAGTTGAGAACCAACTACAAAGACATTGGGAGCTAAGATATCCACGTGTTGTCTTTCTCTTTCAGGAGAAACAGAGTAGCAATATTTGTTTGCATGTTGTTGTGCCACAAGGACCATCAACAGAAACTAGCGCTAGAAGGAGGGCCACTTTGAGCAATTTTGGATTATTGTGAGTTGGAGTGGGTTAGATCTTGGAAAACCCAGCTCTAATGGGTAGCCCTTTGTATACACCAGGACTTGTCCATGAAATCCCTAGTCTCGTATATGATAGGCTTCCTTTATTTTTCCCTAACACTGGGAAAAATGCTTCTGAACATGTTGAAACTTGGAGTTGTATATTCATTTTTCTCCAGGTTTAGCATGAGGATGTCGTATGCCAGCTATTCTTCAAAACACTTCAAGGTACAACAAGGAAATTGTATGATAATTTTCCACTAGAATCTATTTATTCATGGATAGAATTAGAAATATTATTCTTAGATTAGTTTGATCCACATGCACTACACCCATTACATGAATTTGTAACTATAAAAAGGATACCATTAGAACAAATTCATCAATTTAATCACATATTTTTGTTCATGTATCAAATGGTTCAATCTTTAGATTTGGTTGTTGATGATCATGTACTAATAGAACATTATTATTGGGGTTTAAACCCCTCATTTGCAACTAAAGTTAGACGTTGTGGTGAGGCTACATCCTTGCATGATGCATTAAACAAAGCTCTCTTATTGACACAATTTGGAGGTGACACTAGAAATTCAGATAGTCAAACTCAGGGTTATAATCCTCAGATGCTCAGAAATTGCCATCACCTGCAGCCTTATGCCACTTCACCCACCATCCCTGCCTAGGTGCGACCATTCTCACCAAGCAGCTATAACCTTCCTAAGGTTCCAAGTACTACATTCCCCGACACCCCGCATCGGGTTAACTGCACACAAGACCACTGGGAGAACTCATTTCTGCAAAATCCAATCACAGAGTTAGGTACTTCACTTGTCAATGAAGTTGTGACCATGTCATCTCTTTTCAGTCATATTCCAAAGCATAGCCCATCGCATCACAATGAAGTTGTGGATGAAACATTTGATGAGAAAGCATATAATTTTGATGACTTGTTTGGTAAAATGCATGAAATGGATGTAAATTTAGAGCATAATGGAAATCTCAAGATAAAATCTAGCTTTGTTGAAAATGTTAGTACTAACGATAGCTTTGAAGGAGATGAGGTATTAATATGGGATTGTTGTCACGAGAAATCAACAATATCTTCCAATGATTTGAAAAACTCTTCTGATCAAGATGAGAGTCAGGATGATGAGGAATGAATAAAGGAACATGGTTCATGTTGGATTGATATCCCTTGTATGCAAAATCAAATAAGGGAGAAATTAGAAGAGCTAAAAGATCTAAAACTATCAGAACTTGTTGGGCCAATTGGATGTAGGATACATCAAACTAATCAACACTCTCAGATGGATTGCCACGTCTTCCTAGGAAGGATGGAGTTATATTTCAAGAAATTGATCACTGTTGAAGGAATAATTATGGAAGATCCTTGGAGTAAGTATCCCCTCAATGAGGAGGATGAAACAACTAGCGCATATGAAAATGATAATCAGTCCATCCAAAATGATGAGAGTAACTATGTGAAGAGGTTTAATGCTTCCCTATCTTTTGATGATCTTGATCCTTGCATTGAGATGGATTCAACAAATGATGAAACTCCTCTACCTAGTGAGGGCTTGATAGAAGTGGAGAATGGATTCATTGATGCATTCATAGATTCTTTCATGATGGTGGATGAGGAAGAAACACACTTTGATGGGTTAACACAAGAAGATGACTCTGCTGATTTAAGTAGTGAACAGATTAAAATAGATAACACACTTCAAGATGAGATTGCTAATGAACCTTATGGTCAAAGACAAGGATTTAAATGCCAAAATGAAATCTTAAGGGAAGAAGTTCAAATAGATGTGTAGATCAGTCAAGTTTTCCTTGAAGAAATTCATGATGGGGTACATTTGGATGAAGCAGAGGAATGCCAAGGAAGCAACCAAAAGGTTATCTCATAAGTTGAATCTCTTCAACATGACGAAGAGAATGAGACAAGGGAGTATTTTCTTGATTTTGATTTTGTGTACTCAAATGTGTTGGTTCAAGAAAGTCTTTTCTTAGCATCCACTAATGAATTTCATCATAATACTGATAAATTTGATGTTGAAAGGAATATTCTTGTTGATGATGTGCAGGAATATGAATTCAGAAAGTTCTTTCCTGACTTTGAATCCATGCATTCAAATCAGTTTAAAGGAAATCCTTGTTCACCATGTACCAATATCCTTGACATCAATGGTGATAGGCTGGACTTAGATTCTCAAATCTTTGAAGATGGCATGTTTCAAGAGAGTGTTGAAAGTAAGACTTCATCTCAAGAAATCCAGAAATTTTTTGACTCTATACCCAAGATGAATACAAAGATGCTGGTTAGTGAATATCCCAACTCCAAGACAAACCTTGTTTCAATGGTGTCCCCTGAGCTGAGACCTTGAGAGAAGGAATTTATACAACACAAGTTTTCATTAGTAACTAGAAATCTTCAGAATTAGGTGGTGTCCTTTCATTATCCTCTGTCTTTCAATGATTTTCAGTTTGATTATGGCGTTGGGGATAATAAAACTTGTTTGTGGGTAAATCATGACAAAACTAAGAACCCACAACTAATAATATTTCAAGCTTTATTCCCTCAGAATGAACTTATTGCCTATAAACTTCATATTTCTGAGTATAAAGACAAATTTGATAGGTTTAGAACTGTGCCTAGTAAGTTAAGATTGTTTCACATAATGAAAAATCAGTCAAGCCAATGTACAAATTTTTACAGTCTTGTGTTTGCAAAGCTTGGCTTTGGGGTTAGTTTAGGGTTAGGATTGGTTAGCGTTAGTTTTTTTTTGGTTTAGTTAGTTTTCTTTTGTTCTGTTGTTTTCCTTTTCATGTTCCTTTTGTTTTTAGATAGTTTGTTTCTCTGTTTGTAAATATTTTGTTTGCTTGTAAATGATTTGTTGTTTGTTTATTTGTCCTTTTCTTTCTATCTTTCTATTTCCTTTGATCTTTTGGTTTTTGTTTTATTTTGGTCTTTGGGGTTTATCTATTCTTTCCCATCTTAAAATGGTAGCTATTATCTCGGGCATACTTGGGTTGTTAGGAGAGAAGTGGTTTAGATACTTTCAGGTTTGTTGATTGGGTGATTTTGTCCTAAAATTTTGTTTTATGCCCATTGCCAGTAAGAGTTGTGGGAGGCCTTGAAAACAAGGTACAAAGTAAATAACCTTCATTAGCTCCCTTTGAATTTGTCACAAATCATCAAGATCATCTCCTCTTGTAATGGCATATTTGTCCTAGAATGGTAGTGATGTAAGATTTGAGTCAAAAATCAAGTTTTCCAAGTGCTGTTATGAGGTCCATGGTAGTTTTCAACCCAGATCAGATGTTAAACATCTGACATATTGAAAAAGAATTAAATCAAATATCTGAAACTCTATGAGAAAATTAAAAAAAAAGAGAGAAAAGAAAAGAATTAACTAAAGAGAAAAAGGATTCAATATGAATGGGTGATTCCAGTATCTCTACTAGGGCTATGGACGCCTGACTGGAAGTAGAGCAATGCTATGAGAAAACTAGAGGTATCTCTATCGGGGCTATGGATGACTGACTAGTAGAAGAGCAATGCCCAGGATATCATAACGCAAAAGGAAATCAACTCATGTAGTTCAAATCTTGCACATTGTTGTTCAAAAGATAAGGAGAGCTTTATGAAAGGATGATGCACTATCAAACACACACAAAGATTCAGGGCTAGTTACTGTTGGTTTACATTTGAGATTCTAGCTCAACCTTGGTTACTAAAACTGACCCAACTGGAGTTGTAATGCTCATAAACCAGGAGTTCTGGGTAGATGAATCCTTCAGCTTCTTGAAAATGGTTAAACCATTTTCCCAGCCGAGTCGCCATTTGTTATGCCTTGCATAACCACCCCATTTCATTCTGGAACAAAATGGGTCCCCCTTTCTTTTTGGTTTCTTTGCCTCTGTTATTTTCTTTTGCTCTTGGGGTTCTTCTATTTTCTTCCTAAGTTGTCTGCTAGTTCTGTTAAATTTTGGTTATGTTGGTTCTGTTAAATTTTGGTTATGTCCCAACATGCATTGGTTTTCTTCTTGCTAGAAATTGAATGACAATACCTTAGACAATAGTGTATCTTAGGATAATATATCTTATATGCTTCTGAGGACTAATGGGGACTCTATTTTGTAGGATTAAATTACACATGTGATGACATTTTCTGAGGGAGCTTAGTTGCAGTGCATTCTTCAATCCGATTGGTCATAATTTTTGTATAAGAAGGTCGGCAAGACCTTACTGATGTCTTACAGACTACCAGTGCATTTTGTTGACGAGCTTCTATGTTACCTATCAGCAAGACATCACCCATCATCCCAGCGACTAAGAGTTTCCCATCGGCATGAAATTCTCCTTTGTAGAAAGGTCTCGATGAGATATTTGTGTCTCACCAACCGGCGACAAAGGGACGCACACATCGGCCGAAGATTTTCCTTTGGGGAGAAGTCTCGGCTACTTCTTCATGTCTCACTAACTAGCGTGTAAGGAGCAGACACTTCGATGAGAGTTTTTCCTTCGGTAGGTGGTCTTGCCGAGCACCTTGTGTCTTGCTGACCATCGATGAGGGTATACATCTCGGTGAGAGACTTTTTGCGGTGGAGAGATGTCTTGGTGAGTGCATCAGGTCTCACTGACAAAGCATAGGAGGAGGTCTATTAGTATGAAGTCTTGCAGTCTTGTCAACCCATTTTGTCACACCGACATCTTGCTTAGTCGGGGAGAGAATGAGATTGTCATGGCAACAAAAGTGAACTTATGAAGATTCCTCGGCAAAACATAAGGTGTCTATGGGACATCTCCCCGATGAGAAAGTGCTACACCAACACATGTCAAATGAAAGAATACATATCGATATGACTATAGAAATGTCTCCCCGACAGAAGGAGGTCCCACCAAAGGTCTAAGCCTGGCAATAATTTTTCCTTCGGCAGGAGGTCTGGCCGAAATGAAAAAGTCTTACCGAAGGGTGAGTCTTCGATATGACATGAAGAGCTCAGGGAAAGGTCTCCCCAATGTGGGATTGTCTCGCCAACATGAAATGAAGACCTCGACAGAAGGGGATTCCATTGCCATAAGGTCTCAGCAAGATCTTTATGTCTCAACGATAAGATATGCCTTCGGGGAGACTGGATGCATTCCACGTGATGTTTGAGCGACTCCGAAATGTCTCACCAAAAGAAATTTGAGTTCGGAAGGAGCTCCCCAAAGGACTAAGGGGGCTCGGTGAGGTCATGCCGACTGGCAACTGTCTTGCTGATAGTTTTTATGAGCTCGATATGACTTATACAACTCGCCAAAGGTCTCATCGACTGACACCCGCTATGTCGATAGTTGTTAAGAGGAAAAATCGCATCGGGGAGACAAAATTAGTGTCTCACCGACTTGCGATTCAATGTGCACCACCTTTTACCACCTGATAATTCTATGTGGCATATGCCTAACCAATCAGAAGAAGCTAAAGGAATGTCCTATTGGCCACTGACCGATTGACTACCACCTTGAAGGAGACTGACAAAACATAAATCAGATGGATTCCTTCTGATATCAAAGGGTGATGGATCGGCTCAAGGTGATAATGTTCGAATCTAAAGGGAGGCTTGATGATGCTCTAGAAGATGATTAACATGCAACAGAAGTCTAGAACATGAAGGAGGCTAGAAGAATGGAGAAACTATGACTCACAGGGACAGCTTTGGTGACCACTGGCAAAGATAGATCGGTATTAATGACAAAATTCCTTAGAGCATTCAAGGCAGCCCTCCGATGAAGTTCCAGGATAGACATGAACACCAGGAGTAAATGTTGTAGCTACAAAAGATTTGAAGGCTTCTCCTAAGGTCAATCCCTCACCGACATGGATAGCGTGGCTTCACATTGAATGCAACATTGACTCTCTTCAAAAAGATCTGAGAGCTGACCCTCCTGAAAGCAAATATTTTGTAAAACCCTAATATAGGGGACATCACATTCTTTTGGGTACATTCTATATATATGGCATTCTTGCCTCTTTGTAAAAGTTAGTACTTGTAGGGAGAAAAAAAAATATATACATAAAAGTTAGTAGAAATAGAGGAGACAAAGCTGCATCCTGATTCTTTGTAATGGGAGCTCCTTTTGTCTTCTTGGTTAGGAGTTAGATTTAGAATCGACTAATGTATCTTTTCAGTTCTCTTAGTATAGATGGAAACATTCTGAAATCATGGATTTTATGTACACTGGTGATTGTGCCAGCTTTGTAAATGTTGCTTATCTGTTTCACTGACAGTAGAAGCAACCATATTTTAATCTACTTCACATTATGTTCCTGAATGGTATTTGTCTTAAGTTGATCATCTGATTTGAGAAGCTTTCAACGAATTAAGTTTGGTTCTATGTTTTTTTTAAATAGTAACTTACAATTTGTTATTGAAATCAGCACTGTGAATGAATGAAACTATGTCAATCACAAGTTAATTTCATTTTGCAGTTTTAGTTATGAATTCCTTGGAAGGTGACAAGTCTGATTAAGTTATACAAATTATCATTCTTTTCTATTCCAAAAATTTGATCTATCTTTTTCTTCATTTCTTTAAAAACCCTGGTTAGAGTAGGTTTAAGTTCATGTTTGATCTCAAAATACTCCAGAAGCTCAACACCAGTAGGCCCCTTGAACATTACTGTTACATTGACCATTGAGCAACATAAACACAGTTTAGAACCAACTACAAAGACCTTGGGAGCTAAGATATCCATGTGTTGTCTTTCTCTTTCAAGAGAAATAGAGTAGCAATATTCTATTTGCATGTTGATGTTCCACAAGGACCATCAACATAACTAAGGGCTTGGAGAGACATTTTTGTTGAAAAAATGAAAGATTTGCACAATAATTGTAAAAGTTGTTATAAACTGTAAAAGTTGACAACTTGGGATTTGAAGAGTCATTAGAGATTGAAAGGTGGTTAAAGGTGTTGGAAGTTGGAAAATGATGGGAAATTTTATTTAAGAGCCTCTCCATGGTGTTTGTAGGTTGTTGATCATATTTGGAAGCAATTTCATTAAGTTTTCAACATTCAATCTGTATTTTGTTCTTTTTTTCCTAAAGTTATTTGTGCGATACAAATCTGTACAAGTGTGTCATGGTCTAAAAATGTTTGAGGATGAAGGTATATGTGTTTTCTGTCAATTAAATTTGATTTGAAGTCTTAACTCAGAATTTTTCAAAAGATATCTCATATTTATTATGACTACCCTATTTTGTTGAGTGAAGGGTTTTGAGGGAAGCAAAATGATGTTTTAACCAATCCACCTACTGTTTAACCCTGTGTCTCAGTGGATTGGTTTTTAATATTTTATAATAATTTTTTTGATGCATTAGGAAGCAAGGATGGTTACTAAGTTGAAGATGGTGTGAATCCCTAGGGCTGGGTAATGATATTTCAGCATGAAAATGAGGAACCAAGATAGGGTTTTGACAAATTAATGAAAGAATTAGTCTTATGAGTGTTTGTTGAGTTTTTGTAGGCGTTTTGGAAGATGTTTGAGGCATTTGTTTGATTGGGTAAGCCTTGGAGGTGTGATTTTCTATAAATCCTATGTATTTGCATGGTAAAGTGAGGGTTTCCAAGAACAATGTTATAAAGGCCTTAAATGTGCAAACTAATCATGAAATTTGTTGTTTTGAAACATATCTAATGACTGTTTGAGGTGATTGAGTGAAGAGAAAGTGTTTAGAAGGAACTCTCTTTGGAAAAGAGGGATAATTCACTAGTCTAAGGCAATGGCATGCTATTGATTCTCTAATTTGGTCTGAAGGAATCATAGTTGTATTTCACATATGTTGAGTAACCCTTTAAAGGGTATCTAAATCATTCATTTTTTTGGAAAGTGTTTTGGAGAACTTGGGGGAGAAAGCCCTTAAATCGGGTCAGTTATGCTACTAAGATAGTCATGGTTAAGAGTGAGATTTGATGAGATTAAGTGACTTTTTTATGAAGTTAGGTTGATACTCATTTGATTGACATTGTGTGAAGGTTTCCACCCCTATATTGCATCAAAATTTTCTTCTGGTTAACACGCCTTTTGTCTTGTCTCCAATAATCTAATTTTCTGAATGATTCCTCTATACATATTTTGGTGTCCTAGGGGACATCACTGGAGCATATTCTTCTATTTCATCCTACTTCTTCTACTCATCTTTATCGTTCTCTTCCATAAGTTCTTTTATTCTTGCACAATCATGTTCATTAGATACATATCCATCAATATCAATATAATTCTTCATTGCCTCATCAACCTTCACATTCAATCTCTCTATAATCTTTCTCAGTCTTTTATTGAAACATTTGTATGCCTTACTTTTAGTATAGTATCCAAGAAACATGCCTTCATCACTTGCATAAAAATTACCCAAAGTTTCCTTATCTCTTCTGATATAGCATTTGCTTTCAAATACCTTGAAATATTTAACTATAGGAATTATTTCGTGCCATAGCTCATAGGGAGTCTTTGTACTATTTGCTCTTACTTGAACTTGATTGAACACATAAAAAGTAGTATGAATAGCTTCTTTCCAATAAAATTACATTAAACTGGCTTCAATGATAATTGATCTAGTAGCCTGTTGAACTATTCTATTTTTCCTTTCAACAACTCCATTCTACTAAGGAGTTCTCTGAGTAGACACCTATCTCTTTATTCCATGCACTTCACAAAACATATTGAACTCATGAGAGGTGAATTTTTCACCTCTATCATATCTTAAAATTTTTATATTCAAATTCACTTCATTTTCAACCATAACCTTAAATGCCTTAAATCTATCTAATGTATCTGATTTCTCTCTAAGAAATGTAACCCATGTATATCTAGAATAATAATGAATTAAAAGCATAAAGTACCTTTCACCAAGTAGACTTCACACTCTCATAGGACCATAGAGATTTGTATGAACTAAATCTAGTAGTCTGGTAGTAGGTTGTTCCTTTGATCTGTAATGATTCCTTGCTTGCTTCCCAAACTGACAATTCGTACAAATAGCATTAAAAGGCTTTGTAATTCTTGGTAATTCTCTCACAGCCTGAAAAACACTAATCCTTGCCAAGTTATCAAAATTCATGTGACACATTCTCCTATTGCATAACCAACTTTCATTTATCTGAGTCATAAAACATTGTCCATTAGCACCCTTAAGTTGATAGATATTCCCTTTAGATTTCTTTCTTGTAGCAATCAATGTTATGGATCCCTTTTGGATCTTACATTTCTCATCCTTAAACACAAGATCGTTTCTTTTTCTACACATATGACCAACACTCAAAAAATTATTCCTTAAACCCTTAACATAGTAAACATCATTGGTCTGATGCTTTCCATCAAAACTTATTGAAGCTATCCCACATATTTTAGCGCTAGTATCATCTCCAAACATAACCAAGCCTCCATCATATTTCTCAAGTTTAACAAACTTACTCTTATCACCAGTCATGTGATGTGAACAACCACTATCAACTACCCAAAAATTCTTTTCTTGTTTAGCATGTAGGTCAAAGAGAACCGTACCTTCATTTTTCTCATCCTTCTTCAGAGGGCTTTCCTTTACCTATTTTTCTGACTTAGTAGAAGTAGGTTCATCCTTAATTTCCAAGAACAAGCATTCATTATCATCTGGATCTTCATATGATGAATCTTCATCAGAAATACTAGCATTCTCATTCACATAGTAAGCTCTATTAATCTTCTTTCCTTTCTTTTCTTTCTCATATCTTTGTTTATTTCTTTTAGCTCTTTCTGGACATTTTGTAGCATAATGACCTATTTCTCCACAACTAAAGCATTTAAAGGGAAATTTACCTTCATACTTACTAGAGCCTTTTCTCATTCTTCTCACAAAGTTAGCTTCTATTTCATAAAAATTATCTTCATCTAGATCTTCAACTTTGGTAGCTTTAAAAGAAGTCTCTAATTTGCTTCCATTTCTTAGACTCGAATTCCTCATCTCATAAGATGTCAAAAATCCTAACAGTAGATCCTTAGTACAAGTCTTATAATCTATAGTATGCTCAACAACAATCACCTTCTCACTATAAGCATCAGGAAGAGTTTTGAGAATATTCTTTACAATCTTGGTTTCATCTATAGTAGCACCAAGTGATCGCATTCCAACCACTACCTCATCCAATCTCTATACATAAGCTTTAACATTTTCATCTTCAAACATATGTATAAGATCAAACTCTTTTTCCAAATTCTGCAATTTTGCCTCTTTAACTCTTTCATCACCATCATGTGCTCTTTCTAAAGCATCCTAGACTTCCTCAGTTGTCTTCAAATTCTAAACCTTAATCAACAAAAAATGTACCAAACTATTCATCACGATGAACTTAACCTTATTGTTTGCTTCATGTGCTCTGATCTCTTCAGATGTACTTGGACCATTAGCAAGAGTGTAAGGATTCTTGTAAGCTTTCTCCACATCACATCTGTAATACTCCAAAAATTCCTCCATCAATACTTTCCAGATACCATAATTAGTTCCATCAAACCTTGGATAATCAAAGACCATTTTGCTATCTATCCTGGACCTTCCTCAAGTGGTTAAGCTATTCACTAAGGAACCAAGCTTTGATACCAATTTTTTAATAGGACAAGAGGGGGGGTGAATAGGTTGTCACGTATTTTAACCTTTAATTCAATCACTAGAACTAATACTTAAAACCGCTTAAATGATTAATCATCAAATGCCAATGTAGAAACTCAAATCCAACACATAAACACAATAACACCAAATTTATGTGGAAAACCCAATAAGGGAAAAACCACGATGAGGATTAACTCACACTATAGAGAATATCAAAATGAATTACAAAAGGCTCACTACCTAAAACAAGGCTCACTGCCTGAGATAAGGACTCACTGTCCAACAGGGCTACAACCCAGAGGGCTCACTACCACAAAGATACAAAGAATACTTGTTATAGAGAGACTACAATCCCAATGCAATAAAGGATTCCACCACATTCACTTGATCAACTTGCATAAATGATAGATTTCACCTTCTGCTCACTGTATCCAAAAACTCAGCATTAAGCTTCACACTAATCTGCCACACACAACTCACACACACTTTTTGAATAGCATCAATGTCGCATCTACTCTTTCACTTATCTTCCTTCTTTTTTCTTGTATGATTTTCATTACTAGATCATCATGTATTTATACTATCTTCAACCTTGAAAAAGATCCAAAGTCAGCCATCTAACTTCAAATTCAAATTAGGTCATCACCAAAACATCCTAGGGTGGAATTAGAATGAGGGCGACCCAAGCACATGCTACACTAAGACCAAAAATAGATCCAACATGCTTCATCAACTTCAAATATAGTGCTTAATAAAAGTTTTTCCAAACTAGTGTAAAACAAATAGGACAATTAAGTTTGAAACTTCTAGAAACCAAAAATATCTTCAATGCAATCAGGGCAACACAACTCTAGAACTGCAAGTCAAAAGACTTCATCAAAGAGAAATTCAGACCAACAAATTTTCTCCTAGACCTCAACCATAACACATAAAAACATAGTTCACAATTGGTGAACACAACTCAAACTTCACAACGAACCAATAGCCAAAAATTTGGATATATCAACCTTCAACAACTATGACCAACATATATGAACCACACAAACATAGGGGAAAATATTGGATCATCACCCGAAGCAACAACTAAATATCTATAAACTTTCTTTAATACAAATTTCTCAATATCCTCAACATATACAACCAACATGAACTAGTAGATAACCAGTTGACCAGTTGACATTAATGACAACACCTTCATTCCTTTCTCCATTCTTGCAATAGACCCCCACCTATTTTCTTGCTTTCAAACCTTCTATTCAACTTTTCTTCTACCTTCAAAGAAAACTGATATGCATCTCAATAGTAGACATTCTTACTAGACCCAACTCTTCTCTAATACTCGACTTCAACACATTTATGTAACAAGCTTGTTTTTCTTTGCTGGCCTCAGAATGGCCTATTCTAATTAGGACATAGTAGAATTCTTTTGTATACTCCTTGATATATTTTCCTGCTTTTTTCAACCCTTGCATCTTCTTCAACAAATCTTGATCATAGTCCATAGGAATGAATTGTCTTCTTAATTTGTCCACCATTCGGTCCCATCTGGTTATTTTCTCTTTTCCTCTTTGATTTCTTTCTAGTTGTACCTCTTTCCACCAAATATTTACATGACTCTTGAGCTTGGTCTTTGCAAATTTGACCCTCTCATGATCTTCCACCTCCTCATACTCAAATTACTCCTCCATATCATTGATCCAATCAATCAACTCTTCTAGATTAAGATTTCTAGAAAATTTAGAAACATCGATATTTGACCTTTTCCCAATCTTGGAGATGGCCTTAAATAATTTAACTTGATTTGGATCTACTCCATCTTGTTCTTCTTCAAACTATTCCTCACTTTTAGCTTCATTTTCACTTTCATCTCCTCTTCTTGGTTCAAACCCTCGACATAGCTCCTCTTGTAGTGTTTGAACTTATCTCCACAGGGCTCTGAAACCCTCTTTTGGTACAATAACATTTCTTCCACCACCACAATCTCTTCGCAAAGGAATTTTAATCACTTTTCTTAGAAACCCATAACCACAATTCCTGGTGTAAATTGCCTCACATTCGGTGATCTATTTACACACTCAAGAAAACCCACTCTGATACCACTTGATGAGGGCCACACCACCTAAAACCCTCACAAACCACAACAATAGATACCAATACAGAAGATGTGAGACAAAAAATAACTCACTTTCAATTATTTTCATAAAATGAAATTACAGATTCAAAACTTATAATGTTATAGCCTCATGGGCTTGATTCATTGCAACAAAATCAACTCTAAAAACAAAATATATTATTCAAAGCCACAATCTGCAATAATGGAGCCACCTTCTACAACCCCCACTTAACCCTTTTTATTTTACCCAATAACCGCCTTAGAATGTTCTAGAAAGTGCAACTTTCCCTTTTTTTTTGGCACCAAAAGTCCTACTGTTTGATTTCTTACCTAGGAAGATATTTTAATGAAATTCACTTTTTAGCGGGGCAACTTTGCAGGGCCAATTTTGATCTGGGTGTCTAATTTTCTATTATAATATATCGTTGGAAAGCTCTCGAAGAGATCTACAATGTTGAAACCATCAATGATCATTTCATCCACTTTTTGAGTTGTTTCGGGGCTTCTAAGGTTTTCAAATTTGAATTTGAAGTTGCATTGGAGAAATTCCTTAAGACAAAAACTTTAATATCTTCCAAAACATATAGGGTATTGAGACTATTCTTTCACCACCAAAAATATTTTTTAGTTTCATTCATTAGGGTAAATTTTTAGGTCCTTATGAGCTTGTTTAGGCCAACTTACTAAAAATAGTAAGTGGTCATTTTTACCTTTTTTGACTTTTGGCTGTCTTACACCCCTTAAGTGCCATCATGGGACTCAAGAAAACTAAATAAATTAAGGAAAAATATTTTTTTAGGTAATGCAAGATTTCCCTACACCACTAGATGCTCCTGCATCAGTTACATCTGTCCATGGAGTGAAAAATTTCATGAGTTGAAATAGCAGTATCCATGATATGATGGCCTGGGACAAAGCCTTTTTGGCTAGGACTAATCACTTTTTCTAGGTAAGGTTTCAGGCAGTTCTCTAGAATTTTGGAGAAGATCTTATAAATGGTCTTACATAGGCTAACAAGCCAGAAGTCATCCATAGTCTATGGTTCATCAATTTTGGGAATGAGAGCTAGAAAGGTGTGATTCAATTGTTTGAGCAATTTTTCAGACTTGAAAAACTCCTTGGTTACGAGAATTAAGTCCTCACCAAAAATGTCCCAAAATATCTCGAAGAAAGTTGGGGGGTATCCATCAAGTACTAGAGCCTTGAAGGCACCCATACTGAACACAACTAGCTTGATTTCCTCTGGAGTGACAACTCCAAGAATATTATCGTTATCCTCATAGGATAGAGAGGTAGGAATGGGGTCTAGTAGAAGGTCTTCCAACTTATAATTTTGGGCCACAATAGGCCCAGATAAGGTGTGTTGTAAATAACCAGAGGCCAATAGACCAATCTGGGTAGGGGTAGTAACTTCAAATCCTAACTCATCTTTCAATTTTTTATCTAATTCCTTTTCCGATACTTGAGGGCCAAAACATGGGAAAAATAAGTGTTCCTATCACCCTCTTTTAGCCATTGAACTCTGGATTTTTTCTTCCAAAATATCCTCTCTTTTTTCAATACTTTTTCCCATTCCATGCATTCATTTCTTTCCCACTGTAAAGTCTGAGGACTAACATCTCCCTTCTCCATCCTTTTTTGTGTTATCCTAATATTATCATAGATCACTCTTTTTTGATGGAACACATCCCCAAACACCCTCTTGTTCCATCCTTTAACCTTGTTTTTTTATGTACTTGAGTTTAATTCCTCATTTTATTTTTGTTTATTCCCTTTTTTTAATTTTTACATTCATATTCTTTCATATATATGTATTGTATTTATATTTGTAATTTTTTATATTCTTTTATTTTCTTTACATTTATCTTTGTATTTTTATATGTTTTTATTTTTGCATTACTTCAAGTATATTCATACTTATGAATGGATGTTATATTTGCTTTGTTTATTTATTTTTATTATAATTTGTTTTGTAGTGTGTTATTTGAATTTTTTCTTTGTATTGTACTTGTACAATTATATTGTATATTTATTTATTTCTTGTTTTTATGGGTTTGTATAATTGTATTCATACATATGAATGCATATATATTTATAGATTTTCCTTCTTTGTATTATTTTGCATCTATACATTCTTATATATCAGTATATATTAATAATTTTAAATATTATCAATTAATTTCTTATTTCGTTCTTTTAAAATTCTTTGGCTCTTGTTTAGTTTTTTTATTTGGTTGTGTATGTTTATGTAATTTAAATCTATGGCATTGGATTTTTTGTAATTTTCATTATAATTTTTATTCCTTCCTCCTATTCTTTTTAGCCTTCAATTTCATTTTATTCTTAATTCTCATTTGTCTTGTCCTTCTAGGTCATCGTGCATCCTTCTCCCTCCTTCTCCTCTCCCTTTTCTTTTTAGGTAGTCTTGGCATGCAACTTTTCATTTCTCTTTTCTTTATCCCGATGATGGATCACAGAGTGTGATCCAAAACATTAGTTTTTGATGCAAAATTTCTCACATGATCAAATCTAGAAATCATTGAAAGAGAACAATATGGATTGTGGAAACTTAATATCATTAAATGAGAATTTACTGAATGCAAAAGTGATAAATAATTGAATTTTCTTTTGAAATGAAAAATGATATACAAATCTCTACCTTTTCATTGTATTACATGAAATGCACTTTGAATGATAACACTTTCAAACAACCTAAGATTTCACTTAGATTTTAGGACAATAAATATGTAAATCAAAAGTATGTAAATGCAAGATATGTTAGGTTCACCACAATTTGTTGTAGGAAAAGGGATCTAGATTATGAATCACACCTTTCCAAATATCACATTTGAGAGGACACAAAAATTATCATAAAAGACCACTTGATTGCTATCCTTATCAAAGAAACAAAATGGCTAATCATGGTTTTGATCCTCTTTGTGTGTTTTGATGATTGATGTGTTGATTAGGAATTGAATTTATTTGATATTGTAAACTAGGTGAATTATGCAACTACAAAAAACTAATGTGAATAGAAAAACAAAGAAGTGATAATAAAAACTAAGAATGGCAGAGCAAAGGGAAGAGACAGAGGAACTTGGAACTCAAATCTAGGTTGGAATTTCTAGTTAGGGGTGTGGGCACCCTAGACTAGGAATGGTTATTTTTGGAATATTTGAATAGGTATTAGTGGGTTGTAGTTTGTAGGTGCTTTTGTGTTAGAGTTGCTTCAGAACTTTGTTTGTTGGTGAATGAACATATTTCAATGCTTGATCTTGATATTAGGTCTTCAATCTTCTCCAATTCATATTTAGATTTACCACCTACAAGAAAGAGATATGATAAATAGTTGTGTCATATAGGGTCTTTCCTAAGTCAAACCTCATTTTGATGTTTCCACCTCCACAATGACTATGATGATGTAGTATAAAGAGTGTTTACCCTAGGTCAGGCATAGGAAAATGGATAAAACAAATGACAAATCATAAGTGTTGCAACTTACCACTCAAATTTTATTTCCTTGATGGACAAAAGTCATGTCACACATCTCATGCAGGGATAATTTAATGCTTTATTGAAGGTACTACAAGTGTTAGTACTCACAAAAAGTGAACATAAAACATGAAAAAAATCAAGTACATGATGCATTGCTAACATGAATCTTTAAGGGGTGAGCCTTTGTTGAAGTGGTGGGGATTCTTTCCTATAGGGCCAACAACCAAGGTTCAAACCTTATGGAGTCTTTCTCTATCACATCAACAATGGAGATTATTTGACCTTGGTGTTAAGGGGAGACCCTTTGGTGAAATGGCAGGGCTTCTTGCCTATAGAGCCAACAACCAAAGGATCACGCTCTTAATATCATACAATTTTAGGAGGGTGATCCTTTGGTTAAGTGGTGGGGCTTCTTTCCTATATGGCCAAAAACCAAGGTTCAAACCTAACAAGGTCTTTCTCTACCGCATAAAAAATGGAGACTGTTTGACCTTGGTGTTAAGGGGGGATCCTTTGGTGAAATGGTGGAGATTCTTTCCTATAGAGAAAACAACCAAAGGATCATACCCTTAATATCATACTTATTAGGGGTGACCCTTTGGTGAAGTGGTGGGGCTTTTTTCCTATAGGGCCAACAACCAAGTTTCAAACCTCACGAGGTCTTTCTCTATCGTGTCAATGATGGAGATTGTTTGAGCTTGCTATTAAGGGAAGACCCTTTGGTGAAATAGTGGTGCTTCTTGCTTGTAGAGACAACAACCAAAGGTTCATACACTTAATATCATATAATTTTAATGGAAACATAATTTAACATTTGAAGAAGAATCGAGCGTTTGGGTGGGAAGAGGAGTGGGACTATGAGTTTGATTTCTTTCGGTGAAGGCAACGATGGTGTCTTTGATTCAAAATATGTTGATGATGATTCTTGGTTGGGTATGGTCCTACACCTCATATTTCTTTTGTGTGAAGTGTCTAAGATATTTTTGAGGTCATGTTGTCTTTTTGGAGTGGTTTTTTTCCCTCCTGTGGTTTTTCTTCTTTGAGAGTCCACTTCCCCAGTCTTCTACATCATCTCTTCTAGCCTTTACATGGAGTAGATGTGATTCATGGAGTTGTTGAAGTCTTTGGAACTGTTGGGGGTCCGCGACCCTTGGGGTTTTTTATTTGGGTTACCTATGTGTTTTGCGTGGGGAGTGCTCCATTCTCCTCTTGTATATTTTGTATGGGTTTTGTTTCAAGGCTTTGGTGAGTGTTGATATTTTCCTTCTAGAGCCTTTGTTTCTATGGAGGAGGGAGTTTTTTGTGGCTTGGGGCCCATTCCCTTTCCCTCTGATGGATCTTTTTGGTGTTCACACGCCGGCTAGGGTTGAGAATAAGGTTGTTTCATGGAATGGAATTGGTTGTTGTGGCTTCTATCTTCTTATCCTCTACCTCTTTTCAGGCTGAGAGGATGGGGTCTTTTTTGGTTCTCCTATGGGTGGGAAGCTTTGGTGGGTTAGCTCTATTGTTATTTTTTCTTATCTTTTGGAGCCATTTTTCTTTCTTTCTTCTAACTAGTGGCTTATTTAACATTAGGTTCTCCTGTTTTTACAAGATGGGAATTTTTTGGTCCTCCATGCTGAGGATTATGTTTGTTTTCTAGAACCCCATTTGGTTTTTATCACTTCTCATGTTTATGGATCTTGGTTTTTCCTATTTGCAAGTTTCTATCTGCCTAATGTTGTTAATTGATGAGGGTTTCTTCTTGTTGGCTGGGTTATTTTCTTCTCTGGTAACCTACTTTTTTTTGCTATGTAAGAAATCTATTTTGTCCTCCCTTGAGAATGTGAAGCTTTTGAAGATAAAAGGGGGAAATATTTATTATTGGTAGAAGGATTTTTGTATTTGGTGGTCTACTCAATGGGTCATGTGGTTTCCTCACCTGAGATGCTCTTGGGAGTGGTGGTTACTCTTATTACTCTTTTTGGTTGATGAATGAGCTATATTTCATGACTTTCTTGAAGACCCAATTGATAAAGTTGCTCAAAGAAGTTGAGTTGTTCCTTTGGCTATTGACCAAGACTCATTTTATGTTCCTCTTAAATTTCATGATGCCCAAATTGCCAAATGTTGTTGTGTTTACCTTTTCTGCTATAGTGGCTTTCTCTTGGGTTCTACAGTTAGTTTCTTCTATAGAGGTGAAGACTGATCTTATTGTGGGGGATTCCTCTCTTATTGAGGTGGAGATGGGTGTTGTGGACTTGGTAGGAAGCTCTCTGTCTGGCCTCCTTTATTGTTCGTCCTTTTGAGGTGGAGTTTGAAGGTGTTGGAGATGTCTTACTTTAGTGGCAAAGGTGTTCATGTCATCCTCTCCAATAGAAGGGATCTCTCTCCTTTAGAGGTGTAGCTTGAGTTGGTTTGTTGGTTTGATAAGTGTTTTAAGGGGATTCTTACTATCTTTTACTCAATTTTCCTTTTAACTATCTTATTGAGGTAGGGAGTTTGGTAGGATTGATTGTTTTGAAAGGGAGATCTTGCTACCCTCTTATTAGTGGTGCAATAGTGTTTTTATTGAGTAGATGGTTTGCTACAACCTAAATATGTTGTTTCTTGACTAACTCAATAGATTTTTGTTATTTGTAAGGGTTCAATCTCCCTATAAAACTTGGTTGTATAGGGTTTAAGGTTCCTTTCAAAACCTTATTTCTACAACATGGCTATTCTAGTGAATCTTTTAGATGGTTATTGTTGTTGGGTTGTTGATTGTCCATGTTTTATCTATTTGTAGTGTTCTATTGATAGGGTTTTGGGTCCCTTTAAAACCTTCTTGTAAAGGGTTTTCGGTCTTGGTGGAACCCCTAAAATTTTTGTGCTCCACTAATTTTAGATGCATATTTGGTTGTCTTTTCTAGTCTAGGTTGTATCCTATGGCTTAGGGTTTTGGTCTTATCTCTATTCTAGGCTTTTGTTTGTTCCCTAAACCCTTTAAAAATCCTAAGTGTTAAAACCCTTGCATATGTTCTAATTTGTAGTTGACTAGTGTTAGCCTATTCTCGATATCTCTTGAGTTACAGCTAATGTCATCTAACTCATTCACTTAACCCTAGTGCCTAGTGTTCTTGATTGTTACCTATTAAATTATTTTAAATCATGGCATATGTTATATGGGTTTGAAAGTGTTAGGCGGGTTTTAAATATTTTAAATATTTATCATTTTATTCTAAGTCTGAATGTATGTTATGCCTAAATTCTTTTATCATTAACACCTAGTGAATGACCCCTCTTAAGTCATCAATAAATGAATGTACCTTTACGAACCTTTAAGTAGTGGTCATTGGGTCCTACCAAGCATTTTCTATTGGTTGCCTACTAGCCCGCAGGAATAAAATAATAAAAAAAAGAACTAGCGGGGCAATGGGTGGGTGACACCTATCCATCCCTGTGGTGAGTCCTACCATCCTCCAAAAGCATCAGTGGTAAGAAGCACTAAAATCAACAACTTAGATGCATTCTTATGGGTGAATCTTAATCTTTCCTCGCTAGCCCATGGGGGATCCACTATCAAATCTCAGCTCTTAGAGAGATAGAGGGAAATCGCCATGTGGCATCATCGCCATTATCTGTGGGAATTTGGAAGGAATTGAAATAATTGGTGAACTAATTTGAGCAATTATGTTAATATTAAAAGGTGTGCTACTAAAGGGATATAAGTGCACATGCAAAATTTCTCCACGAGATGTTTTGATCTAGACCGTTTATCATAAAAGGAAGATAGACAACATGATTGCTATCCTATGGATTAAAGAGAGGAAATGTTTAAGGTTGTTGGGTTGATTTAGACCATTTCCCACTAGCCCGTGATCGTAGATCTAAACATTGTAGGTTTCAAAGGGCTAGCAGGAAACTATTGTTACATTAGTGTTTGTCGTTGCACCAAAAGATCGACCTGTCAATGCTCGATACAACTGCTAGATTTATGTAAGATCCACATGAGGCGGTTAAGAAATGTCACAAACCCAAGCACCATACCAGACAAGGAAGAGAAAGGGACACACCATCTTGCAACAATCCCCCTAGTGCAAGCAAGGGGTCTAAAATTATGAACTTGGCTCTTATACGAATTGTTACATTGGTGGTTGTCGTTGTACCAAAAGTTTGACTTGTCAATTCTTGATACAACTGCCAGATTTATGTAAGATCCACATGAGGAAGATAAGCCATGTCACAAACCCAAGTGTCATGCTAGACAAGGAAGACCAAGGGACACACCATCTTGCAACATCAAGAATTCAAATTTTCTAAAAGGACAACATTGAGCCATTCTGGTTCGCACGAGTGAACAACAATGGCGGAGTTGATGTTTTTTGTTGAATTCAAGGCTTTCTTTGCCATAAAAGGTAGATCTAAAGCTTGTTGTTGATTACAAATTAAGGTATTTCTAAGTAATTTTGAAGTTGTTGTAGAGCATTTTAAGTGTTCAACGTCTTCAAATTTAGGGTTTTTAGCAATTCAAACCAATAAGTTCAAATTGTGCTTCTTAAGCTAATTATTCTCCTAGTTTCCATTCAATTGCTGGTGTTATCATCTAAATTAGGTTTTAGGGTTTCTTTTTAGGCTTGATGTCCATTAGAATTACTGCATATTTAATAATTTTGTTAATCTATGTGTCAAGTTCTCCTTGAAACCTAAAGACCCTAGTTTAAAACATGTGAAACCCTAGATAAAATTTGTAAGGAAAGCTAAAGGTGAGGAACAAACTCTCCTAATGCCAAACCTCAAAGAAGAATGCATATATGTCTTTAAATTTTGCAATTAAAGTTCATTATGATGCACATGAAAGGAATAACATAATAGAGAAATAAACACATACACAATTGAACACCAGATTTACGTGGGAAAACCCTTATGGGCGAAAAAACCACCACACCAAAGAAAAATCTCTTGTATTATAGTAATCAAATTACATACAAGTTATAGACTCTCCTTTTAGATAATTAATCTCACAGTAGAAAAATTTCCCTTATCAACCTCGTACAAAACAAATTTTGATCACTTCATTATGTCTCACTGTTATAATGCATATACAACATACAATGAAGAACACACACTAATCATTCAACCATCGAACCAATCAAACCAATAATAGTTAGAATACATTGCAATGTATAGCAACAACTTAGATTGATTTGTTCTCTATACAGACAGTTTAGTTCAGTTTCCTCTATTGAGCAACTATCAAACTTCCCAATGATCAAACAACCATCTCCAAGTCAGGATCATCCTCCACTGATCGACGTACACCTCAATATTCAACCAATTTTGTACTCATTCACCCATGGTTCTTCTACTGCACTACCGCTTGACAGGTTGAAGACTCCCGCAATATGGTAGTAACCGCACTACTGCTCAATAGCTGGAAGACTCTTGCGGGATGGTGGTAATCGCACTACCGCTAGACAAGTTGAAGGCTCCTATAGTATGGCAGTATATTGCACTACCACTAGATAGCCAAGAGGCTCCTATGGTATGGCGGTACACACCACACTACCACTAGAAGGCTGAGAGGCTCCCGTGGTATGGCAGTAACTGCACTACTACACCTCTCTCACTATCACCTAGTGGTACAATGATACAATCATGAAAGTGACACTTCAGCAATTTTGAGCTAATTAGAGACAGAAGCAGGGTTATACTAGTGAGTTTGAGACACATTTTCTCAAAAATCTCCCACTTGACGAAGAACTCAGTAAACCCTCTAGAGCATTCAGAAACTACTGAGATTCAGGGGCCCCAAGGCCCATCGAACTAGCACACCACCTATACTTGTCTATGCTCACTAGTTTCATTAATGCATCTGCAACATTTTCCAGAGTATCCACTTTTTCTAAACAAAAATTTCCATCCTCCACCATATCTTGTACAAAGTGATATTGCACATCAATATGTTTCATCCTGGCATGGAAAGTAGGATTTTTCTCTAGAAAAAATAGCACTCTGACTATCACAATAAATTGTAATTTTCCCTACATCAAACCCAATGTTAGAACACAAATGTTTTAACCAAATTTCTTCCTTATAGGAATGCATAGCTGCCATGTATTATTCCTCTATAGTGGACAAGGTGACTACAGCCTGTCACTTGCTCATCCAAATAACTACACCACCATTCACCATGAAAACATATCTGTTGGTGGATCTCCTATTATCAATGTCCCCTACCCATTTAGAATCCACATACCCACGAATGCTGAGAGTCCTCTGTGATTCAACCAAATTTCCATAGTAACACAAAGCATATTTTGAAGTTCCCTTTAGATATCTAAACACTCTTTTCACAACATCCCAATGTGTCCTTCTTGGACTTTGGATAAAACAACTAAGTGCTCCCACTTCTTGGGAAATGTCTATTCTTGTACAGACCATCACATACATTAAACTTCCAATTGCACTAGCATAAGGCACTTTGATCATTTCCTCCATCTCAATAGGAGATTTTGGACAATCTTCAACAGATAGCTTTGTTCCTTGCAAAATTGGAACAACTAGTTGCTTGCAATCAGTCATACTAAATCTCTCCAAAATAGTGTTAATATACTTACTTTGGTTGAGCCAAAGCTTTCTGCTTTTCCTGTCCCTAGTTATTTCCATCCCTAGAATATACCTAGCTGCACCAAGATCTTTCATTTCAAACTTTGCAGACAACTGAGATTTTAGATCAGAAATCATCAACTTACTATTCCCAATGAATAACATATCATCCACATACAGGGAAATAATTAAAATATGATCATTCTCAGCTTTGTAATACACATAATGATCAGATTTTGATCTTACAAATCCCAGTGACAAAAAAAATGTGTCAAACTTTTGGTACCACATTCTAGGTGACTATTTCAAACCATATAGAGATTTCTTTAACTTGCAAACCAGATTTTCTTTACCTTTTTCCACAAAGTGCTCAGGCTGGGACATATAAATTTCTTCTTCACAATAACCATGAAGAAATATTGTCTTCACATCCATCTGTTCAATCTCTAATTCATGTGTTGCTGCAAGTGACAAAATAAATCTGATAGATGTTAGCTTAGCTATAGGAGAAAAAATTTCCCCATAATCAATTCCCTCTACTTGGGGATATCCCTTTGCAACCAACCTCACTTTATACTTTTTAATACTACCATTCAAACTAGTTTTTTTTTAAATACCCATCTGTAGCCCATGGGCTTTCTACCTTCAAGCAATGGAACCAAATCCCAAGTATCATTTTTTTCTTTAATGATGCCATTTCTTCATTCATGGCTTCCAACCAGGAATCTGAATCAGACATTTCAATTGCCTCTTTTATAGTCCTAGGCTCCTCAGTATTAGTAATCAAAGCATAGGCACAAGTAGAATCTAACATAGAGAACCCATACCTGTCATATTTTTTCTTCTCACGTGTAGACCTCCTCAAAGGCTGAGGCTGAGGTTGTGGTTCTTCTTCATAACTCTCAGAGCTGCTTGAGCTCTGCTCAGATTCAGGTATGTTTTGAATTTTTAATTCCTCTTTATCTTGTGTGGGAGGAATTTCAACTACATCCTCTTTTCTTTATGATTTTGTCTTTGACTGCAGATCCAAAGTAGAAGGCTTCAAATCATGAAAAATAACACTTCTACTGTACAAAACCTTCTTAGTCTCAGGATTCCAAAGCTTGTATCCTTTTATGCTAGCACTATAGCCAATAAAAAGAAATTTAACAACCTTGTTTTCTAATTTATATCTCTTTTCATTCAACACATGCAAATTCCTCATAGTGAAATGCTCGAATATGTCTTAGAGAGGACTTCTTTCCAAACCATGCTTCCAAAGGTGTTTTATCAACAAGAGTAGAGTTAGGGGAATGATTTATTAAGTAACATGATGTTGCAACTACCTTAGCCCAGAATTTCTCCTCCAATCCAACACTTCTCAACATACTTCTTTCCCTTTCCATCACCGTCATGTTGAATCTTTCAACAACTCCATTTTGCTGTAGAGTATAGGGTGTAGTTTTATGTCTTTTAATTCCATGATCTTTACAGTACCTTTTGAACTCATCAAAACAAAACTCACCACCATTGTCAGTCCTTACACACTTTATTTTTCTTCTAGTTTGGTTCTCCACAAGGTTTTTAAATTCCTTAAAATAACTGAACACTTTTGATTTACTTTTTAAGAAGTACAAAAATTCCCTTCTTGAATAGTCACCAATAAAAGATACATACTATTTTGAATTTGAAAATGAAGGAAAATTTACTGGACCAAAAACATTAGATTGAATATAATCTAGAACGCCAGAAGATATGTGAGGACTAGAGTAAAATGAAACATGGTGTTTTTTGCCATATATACAATGTTCACAAAATTTGAATTCAAGGTTACAGTCATCAAGCCCTTCAACTAGGTTTTTATTTTTCAAATATTTTTAAACCTTTTTCTCCAATGTGGCCAAGCCTATGATGCTAGAGCATAGTCTTTTTTGATGGAAGTTTAATTTCCATAGAGTTTGCACTATTAGGAACGTTTTCCTCCTCTCCACAAGCAAACTTTTGTGACTTTGCAGAGACATTGTTGCATTGAAAAGAAAGTGCATCCAAATTATACAGAGTACCAATTCAAGCACCCTTTTCTAGCACCAATGAGCCTCTAGTCATTTTGCATTCATTTCCAGAGAATGTGACTTGCACTCCAACATTGTTTAGCTTACTAATAGAAAGTAATTTTTGATCCAAACCTGGTATATGCATTACATCATTGATTCCCTTCACTCTTCCATCAGGGAACTGAATTCTGACTCTTCCTTGGCCAAAAATTTCCAAACCACCATCATATTTTTCATACTTTTTGAACCAGTCTCTATGAGATGTCATGTGGAAAGATTTTCTAGAATCAATCAACTAGACATCATCTGATCCCTGAGTTGCCAAGGTTGCAATGAAGGCATCTGCATCGCTTTGAGAATAATCATTATCAGAATTCTTCTTCTTCTTCTTCTTCTCCTCTTTGCAATCCTTTCATACATGACCAGGTTGCCCAGAATTCCAGCACATCACCTTAGACTTCTTGCTAGGAGACTTTGATCTTCTTTCTGATTTTGATTTGGAATTCTTGCCATTCTTCTATCCTGTCTTTCAATCTACCTTGAACAGTAAGAGCCTCCTTTGCCATCTCAAAATATTTCCTTCTCATCTCTTCTAATAACAAAGAAGCAACAACATATTCCATCTAAAAAGTGTATTTCTTACTCCCAATAGCCATCACCAAGTAATCCCAAGAATCCAGCACATAACATAACAATAGCATACATTGATATTCTTCATCAATCTTCACACCCATGGATGCTAACTAAGTAATCAATATTTTAAAATCATTCCAATGATCAGGAGCAAACACTCCTTGCATTTTCAAAGAGTATAACTTCTTCCTTAAGAACAACTTATTCACCAAGGACTTGTCCTAATAAATATCTCCCAGTCTTTTCCATAAAGAAGATGCAGTCTTCTCTTCATGAACGTTTAGAAGAAAAAAGTATGCCAAATAGATTCTTATCAACCCTTTTGCTTTTTTTTTTTGCAAGGTCTCAATCTTCTTACTTCATGCTAGAAGGTTTCATTCCAGACACAACAAGCCAAAGATCATGATCAACCAACAAATCTTCCATTTTGAGTTTCCACAACTCAAAATCATTGCCATTGAATTTCTCAATTTCAGTCTTTCCTAATGTACTTTCCATTGCCATCAAAATCTATAATTTAAACTACCAAACTTCTACAATACTCCCACTTAATAGAATGACACAAAAAACCCAACCTGCCCACAAGGATAACACAACTGGCCAAGCTCTAATACCACTTGTAAGGAAAACTAAAGGTGTGGAACAAACTCTCCTAATGTCAAACCTCAAAGAAGAATGCAAATATGTCTTTAAATTTTGCAATTATAGTTCATTATGATGCCCATGAAAGGAATAACAAAATAGAGAAATAAACACACACAATTGAACACCAAATTTACGTGGGAAAACCCTTACGGGAGAAAAACCCACCACACCAAAGAAAAATATCTTGTATTACAGTAATCAAATTACATACAAGTTACAGACTCTCCTTTCAGATAATTAATCTCACAATAGCAACACTTCCCTAATCAACATCGTACAAAATAAATTATGATCACTTTGTTATGTCTCACTGTTACAATGCATATACAACATACAATGAAAAACACACACTGATCATTCAACCATCAAACCAATCAAACCAATAATAGTTATAGTACATTGCAATGTATAGTAACAACCCAAATCGATTTGTTCTCTGTGCAGATGGTTCCTTTCATTTTCTTTTGTTGAGCAACTGTCAAACTTCCTAGTCATCAAGTGACCATCTCCAAGTCAACATCATCCTCCACTAATTGGTGTACACCTCAACAATCAACCAAGTATGTGTTCATTCACCCATGGTCCTTCTACCGCACTATCACTTGATAGGTTGAAGACTCCCATAGTATGGAGGTAACCACACTACCGCTCGATAGCTAGAAGACTCTAGTAGGATGGTAGTAACCACACTACTGATAGACAATTTGAAGTCTCCTACAGTATGGCACAATATCGTACTACTACTAGATAGCCAAGAGGATCCTGTGGTATGGCGGTATACACTGCACTACCGTTAGAAGGATGAGAGGCTCTCGTGGTATGGCGGTAACCACACTACCGCACCTCTCTCACCATCACCTAGTGGTGCAGTGATACAATCATGAAAGTGATGCTTAAGAAATTCTGAGCTGATCAAAGATAGAAGCAAGGTTATACCAGTGAGTTTGAGACACATTTTCTCAAAAAAATTATCCATTAGTACAATGGCACCAAAATTCCAAGCCTCTGGTTCAAAACCAAAAGTAAGACCCTTGGTCCAAGACTTGCTTGACCAATTGCCACCCTCAACAACTGAGAAATAGTTACAAAAACCCATGTTTCATGGACCTAGAGTTAAAGAGGGCATTATTGATAGGCAATGTACAATCAAAGATGCTACACTACTGTACACTAGGTGGACACTCTTCCAAGGCTAGTTTGGTAACATGAATGTCCACATTCTAATTTACAACCCATGGAGTTTGGATATGGCTAAATTGGTTTTCCCTAATATGTATTTGGATATTGATCTCCTAAAGGTTGTTGCTGCTAAATATGACCCTCTTGTTAGGGTAGTCAGAACCCATTCTAGGCAATATATCAACACCCTAACATCAACACCTTGTATTATTTTTCTACATACTTGTCAGAAGAAATACATAAGGGTCTAGTAGCATTAAAGAGTGGACAATATGCAATAATATTTTGGTGGTTTTCTCTATTTATGCACATGTTTTTATACAAGGGTGTAGATTATTTTGGCCAAGATATGAATAAAAGAGAGTGGAGGATGGTGTTGTGATGTTAGTTCAATCATGGACTCCATTGTTAGATAGACATGAACAAAAAACTAGTTTTCTGATTGCTACAAACATTTTTTCCTCCAAGTTGAGTAGAGCTTTGATTGTGGAGGTGCCTAGGATTCCACTTGAACTACATGATTTCCTAAGGACAGTAGAAAGGAGGCTTGATTTGAATATTAGTCACAATTGGGGGGATTTAGTCCTATATTAGGACTACATAGTTATTAGGGTATATGGCACAAGTAAAACACCCCATGTACTTCTCAGGGATGTGCCACTAAGAATAGGCTTCCTTGAGGTCATGTGGTAGGTGGGTAATGTTGATCATATCTACTTATTTGAGAAGAGAAAAGGAATATTCTTCCAAATGGAAAAAGAAATATCTTTGATCATCATCTCAAGCCCTATGAAATGAAAATTAAATCATATAGGAGCTATGACCTTGAGGATTTTATGGTTTGGTTGTTGGATGGGATAAAGGGAGGGAAATTTGTTCATACCTTTTCATTCCCTGATGAATTTATCAAAAAAAAATTGATCTTCAGATTCAAGAGGATAGGATGAGAAAATGGATTTCTTTTGAGAAGTTGGAGAAATAAAAAAGGGTGAAAAACCCTCAATTTAAGGTTTTGTCTGATATTGATGATGTAATTTTGAAGGTGGAGATAGTTATACAAAATTTTGATAAGATTGTTGCAAATTTTTTTTTAAAAAGAATGGTTTAGGATAAAGGGAAAGTTGTGGTCATTAAAGAGTATGATAAGGGGGAAGCCCCCATGACAAAAGAAGGACCAACTCATCAATCTCCCAAGAAGGTGCATATTTATGCAAGAAAGAAGAGAATTGTAAAGCAATAGTTGAAAATTGCTACTCCAACACAATCAGAGGAGTCTAGAGCACCCTCTCCAAAGCAACAACCTCCACCATTGTTACCACCACATTCTTCCACCCCTGAAATAATTGAGTTGGATTCCCCTCCTAAAGGACCATCTCCTCCAAATGAGCCACCAATAAAAGGGAAAAGGATTGAGCCAACTGGCCTAGTTGATTACCCTACTAATCAATTGGATGAGGAAATTATTGTTACTAAAGATGAAAATCAGGCAAGATATGACATACCCTCAAAGAAACATAGTGCCACAAGATTTGAGTCTCAGATTGAGCAAGGTAGATTTGAGTGGGATAAACAATGCAAAGGATGTTAGGGTTGAAGCTTGTGAGAGATTCATGGACGATGATGCCTTTGTCAAAACACAAGTATTCAAAGAATGTGTGTGGAGGACAATGAAAGATGAATATGTAATGAATGTACAAATGAAGGAAAGAAAGAGCCCTGAATTTCCACAAATAGTTATAGAGGTTGAAGTCCAAATTGAGATGAGAACCAAGTATTTGAACATCATTGTAGCTAAATGTAGGGAACTTTTCAAAAAAGGTGATGTATTGTTACTACCTAAATGGGACTTGGCATCAACTATTGCATTTGATACAGTTAGAAGACATAATGCTCCCATTTTCACCACAAAGGAGGAGGTTACTTTGGCCTTGCAATGATCAACATTTGGCTCCCAATGGGATACACTAACCATTTGGGTCTTAGCCCTAAGCACAAAGAAACTAGAGGTTGTTGAACTAGCTATTGGAGTCAGAGGAGGGATGATTATAAAAAGAGTTTCAAATGCATCAGCCATTAAAGCAACCACAATGAATGTAAATTTAGCTCAGTTCACTAAGGCCATAGTTGAGTCCTTGACTGAGGAGAGGGACAAGTT
The DNA here is from genome assembly GCA_007258455.2 of Sequoia sempervirens. Taxonomy (NCBI): domain Eukaryota; kingdom Viridiplantae; phylum Streptophyta; class Pinopsida; order Cupressales; family Cupressaceae; genus Sequoia; species Sequoia sempervirens. Next base: position 1,164,041,011 of record VDFB02271358.1, read on the forward strand.
TAGAACATAATACAATGACATTGTGGCTGAATATAACATGAGCCAATTGAAAATTGTAGAAATGCAATTACAAATTTCCTTATGGAAGGAAAGGTTTTAGTCAATGCAACCAGACACATCTCAAGCTGTAATTTTTCCTCCCCCTTCTCCATGAGAAGAAGTCTCATCTTCTCCCATTATTTCACCACCTCCAATTGCTTTCCATCTCTTAGGATGTACCAATTACATCATCAATTCTAGATACATCAGATGCACCTCCAACTGAGGAGATCACTAGGGAATATTTAATGGAAAGGATAAAAACTTATGAGGATGGGTGTTAGCACCAAGATGAATTAATTCACTTGAGCAACATGAAAATTGTGAAAGTGATCTTAGAACACCTGAATAAAGGGATCGAGAGGAGACTAATTAGCATTCTTCAAACTATTATTTAATGTTTAACGCAATAAAAGGCTTTGATAGGGATAAGGAGGTTTTTCTACCATTAATGGATAGATGGATCCCCAGGGCACAAATATTGAGAGATATGGCCATTGGTTCAACACATGATGTTGATAAGCCTTCCAACATTGTCCCAACCCTTAAGTTTGTGAATTCAATAAAGGATTATCAAGGGTTGATTGAGCCTCTGTAAATGAAGATTAGGTAGTGGGTAAAGAGGTTTGATGAGTGGAGTTTTATTCTGCTTCCATATATCTTAGATGAAAATGGTGAAGTTAAACCTCTACAAGAATGGAAGGACCAAGAAAAGAAGGTGATAGCCACTCAAGCCATATTAATCTATGATGGAGTAGATGTGGATATGTTGAAGAATAGTATGGATAATCATACCCATTTAAACGATGAAAATTGTATGCTCTTACATTTATAGGAATAAGACAACCAGTTTCCTTCAAGTTTCATTCAAGGAAACCCTAGAGATCTCAATCCAAAGATGTGTAGGGGAAAGAGATCTACAATAGGGATGTCCTAGGGTGTGATTAAAGATAATAAGAGGTTTCACCACCAATCTAGGGCTTAGAAAGACTAGAAATGTAAATGACATGCAAAGTACTATACAAAAACCTAATAAAAAACCTAGGAAATGAAATTGAAATGTAGAATAAAAGACTAAGAAAGTACATAGGTGAACCTAGAAGAATGATGAGGTCAAAAAAAGCTCCAAAACCCTAAAAAACCTATTGTTTGATGCCTACTGGGACTCATACACCAATCTGGGTGATTTAGTCCCAAACTAGGGTTTCTGTGCAGAAATTGGAATCTCATAGTGGTTGATCTGAATTCATTGAAATCTAGAAAATGAGTTGTACAGAGACTCATATGCCACAAGTGGTGTATCAGTCCCACTCTACTTTTTCAAAGGGTCAAGACCTAAAACTTCTCTACTACCTCTAATTTTCCTTCCAAGCTTTGTTTTTGGGTCTGAAACTCTAAATTGTGACATGTAGGCGACTTTCCATGATCTCGTAAAAAAGGTGACAACTTGACAACTTTCCTCAATCCTACAACTCAATATTCAAAGTATATTCAAGCTCCAAGACACCTAGATCTACAATCATACATGTAGAGAGAGAGAGAGAAATCCTTTTTGATTGTTAGGAAATAGGGTTTTGCCTTGGTCAAACCCTGTTTAGGTAATTGAACCTTATGATGAAACAATGAAACATGAGCAATGATACCTTGAATGATTTCTTGAGATGTAAATCAACAATCTAACATGAAGTGGCCATGTAGAATGTAGACCTTGATCTTGAATTGGATATGAAACAATGGTTGCAAATGGATCACAACACTAGCTCAACAACATGCTTGATGCATTATGATCTTGACATGATGATGGATCTTGAATTACTGCAACAAATGATGAATAATTTTTCCCTTGAATTCCTTAGAAATGCTCTTGTAAACTCTCTTGATGCTCTTGTGAAGTCTTTTAATCATAAACTTTCTATTAGGAATGCTCTCTTGAAAGTCTTAGGTTACTTGATTGCTTGTTAGGTGGAAAATGAGTGAAATAACCTTGTACTTATACTTGTTTATGCCAAATTCCTCAAAATTACAACACTACAAGCTGACATCAAATCTAGGAGAATAAAATCTCAACAAAAATTTGAATTTAATTTAAGTTTAAGCCACACAAGACTCATATGCTATTTTTGGCGTATGAGTCCCATTAGGCTAGGCTTTGAGACATGTTTTTCAAGAAATACTTAGATTGATGTGAAATCCAGATCGGGGCTCTAAAACTTAGGTAGGACCCATATGCCTAAGGTGGCATATGAGTCCTAGATCATTAAATTTGGGCCATACAATCCAAAAACACATGAATTATGATTGGATGTTGGTTTATGTCAAGATTATCCTTAGAAAGATACATTAATTAAGGCTTGTGGATGCAAAATAAGGCCAATTAAAGCATAAAGAAACCCAATTTATTAATGAATCCCTAGATTAGTGTGAAAGTGTAAAGGTACACTTTACAACACCTAAATAAGTCATAACTAGGTCCATTTAGGTTACAAGGGCCCAAGACCTAATGTGAATGTTTTAAACACATTATGACAGTAAATCAAGGTATCACTAAGCTTAATTTAACAAGGGAGGGCCCAAAAAAATGCAAAAATGTAAAGGGATACACTTTTCTTCATTACACCCATACAGGTATCTTCCTTGAGGAGTTTTACAAGGAAGCAAACTAGGTGGTGATCAAATACAACCCATACAGGACAAAGGTAGATGAGATTATGGGATTTCATTGGCCCACTGAGGAAGAATTTGAACTCTAGAAATATAAATATGTTGACATCTTGGACCTATAGGTTGTTGCAATGGTGAGTTGATGATTGAAATTTTGACATTATGTCTATGACAAAAATGGAAAAAGCAAGAGAAGTATTATACATGGCCTAGAACTAATATAGATTAGGCCTTAGATATATCAATGTTCAAATGTACTCTCTCCAATTCAAATTTGATGACATGGACTGCAGACGTGGATTTACTTTGGCATATTCTTTTCTCCTTTTTATGCTTTTCCTATACAAGATTTGGAGCATGTTGAATAGGTGTATTTCTTGTGGAAGGAAGAATCTGCACTAACTAAAGAGCCTTTTGGAAGGTGAAAGAATCTTCATTAACAAATGAGAAATGGTTTTTTCTTATGTAAACATCTCCCTCGTATTTTAGAAAATATAATTGCTTTTGAATGTAAATGTGAATGTCAAATGAAAACATGACATGTGCACAATCTGGCCTAAAGCTTTTTTTCTCTCTTGTTCTTATTAAAGGGAATTCAAGTCTAATTGTACGAGGTTGCTAGCATGTTGATCTCAGAGAAGTTTTGTAACTAGGTTTAGATAATAGAAAATTGAGTTTGTTTTAGGTTCTAAAAAATTGAGTCTTTTCTAGGTTCTAAGAGTCTTTTGATTCTTGTAATGGTGAATATGATAAAAGTATTGTCATATTTTAGAATATAAATGGAAAAATATTCAAGGACAATTTTCTCTATTGTATAATTTGCATAGATTATGAATACAAGGGAATCAAAGATTACTTCTATTCATCTTCTTGTCTTTCCCTAAATGTTTATTCATGGTTATTGCGCTTGTTCAAAGAATGAGTTAAATTTGTATTAACATGAATGGAGATTTATGTGGATGTATGCACGGATAATTAAGTATTGTTGGTTATGTTTCTGGTATTAATGGTGTAAGACATCATTGATAAGCTTTGTTATGACAAGAATAATGTTGTTACATGTTTTCAATTATATGATTTAAAATTCACCACCCTAGGATAAGGCATTGGTCATCTTATGTTACAATTTCCTAGATCTTTTATAGCAGCTACATTCAAAATCAATTTCAATATCCATTTTTTATGAATATATATCGAGTTGAATTTACAAAATTTTCTCATGCTTTCCTAAGATTTTGCCATGAAGATTAGCTAGATCTTTAAGGTTATTCATTTGTTAAGCAATTAAAAGAGAATTATCTATTAGAATTACAATGTATATGATAATTGGCATAAGAGTATCTAAAGATACATTGTATGAATCACCCTCCTGGGTTTTGTAGAGCCCAAAGTGCAAAGGGAAAGCCTAGCAAGATTTCACCTATTCATTAGCCAATCCCTCATAGTTATTGACAATTGAATTTGTAAAATTCATAGATAACTGGTGAGACAAGCTTGGTTCATTAAAAATAACCAATAGATTGATGACTCTACTGGGGAAAACTCTAGTCCAATATCTCTAGGCCAGATCAGGTATAGTCAGAATCAATGAAATTCATTTTTCTTTGTTGTTTGAAGAAAAATTCATGCAAATTCTCATCATAGGTTATGTCAATTTTTTGAGTCAAGTTCTTGCTCCCTTTTTTATTTCTTATCAAGGTATATTCAAAATTCTCTCTAAAATTGCAAAGCTTCTTACAAGTATGATATATTTTCATTTCCCCATCTAGTGGGTGACCACTCTGAAGTCTCTTGTTCCAGTGCAAATTCCAAAGTTCAAAGAAAGAGAGAGAAGAAGAATTCTAAGAGGTTTGAAGCCATGTGAGGAACTAGAAGCAATATGAAGAATAATCTTGAGCAGAAGTCATCATGGATAGAAAAAATGCTAAAGCAAGTAAATCTTCTAATAATATTGATAATGCATTTGAAATTTAAAATGCAAATACTCTTGAAGAAACATTTTATTATGGCATACCCCCTAGTAATGAGGAAAATCTTGCCACAAATGAACCCCCAATTACCACCAGCTAGCCTAATCCTAATCCTTTAGCATCAAAGGAATTTAAATTACAAAAATTTTGGGATGAGGGATCTAAATCCTCAGCCAAAAATGAAAATCCTGTGGTACCTCTATTTTCAATAATGATGATTTCAATCCAAGGGGAAAATCCTATAGTAGAACCTCACGCCATTCCTCTAAAGGAGAACCACTGAATCTTACATATTATACCCTAGAACCTAGTGAGTCAAAGGTTACTTTGGAGGATGAAGAAGAGATAAATAAAGATATGCAAGCTTTTCAAGAAGAGGAGTTGAGACTTAAGGAGTTGGGATTGAAACAAGCAAAGGAAAAGGAGGAAAAAATAAAGGATTCCATGATAAAGAGAGATCAGCTAAGAAGGAGGGTAGAAAAGATAAGGGAAATGGTGAAAGAAGAACCAATTCCAAAAGATCCCTCTAAACCTACTGTTAGGGAAACCTTTGATTAGCCTAAGGTAAATATGCCTATGTGAATCATTGCTACAAGCACATATACCATTTTTGTTGTAGCAACTAAATTTTTAGACCCCTCTACTATTGTCAAGAAATGCTAGCCTATAGATAATGGAAAAAGACCTATGGTTCAACCCAAGAAAGAAACTACAAATACAAACACAAATGTCTCATCCACTAATACATCCACCACAAGTGTACAAACTAAGTCCATTCCATTAAATACACCTCTTGATCATGAAGTATTAAGGTTTTAATTAACTAATGAGAAATTGCAACAAGAGCTGGATAAGATGCAAATTATTGCTACAAATGCAAAGATAGAGACAAATATTTTATTTCTCTAGACTTCTATCCCAAACCAAAGATCTTCGAGTTCTAGCCATTCCTGGCCCCCAGTCACAAAACACTAAATCAAGTGGAAATATCCCTAGTAGTAGTGGTGGTGGAGGTGGAAATAAAAATAAGAATACCCAATCTAGAGGGGGGAATGGAAATGGTGGTGATGGTGGAGGTGGAAGTGGGAAAGATAATAAATATTTTGGTGACCAAGATGATAATAGACCTCACAATAATCAAAGAGACCGGTTCACTAGAAGACCTATACAAGTGGATAGATACAAACAATTATGCTTTGCTGGGATACTTAGTTACCCAAACCAATTCACTGATGATGTCAGGTGTTGGTGTTTCTAGGTGATGGTCTAGTTTATCCTAAAGGGTAGCTACTCATTATTCTTAGACCCTAGGTCAATTTCCAACAAATAGGAGATGATTAGAAAGCTTCTCCTTTGTACTTTAGGCTCTATAGGACCAAGGTGCGTATCCTTATATGTTAAATCATATCATCACACTATGATGGTGGAAGGCCTTTGATGGGTTAAATCATCTATGCAACCTTATATGTTATCAATGACTTATGGTAGTGTGGAAAGGACAAATAGGAAACATGAAAGAAAATCTAAACTAAGAAAGAAGGGAAATGTTTTTGATTTAAATATTTTGATTCTACCCTAGCTTCAAACTTCATGAATCTCCTTGACCAGTGCCTAATCCATAAAAAGTCATGAATGAAATAAACTCCTACAATAGACCAACCATGGCTTCTCATAACCCTACTACCTTGCAATAGGAAACCAACAAAAGGACAACACCATCACATTACTTATTAATCCACATTGCAGCAACAATGCCTCCACTATCTCTATGCAATCAATTACACCACTCCTTGAATGATAGGAAAGACCATAAATAATTCAAACATCAAATGTTCTTGAAGCATCAAATTAATTTGATTCAAAAAATAATGTGTACAATATTTGGAGAACATGAGAGATTGATATTTATTTTTTAGACAAAATACAATGTGTATTGCAGTCATCTATTGTTATTACAAAGCATAGCTTAAAGAATTCCCTATCTATGTCATGAGGACTTACCATATTCAAAACTAGAAAATAGAATTATGGAAGGGAAACACTACACCAAACCCCTCAAATTGGAGAGTAGAAGTTTGAACCTAAAACAAAACAACAAAATTTTCCTTTATAGTACAGGCATAACTCCAATTCAAATTCAAACCCTAATCCTAACTCAATCAGAGTTACAAAGAGGATTAAATATGATATGATTACAAACATTTGAAAATTCCCCCCAAAACACAGCAACAACTAGCCACAAAGGCCCTTGACACCTTGAGCACACCCTAGTATGGTTTTCATGATGAATGGAGATCAAACACTCAGAAAATCCATATCCAAAATTAGGAAACCATTCCCTGACAAAAGGAACTTGACCTCTACAACACTTCAAGGAATACATGGTGCCACTCAGCAATCAATTTGGCTTGGGAGAAGCGTAGAAATTCAATCTAGAGACATTCTGAGTTGATCTAGTAGCTGAATCGCAGATACACCATTATTGTCTGAGTTTACCCATGAAATGAGGTAGCTATCCATTAGCATTTGAATTTTGGCTATCAGATGCAAGATGGAGGGATGATATTGAACCCCAATGAAGGTTTAAAACATAGTCGTTGATCTCCATTAGAAATAAAATCAACAGTTATCGCATTATCATCACTCATTGCACCTTCCTTTATTAGCCCTAAGCTAAAAATCATGATGCACTAGATGTAGCAATGACCCTTGGATCGTTACCCTTCAATCCTATTTTTTGAAGCCTGAAACTAGGCCCCACCATAGCTCGTTCATCACAAATCATAGAAAGGCAAAACCCCCTTTGAAATATAATCGTGATGCACTAAGAATTTGTGATATATGTTAGATCATCTATCTTTAAATATGAGCCATCCATTGCACATCACAATTTGACATGTGCCCCTCAACATGAAACAACAATGTAAAGACCTTGCATGATACAATCAAATCTTGCCACATGTCATCCTAGACACCTATCAACATTTTCATTGTTGCCACTTGAACTAGACCTCACCACCATCCTCACCCATTGCGCATCACACATACCACTCCACCACCTTGCTTCACAATAGTGATGTGAAGCAAGGGAATGATGTAATCGTAGCCATTATATGTTCTTCATTAAATATCAGCCATTCATCTCTCATCATGGAAAATCACCCGCCAAAAAAATGTGAAATTGCAATATGAAGAGACCTGGAAATGCAAAGAAACAAGCCATCGCACATTGCGAGGATGAGTTGGTCAGGAAAAATAACATTAGTGAAGCAACGAAAAAGGAACTCATCGCTCATCATGGAAATGAAACTGATGAAGCAAAGGAAAAGCATGACAAGTGATCCAACAACCTAATGATGGAAATTTAGCACATGCACAAATGTTGTTCATAAAAGGGGGACCCCACCTAGGTAAATAAGACTTGGAGAAAAAAAAATCAACCCAGGGACATAAGATTAAATATTTGAATGGGGCCATGACTAGAAGATAAAGGGGTTGGTTAAAGAATGACCGCCCTAGAAATAAGTTATAACTTGACCAACCAAGAATCAAGAGCAAGATGTCAACGAGTAGATAGAAAAAAAGTGCAAGACATGAAACAATTAGGGTTTTAGGAGGGTTTATGTAAGGATTATAAAACTCACTTACTATATATAACCTTCGATAAGCAAATCAATTCCCAAAAAAATTAAATAGTATAAGATGATTAGTAAATCGTGCTAAAAGGAATAATTAAATAAATTCATCATTATTTCAAATGGAATTACGTACATTAATGAGTCAATATGTATATCAACACAAGGCCGTGCCTTTAAAAAATCTAGCCATGTAGGCTTACACAAAGATAATGCAATAGTAATACATATAAATTCAAATACTATAATGCAAAGTAAGAAAATAGCAATATCATAAATGCATCCACAAAAGAACCATAACATAGTGATTTTCATGAGTGGAAAACCCTCGTAGGGATGAAAAACCACTCGTAAAATGCCTCACCAGCTTAATCAAATACCTCATTGTCTACAAAACCTCACTAGTTACAAGGCACCTCATTGGAAATGAACATATTGTCTCATTGACATGACCATTTTAAATTTCATTACACATTTTTGATTAATAAAGCAATCAACTACAGAGAATCACTTTGTTTCTCTACATAACATTTATCTCCTTAATACTATCACATTTCATATCCTAAGATTGATAAGAATTGGAATCTTTAACATATATGTTAGATAATAACCCCACTCTTTTGTGCACAATTTACAAGATGTTCATTTTAGAATTCTGATTTGCAACTTCAAAGGATTTGTCTCTGTTAAGCATAAAACAAGAAACAATGAAAATTTGTTCTTTATATAATAAACAATAACATATTTAATGTAACCACTTGTCATCAAACCAAAACCATCAAATAAACCCTTTCAACTATTCTCATAACTGCTTGTTTGAGTCACTGTGGTGACTATCTTTTATCAGGTCTCTTAATCTGCATTTTAACTCATAAAAGGATGACACAACAAACACAAAACAGCCCCTATAGTAAATGATTCATACATAACACCTTGGAAATCATAGGATATCATTTAAGAAGGTCGTTACAATATACAATCAATGAATTAAATAAAGAAGGTATAGCTCATGTATGTATGCAAATACATATATAAGCTAGAGAATATATGAGTATACGTCCTTATAAAATTAATAGCTCAATTTACTTTGCAAGAAAGATTTTAAATCCATCTATCTAATTATATAGAGGAAAGGGCTTAATAAACTAAAACAATTTTCAATGATGAGACAACAATAAATCATTTGCTATGATCTTAATATTCATTGTGATTTAGTGTTAATTATCAGTCCCACTTAAGTAATGACTAACTAATTCATTTACCAATTATAATTCAACTTAAAGACTACTAAAAAAACCCAATAAGTAATCTTATAACAATTATCAATTATCATTAAGGTATCATGCAAATGCTAATTGCAACCATCTAGACATCTATTATTAGTCAGGTAAGACTCCATGCCATATCACTATACTAAAATAGTATTCCCAAAATGCAATACCCTCAATCCTATTCACCAAGTCATATTCTCAAAAAATTATTGAATGGTTCTACTAAAAAGAAAACATATTTATATTTATATATTCAAAATAAACACTTGTCTATAAAAAATATGCATGTATAAATTCATTTCAGAAAATAAATCTTACTTATACACATATATCTATATCTATATATATATGTATACATATATATGTGTGTGTGTATATATATTCATATTCATATTTAGAAATATTATTTAACAAACAGAAGTGAATACTAATCAAATGGAGTTTTTAATCAGATATATTTATATACTATTAAACATACAGCTGCATATATATATACATACATATATATGTATATATGTATATACGTACATATATATGTATATATGTATGTATATATATATATATATATAAATTTATTCACAAACATATATATGAGAATATCACAGCCAATGATTATTTCCAAGTTTAAAACTATGATTTGAATGTATATGTTCAGCATAGTGATAGTGAGAAGAGGGCAACGACCTCCATTGGAGAGTCGTCTGTGGAAGGGCAGTGCCCTTTCCATAGGCCACGACCTATGAAAAGGTCTATGCCTTTCCACAACCGTAGGCTGCAAATTGGGTTTTTAAATATTTTTCTTTAAAAAAAAATTCTTCCTAATTTCATTACAAAAAACAACAATTCATTTATTTTTTTTTTATTTCAGTATATGATATTATTATATTCATATCAAATATATATATAATAATGTTATATATACATTATACTGTATAGTATAATATGTATAAATATATAATACTATTATATTCATTGTCGGTAAATACAATGATTCAGTGAAATATCTAAAATACAATTTGTATTTACTGTTTAGTATAAAATATGCAGCGGTATAGCACATATTTGCATTATACATATATAAGAAATAAGAATATACAATTTAGTACAACCAAAATACTGAATTTCTCATATAGAAAATAAATGATTTAAACATCAAATGCATAGTTACAATTGATATATCAATTTGGTATTAATAGTGAGATTTATTCTTTCACACAAACTAAGACTTGACATAATGAAAATTGCATAAAGACCTAGTAAAATGCTATCCTTTTTTACCCTCTACTTGTTCTTCTCTCTTTTCATCGTTCTTCTACTTTGCCCAATTCCCCAACTCTACTGTCCTTGTTTCTATTTTTGTTTTGCAAATTGATAATTGAGAATGAAACTTCTATTTTGAATGAATCTTTTGTTGTTGAGAGAATGAGAGATTATTCTCTTTTATTATTTTCTTTCTTTTTTTCCATTCTTTTTTTGCTTTTTTTTTTGTGTTTTGTTTTTCTAAAT
>VDFB02271358.1:1164052192-1164134728 GCA_007258455.2 Sequoia sempervirens
ATTTATATACTGTTAAACATACAGTTATATATATATATATGTATGTATGTATGTATGTATGTATATATGTATATATATATATGTATATATGTATGTATATATATATATAAATTTATTCACAGACATATATATGAGAGTATCGCAGCCAACGATTATTTCCAAGTTTAAAACTATGATTTGAATGTATATGTTCAACACAGTGGCAGTGAGAAGAGGGCAACGACCTCCATTGGAGAGTCGTCTGTGGAAGGGAAGTTCCCTTTCCATAGGCCATGACCTATGAAAAGGTCGCTGCCTTTCCACAGCCATAGGCTGCAAATTGGGTTTTTAAATATGTTTCTTTAAAAATAAATTCTTCCTAATTTCATTACAAAAAACAACGATTCATTTAAATTTTTTCGATTTCAGTATATGATATTATTATATTCATATCAAATATATATATAATAATATTATATACATTATACTGTACAGTATAATATATATAAATATATAATACTATTATATTCATTGTTGGTAAATAGTGATTCAGTGAAATATCTAAATACAATTTGTATTTACTGTTCAGTATAAAATATGCAGTGGTATAGCACATATTTGCATTATATATATATATATATATATATATATATATATATATATATATAAGAAATAAGAATATACAATTACTGAATTTCTCTTACCGAAAATAAATGATTTAAACATTGAATGCATAGTTACAATTGATATATCAATATGGTATTAATAGTGAGATTTATTCTTTCACACAAACTGAGACTTGACATAATGGAATTTGCATAAAAACCTAGTAAAACACTATCCTTTTTGACCCTTTGCTTGTTCTTCTCTCTTTTCACTGTTCTTCTACTTTTCCCAATTCCCCAACTCTAATGTCCTTGTTTCTATTTTTGTTTTGCAGATTGATAATTGAGAATGAAACTTCTATTTGGAATGAATCTTCTATTGTTTAGAGAATGAGAGATTATTCTCTTTTATTATTTTCTTTCTTTTTTTTCCATTCTTTTTTTGCTTTATTTTTGTGTTTTGTTTTTCTAAATTTAATTTTTTTTCTTCTATTTTTCTATTTTTCTATTGTATTTCTATCTCATTATTTTTTTTTTGAAATCTTGCTTTCTTTTCTATGATTTATTTCTAATTTATAAAATAAAACTAATTTTTTAATAGCAAGCATGATTTATTAGCATGCATCACATTTATCCACAAAACAATAAATATTCTTCAAATAAAATCAAGAAATAAAATAAATTAAAACCATTTCTTCTATTTTCTATGTGCATTTAATTTTTACCACCAATTAATTAAATAACCAACTATAAAGTAAGAAGCAATATAATATAATTAATTAAATGAAATTATAAAGCAACTATAAGATTTATAAGTGTTTGTGTGCAAATTTATTTTCACCACAGATCACCACCAGTTAACTAGACACCTATTCCTATTGAGAGTATATTCTTGTTACGCACATGAGTCAAAGTTTGGTCAACAATCATTAAAATAGTAATATTAAATTGAAAATTAATTATTGAAATAGGGGTTGTGACATCCTCCCCCCCTTAAAGAATCATCATCCTGATGATCAACTTAACTAAAGATAAAAATTTCATACCTCTTTAATTTTGTTTTACCTCAATGTCAAAGCAGCTTGCCTGAAAATTTTGGTGCTGCTACATGCACCTATTTGTTCATAACTAAAAAAATTCCTTCATCTAACATGCATTCACTTGAAATAATTGTTAGCACAGCATTGTTCATCAAATCAACTTAGTTTAACACTTTATGACAAAAAAGAGCAAGCTAATTCCTTTGCTTCATATAATTTTATTCATATTCTAGATATTCACATAAAAATAAACCATTGATGTTCATTTTGTCAACATGCCTACTCACATGAGACATATGAACAATTGCCCTTATGATGAAAAACAAGAATCCCATACTACTTGTTATCATTATTGGAAAATCAACAAGGCTCAACAACAATTTACAACAAGGTCTTAGAAAAAGAGATCATTTCATGATTAGAAGATCAAAATAAGTTCATCAAGTTTCAATATTGATACATCCATTTACCAAAAAAGTAACTCTTAATATGTATTCGAAAGAAAATATACAAAATGTTCAATTTCTACTTTTGATCCAATACAATCATAATCTTCATATAAAGAAGTACAAATTCATGCTACATCCATTTTCTGAGAGATTCATATGTATATTCTATTTGTGGCTACTATAACCAACCGATTATTCCCAAGCTAGCAATCAAAAATAAAAAATATGGTTAAGGTGTTTTTTCCACCCAAACATGAACACATCACTTCCTCGGGGTTCTCCCTAACTTGAAGAATACCCGGTCTTGTAGGAGGCACCTAAAACCAATATAAAAGGGTAGGAGGGAAACTCTCGATGCATTCTTAATGCCTTATATGCATTCAACACTAGAATGGACATATTTCTTACATATATGATGTGGTAGAGAAACATATAACATAGAGACTAGGCATTCATTATCCATCTATTTCAATGGTACAATATAGCTTTGGCTAAAGCATAAATACAAAAGGTGGTTGATCTCAAAAAAGATCACCTTCTTTGTTAACCCACATTCAGCATCCTGTCCTAGAAGGTAAGCTTAAATTTTATCACACAACACATTCAACAAGAATAATCTATCTCATATTGCATAAAAATACAAATTAGATAACATGATAGTGCATAACATGTGCCCATGCACATAGAATGGTTAATTAACAAAAGAATACATGAACCCTTTTTGCATAACTTGCACAGGGTACGAGTACATAAGTTACATGTAGTGCCTCACTCACAAAATATGATATATGCATCACATACAATGAATATTTCTTGTTCAAGTTTATGTACAATAAATATGGTAAGTACATCTCTTGCACAAGTGCATTGCTCACATAGTAGTATAGTTATAGTGATCATTACTCAATCGAATAAACACAGTGAGTATAAAAAGTGTATCCCACACACAAAATAGGAATGTAATCATTACTCGAGGATTTATTCACACAAAGGATTCAATGACTTGCTCTAGTGCATTACTTGCACAAGGACAACAAAGATAGGAATATGCATTTTGCATGCTAGTATATATATTTTCTACTAATTTCCTAATGAGGTAAATATTTATCTATTTGAACTATGTGTTGATCCTGCTTGACCTTTCATAGCACATGCTCTGGGATAATTAAATACTTTTCTAATTGATGAAGGAGATGACCCAGGTATGCCCCTTACAAGCTCAAACTCACACTACAACATAGTTTGACATAGAAAAATGATGAGAACACTCTTTTTTATTAATGAAATTGACATTACAGAATTACAATGCCATCACATGGGCTATCTCACTATAGTCGTCTGCCAAATTGTAGATCTCACTACCACCTATGAGCTACTTGGCTACCACCTCACTCCTATCTCTCTCCACTCTTCTAATGGGTATATATATATTTTCTTTCTCATCACCAGTAAGCCTTCTTCACATCGACATTGACATTTTTCCTTTCCATGTTGTCGTAGTATCCTCTTGTCATCCAATCAGCAATGAAATCACTAGGTGGTTACCTTGTTATCAATTGTGCAATGAAATCACTAGACGGTTACCTTGTTATCAATTGTGCAATGAAATCACTAGACGGTTACCTTGTTATCAATTGTGCAATCACATAGCCAATGTCCATGTTGATCCACAACAACGATGTGGAATTGACAAGTAATATCATGCCAAGAATCACTATCTTATTCACCTCCATTTGTTACCTTTGACCAACTCATTTATCTATTATCCTTCCCACCATTGGAATGTTGCTAAGATTTCAAGGGATCTCACCCTGACACCACATAGGTCATTTTGACATCACCATACACCATAGTTATCACCATGTCAATTCCTACCATGTACCACCTTTTCATTCGCCTCAAGACTGCACATCCACCTACCCTATCGAGACCCACAGTTGGCATCATGCTCTGTTATCTCTCTATCGAAGAGACTTTGTCCAAAGTGTTTGCAACACTACTCTGTCTCACCAATGAATGCCTTTGAAGATGTCACCTATCCACCTCATCACCATGCATCATAATTCACAATAAGGATGTAGATTACTTAATCTTACCACACCATGTGTCTGCTTCGTCATCACTATTACCCACATCATTATGATTGGGTCCCACTCAGAATGCTACCTTCTCATTGCCATGTTGAAGAGACATTATACAATGTCTTGGAAATACTCCATTGTCTCACCAACAATGCTTCCCTACTTCTTATTGTCCGATCAAGGAGAGTTCTTCCAAACTCCTGTCGATACATCCATGTCTTGCCAATAAGAAGATTATCATCCCATCGAAGACACTGTCTCCAATGTCACCTCGAAACACACTAGTCATGCCAATATTGCCCTATTGCTAGGACAAAGACTAATGTCTTCCCGATATTGCACACTCTTGCCGATGAACCCATTATGCTACTTCTACCATCAATCCATTGATGGGAAAGGTAGAAACCTCCTCCCGATAAGCTAAATTCTTGTCAACAAGGGAGAAACGTCAACCAAAGGAAGGTAGGAGTGCGATACTCTTACATCACTAATATTCCATATTCAAGTGGCTTCCCCACACCTCATTTTGGAGTTCATTAAAATATAGTAAATGGGTATAAGGTACACACATGGCCTAATGGCCAATATAAAGCATATATCTACAATAATGCATATTCCATAGATAAATTGAATGCACTCATCACATACAATATCCCTTGTCAGAGTGCAGTCACAGTATTCCATTTAAAGATAATTTTCACCATCCAGGCACACTAACAAATCTAATCTATCTCATCTTAGACATGAGTATCATGAGTCAATTATCATAATTCTCACCTATCATCCTCAAGTTAGGAGCTTCCAACTACGAATGACAACTCTGAAGCAACTCAACTTCAAGATTGGCAATACTATGTTACCATCTTTACAAAAACTATGTGTTTGCATCAACTACAAATCCACCACCTCTTGCACCAGGCATCAACTGAAAAAAGTTCATTCTACCCTGCTTCCAATACACCAATACACACCCCGAACCTAGTGTATTCTCTGCATTCTACTCCCTTATACATTCCATCAGTGCCTTCATGGCATGATGGAGAACATAACATAACATAATACAAGACCAGTAGTTAAAATATTCAAGTATAGCCATCGATAAATAAAAATAATGACAAGATATCAAGCAAAAATAAAATCATCAAAGCATAAAATGAGATCATCAATCAAACATTTTCATAAGAATTACAAGGTAAACTCTTGATGGATATACTTAGGCATAATTAAAAATAATTTTTTTTATGTTGGCCCTCAACATCTTGAAATTTTCACCCAGTAAAATAAAATAAAATAGTAAAATCCATAGTTTCACATTATACGAAGGGAGCACAACACTACACTTCACCTTGATTAGAGATGAGTAGAAGAATACGCAAGGTCACTTCAACAAACAAGTCTTCTAAGACTCTAATTTCATTCATAACAGAAGATTATTCCAATCAACTACTTGTATTGTACTTCTTATCAATCAACACAAATACCATTGAATTTTCCCAAAATATTTATGTGTTCTAAAACCAAGGTCTCATTTTATTTAATTTTAAATTCTTACATCTTTATTCTATATAGAAGTTCTCATTTTCCATAACATAAAATTTTACACATCATTCTTAGATAAGAGAAACTCTTCTGGTTCCTCGAACTCGAGGGCTACAAATTTGGAGGTTGGGTCTAATTGCGAACACTCCTTAATCTCTTCTTCATTCAACATGTTTGCACTTCAACCAAATCCAATAGGAAAATCCCAATGGGCCAAGGGTTTACTTTTGGCCCTCTTGTTCATTTATGCTTCCTTGTTCTTTTTCTTCTTCCTAGGGCGAATACGCTTAAGTACTTCCACCAATGTCTCTAATTCCTCTCTTTTATTATCCTTCACCCCCTTTTCCTTGGGTTCTTTAGGTTGTTCTTTTTCACCTGTTGGCCTAAGCCTCCCATTATGTTTGGTTTTGTTGACTCGCCCTCGTTTCCTTGATGTTCCCTCCATTTTTTCCTAAGAAAAATAAATATCTATTACTAACATATCCTATATACAATCTCGCATGAGCCGTAGGGTCCAAGAGTTGAACGTGAATGCTCTGATACCAAAATGTAAGGATCATAAATCTCACTTACAATTATAACCTTTGATAAGAAAATCAATTCTCAAAAAAATTAAATAGTATAAGATGATTATTAAATGGTGCTAAAAGGAATAATTAAATAACTTCATCATTATTTCAAATGGAATTACATACATTAATGAGTCAATATGTATATCAACACAAGGTTGTGCCTTTACAAAATCTACCCATTTAGGCTTACATAGAGATAACACAACAATAATACATATAAATTCAAATATTGTAATGCAAAGTAAGGAAACGACAAGATCATAAATGCATCCACAAAAGAACCATAACATAATCAACCCTCGTAGGGATGAAAAAACACTCATAAAATTCCTCACTAGCTTAATCAAATGCCTCACTGGCTACAGAACCTCACTGGCAATGATCATACTGTCTCACTAACATGACCATTTACAACTTCATTACACATTTCTGATTAATAAAGCAATCAACTATAGAGGATCACTTTGTTTCTCTACATAACATTTATCTCCTTAATGCTATCACATTTCATATCCTAAAATTCATAAGAACTGGAATCTTTAACATATATGTCAAATAATAACCCCACTATTTTGCATACAATTTACAAGATATTCATTTTAGAATTCTGATTTGCAACTTAAATAAACCCTTTCAATTGTTCTCATAACTGCCTATTCGAATCACTATGGTGACTATCTTTTATCACATCTTAATCAAAATTTTAACTCATAAAAGGATGACACAACAAACAAAAAACAACCCCTATAGTAAATGATTGCATACATAAGGCCATAATCATAGGATATCATTTAAGAAGGTTGTTACAATATACGATCAATGAATAAAAAAAGGAGCTATAACTCATGTATGTATGTGAATACATATATAAGCTAGGGAATTGGTACATGAGCACCTTGCTCACAAAATGCCTTCAATAGGCTAATTTGCAAAAAAAATGAATTTTCAGATGTAAAGCATTGTTCTGCAGTTTTCGCACACATGCCCCGCTGAAAGCAGGGACCCTCTTTCACTTCGGTTTTGGTTTCTTGGCCCTTTCTTTTGAGGTTTTGTCTTATTTAGGCATGTGCTTAAAAGTTTTTTCTTGACTGCCTAAGTGTCTCCCTTGGGTTTTTTATTAAAAATCTTAAGTTTTGGACAAATTTTGGGCTTTTGCTCCGATTTGGGATTTTCTGCCTTGGTCGGATTTTCCCAGATCTCGCTTGGATTCCGGTTGGACCCTCGTTGTTCAGGGATTTTCAGTATTTGCAGATTTCTGCCTGGGCCAAATTTTCTCGGATTCCTCCCTGTCATCAGCTTCCTAGGTTTTCTGACTATCCTATCAATTGCATTAATGGCTCCGTGTGTGCTCTGAAGGGTGTATTTAACTTGATTTCTGAGAACTTTTGTGTCATCATGCTCACTATTTGCCATTGTCTGAGTTGAGAACTACATCCTTAGAGTTTTTTCTTTGAGCTTTTGGTTGGATTTGGGAATTTGGGGTTTGAATTGATTGATTAGTTGCAATTCCTTGTGCATTCCTGCATCTGTTCTTTATGGACGCCATTGGGCTTCGTGTTTGTTGTTTCTGAGATCGATCCCTGCGTCACAAATGGTATGTTTTATTTTCCCTACCTTTGATTGAGAATTATGAATGGCACATTGATATTATAAGCCTGTGGGATTCAAATTCCTACGTATTTGATCATGTCATGCTAGGGTTATTCAGTATTGCATTATTTATCATCTCTTGGGTAAGTTTTGAACTCACTTGTCTATTCGCATTTTAATGAATCTTTCCTAAGAGTAATTAGTAAACCCTAGTAGTGACTTAGAAGTTGAAATAGCTGAGTTCTAAGCTTTCCTATGCGTTAATGGAGAATGAATAAGGTTTCAAACTGAGGGAAATGTCATTCCATGTTATTTCATCTTAAAACAGGCCTGAAATGCAAATAAAATCTATGAAGGGTCCATCCTTGACTGGTCCTAAGTTAAACATGTTGAAGTTTTGCATTGGTTCGGTGTCTGGGTGAAATCGTGACTCTCCGTCCCTTCCAAATTTTCTTCACTGTGACCCTTTAAAGTCGGGGGGATGTCATACCGATCACCCTATATTTTGCTAATAAATCTTCCTAAGTTCATATTTGATCGCTGTGATGGTATAGTTTCTCACACTGATAAAGTCTTTTATGTAAGTCGGCGAGACAAGGAGGATTTTCTGAGACCTCACCCCATAGGAAAATCTCTCATCGACATACATTTTCATATGCCTTCGGCAATAAAATCCTTAGTTGAAAAGAGGTCATAGTGGGATCCATTGGTTATACTGATATTCATTTGCTTGGTCGAGACATTCATGCTTCGCTAAGACCTTTCAGCGAGATCATAACTCTTGCTGAGACCTACGCTTTTGGCGTGACTACCAGCGGTCGCCAGGACCTCACGAGAACACCATCCTTTCTTGGTGAGCTCTTTCGAGAAAACTTCATGTTGTCGGCAAGAGATTATGCCGATGGGACTTATTTTTGTCAACAAAACATTACGCAGTCGGTGAGACCTCTGGCCGAATTCAAAAACCTATCGCTAGTCAGCAAGACACCGCAGCTTCGCTAAGACCTCATATCGAAAAACTTTAGTCTGGCTGAAGTATTTACTGGGACCCCAATAGTTGGTGAGACACGAAAGATTCACCAATACCTTACCCCGAATCCCCTTTGGTCATACCGATATGATTGCTATACCACCGTTCAGCAAGACATGCCCCACTCGGTGTGACTTCCTTCCGAATGAATTTTTTTGGCTGAAGTGAAACCTTCGTTCCCAGAATTTGCGTTGGTTCAAATTTTTCCTTATCCATAGACTTTTGTTGAGTCTGGATTTCTTTGAAATCCACCATCTCTCTAATTTTCCGAAGTCTACAATCTGGCTTGCTCTTCGCAGAAATCCGTCCCTCAAGGATTTTCCCGAGATCTGATGAAACTTAAAGGAATGTGAGATAATTGGATTTGTTTATGATTTGTGATACATTTAATGATTATTTCATGTCATATTTTGATATACCATGTGATTTTTTAATTGATCATGATCAGGTTTAATGGTTAAGTAGGTGTTTCCAAGTCACTCCATTGGAATCCGATCGGTCTAAGATTTCCCAAAATTCCTCTCTGGTTCAAATTCCGTAGATGGTCTTGAAACCCAAAATTTTGTTGTGGTCATTTTATATGAATTTTAATAACACCTTGATTGTATGAGGTTCATTCTAACGATGTTTTGATGGATTAACCTTCCCTTTCATGTGGTTTTTACTATGATTTCCATGTTGGGTGCAGGCTGAATCAAGTAAGGCAGCAGCTGGGTCTTCATTATCTGATGCAAAGAAGATAAAGCTAGACATTAAGAGCAAGGACCCTGAGAGTAAAATCACTTTTGTCTGGTCAGAAGTCAATGATACAAACGTTGGTCTCTGGGACTATGAAGATTTTTAAAAAAGAATAGTAGCTGAGGATCCTCCTTTGTTGATTAGAAGGATGATGGAATCAGGCTTATCACATGTTGTTGGTTTCCCTTCTACGGTGCAATGTCATGAGCTGGACTTGGAGTGTGCGAGGCACTATGACAGTGATACACAAAGGATAAGTGGTCCTCAAGGGAGAGTTGTTGCAAATCTCAACCCGGTCTCCATTGCCCAAGCCTTTGATATGCCAAACAAGTCTCATGTGGTGGGATTCACCATTGAGGCAGCTCAGGAGTTCTATGATGATCAGACTGTGAAGTCACAGCAGCTTATCAATTCTTGGCTGGAGAAGCCCAAGTCTCACTATTCCAAATTGCCCAAGCAACTATTCTGAGCAAAGTTCAAGAAGGAGTACTATGATTCCATCATGTTTCTTAGAAGCGTGGTTGGATTGAAGAGTGCTGGTACATTTGAGAATTGGATGTGCCATGTGATTGTGAGGATGGAGCAAGAGAAAATTAACTACCATTGGGCAGGGGTCATTAGCCAAGTAATTCACAAACAATTGTCCAATGTGTTGCAAATGAAGACCTTCACAATGACCTCCTATTTGGTCTATGCACTTGCAAGATTCCATCCCTACAAAGGATTGGATACAAAGGGAATTTTTGGACAGGATATCATCTATGAAGTTTTCCCTCAATTGTATTTAGGGAGCTTGAACTATAGGAGGGAAAATGATGCATTCACCATGCATATCACTAGAATTCTTTAGGAAGCAGAGCATGCCAGGATTTCAGACCTGGCTAAGGAACTCATCAAGAAATATGGAGCATGGTTTATCCAGTTCCCAACTTTCTCCTACATCCAGATTGACAACTGCCAGAGAGCCCCATATCGATTTCCAAGGTACCCCACTGATCACATCATACTTCTAGAAGTCACTAGGTAGATTTGTGACTTTGATGCTATCGTCAAGAAGCACAAACACAAGATAGGATTCGGTGGAGATTTTCCCCTATGGATTGGCACTTGAGAGGTTTTCCCTTCCATTAGTTCCACATAGGCTTCAGAGGAAGAAATGAGTGCCCTTGGTCTATCTTTCCACTCCAAGAGGTCCAGGTTTGATATTATAGAAGAAGCTCAGAAGAAGGCCAGCAAAGAGTATTGCCATAAGGTGAATTTGGAGGACTACTGGGCCAACTGCAGTGATGAATTTGAGGTCAAAAAGAAGTTCTCTTGGCTTCCAGTTGAGTCAGTTCAGTTGTACAATGTAAAGGTAGTTCCTGATCAATTGGAGGACGATGGAAAATTGATCCAGGATCATGCCTATGAGGCCATAAAGGACAGGCCAATTGGTGATGTAGACTAGCTGGAGGAGGAAAAGACATAATTGAAACAACTGGTGGATCCAGTTCTCAAATTCACTAGGATGTGGCTAAAGCATAAGTTGTGGGAGCTGAAAAATAATGGTGTGCAGTGCACCTATGCTCTAATGGGAGATTTGGATCCACACTCCACCTCTGAGGAATCTACCAAGTAATATCCTAAGGGCAAGGGTAAGATGGATTCTTCGTTCAAAATCAAGATAAAAGGTGTCCAAGAAACAGAGGCCTAGGAAGTAGAAAAATAGAGAAAACCAAAGGCTAAGAAGAGGACAAGGACTAAGAAGTCCGAGCAGAAAGGGATCGAAGGGAAGAATCCTGAGGCTGATAATCCTATGCCCAAGAGGAGAAGAATCATAAAATTGTCAGAGAAGGAAAGCTCCAAGGTTGGGGAGGAAATTGCCCCACTTGGGATAAATGTTGAAAGTTCAGAGGAAAGGGCCAAGGTGTATACAAGGAGGTCTAGGACTCCTTCTCCTAGGGACAGTGTGCCTAAAGCAGATCTCCCTCCAGTGGTTTCACATGAGGAACAACATGATGATTTTCCTTCCACTCATGGAGCTTAAGGCAAGCCTAATGAGTTAGAGGATGTTGAGGATCATCTGGATACTGAAGGGGAGGAATTTCATGAAGGTGATCTCCATGGTGCAGAGGAAGAAATCAAATAGATAATGCAATCCCCTATGATTGCACATGCAGATTCTCCTATTAGGACTAAAGAAGTTGAATCTCCTCCAAGGGAAGTTGAGGCAGTGAAAGATTCATCACCTGAACGAGAGGAGGAGCATGTTGAAGAGGAAGAAAGTAAGATAGATGAAACTCCCGATGAATAGAATTTAAGTAAGAAGGCACCTAAGGATTAGTAGGAGGAAAAATAGGCTAAGGTGCAATTGGAGCCCACTATTCCGGAGTGGCTGGACAAGGAGATAAAGAGAAAACAAGTTGTTCTGGAGGATAGTCCACCAAATTGGGATGCACTACTAGCCAAAATTGGAAAAGATAAAGGTAAGAAGAAGGCTAGGGTGATTTCGAGGATTGAAAGGGACGAAGCTCATGATAGATTTGTCCACATTGCTACCCCTACTCCAGATAAAAATAGAGACGATGTGGTTGGGAAGGATTACAATATTTAGACTTTCAATCTAGGACCTACATCAGTCGAGTAGGATATTGAGGATAATTAGGGATCTAGTGCAATTATTATGGGTAGATTAAGGAAGGAGATGAAGACCAAGAAGGAGCTGAAGAGAGAAAATGAAAATCTCAAGAAATGCTTGGAAGACTTAATGAAACCACTATAGTCTATTAACCCTTCTTCCTCTGCTGAAAATCCTCTACCTCAAGAGACCATAATCGAGCTAGAAAAAATGAAAGCTTCCACCCTTGCCACTATGAATTGGTTGAAAGGGGTGCAAGTAAAAGGTGATGAAGCTATTAAGGAAATCATGTCAACAGGAAAGGATGATGTCATGGCAACTAAGTGGTTGAAGGCTATGTTGGCACAAGATAAAGAAGATATAGATCTTCTTCTGCAGAAAACCAGAACTATTATGGAGTACACCCGGGATAGGTTGGTGAGTGACGGGATCTTTCCTTCTTCTAGAGCTGACAAACCATGGGAGTGGTATGAGATATTGTAGATTAGGCAGAAAGTGTTGAAGAAGATTTACAAGCAAAGAAATCAGATTGATGATACCCTAGGTGGTGTATATAATGGTTCCATCGCCTTCTTTGAAATTATGACGGGAAGAAGGAAGATTGCGCCCAAATATTTGATTCTAGAAGAATTGAGGAAGTGGTGGCATGATGTTTATGCACCACTTGATGATGGTTCTCTTTTTGAGCACCAGTTGGAAGATGCAGCCACCTACCTTGTAGTTATTGATAAATACCTAGCGTATAAGGTGGATTGGGATAAGTCAGTCAAACGGTCAAGAGAAGAGATTGCATCCATTGAGAATCAACCTAGGGTTCTGCCCCTACCACCAGTAGTTGACTTGGATGGGTCATTCTTGAAAGTACATGAAGAGCCAGATCAGAGTGGAGATAATAGGGAAGGGAGCTAATGATAGGCTACGGTGTGATTTATGCTTCCCTATTATCTTCTCGTGCATTGTTCTGAACTGCATTGCGGATCCCAGGCCAACTTGGATGGAATGTGCATTTAATGCTTATTTGACTAGCCGTGGGTTTCTCTTGACCGAGTTGTTGTGCCATTAATGTCACAAAGCTCTTGCTGGGCTGATGGGGTTTTTGGGGGAATTCTATATATTTGGCATTTCACCTCATTTTTAAGGGCTAGATAGTTATAATTTCTAATTAGAACATAGAGATTGATATAGAGCAGAGATAGTTAGAAAGTAGGTATTCTCAAGCAAATATTGTAACAGAAAGTTGGAATTGTTGCTATAGTGGACAATTTGAATACAAGAAATGACATTGTGATTTTGTGCCATACTTGTTTTCTCGTCTTGCATGGTTCTTTTTATTTCATCTTTAAAATTGCTTTGAGGAAGTTAATATTTAGATTAGATTTGATTTAATAATGTTTGTGATTCGATACTTGAATGTTGTAGCAATCCTTCAGTCCATAATTTTTGCAACCAATTGATTGTTAGTTGCTCTGCAAAGTTAGCCTGGACTCCATATTCAGTGTGCTTAGTTCGATTGTGAGGATTTGTTCATTTAAACTGCAATAGGCTTGTTGAATGAATGTTCACGATTTGAAAATCTTAACACCTCAGAAGATTGCACTATTTTCTGTAAGATTGTAGATTTATCTGGGTCAAGTAGAGATCAGTTTTGAAGGATTGGTCCATTTTAGTGTTTGTCATTTGCATTGTTAATTTTAGTAGTATTAGATTTAGAAATCTCTTTGGAACTCTTATCTTTTTTCCATTTCTTTAATTATTGGGTTAAATCTAGGATTAAGTATCATCAGATTGTTAGATCCGATAAAATTGATTCATTATTTTGCTTGTAGTAAGGTCCCATTGTGATTACCAGCATTCTCACATTTTATCATTGAGTTGTTTATGCATTTTCAAGACTTGATATTAGAGACCTTGGGGTTATCTCTTGAGGCTTGCTGATAGAGATTTACCTTTCAAGAGAGATAGGATATTACATTATGTCTGAGTTGTTGCTATGCAGAAAACACCATCAACAGGATTGGCGCTAGAAGGAGGGCCCGAATAAGCAAGCTAGATTAATTTTTGAATGTCATCTCTCCTGAGAGATTCAGAA
The DNA here is from genome assembly GCA_007258455.2 of Sequoia sempervirens. Taxonomy (NCBI): domain Eukaryota; kingdom Viridiplantae; phylum Streptophyta; class Pinopsida; order Cupressales; family Cupressaceae; genus Sequoia; species Sequoia sempervirens. The sequence continues at coordinate 1,164,066,522 of VDFB02271358.1, forward strand.
GAAGAACAAGATCTGCTCCAGAAGAGGAGGAATTTTAGGAACTACCAGACCCTACTAGGTCAAGAAGGACCAACAGAAGGGGAGAATCATCATCATCCCATCCATCCCCCTCATCTCTGTCATCCCCATCTTCATCAAGTTCATCTGAGTTAGAGAGCATTCCCAGTCCACAACCTCAACCAATCATAAATCATCCATTACCACCCCCACCTCCACCAATGGCTTTCCTAGCAACCAACCCATCTTCATTAAGTTTTGTCATCTACAATGTCATGCCAAAAAACCCTGAACACTTTTGTTCAAAATTCCATTTCAATGATCCAAATAGGACCACTGGGGAACACATCAGGATCTTTCAGACTGGCCTCAAGGACAGAGGGATAGACCATGAGGATGTAGCCTATAGGTTATTTCCTTATTCACTAGGAGAAGATGCGTTTTATTGGTACAACCATTTTCCTACTGAGTCTATCCAACATTGGACTGAGCTAGAGGCTTCCTTTTTGCAGAAGTTTCGAATCCCCATTAGTTATAATGAGCTTTACCGTTAGTTTACTAATGTGAAGAGGGAGATTAATGAGCCTATAGGATCTTTCAATAATAGGTTTCACGTGCTTATACCAGACTACATACCCCTTATGTTGTTAATGAGCCTACTGCTCTAGAAGTTTATTATGAGGGACTTGATAGTTTGACGGCTACCTTTATCAAGTGGAGTAATAATCCCCCTAAGAGTCTACTTAATGCATATGCAGAGGCTATGAAAGTTAGCACTAATCTAAGGCAACATCTATCTAGGCCCCTACCTTCATTAGGACCCATTGCTCATCCTAGACAAGTTCCAGCTCTCAGCCAAGCTCTAGCGAACCATACTCCAATCATGAATCAGGTTCCTCAATTGCCTCTGGTCCCTCACCCAGGACCTTTTGTAGGACAAGTTTCATCCATGATTAGTTACCCCCAGAAAAATGTGAATCAACCTCTACATATCTAGCCTTAGGCTAGTTATCCTTCATACCTGCAAAATTCTGAAGTCCTAAACCAGTCACTAAATGCCAATGCCACAGTAGGGTATTCCCATAATAATGCAAATCAACCTACATACAATAATCCTGACAAGGAAAGATTGGATGAATTTTCTAAAAAAATAAAGAAGATGAATATGGAGGTGACCTACTTGAGGAATCATAATAGTCAAAATAATAGTCAGTTACAGGCTGCTCAGAGAAATATGCAGCCCAATCAGAACAGAGAGAATCCACAAGTACAACACTTTGATAGAGGGAAATGTCATGACCGAGGATACAACAACGATAGAGGATATAACCAGAATAGAGGTTACAACACTGATCAGGGATTTAATAATGACAGAGGATACAATAGTGATAGAAGACAGAACTATGATAAGGGGCAACCCTCAGGCCATAACTTTGACAGAGGTGGTGGAAAAGGGTTCGAGAGAAGGCAGCAATCAGGACAAAATAGGACTTGGAACACATGGCCCAATAATGGAGGAGTCCCCACCCCATTGGATCAACCAAGTAGTCAACCTGTCAATCAATTTTCTAGTCAACCAGTCAATCAAGAGAAGCCTCCTAGCGGTGTATATCTAGCTGAGGCTGCTTTATCAGGGCGGTGTAGGCTCCACAAGACTAGTCAACATTCTGAGTTAAACTGTCAAGAATTCCAAATAGCAGCCTCAATCTTTCAGTATGAAGTGAAGAACAATACAAGCTATCAGGAAATGGTACCTTCTATTCCTTATGATTCACCGGTGTTGGTACTAAATCATGCTCCTTTTCCATAGAGTAAGGAAAATTTACCCGAAGAAGAATCTGACTAGTTAAAGGAAGAGGTAGACCAGGTATGCAATGGGGATGAAATGACAATGGTCCCATAGATGAAGAGGAAGCTTACATTGAAGAAGTACAGACCTTCCAGAGACCTGTCAAGAAGTATGACTTGAGGGAATTGCCACATAGGCGCCCACAGACTGGAGGTCCCTTTACTACATCCATCCCATAGAATAATTTCAACACGCCTCCAGACCCTAATGCTAGCAATAATCCATCACTGTCTCAGGTGTCCAAGCAATACTTATCTCAAGATCTAGGACATGCTGAAATACCAAAAGGAAGAAATATTGATGCAAATAAGGAAAAGATAGTGGAATACCTGAGGGAGAATCCTACTGATTTAAATGAAGAAAAATTGGCCACGTATGTTGCTGAAGAACTCTGAAAATTGAAGTAAAATTTATCTACATTCGAGTTATTAAGGGTTCCATCCATTAGGAATGCAGTCTTAGGATCTTATAATGTAAATTCCACATCACAAGATAAATCAATTAGCTAGAGTGTCAATAGAGTATTTGGTTCTCAATTAGTAGGAAGGAAAAATTAGATTCATGATCAAGCCCATAGGCCCCCTGGAAATACTGAGAAAGAGAAGGACAAATCTCAAGTTGTCCAAGTAGATACTCCCTTAACTTTGTTTCAAGGGAAAACATACACACCTCCATTCCTAATTTCTATTCGCATATTTGGTAAGAATCTGCATAATTGTCTACTGGATTCTAGTGCTTCAACCAATGTTATGTCTTTCAGTGTATGCCGAGCTATGGGAATTACTCCTACTGAATCACAGAAGAAAGTCACTCAATTGTATAGGACTGAAGTGAATGTTGTAGGGGAGTTAAATATGATTCATATGCAGATTGTTTCTGATCCTAGGATTCAGCAGGTTGTCAATATACAAGTGGCTGACATCCCTGATGCTTATGGTCTAATATTGGGAAGGGATTTTACCAAGGCTTTGAATGGATAGGTCTCGACTGATCACTCTCACATGTGGCTTCCTTGGAAAGGAGTGCCAAACAAGATTAGGATTGAAAGAGAGCCCAGAATGAAGTACATGATTACAAAATATTAGAAAACCTCTGCTGAAATTCTGGTATCAGAAGTAAGCATGGGTAACTATATGCTTGATGCTCCTCTTGAGGATCCAGATATGGAGGAGGTTCTTATGTTCCACACAACACCTGTTGACCTTACATTTGAATCCGATGGTACTGAAGTCTTGATCGAACCAGCTGAAGACAACAGTGGTTTGGGAGATAGCCAGCTTGGTTTGTTGGATAATTTTCAAGAGTTCATTAAGAAGTGCATTGAAGATCAAGTTCAATTGGGAAAGGGAATGAAATTTGGAGAGCTACTTTTTCCCAATTGGTGCAGGGTGCATAATGCCTCTCATTCATAATTGGATTGTTGCTTATGCCAAGTTGTAGTGGAACAAATACAAAAATGTATCAACCCCACTCCTATAGTCAAAAGTGGTGTCCTGAATGTTCAAGAAGATCCCAAGAGGAAAAGAGTGATGCCTTCTGAAGAGTCATCCAGTAGTAATAGTGCAAGTGAAAAAGCAGGGAACTCTGTAGCTGCTAGTTGTTGGACTTTAAGGTTTGATGGATCCAAATCAAAGCATGGAGCCAGGGTAGGTTTCGAGCTAATTAGTCCAAGAGGTAAGACATTTTTTGCTGCTCATAGACTTCAATTTCATTGTATGAATAATGTCACCAAATATGAAGCCCTGGTGCATGGACTGTTAATGGCATTGAAGAAAAAGGTTAAGATCTTGCAAGTTTTTGGAGATTCTAAGTTAATAGTCAAGCAAGTCAGGAGACAATACTCTTGTCATGATAGGAGAATGACTAATTATAGACATCAAGTGTGGGACCTCATTGAAGGATTTGATTCCTTCAACATTCAGTTGATTCCATGAAATAAGAACCAAACAACTGATTCTCTTGATCAAGCAACAAGTACCTTGCAACCTCTATCTCTTTCGGGACTAAAGAAGTTTACTATGGAGCTAACCTCAGTACCATTAGTACCTGATAATATCACCAACTTTCAGGTATTTGAAGATGACAAGCATATCTTAGATTTCATTACTAGTACTGATGTCTTCGCTTCTCAAATCATTGATGAAACAGAACTTCAAGAAGCTAAGATGGACTTAGAAGGGGTGATTAATCTGAAGACCAACACAAGTCCCAGAGGAATGGTGCAACTAGAGAGGATCTTTGATCTAGATAAGATCAGAGATCAGGAACAGGATACTAGGAAAGAGTCTATTAGTGGGCAGTGTGACAAATATAATGTAGGATATCAGGAGGATGTCAAAAATGTTCTCATTGGCAAGGTGTACACTCCAGAAGAAAGACAAGGAATTATTGATGCATTACATAGATATCTAGATGTGATAGCCTGGAGTTATGAAGACTTAAAGACTTATGATACATCAATCATAACCCATACTATTCCTCTCAATCCAGGAGTAAAACCTTTCAGACAGAGGCAAAGGCCCATCAATGCTTTGTTGGAACCCATAATATAGAAAGAAGTGTAGAAACTATTGTCTGCAAGGATAATATTCCCAGTCAGACACTCTACTTGGGTTGCAAACCTAGTTCTAGTGCGGAAGAAAAATGGTGAAATTAGATTGTGTGTTGATTTCAGGAACCTAAATAGAGCATCAGAAAAGGATAATTATCTAGTACCCTAACTGGATGAAGTGCTCCAGATTGTCAATGGATCTTAGATGATGTCCTTTTTAGATGGTTATTTAGGGTATAACCAAGTTATGGTGCAGTATGAAGATAGCCACAAGACTGCTTTCACCACCAAGTGGGGCACTTTTTCCTATAGAAGGATTCCTTTTGGCTTAATTAATGTTGGAGCCACATTCTAAAGAGCGATGGACATTTCCTTTGAAGACATAATTAGTAAATGTATCATCATTTATATGGATGATCTAACTATCTTTTCCAAGAAGAGAGGTGATCATATCTCAGATTTATGCAAAGTTTTTCAGAAATGTAGGGAGTTTGGGATATCGCTCAATCCAAAGAAATTTATCTTTGGAGTGGCAGAAGGTAAATTGTTGGGACATGTTCTCTCTGAAAGGGAATTTCCATTTATCCAGAATGCATAGAATCCATTCTTAAGATTCCACCGCCTACTAGTAAAAAAGAAATGAAATCATTCTTTGGCAAGATCAACTTTGTGAGGAAGTTCATCACTAGGTTTGTAGAAATAGTTAAGCCACTGAATGCAATGTTAAAGTAGGAGGCCAAAGTTGAATAGAATGTAGAAGGAAAAGAAGCATTTATAGAGATAAAGAGGGTTATTGATGAAGCTCCTGTTTTGGTAAGCCTAGACTATGCTAAACCATTCTATATATATATATTCGTTTGCCTCTGATCATTCCTGTGCTGCTATGTTAACTCAAAAATTGGATCAAGGAAATGAGCATCCCATAGCATTCACGAGTGCACCATTGAAGGATGTTGAGCTAAAATACCCATGTGTGGAAAAGCAAACCTATGCCTTAGTCAGGGCTATAAAGAAATTCAGGCATTATTGATGAGGGCGCAGCCTGAGACTTATAAAATAACCCGCAAACAAGAGAATAATTTTATTATTTAGAAAATGGAGCTTCTTACATGCAAAGGATCTCAAATCCCCAAGTTCTACAACACATGCAAGTTACAAAAAGCTACAGAATCACCCTTTCACAATATGTGAGCTTGTCCCCAAAAAGTTACCCAAAAATTAGAAACCCGCCCATAAATAGAGCTCCTCTTTAGTTTGGAGCCAAAACAACATTTAAATTTGAGTTTAGGTGGTTTGGCACCGAAAAATTACAACTTGAAGTTCAAATTTCAAAAGAACATTTGCAATTGTATCTTCTAGAAAGTGCGTGAACTTCCCGGGGCCATAACTTTTGATCTGGACTCTGATTCACTAACCGTTTGAACTGCTGGAAAGGTCTCAAAGTCAATAACGCGCTCAAAATTTACTACGCCAATTTTGGAAAGTTTTGAGGCCATTTCGGGAACTCTAAGTGCCTCAAATCTAACTTGAAAGATTTTCACATGCAAATCTGGGAAACTAAAACTGCAATATCTTTCAACCCATGAATAGAAAATAAAAACCATAAATTGAGAATTTCATTATGATGAAAAGGGTATCCAAAAATGTAAAAACATCTAAAAACTGAGAAACTTAAAATTTAACTATTTTTTGGGTGATGCAAGATTGCCCTTACACCACTGGATGCTCCTACTAGGTAGGCCACTGGGTAGGCCATTCCAGAATAGCCTTCACCTTCTCTGGGTCCATCTTGAGACCTTCTGCTAAGACAAAAAACTCCAAGTACACTAACTCCCTCTTCACAAAACTGCACTTCTTCAGATTAATCAACAGTTTCTCTTCTCTTAACTTCTCAAAGGCTCTCTGAATATGCATCAGATACTCATCCAACATCTTACTAAAAATCAAAATATCATCTAAATACACAATAAGAAAACTTCCCAGAAATTCTTTTAGTACCTCGTTCATGAGCCGAATGAATTTGCTCGGTGCATTGGTTAGCCCAAAAGGCATGACTAACCACTCGTACATGCCCTCTTTGGTCTTGAAGGCAGTCTTCCATTCATCTCCCTCTTGAATCTAGATCTTATGATATCCACTCTTTAGATCAATCTTTGTGAAGTACTGAGCTCCACTCAAACAATCCATCAGGTCATCCATCCTTGGTAGGAAAAATTTGTACTTGATTATTATCTTGTTTATGGCTCGGGAATCTGTACACATCCTCCACTCCCCATCCTTCTTTGGTGCTAGTACTACAGGTACTGCACATGGACTCAAACTCTCTCGTATCAAACCCTTTCTCAATAACTCTTGAACTTATTTGTTCAACTCCTCATTTTCTGTTAGAGTCATTCTATGAGCTACCTTATTTGGTAAACTGGCTCCAAGAATCAAGTCAATTTGATGACTGATCTTCCTTATTGGTGGTAAACCCTTAGGTACATTATCAAAAATAATATCTTGAAATTCATCCAACATCCCAGAAACTTCTTTTGGAACTTTCTCACTATCCTCATTACTCACTCTAGGAATCAATGCATAACACACACACTCATGCTTCATACCTTCTAAATTTTTTCTTCCATCTACATAACAAATTCTAGCACTACTGCATACCTTTTCTTTCCCTTTAGGGTTTCAACTTTGATGAACCCCATCCTTTGTCAAGGAATAAGTGTTTGCATGGCCATCATGTATAGCTCGCCTATCAAACTGCCACGAACTCCCCAACATGTGACATGCATCCATGGGGATGATATCACAAAGTACCTTATCATGGTAGCTCCCGATCTTGAACTTTACTAAGAATCGCCATTGACCAAAAAATTGTGGTCTTCTTTCTACAACCAGCAACATACGGTGTGCCTTTCCTCAGCCTTCAACTTTGTGACCATCTCTTCTCGACACTAGATTATCTAAGGTTCCCACCATCAATAATGACATCACAACATTTTCCTTCACATTTACACCTTGTGGGAAACAAATTCTTCCTCTCCTGCTCGTTTTTCACTCACCAGTATTCTCCCTAATCACTAGGGCTTCTCCCCTTTCAATGTCATCAATGTTTAGATTGGGCCTCCTCATCTCCCATGCACAACCCTTCCATGACCTTTCCCTGCCTTTTGTCCTTCCCCTTTGGTGTTGTGGACATTTATAGGCTCGATGCCCTTCTTCACCACAATGGAAACATGTTCCTTTGAAACCACCTCTTCCATCCTTTTCCATATCTCCTCATCCTCTACCTCTTTGATCACCACTGCTTTTGATCACAAGGGCTTTAGAAGTTGTCATTCCTTCGCTTCGGCTAGTACCCACATCTCTCACTTTTCTTTTCATCATCATTTCGGCTTCCTGAAGGTCTTCCACTACCCCTTCCACTTTGACCTCCTTGTCCTTTTTGCTTGCCATCAAATCTTTTGTTCAGCTTCTCTTCCACCTTCAGAGCAAACTGATACACATCCTCAATGGTGGTCATTCTAACTAGGCTTGACTCCTCCTGAATGTTCGTTCGTAATCCATTAAGATATCGGGCTACCTTCTCCTTATTGGCCTCTGTGTGGCCCGTTTTGATGATTATCTTGTGAAAATATTCAGTATATTCTTTCACAGATCTGCTTCCTTGCTTCAACCCTTGCAATTTCTTCAATAGATCTAACTCATAGTCCACTAGTATGAACTGCTTTTTCAGTTTCTCTACCATGTGATCCCATCTGGTGATATTTCCTTTTCCTCTTCAATTTCTTTCCAACTGGACCTCCTTCCACCAAATACTGGCATGGCCCTTTAGCTTCATTTTCACAAACTTTACCCAATATGGGTCCTCTATTTCCTCATACTTAAAATATTCTTCTAGCTCGTTGATCCAGTTGATCAACTCTTCTGAGTTCAAACTTTCAGAATAATTGGGGACTTCTGCTTTAGGTCTTTTCCTGATCTTTGAAATGGCCCTTATTAGCCGCATTTGGTCTTGATCAATTGCTTCTTCTTCCTCTTCTACATTTTAACCTTCTTCCTCTCCTTCATCCTCACTTTCCTCTCTCAGGTTTAACCCTCTTCTCAACTGCTCTTGTAATGCATCAATCTGTGTTTGGAGGGCTACCAGTGCATGTCTTCCACCAGCATTTCTGCCACCTCGACCACCTCTAACACCACCACACCTACCAGGCATCACTCTTGGAGGCATATTTCTTGACCTCAACCCACAACCACGGTCTTGGTACAAATTGCCTCATGATCGACGATCTGTCACACGCCAAGAAAAACCTGCTCTGATACCAATTTTGATGAGGGCGCAGCCTGAGACTTAGAAAATAACCCACAAACAAGAGAATAGTTTTATTATTCAGAAAATGGAGCTTCTTACATGCAGAGGATCTCAAATCCCCAAGTTCTACAACACATGCAAGTTACAGAAAGCTACATAATCACCCTTTCACAATATGCGAGCTTGTCCCCAAAAAGTTACCCAAAAATTAGAAACCTGCCCATAAATAGAGCTCCTCTTTAGTTTGGAGCCAAAACAACATTCAAATTTGAGTTTAGGTGGTTTGGCACCGAAAAATTGCAACTTGAAGTTCAAATTTCAAAAGAACATTTGCAATTGTATCTTCTAGAAAGTGCGCCAACTTCCCGGGGCCATAACTTTTGATCTGGGACTCCGATTCACTAACCGTTTGAACCGCTGGAAAGGTCTCGAAGTCAATAACGTGCTTAAAATTTACTACACCAATTTTGGAAATTTTTGAGGCCGTTTCGGGAACTCTAAGTGCCTCAAATCTAACTCAAGATTTTCAAGTGCAAATCTAGGAAACTAAAACTGCAATATCTTTCAACCCAAGAATAGAAAATAAAAACCATAAATTGGGAATTTCATTATGACGAAAAGGGTATCCAAAAATGTGAAAACATCTAAAAACTAAGAAACTTGAAATTTAACTATTTTTTGGGTGATGCAAGATTGCCTTACACCACTGGATGCTCCTGCATCAATTATGTCCTTGGAAAAAAAAATCTTTGTAATAGTTCCTGATCCTACAGTTAAGCTATTACTGATGCAGAATGAGATGGGGGAGTGCAGAGCCAAGTGGGTGACTATGTTACAAGAATATGATATGGAAATTCAACCCATGAAGTTGGTAAGAGGGCAAAGACTCATATAGACAATGGCAGAGACAGGCCTTGACCTTACAGCTCAGAGTTATAATTTAGAGGATGTCTCTCCTAGAGAGTGGTATGATGATATATTTCATTACCTCCTAACCTAGAGATGCCCTGATCATCTCAATTCAGTACAAAGTGTAACTGAGGGATAAATTTCTGGAATTAGATTAGATCAAATGAATGAATGCAAATCATAAATCACAATAAAACCCTAAAGTTCTATAGAGCACAAAGGAAATTAAACAATAGAATGATTATACCTGCTTCTCAAGATTTCCATGATTACCTCCATAGCACCTTCTTACTTGCTGGATGATGTTGCCCTCAGATTCGTCGTGCGAGCAATCTACAAATGTCTAAGTCCTACACCAAGCTTTGAAGGATTTTAAATATGCCTAATGACTATGCCTATGACCATGATTGATAATGCCTAAATATTCTAAGATTTGATCAAATAAAGATAATAAGTGTTGAAATTGTTACGAAATCTAAGTGTGCAAAATGCCTAAAATGTAATGTGTCTATGTAAAAATGTCAGAGTGTATGTGTGTAATCGAAAAAGTGAGAGGAAAATGGCATTTTATAGAAAATGTCATTTTGAATGGACGGACAAGATTAAATGATGATGAGAACCTAAAATGAGAGGTCCAGATTAAATTTGAGAATCCCTAATCAGGGTTAGGGTAAAATCCTTAATCGAACGGTCAGAATAATGTCTCAGATAATCGGATCGATTGTGGAGAATAAATGAGATAAATGAATTAGAAAATAAAGATTTTCAAAATTGAGAAGATAAAGACTGAACTAAATATCAGATTTGGCAAATCGAGAATCTGCCCAATTACTTGATTTTTGGAAGATTAGTTTCCATTTTGAATTGAGTTAATTCAAAATATGGATTTTATGAGATAATAAATAATCTTTTTCCAATTATTTTCCAAAGTGAACTGTCAGTTAAGATTGTGACAACATTTTAAATAATTTAATTTATTTAAAATGAGAGGAATATCAAATTGGCAATTAAATAATTAAATATAATTATTTAATTTAGCAGATAAGATTAATTAATTAAATAAATTAAACAATTCATTTAATTAAGACAATTAGTGACATATTAAATAAATAAATAAAACTTATTTATTTAATAATTAGGAAGAAATAAATGACAAAGGGGAATTAAATAAATTAAGAAATTTATTTAATTAAGCGAAGACTTAGACAATTAATGATGTATTTAATAAATAAATAAAATTTATTTATTTAATAATCATGAAGAATACAAAGACATGAATTAATTAAACAATTATAAATTATTTAATTAATAGTTAACTGTGGACCAAGGACATAATTAAATGTCATAATTATGCTAGGACGAAAGTGGTAAAAATAAAACTTACAAGCCTAAGTCATTTTTAGGTGTTTACATTTTGCCCCTCTTTGTCATAATGTAGCTTGTCGCATTGTGACAAAGAAAATAAGTCAAAAATATGCCCCAATAAAGGTACGAAGTATCATTGCCCCCTCGAATTTTTTTTCAAATTTTGGGTCGGCGACATAATAATTTGTAAAGAGTCCTGATAAATCAATTTGATGACCAGAAAAACAATGGTGCAGTCGGTTTCAGGTTCGGACATGTTTAAGATAGTCAACGGAGAAGTCAAAGGTGGTCAAATGAGCCTCTAGTAATAACCTGGGTTGAGAAATGTCATTTTGACTTTATAAATAGGTTGACAAAGGGGTAAAAGTCAATTCATTTCTACTATTTACCTTGTGAATTTGAGAGCTCAGAGCGAAAAGGCATAGCAGTGACGATGGTGATTCCAGTGTCAGAGCATTGCGGAGAGATCGTGCAGACCTTCAGACGGCCAAAGGGCTTGGAGCCGGCGGTAAGTACCCTTGCCTTGCTTTGTAATTTTCTCATTTTGTGTCATTTTTAGCTTTCTATGACAAATAACGTCTGCACCATGACGCAACTGTGTTCGCATAAGCCGTAACTGCCTTCACGTTTAACGCATTTGGTGCGTCGCGACACAAGTGCAATGACAAATTAGTGTAGAGTGGTGGTTTGCACCGCATTTGACTTATCGAGTCACATTTGAATGTTCGAATGCCGCAATTGTCAAATTGCAACACATTTGTTGTTTTGATCGACGCAACTACCATAATGCGACGCATACGTCAAATGTCGCGACTCATTCGTCAAATGTCGCGACTCAGGCGTAAACATGCGATGCATTTGATATTTTGAACCGCATTTGATGTACGGTACAACACAATTGAATTTTTGAGATGCAATTGCCTGAATGCGATGCATTTGCCTTTTTTCCCTGACCCTAGTTGATTTTGATATTTGCGTATCCCTAGATGCTTTTCATGATGCTGACAGTTGTCCAAAAAGTACTGATGTATTGTTCATCTTTTTTGCAGAGGCAGCTTTCCCCTATCTATACGAGAGAGAGCAGACCGACCACCTTTCAGTTTGCTGATCAGTTGGGCCCACAAGAGCGGCGACGATTGATACATCTGGGGCTATTCTATGCTGCCTATATGCCAGCCATTCAGGCGAATAGGGGATTACTGACTGCGCTATGCGAGTGGTGGCATTCGAAGACTTGTTCGTTCCACCTACCGATAGGTGAGGCCATGATCACCTTGGAGGATGTCTACTGGATATTGCGAGTGCCGATCCGAGGGGAGCGGATTGTCTACGACCCTCGTCATGGTGAGTAGACCTTCCGAGCTTATTATCGAGATCAGGGTGCAGGACTAGGCATCCAGGGTTATGAGATCAGGTGGGAGTTTATGGCCAAGCACTATTGTCACTTTGATGCCTTCCTTGCGACTTTGATCGGGGGGATCCTGATTCCTGACTGTCGGAGACATGGATTTCCTATTGGTTGGGGCGACGTCCTTGTTGGTATGAGACGTGACAGGACGGTTTATGCTTGGGGTCCCTATTTGCTAGGGACACTTTACCATCAGTTACATGATGTTGCTTACAGGAGAGGAGAGAGTATCTCCTGTGGGACTACACTGATGATGATATGGGCGTGGGAGCATATTGCCATATTTCGCCCTCCCATTGAGAGACCATAGTTGGCTGAGGGGATGCCCTATGCCTATTACTACGTCGGTGCACTACAACAGACACAGATGGGTGAGACCAGTTGGTGGTGGCATAGGATTGATACCATGGTGACATTTATCTAGAGGCCGTATAGAGACTGTGAGGCGTGGGATGATGAGGATGAGCACCTCAGCTTCTGCAGACAATATAGATACTTGACTGGCCGGACCGTGCAGACATATTTAATCATTGAGATGTATTTACCCTAGTGTGTCTTGAGGCAGTTTAGAGAGCAATAGGGTGTACCTACAGGGACAGCTGAGTACACCAGGTCTTCCAGAGAGTATGCTTGGGGACCAGCCATCCTAGTGGCATTTTCTGAGCAACAGATTGATAGGCTAGGAGCCTAGGCATGGGGATGGAGGGTAGGAGCAGCCGATCCGGGGACCACAACTGATTATGATCTGTGGTGGTAGGTACACAGACCAGTGCCCTTGATAGATCCTGATAGGCCAGCACCTGTAGATAGGCAATTAGTGATACCTTGTGTGCCATGGGCTAGGCGAGGTGGCAGGGGTAGAGATGGAGGCAAGGGGAGAGGTAGAGGCAGAGACAGAGGCAGGGGTGGAGATGGAGGTAGGGATGGAGACAGAGGCAGGGACGGAGGTAGGGGTGGGGATGGAGGCAGAGGTGGGGACGGAGGCAGAGGTGGGGATGATGGTGGAGACGGCCGAAGGCGACGATGGGATGGGTAGAGATAGGTCCAAAGGGTGCACCCACGAGTGGTGAGGGTGGCATTAGATGCTATCCCCGAGGTTGGTGAGGAGGGGGAGAGAGAGAAGCAGCCCCGACAGGAGGGAGAGGGTGAGGAGAGATAGGAGGAGGAGGTGGCAGAGGATGTGGTGGAGGAGGTGGAGGTTGGGAGACAAGAGGCAGAGGTGGAGGAGGTGGAGGCGGAGGAGGAGAGGCATGAAGAGATGGAGGTGGGAAGACAGGAGGAGGAGAGGCATGAGGATGTGGAGGTGGAGGTCAAAGGACAGGAGGAGGAGATGGGTGACGATGATGATGAGGACGATGCTATGGATGAGGCCGAGAGACTCCTCAGATATTGGATGGTGGAGAGAGAGGAGGAGATACCCTCCAGCTCAATGTTACCTCATGATGCCATAGCAGATCAGAGGGTGGCCGATCTATAGCAGAGACTAGATGATAGCCTGGCATAGGTCAAATCCTTATAGTTAGCATTAGAGGTAGCCCGGGTAGAGTGGGATCAGGCGGTGATCCGCCAGTAGGACACAGCTTAGTGGTGCACAGACTTCGCAACATTATGCATAGGGCCTATGGGAGACATGGCTCGCGAGCTAGCCAGGGTGAGCACGAGATTGGGGTAGTACAAGACATTATATGAGTAGGCAGTGCCACCAGAGCGATAGGATCCTACCTTGTCATGGTCACAGACCAAGACAGGTAGTGGCCACAAATCAGGTAGTGCTACTAGTAGTAGGAGTCATACCAGTGTCAGAGGGTCTACCTTGATAGGACACACCTCAGGGCACAAGTCACATCATTCACATAGGCACAACTCGAGTCCTCATTCAGGTCACAATCATGGGTTGACTAGTTCGGTGCAGAGGTCAGGACAGGTACAGCTGCCAGTGGTTGATCCCTCTACTTCTCACAGTCCGGCCATAGTGACATCATAGATGTTTTATACCGTTGAGATGGCACCTGCCTTCTTAGTTCCAGTAGTGGCACATGCAGAGGTTGTGACAGGTCCACCTATTGTTTCAGTGTCAGTGATAGAGCTTCAACCGCCACATTCTTCGCCTCGAGGGGATGATGAGAATCTACCCTAGGGGCATTTTGTTATTATGACACACTATGTATATTATTGAGCCTGCGAGCTCTATTTTTTTGGGGATATCCCATGACTTTATCTTGTGACATTGTACATTTTTGAGATAATACTATATGATGATGCAGCTTTGATGCGGCCTAGATGTGCTATGTGATGCTCTTTCATTTATGCATTTGATGTGATGTCCTCTATATGATGTTCATTTATGATTTTGATGCATTGATGATGCAATGCTTATTTATATGAGATGATAATGAATATAATGATGTGCATGATGTATTTTAGTAAAAGATGCAATGTCAATGATTATGTTTTAATGCAATATTTATGTATATGATTTGATGCCATGGATGATGTATGTATGGATCTAATGCAATGTTTATATGATCATGTATGCACTTATGTTTTTGGATGTCATAGAATATCATCATGAGACGGACGAGAGAAGATGATGAGGCTGATGAGAGAAGATGACCAGACTGAAGAAGAGAAGATGACCAGACTAATGAAAATGCATGTTAATTCCTAGACCAAATCCTTCAAAACTTTACCATAGGACATTAGTATTTATTGCTCTTAATCATCATTGGGAAAACTATCTTAATGGCCAAGAAACACCATGATATGACATAGATCAAGGTGTGCAAGGTCGTACCATCACGTAAGACAAACAGTCATAGACAAGGATGATTATGACTCATACTAAGAGCGTGATTGCTCTAGTCTTTTTGCCATAATCAACCACATGCAGAAAAAGACAAGGACAAATCATGAAACGTCGCTGCTTCTCTAAATCATGTTTCCAGGACATCATTGAGAAACTAGTGGCATGATTGTCAAAATACAAAAATAGAGTCCTTACCACGATATGTCATTGTTTTTCTAAATCCCAAAATCAGGACCTCGCTGAGAAACTAGTAGTCATGTGTGTCAATCGACATGATACATTGTTGCTTCTCTAAATCCTGCTTAGTGGGATCTTGCTGAAAAACTAATATCATGATAAAAACTAAAAGACAATTGTCAAGTGTTTTCCAAGTGCATCTAGATATCCATTGTTCTGATGCCAAGATGCCATGTTTGATAATGTCAAGATGTCGAAATGTTTAAAGTTTTGACAATCTTGGAAAAATGTCAAGAATTGGTGAATTCAAGAAGGACACATCCTGAATAATTTTGATGTCGAGAGGATTTGATCCCTAATAGTCGTAAGGGGTCCCTCTAAATGATAACGATGCCTAGGAAGGACACGTCCTAAGGCATAAATGACAGAGTTGGTTCTTCAAAAGGACACATCTGAAGAATACTGATGTCACAAAGAGTGATCTTTAGATGTCAAGAGGATCACTCAAAATGTTGAATGACAATGACGATGCCTAGGAAAGACACATCTTAAGGCATAAATGACAGAGGCTATCATTCAGAAGGACTCATCTAAATATTAACCTAAAGTTTGATAGTTTGACAGGTTATGATGATTTGACTTGCTTTGCCCGAGTCTGACTTGTGTTTGACTATATGCCGATATTGTCATGATGATATGATTGACATATTGATGAAATTGTCATATTGAAATAACTGATTGTCATGCTTTGCTTGATGAGTTTCATTCATTTGGGAAAGGTTTTTGTTGCCTTGAAGACTTTTTGACATGTGTGCCAGTGTGGTGTCATGAACCCTAATGGACTGACCTAGTGCGACCTCGGGGGCTCATCGACAGATGGCCTTGCCTACGTCATACACTCAGAGACCTCATAGTTCGACATGGCCAATGACTTTGTCTTGGTGACCAAAGATTGCGTCATGATTTTATTCTAACAAACCTAAATGGACTGACCTAATGTCTCGAGGACTCAAATGTGAGTCTTTCCTACGTAGCAAATGCGCAGAGACAACATAGTTCGAACAAATGACAAAGATTGATTGATATGACTAATTTTGACAAGAGATGACAATGTGTTTGTGCTCTTCAAACAATTTAAATTGTTGTTTGTGGTTTTCTTCAAGACGTTTTATGATTTTTAGGTCTTTCTTCTGGATTTTTTTATGATGTTTTTGTCTTTTTTTTAGGACTTTTTGCCAATGTTTTTGTCTTTTTTCATGACTTTTTGCCAATGTTTTTTGTCTTTTTTTAGGACTTTTTTCCAATTGTCAAGATCATGTGTGACACCCGCTGCAGTTTCATGATAAAGATTTTTCCCCCAATCAGGTCCAAGACTTAGCCATTTTTTTTAAGGAACATGGACAAGATGCTACTAGTTTACTAGATGGATAGTCGTTAGGACTTGATGTCAATCGTTTATCCACTATGACAAGTAGGGTAGAATGTGGTGGCGATTTGCATAATAATGATGATAATACCTTTCATCCTAAGCCAAGGCAGACAAAGTGATAGTAGATGGCAGAGCAATGATTGATTATGCATGGCGCCTATTTGCCAGGTTTTCACCATGGTACTTATCCAAAGCGCCTGTTTGCCAGGTTTTCACTATTGAACAAATCATTTTTCTCTTTACTATTTTTCTTGACTTTTTTATTTTTTTGGTGTCACCAAGATGCTTGTTTGCCAGGTTTTCATCAAGGCAACAATTTTTTATCATTTTTTAATTTTTTTTTTGTATTTTGCAGTTTTCAACTAAATCCTCTTATGCTATGCGTAGAACCTTTGGAGATGTAAAATTTTGATGGGCTCTGTCAGTTGTTCTCCATCTGGTGTGGCCAACTGATAAGCTCTAGAACTGAAAGAAGATATGATAATGTAGGGACCCAACCAGTTTGGTTCAAACTTTCTCGACTTTTCTCTATCGGCTTGGTTCTTGGGGTTCTACGTGAGAACTAGGTCACCAATGTCAAACTATCTGACCATAACCTTCTTATTGTAGCTGTGACAAAGATGGTTCTGATATGCCTGGAGATGGTTTAGTGAATTTTTCCTTCTTTCTTCTAGCATTTCCAGCTCATACAAGTGTGATTGTCGATACTCCTCCTCATTAGTTAGACCCTTCAGGGAGACTCACAACGAAGGAATTTTGACCTCAATGGGTAAGATGGCCTCAGCGCCAAAGAATAAGGAAAATGGAGTGGCTCCTATAGGTGTACGAATGCTAGTTTGGTAAGCCCATAGAGCAGGGTTGAGTTGTATGTGCCAGTCACGACCAGTGTCATTGATAGTCTTTTTGAGAATTTTGACAATAGTTTTATTGGATGCCTCAGCTTGGTCGTTTCCTTGTGGGTAATAGGGAGATGAAAAATGGTGTTGAATGTGAAATCAATCATATAACTCCTGAACGTCTTGGTTTTTAAATGAATGTCCATTGTCAGTGATGATGGATTACGGAAGGCCATACCAGAAAATGATGTAGTTAAGGATGAACTTCGATATTTGTTTGTCGGTAATATATGTTAATGGGATGGATTCAATCCACTTCATAAAATACTCAGTGGTGGTGATAATGAATTTATGGCCGTTGGAGGAAGTTGGATAAATCTTACCCACAAGGTCGAGTCCCCATTGTACGAAGGGCCAAGGAGAAGTGATTGGTCGAAGATCCTGTGCTACAGCATGAATCAAGTCGCTATGAATCTGACATTTGTGACAAGTCCTCACATATTCAATTGCATCATTTTTAATTGTTGGCCAATAATACCCTAGTCTCGTTATTTTCTTAGCTAGAGTAGGACCACTCGAATGAGATCTGCATATACCATCATGCACTTCACGTAAGGTCATATGCGCTTTGTCAGTTTCAAGACATCTAAGGAGGGTGTCATCAAAACTACATTGGTACAGAGTGTCATTAACGATGGCATACTTGGTAGACTTTCAGATGAAGGACTTCCTTTGGTTATTGGACAAGTTCAGTGGGAGGGTTTGAGATTTTAGGTAGTCGTAAATGTCCTGATACCAAGGAGAGTTGGGACCAACAAGTTTGCAAACCATTTATGATTCTGGGATATCATATGCTAGTATTAAAAGCTGTTCTACTAAGAACTTGAATTGTGACACATTTTGAGGGATGTCCAAGAGAGAACCAATAGTAGCCATCACATCAGCTACCTTATTCTGTATCCTGAGGATTTGTTCAAAAAAAATCAATTGGAAGTGTGTCAGGAAACTATCGACCATCCTCTTGTAGGGAAGCAACTTCTCATCCTTTGTTTCATAGTCATCATTCACTTGGTTGATAACAAGATGGGAATCCCCAAATACATGCAATGTTTGAATTTTCCATTTCATTGCCATTTTGAGACTTGTGACTAGTGCTTCATATTCAGCAATGTTATTTTTACAAGGGAAAGCAATTTGGAATTCCTTAGGAATTGAATCCCCCTGTGGTGTGATAAACAAGATTCCAGCGCCTGAGCCATGACCAGTATGAGACCCATCAAAATATAGCTTCCATGGTACTACCGGTTCTGCATGAAAAATGGACTCATCGGAAAAATCAGTTACCAGTGGATGAGTGACTTGAATCAGTGCATCTGCCAGTTGATCTGCTATTACCTATCCTTTTATTGCCTTACGCTCGACATATTGTATGTCATACTCGCTTAGTATCACGACCCATTTTGCCAAGCGGTCTGTTAATGCTGCCCGACTTAAGAGATACTTCAGTGGATCAATCTTAGCGACCAGCTGTGTCTGGTGACTGAGCATATAGTGTCTTAATTTTTGGGATGCAAAGACAATAGCAAGGCATGCACGTTCAATGTGTGTATAGTTCAACTCATACCCTATTAGTGTGCGGCTGATATAATAGATGGTCGTTCTTTTCCTTCATGATCATTTTGTGCCAATAATGCCCCCAGTGCTGAACTAGTAGTCGAGATGTATAGGATCAATGGCTTTCCATGAATTGGAGGTATGAGGATTGGTGTTGATAGTAGGTAATCTTTGATTTGCTGAAAAACTTCTTGACATTTGTCTATCCATACAAATGGGATACCCTTGCGCAACCGATACTGGAATGGGTGACACTTATCTATCAACTGGGCTATGAAATGTCAGATAGATTGTACTCTGCCTTGTAAAGTTCTTAGTTCACTGATTCCTTTGGGCGAAAGCATGTCTATGATGGCTTTGACCTTTGCTAGATCAACCTCTATACCTCTTCGAGAAACTATGTATCCCAGGAGTTTTATTGATGTGACCCCAAAAACACACTTCTTAGGATTTAGCCAAACTTTGTACTCTTCAAGTTTCTTGAAAATTGTGTCGAGTACCTTCAAATGATCTTTCCTGGTTACTGATTTGGCCAATAGGTCATCTACATAGTCTTCCATTATTTTGTGCATCATGTCATGAAAGATTGTGGTCATATCCCTTTGGTATGTGGCACCTGCATTTTTGAGACCGAATGGCATGACATTCCAACAATATGTACCCCATGGGCAAGTAAATGTCATTTTGTGCTAGTCTTCAAGAGTGATGTGGATTTGATTATAGCCGGAGAAACCATCCATGAGGGATAGCATCTCATATCCCGCTGTAAGATCTACTATAATGTCAATGTTTGGCAAAGGAAAATCATCCTTTGGGCATGCTTTATTTAGGTCTCGAAAATCTATATAGACACGGATCAGCCCATTTGGTTTTGTCACCGGCACTATGTTGGAAATCCATTCAGCATAATATATAGACCTTATGAATCTGCCATCCAGTAGTTTCTTTAACTCGGCCTTGACCAATAGAGCAACTTGAGGGTGCATTTTGTGCAACTTCTGCTTGACCGGTTTAGCATTAGGTAATAGCGGGAGATGGTGCAGAACCAGTTCTGGGTCCAATCCTAGCATGTCAGCATAGGACCATGCGAAGTTTATTTTTCATTCTGCAAAGAATTTATGAAATTTTGGTTTCTCTTCGTTAGTCAATGATGCAGCAAATAGGACCATCTTGGGGTCTTCTGCAGTTGAAATGTTATCCTCTATTGTGTCCTCAATAAGCATGGTTGATTTCTCCTGTTGCACGGGGAGAAAGTCCAGTCCTCCATCTTTGGGCACCTTAGAGAATTTTTTACCCATAGATACGTCCTTTATTTTTACTATTTTATCGTCAAGAGGTGCCTTTGGGTTTTTACCTAGAGACGTTTCACTTTTTGTTTTATTCTTATTTTTACTTTTGCGACTAGAGGACTAAGCAGTCTCACCAAAGTATGTCGTGCAGTCTAAATCAATGGAAAATCCTGATTTGTGGTCCCCACTGGGAATTCCTTCTCGTAATCCCATAAATTCAGCAATTGCCTCATCATTCTGAAATGTGTCCAGCACTGGCAGTCCTTGTTGGTCCCAATCGACTAGGTCAGGGTAAACTAAGGAAATGCCATAGTTGATGTTGGTGAATTGGGGTGAGGATGCAGAAAACATGTAGATGTGTTCAATGATGTTGTAGATGATATTATCATCATCCAACTCGACATCATACTCTATCCAAAATTCTCCTTCACTAGTGTCATATTCGTTGTCAAAATAAGGAGTGAAGGTTGTAGAGCCCGGATTGTCACTGTCGTCTGATACTTCAGAGCAATTGCACGGAATGGGTTTAGATGATGGGTGTGGGACGTCATGGGGAATGATAATAGGATGTTGACTATTTAGTGCTTGTTCAATTTTGAATGTTTTCCAAAACTGTTGTTCATAGGTTAGTTCCCCTGTTTCGATAAACAAATCATCAAGACAACAGTCACTTAGGGATCGTTCTGAGCCAAATTCCCACTCATGGGAGTCAGTTTCGGTGAGGGTTTCCCTAGTAGTCTCGACACTATCTGAAGCATGTACTCGCTCATTTGAAAGTCCAGAGGTATGATGATCATCATTGTTGGGTGATCCAAACCCTAATCCAAGATATTTCAGAATTTGAAAAGTTTCTATGGGATCCCTCTAGCCAGTTTTATTTTTTCCTAGGCCACTAGTACCATCGTAGCCTTTAGCCTTCATGATGTCAAAACCCTTACCATATTTTTGAACTGGTAATGGGGGTAGGGTGATAGTATCCTTGTAGATCCATCGTGTAATGTCAGTGAGGTATTCCTTACTCATGTCTCCCCACTTGATAAAAACTATTTTCGATGGAACTTTGAAAATTTCCTGAGGTTCCATTCTGAAACATGGCCGACCATAGTCCTTTGGAGACCTGGGCATTGTTGTTATGTTGTATGTTGTGTGTAGTTTGAATTCTCCACAGCCAAGGTCCTGGATTTTGACAGTGGATTCAGTCTTAGGGTTAGTGGGAGGTGGTGGTATGGCAGAAGACGTGGATGGAGCAGATGTGGAAGATGGCGTGAGTGTGGATGGGTCGATATATTTGGATGACGAGGAGCTAGGTGCTTCTCGGTTAATAGGAACCTGATTTTCAAAGATACCCCTTAAGTTTGTACAATATTGGAAAGGGTCGGGGTCTCCATATATGGTTATTTCAGTGCCATCAAATGGAAACTTGAGGCATTGGTGGTATGTGGATGGAACGACTTTTAAGGCATGAATCCATGGACGACCTAGCAAGATGTTATACGGTAGTTCCAAATCCAGGACCTGGCAAGTTGTGTCCACAATGGTCGGTCCTACTCTGATAGGGAGAGAGATAACACCACATGAAGAGCGTTCCTCATCATTGTATGCTTTGATCACTATACTTTTTGTTGGGTCTATGCATGCATCAGAGAACCCGAGAGCCTTAACCAGTTTGAGGGAGCATATATTCAATCATGCTCTGCCATCTACTAAAACCCATCTAACTTTGTGCTTCTGGAAAAAAGTTTCTATGTGCAGTGCATCATTGTGGTTGGTTTTATGTGATGAGTAATCTTGGTCCGAGAAGGTGACGTGGTGAGGCATAGTAAGATATCCCACCATGGTTTCAAATTGATTGACATCGATGTCCTTGGAGACTGACGACTCTAGCAGGGTTTTATCTAGGATATCTTTGTGCGCGGGAGAGATACGAAGCAGCTCGAGTATAGAGATTTGTGCGGGAGTCTTTCCTAGCTAGTCAATGAGGTTGAACTGACTTTTAGGTTTCCATTGCTTTGTGGTCAGGACAGGTTCTAGCTGTTTAGCATATGGGCCAGGTTGTGTCTGTTTAGCAGACGGGCCCAGTATGGTGATTTTGGCTTGTCTAGTGGGAGGTGGACTAGCAATAGTGACCTTGCCACTGCAAGTAGTAGCATTACATTGGGGTGCTCTTCTAACTGTAATGGTATTGATGTATTCATTGTCAGTTCGGACATTGTTTATAATAGGTCCACCAAAATAGTCATACTTGACTCGAGCAAAGTTAGCTTGATTCTGTGGACCTGACGTGGAAGCATTAAAAGAACCATGGTCCTGCAGTGGATTCTTATGGATAGTATGATTTGAATTGGAGGCAAATTGAGATCCACCTACTTCAATGATGCAACTTTCGATAAGATCTTGTATTAGGTTTTTCAATTGGTGAAAGTTAGAAGTTGTATGTCCTTTTCCTCAATGGTAGTCGCAAAATGCATTATCATTCCACCATGCTGGTTTGAATTGTCCTAGGTCATATGGTTTTGCTTCTTGAAGTATGATGACCCCATTCTGGATGCATTTCTTGTGGACCTTCTCAATGGGTTCCCCTAAAGAAGTGTATGTGTGACCCTTAGGAAATTGTCTCATTTGACGGTATTGTCCCTAATTGTTTTGACCACTTGGGTTGTTTGAAGGAATATTGGGAGGAGGTGTTAGTGTTGTTATTGGTTTGTTTTGTTGTTGAACCCCCTTTAGGGCCAATACAGGACCCACGATGTTTGCAGCCTTGGCGTCAACAACGCCATCATTTGTAACGTGTTTATTTTTAACCCAATACTTGTTTTTGTCGGTGGTTGGATTGAAATTTGTGTTTTTGGAACCATATCGCAATTATCCCTTTGCGATAAGGGATTTCTCAATTTGGACCCCTTTTTCAACTAAGTTTGTGAAGTTTGTGCAACAATGTACTTGCAATGCATATTTTAGGGGCCCAAGAAGTGTTTGCACGAACATGTCAACCTTTTCCCTTTTGGGTATATCAATATGACATCTACTAGCTAGACTTCTCCATTTCTGAAAGAATGGGATGAAAGTCTCACCAGCATCCTCTTGCGTGAGATTGCACAAGCTAGTGATAGAGGTAGCCATGTCAATGTTGTACACGTAATTTTTTATGAATTTTCTTTTAAGCTCATCCCATGTTTGGATATCTTTTTGAGTGGAAAACCATTCAAGGGCCTGACTCACCAGACTTTTAGAAAAAAGTCTCATCAAGTATGTTTGTTCATAGGCGATGTCCATACAATTGGTTGCAAATTCGCGAACATGTTCAATGGGGTTTGTCTTGCCTCTGTATTTTGTGAAGTTTGGTGACACATATCCTGGAGGAAATGGAGGCATGTATTATCTCATGTCAAATGGGTATACATCTAGGTCATATGATATTTCCAATTTCTGACCTGAAATGTATATGTTTTGGATGGTTTTCTCTAAACCCCTCACTCTTTTTTGGAGGGCATCCACAATAGGGTCATTTATGTTTTCGTACGTTGGATTGCCTGAAACACCATAGGTTCACGTTTGTTGTGCGCGAATATTGGTGTATTGTTGTGGTGTGGATTGCTGTGATATGTATGACGTATGTGGATTGACATGTTGTTGATAGTGGAAGTTACGATTGGGTGTATGTTGATGAGTATGAACGTTAGATGAGTAGGTTGGGATGTGTCCTGCAGTCATGTGTGTCGTTATTTGGGGAATGTGATGACCATGGATGTTATGATGCATTAATGGTACCATGGGTTGTGTTACTTGGCCACCTTGTGCAAATTGTTGGTTTTGCACAAGGGGAATGTTTGTATTTGTGCCTTAGGAGGCAATGACATTTGACTGTGTTGTGTTAACATTTTGTTGTTTTCCTTGGATAAAGATACGTCCTGTGCCTCCTCCCAAAGGATTTTGTGAAATACCAGTGGGCAGATATGTCAAAGTTGTGCTCATGGTAATAGATGGAGCTGTCAAGGGGGGATTGTTGTAACTTGATGATGTCCCCGTGGCATTTACTATCATGGTACTTATGTTGTTGGAGGTGTTTGGGATGTTGGAAGTAGCATGCACTGTCGTTGTAGTGTCAATAGGAGTATTGCTCGTAGTGTTTGGAAGTTGACCACTATGTGACATGTTACGTGCGTTGTTGTTATTAGGGTCAGGAGGTGTCACATTTATCGTGTTAATGTCAAATCCTTGAGGTAATTTGGCTCCTTCACTCAAAAGTATAGCCAAGAATCTGTCTCTGTCATGACAGACCATTGTTTCAATGAAGTGAGAGGCCTCTATGTTTTCCTGAAGTATTTGACCATATTCATCTCTTTGCAAGTAGAGTTCGAATGTACTGTTTGATGAGGATTTCGTTGTCATTGGAGGTGGATTGTTTGAATTGGAAAATGGATCATAAAAGGTCAAGTTTGGGTCACTTGTATGATTATCAATAGTGGACATGGGGTCTTGCCAAAAGTTTTCCATTTGTCTTTGTTGTTTTTGAAGTCTAGTTTCCACCATAAATGGTATTGCTCAAATGAAAAGGAATGACAGCTAAATGATGATGGTATTATGCAAGATCTAAGTTCAAAATGATGACTAGGATGACTAATGTTTTGAATCTTTTTGTGAATAGGATATGCAATGTGCAGACCTGAAATGCACTTTTAAGACAAGGGTATCTAAGCATGTCTAAGCTCAAACTTTGGTTTCGATTTTGGCTACTAAAGGACTTTGTTGAAAATGACAAGGTGACAAGGTCTAAATGACTAGTGAGTTTTCCTAACTAGACTTTTGAGTTGGAAAAAAATCTCACAAAGAGGACAATGACTAAAAAGGGGTTTGATAACTTAGTCCAAAAAAGCCTAATTTCAAAAGCAATGTTGTTGCAAATTGTGCTGAGGTTTTCCTAATCCTAAGTATGCAAAAATGTGAACCTAGGGACAACCTAATGTCAAATGTATGCAACTAAAATAATGAAGGATGCAACCTATGGCAATGAATGCAAACTAGTGATCAAGACTTTGAGCAATTTCTAGTTTGGTTTCTGACAAAATCTTCTAGGAAACAGTGTTTGATAGATTATTGACAAGATGAAGACTTCGGATTTGACTTTGGATGAAATTTTAAACAGTGACAGGAAAATGCATCATTTGAGATGTTAGTTGTGTCGCAGTTTTGCGAATGCGGCTCAAGTTTAGCAGATGTGACTCAGAAACAGACAAGTGCGACTCGGTTTATCAGATGCGACTCGATGATAGTCAATTGCATTTCAGTTTTGCACATACGGCTCTAGAGTGTTCAGATGCATCATGACGCCTACAGATGTGGTGTTTTGAGTATCAATTGTGGTTTAACAGAGCAATTGTGGTTCAGAAAATCAATTGCGGTTCGACAGATGTGACATAGTTTTGTTTCAAATTGATTTTCTTGTCGTTTTGATTGCAAGTTTGATATGTTTGGTGTTGAATGTTTTGTTTGAAGCTATGATGAAACTAGAAAGCACTATAAAAACATAGTATTTTGAAAAGTAAGCAAACACACATCAGATAAGCACAATCCTAGGTTAGGCCATGACAATATTCGCTAGATTCCACGCGGGTTTCCCCAACTGCATATCTGTAGCGTGTGAATTCAAAAGCTTGGCTGCACGGGCTCCCTCTTATAGTGCACTCTCTTCTTAGGCCAACCAAGCTTCCAACCCCCATGAAACTCCCATGGCGAGCTAATCACCTCTACTACAAACTGTGAAAGTGTGGATGCCTTCACACTGATCGGTGTTGCGCTAGCAAATAGAAGGATTTTGGCTTTCTATATAAGAGTTTTTAGTTAGGGACCCATGTTTGAGTGGCCATACATGGGGCAAGAGATTAATCACCATTAAGGTGGCACTACAGCCTGAAGAGGTTAAGCTCAACAAGGTTTAAGGGAGTACAACTCCGTCCGTATGACACATCCGCACAAGCAACCTTAGGTTTTCCCTTAAGGTTTACATTTATATACCAGTCGGGGGTAGCTTGGCTTTAGCTCCATTGCCAGTTTGAGTCATGTTGGGGTGATGAAATCCCCAGGCAGGCCCAATTTCTAGAGTTGGTAACTGTTTCTCTTACACCCAAGATCGTTCGAAAGTGTGAGGGGAGAGGATACTCCGATATACCAAGTCAGGGTAATAACAAATAAAGATGGGTCTGGTTTTCTGATCATGAGGTTTTCACCAAGTGAGAGCATACTCACCTACCATCTTGCAAACACAATCAAGCAAAGAAGACATGAATGTTATTTTTATGTGCACCAAAGTTAAATGTTTGCTAATCTATGAAAAACAAGCACAATGTTTGATTTATTCTATCTTTGACATTCGAATCGGCAGACAAAATATTAGTAGTTTCTTTATTAAATGATCTTTGACACATGAATCATTACTACCACATGTTGCAAACAGATATTAGTAACATAAAACCCTAAGCTAGCTAACATGCAGAAATGAAAAACCAGGAAATCAGAGGACCAGAAAAACAAGAAAGAAACCAACAACCAGAAAACCCCAAAATCCAAAAATCAGAATGTCAAAACTGAAAGAAAAAATTTACCAGTCAGATGATGCACGATATAGCATATGCATCGTTCAAGATATCAAATGCGGCATGACAAAGTAGATGCGTCGTTCAAGATATCGATTGTGGCTTATCAAAGTGATTGCAGCTTTTGAGTTGGCGAATGCATCGCAACACATCAAATGCGTCACGATTAAAAAAAATGGTTGCATCGCCACTAGAGAGAAGTATGTTGCACTCCCACTCCAACTAGTATTTGAGGTAAAACCTTTTGCACAATGGGGAATGGACTTCATCAGCCCCATTAATCCACCCTCCTCTGTTGGACACAGGTATATCCTTACCTTTACTGATTATTTTACACGATGGACTGAAGCTCTTGCATGCAAATAGTGTACTTCTGAGGTAGTAACTAATTTCCTTGAATCTGGTATTCTTAATCATTTTGGATGCCCTATGTCTTCAATGTGTGATAATGGTCCTATGTTTTCATCTTTGAAGTTTTCTAACTGGGATTTTGACCATGGGATTATAATCAAATTTGCATCCAACTATTACCCTCAGGGTAATGATTTAGCTGAGCCATCCAACAAAAATCTCCTAACTGTTATTCTCAAATTGTTAGAAAGAAACCTGAAGGACTGGCATACCCAACATAGATTTGCTCTGTGGGCAGATCGCACCAGACATAAGACTTCCATAGGGATATCACCCTATCACCTGGTCTATGGATTAGAGCCTATGTTTCCCATTCAGCTAAAGATCCCTACCTTGCAGTTCATTAACAACTATTATGAGGAGGAAGATAAACGTGAGGCTAGACATGCGGAATTGTTACACCTTGAGGAAAAGAGGGACGAAGCCCTAGAAAAATTTTCTAAACACCAAGGGGTAGTCAAGAGATGGTTTGATAAAAGAGCCAAGGTTAAAACTTTTAGGATTTCTGACTTGGTTCTTTACTGGGATAAAGCCCATGACCATAAAGGAGAGCATGGAAAATTTGATAAACTTTGGCTTGGCCCTTACCAGATCTCAGAAATTCTAGGAGAATACTTTCCATTTGAAAACTCTCACTGGAAAGGATATCCCGCTGCCTGTCAATGGGTAGTATTTGAAGCATTATTTCTAGTCTTGAGTTGTTTTCAACTCTCATTTTGTATATAGTTAGATTAGGTTTCCCTTTTTGCTTTGCTTTTGGTTTGGTTTGTGGGTTTGTTTTTGTTTCATTTTGTTTTTTGCTCTGCTCTTGCTTTGGAGGTTTCTCTATTTTCGCCTGGATGTGTTGCACCTGCATGGCAAATCTATCTTCTCTGGAATTGTTCTAAGTATTTCATTGGTGCAATTTAGTCTTGCATCTTGAAAGGATGGTTGAAATCTTTACTATTGCCAATAGCCTTAATGTCAGATTTATAGAAGATTGATCACTAGCTTTGATTTGAATTTGAAGTACTCTGAAATCTTATATCTCTCATATATCTTAAGAATCCTAATGTTCCTATAAGAGATCCTTGTGAAGTTTTGTCAAGTGAAAAATCCTATTTCTGCTTCAGCGCCACTGTGGTTCTCAGCCCTGAGTGTGAACTTCATTGTTCACAAGTTGAAATGAAAGAGACATATAAAGAAATCAAAAGAAAGAAAATGAAATATTGAAACTCAAAAGAATAAATTCAACTTATCAGGGGAACCTGAATATCTCTACCGGGGCTATGGACGCCTGGCTGGCAGTAGAGCTATGTTCAAGAAAGTCATAGTGATAACCTCGTTGAGGCTATGGACACCTGACTAGCAATGAGGCCCTATCCAGGTTGCTTTTGAAGTTAGAATCCTTATGTAGCCTAACTTTACAGAACTTGGTTCCTGTAGTAACTTAAGGAGGGAAATGAACTCATGTGCACACACTTGGATTTTTCAGTTTATGGAATATTTGATCTATCCTTTGGTTCTGATTCTTTAAATCTTTGCATTCTAACTTTTTTTTATGGTGAGACTGAAACCAGAGATTCTAGGTTCTCGATTCTTGTTCTTCATCAAATGCTCTGGAGCATTTTTCCCAGCAGAAGTCGCCATTTGTTGTGTAGTTTTCGCACACACGCCCCGCTGAAAGCAAGGACCCTCTTTCGCTTTGGTTTTGGTTTCTTGGCCCTTTCCTTTGAGGTTTTGTATTATTTAAGCATGTGCTTAAAAGGTTTATTTTGTTTGCCTAAGTGTCTCCCCTGGGTTTTTATTGAAAATATTAAGTTCTGGACAAATTTTGGGCTTTTGCTCAGATTCGGGATTTTCTGCCTTAGTCAGATTTTCCCGGATCCCTCTTGGATTCTGGTTGGACCCTTGTTCTTCGGGGATTTTCGGTATTCATGGATTTTCGCATGGGCTAGATTTTCCCTGATTCTGCCCTGTCATCGACTTCTCGAGTTTTCTGACTGTCCTATCGATTGCATTAATGGCTCTGTGTGTGCTCTAAAGGGTGTATTTAACTTGATTTTTGAGATCTTTTGTGTCATCATGCTCACTATTTGCCATTGTCCGAGTTGAGAAATGCATCCTTAGAGTTTTTTCTTTGAGCTTTTGGTTGGATTTGGGCATTTTGGGTTTGAATTGATCGATTAGTGGTGATTCCTTGTGCATTCCTACATCTATTCTTTGTGGATGCTATTGAGCTTCACGTTTGTTGTTTCTGAGATCAATCCTTGCATCACAATGGTATGTTTTATTTTCCCTGCCTTTGATTGAGAATTATGAATGGCACATTGATATTATGAGCCTGTGGGATTTGAATTCCTATGTATTTGATCATGTCATGCTAGGGTTATTTAATATTGCGTTATTTGTCATCTCTTGGGTAAGTTTTGAACTCACTTGTCTATCCACATTTTAATGAATCTTTCCTAAGAGTAATTAGTAAACCCTAGTAGTGACTTTATAGTTGAAATACTTGATTTTTGAGCTTTCCTGTGCGCTAATGGCGAATGAATAGGGTTTCAAACAGAGGGAAATGTCATTCCATGTTATTTCATCTTAAAAAAGGCCTAAAACGCAAAGAAAATCTATGAAAGGTCCATCCCTGACTGGTCTTGAGTTAAACATGTCGAAATTCTATGTTGGTTTGGTGTCTAGGTGAAATCATGACTCTCCGTCCCTTTCAAATTTTCTTGGTTGTGACCCTTCAAACTTGGGGGGATGTCATACCGATCACCCTATATTTCACTAATAAATCTTCCTAAGTTCATATTTGATCACTGTGACGGTATCATTTCTCACACCGATAAAGTCTTTTATGTAAGTCGGCGAGACAAGGAGGATTCGTCGAGACCTCACCCCATAGGAAAATCTCTCATCGACAAACATTTTCATACGCCTTCGGCAAGACAAGCCTTAGTCAGAAAGAGGTCATAGCGGGATCCATTGGTTATACCGATATTCATTTGCTTCACTGAGACATTTGTGCTTCGCTGAGACCTTTCAGTGAGATCATAACTCTTGCTGAAACCTACGCTTTCGGCGTGACTACTGATGGTCGCCAGGACCTCACAGCGATGCCTTCCTTTCTTGGTGAACTCTTTTGGGAAAACTTCATGTTGTCGGTAAGAGATTATGCCAATGGTACTTCCTATTGTCGGCAAAACATTACGCTATCGGTGAGACCTCTAGCCGAATTCAAAAACCTATCACTAGTCGGCAACACACCGCAGCTTCACTGAGACCTCATATCGAAAAACTTTAGTCTAGACGAAGTATTTACTGGGACCCCAAAAGTCAGTGAGACACGAAAGATTCACCAAGACCTTACCCCAACTCCCCTTTGGTCATACCAATATGATTGCTATACCTCCATTCAGCAAGACATGCCCCACTCGATGTGACTTCTTTCCAAATGAATTTGTTTGGCCAAAGTGAAACCTTCATTCCTAGAATTTGTGTTGGTTTAGAGTTTTTCCTTATCCGCGGACTTCTGTCAACTCCAGATTTCTCTGAAATCCACCGTCTCTCTGATTTTTTAAAGTCTGCAATCTGGATTGCTCTTCGTGGAAATCCGTCCCTCACAGATTTTCCCGAGATCTGATGAAACTTAAAGGAACGTGAGATAATTGGATTTGTTTATGATTTGTGATAAATTTAATGATTATTTCATGTCATATTTTGATCTCCCATGTGATTTGTTGATTGATCATGATTAGGTTTAATGGTTAAGTAGGTTTTTCCTAGTCACTCCATTGAAATCCGATCAATCTGGGATTTCCCAAAATTCCTCTCTGGCTCAGATTCTGCGAATGGTCTTGAAACCCGAAATTTTGTTGTGGTCATTTTATATGAATTTTAATAACACCTTGATTGTATGAGGTTCATTCTAATGGTGTTTTGATGGATTAACCTACCCTTTCCTGTGGTTTTTACTATGATTTCCATGTTGGGTGCAAGTTGAATCAAGTAAGGCAGCGGCTAGGTCTTCATTATCTTATGCAGAGAAAATAAAGATGGACATTAAGAGCAAGGTCCCTGAGAGTAAAATCACTTCTATTTGGTCAGAAGTCACTGATACAAGCATTGGCCTCTTGGACTATTAAGAGTTTAAAGAAAGAATGGCAGTTGAGGATCATCCTTTGGTGACTAGAAGGATGATGGAATCAGGCTTATCACATGTTGTTGGTTTCCCTTCTATGGTGCAATATCATGAGCTAGTCCTGGTGTGTGTGAGGCACTATGACAGTGATACACAGAGGATAATTGGACCTCAAGGGATAGTTGTTGCAAATCTCAACCCGGTCTCCATTGCCCAAGCCTTTGATATGCCAAACAGGTCTCATGTGATGGGATTCACCATTGAGGTAGCTCAGGAGTTTTATGATGATCAGACTGTGAAGTCACAACAGCTTATCAATTCTTGGTTGGAGAATCCCAAGTCTCACTATTCCAAATTGCCCAAGCAGTTGTTCTGAGTAAAGTTCAAGAAGGAGTACTATGATGCCATCACATTTCTTAGCAGGGTGGTTGGATTGAAGAGTGTGGGTACATTTGAGAATTGGATGTTTCATGCGATTGTGAGGATGGAGCAAGAGAAAATTAACTACCATTGGGAAGGGTTCATTAGCCAAGTAATTCACAAATAATTGTCCAATGTGTTGCAAGCGAAGACCTTCACAATGACCTCCTATTTGGTCTATGCACTTGCAAGATTCCATCCCTACAAAGGATTGGATACAAAGGGAATTTTCAGACAGGATATCATCTATGAAGTTTTCCCTCAATTATATTTAGGGAGCTCAAACTATAGGAGGGAAAATGATGCATTCACCATGAATATCACCAGAATGCTTCAGGAAGCAGAGCATGTTAGGATTTCAAACCTAGCTAAGGAACTCATCAAGAAATATGCAGCATGGTTTATCTAGTTCCCAACTTTCTCCTACATCCAGATTGATGGCTGCCAGAGAGCCCCATACCAACTTCCAAGGTACCCCACTGATCACATCATACTTCTAGAAGTCACTAGGCAAATTTGTGACTTTGATGCTATCGTCAAGAAGGACAAACACAAGATAGGATTCAGTCAAGATTTTCCCCTAAGGATTGGCACTTGAGAGGTTTGCCCTTCCATTAGTTCCACCCAGGCTTCAGAGGAAGAAATGAGTGCCCTTGGTCTATCTTTCTACTCTAAGAGGTCTAGGTTTGATATTACAGGAGAAGCTCAGAAGAAGGCCAGCAAAGAGTATTGCCATAAGGTGAATTTGGAGGACTACTGGGCCAACTGCAGTGATGAATTTGAGGTTAGAAAGAAGAAGTTCTCCTGACTTCCAGTTGAGTTAGTTCAGTTGTATAATGTAAAGGTGGTTCCTAATCAATTGGAGGACAATGGAAAATTGATCCAGGATCATGCTTGTGAGGCCATAAAGGATAGGCCAATTGGTGATGTAGACTAGTTGGAGGAGGAAAAGACAGAATTGGAACAATTGGTGGATCCAGTTCTCAAATTCACTAGGATGTGGCTAAAGCATAAGTTGTGGGTGCTAGAAAATAATGGTGTGCAGTGCACCTATGCTCTAATGGGAGATTTGGATCCCCACTCCACCTCTAATGAATCTACCAAGCAGGATCCTAAGGGAAAGGGTAAGATGGATTCTCCATTCAAAATCAAGATAAAAGGTGTCCAAGAAATAGAGGCCCAAGAAGCAAAAAAATAGAGAAAACCAAAGGCTAAGAAGAGGACAAGGACTAAGAAGTCCGAGTAGAAAGGGATCGAAGGGTAGAATCCTGAGGCTGATAATCCTATGCCCAAGAGGAGAAGAATCATAAAATTGTCAGAGAAGGAAAGCTACAAGGTTGGGGAGGAAGTTGCCCCACCTTGGATAAATGTTGAAAGTTCAAAGGAAAGGGCCAAGGTGTATACAAGGAGGTCTAGGACTCCTTCATTCAAGGATAGTGTGCCTGAAGCAGATCTCCCTCTGGTGGTTTCTCATGAGGAACAACATGATGATGTGCCTTCCACTTATGGAGCTCAAGGAAAGCCTAATGAGTCAAAGGATGTTGAGGATCATCCAGATATTGAAGGGGAGGAATTTCATGAAGGTGATCTCCATGGTGCAGAGGAAGGAATTGAAAAGATAATGCAATCCCCTATGATTGCACATGTAGATTCTCCTATTAGGACTGAAGAAGTTGAATCTCCTCCAAGGGAAGTTGAGGCAATGAAAGATTCATCACCTAAATGAGAGGAGGAGCATGTTGAAGAGGAAGAAAGTAAGATAGACAAAACTCCTGATGAACGAAATTTAAGGAGGCACCTAAGGATTAGCAAGAGGAAAAATAGGCTGAGGTGCAATAGGAGCCCACTGTTCCGGAGTGGCTGGACAAGGAGATAAAGAGAAAACAAGTTATTCTAGAGGATAGTCCACCAAATTGGGATGCACTACTAGCCAAAATTGGAAAAGATAAAGGTAAGAAGGCTAGGGTGATTTCGAGGATTGAAAGGGATGAAGCTCATGATAGAGTTGTCCACATTGCTACCCCTGATCTAGATAAAAATAAAGATGATGTGGTTGGGAAGGATTACAATATTCAAACCTTCAATCTAGGACCTACTTCAGTCGAGCAGGACATTGAGGATTATGAGGGATCTAGTGCAGTTATTGTGGGTAGATTAAGGAAGGAGATGAAGACCAAGCAGGACCTAAAGAGAGAAAATGAAAATCTCAAGAAATGCTTGGAAGACTTAATGAAACTAGTACAATCCATTAACCATTCTTCCTCTTCTGCAAATCCTCTACCTCAGGAGACTATAACCGAGCTAGAAAAAATGAAAGCTTCCACCCATCCCACTACGAATTTGTTGAAAGGGGTGCAAGTAAAGGGTAATGAAGCTATTAAGGAGATCCTGTCAATAGGAAAGGACGCTATCATGGAAACTGAGTGGTTGAAGGCTGTGTTGGCATAGGATAAAGAAGATACAAATATTCTTTTGTAGAAAACCAGAACTATTATGGAGTACACCTGGGACAGGTTGGTGAGTGACGGGATCTTTCCTTCTTCTAGAGCTGTCAAACCATGGGAGTGTTAGGAGATGTTGCAGATTAGGCAGAAAGTGTTGAAGAAGATTTACAAGCAAAGAGAGCAGATTGATGATACCCTAGGTGGTGTATATAATGGCTCCATCACCTTCTTTGAAATTATGACAGGAAGAAGCAAGATCACACCCAAATATTTGAGTTTGGAACAATTGAGGAAGTGGTGGCATGATGTTTATGCACCACTTGATGATGGTTCTATTTTTTAGCACCAGTTGAATGATGCGGCCACCTACCTTGTGGTTATTAATAAATACCTAATGTATAAGGTGGATTGGGATAAGTCGGTCAAATGGTCAAGAGAAGAGATTGTGTCCACTGAGAATCAACTTAGGGTTCTACCCCTACCACCAGTAGCCAACTTGGATGAGGCGTTCTTGAAAGTACATGAAGAGCCAGATCGAAGTGGGGATAATAGGGAAGGGAGCTAATGATAGGTTGTGGCACGATTTTTGCTTCTCTATTATCTTCCCACATGTTGGTCTGAACTACATTGTAGATCCCATGCCGACTTAGATCGAACGTGCATTTAATGCTTATTTGACTGGCCGTGGGTTTCTCTTGACCGAGTTATTGTGCCATTAATGCCATGAAGCTCTTGCTAGGTCGACAAGGTTTCTGGGGGAATTCTATATATTTGGCATTTCACCTCATTTGTAAGGGCTAGATAGTTAGAATTTATAATTAGAACATAGAGATTGATATAGAGCAGAGATAGTTAGAAGTAGAGCAAGTTAGCAAGTAGGTATTCTCAAGCAAATATTGTAACAAAAAAGTTGTAATTGTTGCTACAGTGGAAAATTTGAATACAAGAAATGACATTGTGATTTGGTGCCATACTTGTTTTCTCTTGTCTTGCATGGTTCTTGTTATCTCATCTTTAAAATTTCTTTGAGGAAGTTAATATCTAGATTATATTTGATTTAATAATGTTTGTGATTCGATACTTAAATGTTGCAGCAATCCTTCAGTCCATACTTTTCGCAACCAACTGATTGTTAGTTGCTTTGCAAAGTTAGCCTAGACTCCATATTCAGTGTGCTTAGTTCGATTGTGAGGATTTGTTCATTTCAACTGCAATAGGGTTGTTGAATGAATGTTCATGATTTGAAAATCTTAACACCTCAGAAGATTGCACTGTTTTCTGTAAGATTGCAGATTTATCTGGGTCAAGTAGAGATCAGTTTTGAAGGATTGGTCCATTTCAATGTTTGTCATTTGCATTGTTAATTTTAGTTGTAGTATTAGATTTAAAAATCTCTTTGGAACTCTTATATTTTTTCCATTTCTTTGATTATTGGGTTAAATCTAGGATCAAAGTATCATCAGATTGTTAGATCTGATAAAATTGATTCAGTATTTTGCTTGTAGTAAGGTCCCATTGTGATTACCAGCATTCTCACATTTTATCACTGAGTTGTTTATGCATTGTCAAGACCTGACATTAGAGACCTTGGGGTTATCTCTTGAGGCTTGTTGATAGAGATTTACCTTTCAAGAGAGATAGGCTATTACATTATGTCTGAGTTGTTGCTGTGCAAAAAACACCATCAACACCTATTCGAATCACTATGGTGACTATCTTTTATCACCTCTTAATCGAAATTTTAACTCATAAAAGGATGCACAACAAACAAAAAACAACCCCTATAGTAAATGATTGCATTCATAAGGCCCTAAATCATAGGATATCATTTAAGAAGGTTGTTACAATATACGATCAATGAATTAAAGAAAGGAGCTATAGCTCATGTATGTATGTGAATACATATATAAGCTAGGGAATTGGTATAGGAGCACCTTGCTCACAAAATGCCTTCAATAGGCTAATTTCCAAAAAAATGAATTTTCATATGTAAAGCATTGTAAAAGGTCATTATAAGGCCTATTCAGTTGTAATTGAGTCTCAAATAGGTTCTAGGAGGTCAAAATGTCAAAAGTGCAAAAATATCATTGGAAAAAGAAAGAAATTGCAAAAAAGAATGTAAAGGGAAGGTAAAGAGTCATGTTGAGATCCATTCCAATGTATTTGAATCCCTAATAGGTCTCTAAGTGATAATATTTTTAAAATTGTAAGAAAGGTAAAAAAATCATAAAAGTACACAAAATCAGGAATACCAAAGGTCATGAGGTAGTTTGGGTAGTTGTATTCAATGGAGTAAGTTTTAAAGCCTTTAAAAAGGCATGGTAACTCGTTGCCAAGACAGGGGGAGATTGTATAGGCATGTATTGAATTGGAGGAATTGAAAAGTCATGAATAAAATCTATCTTTTTCTTAGAAAATACTAAAAAATAGTTGTTTTCAAACCTTGCATGGTTTTGTTCGGGCTTGAAGGCTCATGTGGATGTTTGTAAATGATGAACTAATCAATCTCCCTCCTTTTTTTTCATGTATTTTTGTGCAATTTTGAATGAGTTATTGTGATTTTTCATGAAACTATCTATACCATGTCTAGGGTAAACAGTGAGTTTATAAATTCTATAACTCCATCTCTATCCATTGAAATCCTCTGCAAATTAGTGTAGTTTCTCCATTTTATATGTACTTTCATGTTCAATGGGTTTAGATCAAAAGAAGGAGATTTATGTATGAGAAACTAGAGTGACTGTCTGAAAATATAGTCTTTCATGAAGGATTGATCGCTTCATAAAGGAACTCATTGAAAAAGCTTACAAAAAAGTTGGAAGATTATTTCAACAATTTAGGTAGACCAAATGGAAGGTTTTTTGAGCTTTGGCACGAAGGTATGAGGTTGGTAAAGGGTAATTTCAATAAACCCTTGTATACATGGTTCAAATTGTGTTAGGAAGAGGGTTTTAATATTCGATGTAATAATAGATGCATTTCTTGAGAGAGATCATTTTTTTGGTGATTATATGGCATGAATAAAGACTGTTTGTGGTTCTAGGGGAATTTGGAGTTAGACTAAGGGTATTTGATTCACAAATCAGACCTAATTTGAGCCTTGATTCTGTAGAACAATCAATTGATTTGTATATTTTATAAAACAATAATACTTTGTGTTTTGTTATGTTAAAGAATATTGAAATGGTCTCATGAAGGTGCAGATAGCTTGGATTGTTTCAATGTGGATTGGAGGAAATACCTGATTTAGGGTATGAAGACCTAATTGACAATTAGTGCCTTGAATGTAAAGAATGTGGGAATTTGTTTTAACACTGATTTGAATGCTAGAGTTTGATTGATTTTTTCCTTATTGATGTTGTAAAAGGTTTCTAAATGTTTGGAAAAGGTTTTGAAGGAAAATTTGTTATTTTTGGATGTTTGAGCAAGATGAATTCTATGAGGAAAAAAATGTTTTGACTACAAGTTAATGGTAATTTTGATGGACCAATGGTTTGTGAATATGTATTTGGTTTATTGCAATCAATAACATAATGATTTTAGTGTCTTGGATGAATGGTGACAGTTTGAGAGCATGAATACAAAATTTGTTGTTATTTTTCCCTGAGAAGTGAGTTGCATTGAATAGTGAAGAGATGATTGGTTCAGTGATTTCTTATCAGGTTATTGGTTTGGTTGAGTCTATCTGATGTTGGTTAAGGTGAATTGGAATCTGATAAAGGTCTGTGGTACTGATTTGGTAATTGTGATGGTTGATAGCATTAAGAATGGCAAGTATATTGATGGATTTTGGTGAAATTAATAAAAGAATTTTGGATGTTTATTTAATTTGATCTTCTCCAAATTGAGTTGGGTCAGAAGTACCCTGAATTATTGTGTTTGGTAGATGTTCTTACATCAGAAATATATGAGTATATGTTCTTATAAAATTAATAGCTCAATTTACTTTTCAAGAAAGATTTTAAATCCACCTATCTAATTATATAGAGGAAAGGGATTGATAAACTAAAACAATTTTCAATGATTGAGATAACAATAAATCATTTTCTATGATCTTAATATTCATCATGATTTAGTGTTAATTATTGGTCCCACTTAAGTAATGACTAACTGATTCATTTACCAATTATAATTCAACTCAAAGACTACTAAACAAACCCAATAACTTATAGCAATTATCAATTATCATTTAAGTATCATGCAAATACTAATTGTAACCATCTAGACATCTATTATTAGTTAGGTAATACTCCATGCCATATCACTGTACTAAAATAGTATTCCCAAAATGCAATACCCTTGATTCGATTCACCATCATATTATCGAAAAAGTATTGAATGGTTCTACTAAAAAAAAAACATATTTATATTTATATATTCAAAATGAACACTTGTTTATAATAGATATACATGTATAAATTTATTTCAGAAAATAAATCTTGCTTATACACATATATGTATATATATATGTATGTATGTATGTATGTATGTATGTATGTATGTATGTATGTATACATACATACATATATATATATTCATATTCAGAAATATTATTTAACAAACAGAAGTAAATACTGATCAAATGGAGTTTTTAAACAACTATATTTATATATTGTTAAACATATAGTTGTATATATATAAATTTATTCACAGACATCTATATGAGAATATCGTAGCCAACGATTATTTCCAAGTTTGAAACTATGATTTGTGTGTATATGTTCAACATAGTGGCAGAGAGAGGAGGGAAATGGCCTCCTAATGCAAAGGGTCAAGGACTTTGAAAGAAACGCCAAGTTACAAGACTAACAATGATTCACTCTCAACATTTCAACTAGGCACCAACATGGAGATAAGGCCTCAACTTTGCATTAATGACTTATTTTCCTTCCTTATGGACCCAAACCCTAGGAACACTCTTAAGAGACCCAAAAAAACTTTTTTTGAATGATTTCAAATCCCAACCCTTTGACTTAGACACAAAACCAAATTTTCACCTTAACTAGGCTACTAGCCCAACTAGGCCTCTAGCGAAGGATTTTTGACTTTGCACTCAAACTTTCCAAAGGAACCTCAAAACTAATGATTGAACCAG
Organism: Sequoia sempervirens; assembly: GCA_007258455.2. Taxonomy (NCBI): domain Eukaryota; kingdom Viridiplantae; phylum Streptophyta; class Pinopsida; order Cupressales; family Cupressaceae; genus Sequoia; species Sequoia sempervirens. The sequence continues at coordinate 1,164,106,138 of VDFB02271358.1, forward strand.
ATGTGGTTTGTGATGATACATAACATACTAGATTCTTGATGGCACTTGTTTTGGAGCACATCAATCAAAAATCTGTTGTTTCCTCAAATTTAGGCCTAATTAGCCCTCTTTTTCAAAGCAACCCCTCTTTAAACTCAACCCTTGACCATGAAACTTTCATTAGTCTCCTAAAATGACTCAAAACCAAGGAATCCAAGTTTTTAGGCCCCTATGACACCTCTAACATGCTCCAACACAAAACCCTCCTTAACTTGCCTCAAAAACTAGGGCCTCTTGAAAACTAACATTCCAATCACTTCCAGAACTTTCTCATTGACTCTAAACCATTAGGAAAACATATTTAGTCTATCCCAACTCAAAAACATGCCCCTCATTAAGGCAGATATGCTGCTGCTATACCCTAGCCTCCAACTTCAAGCACTTTTCACAGTCAAATCTTGGTGTACACCATAGTATTCATCTCTCCTGCACATTATATTGTTAGTACAGTATGGTAGATGTTAAATATGATCCATTTCACAAGATACAGTCATAAAATCCCATGAAATGGATCATTTATCCATGAGAAACCCTCAAACTAGTGTAAACTATGTGTTCTTTTTTAGGACAGTTAATATAAAATGCAAAGAAATTAATTATCACTGCTTTTAGAGCCTTCAATGGTGTTAAAATATGTAAACACAAACTCCTAAAGCATCCTACTAGACATAGATTCAATAGAGATCAAGTATTTAACAAAAAAACACCATAAAAGTGCCAAAAACTGTGTTTTTTCACTATTTCCAGAAAATAGTCAGTACAATGCTTGCTCCCAATGTCCAGCCTCCATAAAAATGATTATTTTGGCTTTGTATATCCTTTCCCCAACTTATCCAACCGTTTGGGATTGATTAAGTTGCATAAAAGTGATTAAAACTCAAAAAACTACTTTCCCGCCCAATGTTGGAATTCAAAAATTTGAATTTCCAAACTTACATTTTATTATTTCCCACTAACTAGAAACATTAAAAACCATTACATTATTATTTTTCAACCTTATTTAACATGATTAAAGCATTATAAACCTACCTAATCTCCTAGAACATGATTGTTCCCTTTATATTGCAATTTGGTCCTAGGATCCTTATCAGGACCCTTAGGACAGTTGACTCTCTCATTGCATTTATCCTTTCCAAATGCCATTATAGGCTTCAAAAGGTCATAGTTGATTTTTTGATATAATGGATGGGTCCTCCTAACCCTTGCAAACTCCTGGCTCTTGAACAACTTGAAGGCCTTGGGTGCTCCTGCACCATTCTCCCCAAGAAAGAAAGAATTCTTGCCCCAAGAAGTATCCCATGTGTTGCCACCAAAAGACCCCTTGCTCTCATATGTTTTCTTCTTCCAATGAGAAGGTATGTAGTCTCCCAAAGTCATTTTCTTCCTCTTCTGCCAATCTGCATTCTTGACAGAATCAAAACATTGATGAGACTACCCTCTTAGTTGTTTGATCTCAACCTGCCCTTGTACCCTGTTTCTGCCTTCATTCCCCTGTCTCCTTTGTGAAATGGAATCACCTCTATCACCCTCAACTATAGGGAATTCAATATTCCCTACCTTAAGATTGTTCAAGTCCCACAAATTTTGATTTTTAGGACTATCTCCTTCACAACCCTACTGCAACTTGTCTTTTCTCAATCTACCAATGTCTTCCCCTGTTTCACCCTGCTTTTTCACCTGCAAACTCTTCTCAAAACAAATCACAAAACTATCATTAGACTTCTCCAAAGGCAAAGGCACTAATTTGTATCTAACATCTCCTTTGTGAACCAAATATGTGTTAATAAATCCATCATGCAATGTCCTTCTAGCATACTGCCATGGTCTCCCCAAGATGATATGACCACAAGTCATTGGAATGACATCACAAAACACCCTATCATGATATGATCCAATTGAGAAATCTACATAAGCCCTCTTACAAATCTCTACATGATGTCCTTGAGTTACCCAAGTGGCCTTGTAGGGAGTAGGATGATCAAATGTTTCAAACCCCAACTTGGTTATCATATCAAGTGAAACTAAATTGCTATGTGACCCTGAATCTATGAGCAATCTGTAGATCTTACCATGACTGAGACAATTTGTTTTGAAAATAGTTACCTTTGGTTCTTGATGAAGTCTTTCTCCTTGCTTGATCATAAGAAACTCACCATCAGTCACAGGGTCTGCCATGAATGTTTTTGGTTCCTCCTTCTTGTCTTCTTCTTCTTGTACCAAGTTAGCTATCCTATCTCTGCCCCTATCAGCTTGTTCCCATTTAGGACACTTGAAGGAAGGATGCCCTGGTTCATTGCAATTGAAACATCTACCTGTGAATGGTCCTCTACCTTGTCCAAATTTGCCTCCTCCTCTAGAAGTGTATCCTCCTCTTTGATCAGAAAATATCTCTTTGCCTTTGTCATTGTTGTTCTTATCATTGTTGCCTTGTCCTTGCTCTCTATTACCTCTTCCCCTGTTTGAACTACCTCCTCTTCCACCATTGCTTGATCTTTCTTGCTTCCTCTTCACCTTTTCTTCTACTCTAATGGCCAATTGAAAACATTCTCCTAATGTCCTTGGCAATTGCAAACCAATCTCATCTTGTAGATTGTACCTCAAGCCATTGATGTACCTGGCTATTTTCTCATCCTCTTCTTCATAACCTCCTCTGATACTAAGCTTGTGAAATTGCTCAGTATAGGAAATAACATCCAAGTCCTTTTGCTTTAAATTCTACCTCATCCTTTTCACATGAATGGTATAATCAGATGGTAGGAACTGCTCTTTGACCAAACTCTTCATCCTTGCCCATGTAGAGACTTTTGCCAATCCTCTAGCCATCCTATCATTATGAAAACTAGTCCACCATGTCAATGTTGTGCCTCTCAACTTGGTTTTGGAAAACTTAACCTTCCTCTCTTCATCCATCTCTTCAAACTCAAAGTAGTTTTCTAAGGCATCAAGCCATCCCAACACCTCTTCACTATCCATCTTCCCTTGATAGATAGGCAAGTCTATGTGACTCTTTCCTCCATGACCTCGTACTGCCTTCAACAATCTCAGTAACCTCCTTTCCTCAGGGTTTTCTATCTCATCTCCTACTTGTTCTTGATTTACCCTCACATTCTCTTCATCTTCATCATTGTCTTCTTGGTCTTCTTACTCTTCTCTCCTCCTACTCCTCTCAAGGTTATTTATCCTTGCTTGCATGGTCTCTCTATCCCTTATCCATTGCCTTTCTTCTCTTGCTCTAGCCTGCTCTCTTGCTACTTCTTGTTCCCTTCTTTCTCTTCTCTTCCTTTCCAAGATTTCCTTCAACTCTTCCAACTCTCTTGCCAATTGATTTTTTGGTGTCATTGCTATTTCTCCAATCCCTAAAGGACCTACTCACTGCTCTGATACCACTCTGATGCAGAGGGTCAAAGACTTTGAAAGAAACACCAAGTTACAAGACTAACAATGATTCACTCTCAGCCTTTCAACTAGGCACCAACATGGAGATAAGGCCTCAACTTTGCATTCATGACTTATTTTCCTTCTGTTGTGCAGTTTTGCAAACACGCCCCACTTGGAGTAGGGACCCTCTTTTCATGATGTCTTTTGACCTTTGGTTTTTATTGGATTTGTCCTTTTAAGGTCTTGAGATGTTGGTCTTGTTGAATTTGGTCTTGCCTTGAGGTATGAATTGGTTAAACTTGGGTTTTAGTCAAAATCCAGGTTTTGACCTGGGTCCGGGATTTTCCAGCTCAGTCAGATTTTCCCGGGTCCTGGTCCGTTGTCTAATTATCGTTGAATTTTCTAAATTCCGGGTTTCTGCTTGAATCTGGGATTTTTTGGTCTGGGCGGATTTTCCTGAACTTCGTTAAAGTCTCGAGGGGTGTCATATCCGTGAAATTCATGCTCACCCGGATTGTCCGCCTAGCTTGGTTTTTCCCGGAATTCCGTTTTGGGATCGGGTTTCCGAATTTCCTCTGTATGTCTTGTCACTCATTAATGTTTGAAGTATGTTTCTTTGGAGCGAGTGCAGGTGGATTTAAAGGCCTTTTGGCATCCTTTTGGTTTCATTATTCATTTTCTATTTTCTCTGGTGCTTGGAGTTCTTCATTTTGAGCTTTGATTGTTGGATTCTAGTGGCTTGCGTGTGGATTGCTTGAGCGCTGGTGTCGAGTTTTTCATTGCTAGGGCATACTGTTTCACAGTCACCTCTTCGAGTTTGAGCTTCGTTCATAATTGATCCATGGTAAGTTGTTGTTGGCCCCTCCTTTTGTTGGCACTTTGATTGAATCTTTCGAGTCGATTGGTAGTCGCTTCAGGTCAGCCCTTGCTTGTTTTATGGTTATGTATTTGGCAAAGTAGGGTTTGACCCACCTCTTCACGGGCTTTATCACCCGCACTATGCATTCTTTCGTTTATCAATTGAGTGTTGGATATATCCTTGTAGATAGGTGTTTAGGTAGGACTTTGCCTTCTAGGCGTGTAATCTGCTATATTTTGTGAAGGTTAGGGTTTTGGTTTATTTGCCCGAATTTGCTAAGTTCGGTGGATTTATCGCGATTTGCATGTCTTGTGCTTAGCTCAAACCTATTTATACCTTGTGATATCTCGGTTCTTTAGATTGATCATTTCGAGGGATAGTGTTTGAAACTTCGAGCTTACCCTAGCTTTCATGGCGGAGGTCTGGTTATTAAATTTAGAACATCATTGTTTCACCATGAAAATTAGGCATTTGGAAGTCTTGGGAATCCAAATTCATGGGCAGGTGAAGTTTTGCTTATTGGGATCGATTTTATGTCCATTGGAATCCAAGTAGGGAAGTTTGTGTGATCATTTGGTTAGTCACTTGCGCGTTAACGATCATCGGGTTTTCGAGGTGTCCACGGTATTTCTGCATGCCTAGATTTTCCCGGTTTCTGCCAATCCACGGATTATGATGAATTCTAGAATTTTGAACTGTCCGTGAAAATCTGACCTGTCCAGATTTTTCCGGTTTCTCACCTGGTTCCATTTCCTTTCGATTTTCGATGTTAGGGGTAATGAAGTAAATGCTAAGTGGCCACTTTTTGTTGCTAATCAATGAATTTCATGGTAGTTACACAACTCTTTTGCCTATATTAATGATTTATTTGATGTATGATATCTTGGCTGCAGGAGTCTGTCTAGGTCAAATTTCTCTGAATTCCACCCCAACTGCATTTCCCCGGATTGTCCCATTTCCCGAATTACTTCATTTTTCTAGATTTTCAAGATTGATGATTAGTGATGGATTTTAATTGCTTTATGTACTTTCTAGGCTAACCTTTGATTCGAATATGGATGATAGTTGAATATTCATGAGGCTCTTTTGTGAATGCAGGCTGAATCAAGCAAAGCTATGACAAGAAAGTCCAAGGGTGACACTGAAGGACCCTCAGTTACAGATGCAGAGAGATTGAGGCTGGACACAAAGAGCCAGATGCCTGACAGCAAGATAGCTTCAGTATGGTCTGAGGTCTCTGACACTAATGTAGGAGCATGGAGGTATGAGGAATTCAAGGCAAGAACAGCTCAGAAAGATCCATCAGCCCTGACCAAGGGAATGATGAAGTCCGGACTAGTCAATGTAGCAGGATTCCCTCCTGTGGTTCAATGTTATGAATTAATATTGGAGTGTGCCCGATAGTATGATTTTGATACGCAGAGGGTTGTTAGCACCGAAGGAAGGGTCTTGGAAAACTTCAATCCGGTTTCTATTACCTAGGAATTTGACATGCCAGACTTACCCTGTGTGTGTGCCTTGGATATGGACTTGGCCAGAACTTATTATGAGGATGAGCCCATCAAAGCCCAACAAATGATTAATTCTTGGTTGGAGAAACCAAAATCTCATTTTTCCAAACTACCCAAGCAATTACATCGGATCAAATTCAGGCTAGACATATATGATGCAATCACACTATTGAGCAGAGTGGTCGGTTTGAAGAGTGTTGGAGTACTGGATAACTGGATAGTGCATGTGATCAACAAGATTGAACAAGGTATTAACTACCATTAGGTAGGACTCGTCAATGCAATGATTGATAGACAGCTGAGGGATGTGTTAGAAACAAGGAAGTTTACTATGTCCTCCTATGTGATATAAGTGTTGGCCAGATTCTACCCATACAGGGGTCTAAATCCGAAAGGGACATTTGGACAGGATATAGTCTATGAGATATACCCAGAATTGCACCTAGGACATCGGAACTATAAAAGAGTAAATGATGCATTTACAATGCATATTACCAGGCTGCTCCAAAATGTAGAGCATGTGAGATTATCTGATGGAGCTAAGGAGCTAATCAAAAAATATGGAGCTTGGTTCATACAATTTCCCACCTTCTCTTATATCAGAATTGACGGATGTCAAACTGCTCCATACAGGTTGCCTAGGTATCCTACTGACCACATTGTGCTATTGGAGGTTATGAGACATATTTGTGACTTTGATGCTATTGTTAAAAAGGCAAAGCATAAGACAGGGTTTGGTGGAGATTTCCCTCTGAAAATTAGCATAGCTGAGGTTTTTCCCTCAATTCAATCAGCGCATACATCAGGGGATGAATTGAGTGCTTATGGTTTCTCTTTCCATTCCAAGAGGACAAATTTTGACATCACTGGAGAAGCGCAAAAGAAGGCTACCAAAGAATACCATCACAAGGATGACTTAGAAGGTTACTGGGAAAACATCAAAGATGATTTTGAGGCAAGGAAGAAAAGATACTCTAGGCTTCCAGTGGATGTGATTAGAATGTACAATGTCAAGTTTATCCCTGACCAGTTAGAGGATGACGGGAATCTGGTGCAAGATCATGCATATGAGTCGGTCAAGGATAGATCAATTGGAGAGGTAAACTAGGCTAAAAATGAGGTAACTGAGTTGGAAGACCTGATGGCCCCTGTCATGAAGTTTACTAAGTCATGGTTGAAGCACAAAGTATGGGAACTTGAAAGTGAGAAGGTATCTTGTACCTTCAATTTAATGGGAAATCTGAATCCTCTTTCCACCTCAGAGGAATCTGGTGAGGATGATTCCAAAGGAAAAGCTAAAGGAAGCTCACCCTTCAAGATCAAAATCAGAGGTCCTAAGGAAAGTGATCCGAAACAGAAAAGGAAACCAAAGGGAAAGAAGCGAAGCCGAACTGTGAAATAGGCAAGTCTGTAGAGGAGGAGGAACTTGAAGAAGCAGATAAAGAAGATTTTCCTCCAGAGCCAAAAAGGACAAGGATAACTAGAGGCTCAAAGAAGAAAGATCAAGAAACCTCCAAGGATAAGCAAAAGCCTCCAGTGGTTGAAGTGGAAAGCTCGGGAGAGAAAACTAGAGTTTACTCAAGGAAATCAAGGACTCCATCTCCCAAGGAGACCTTACAAAAAGCAGATCCTCTTCCAATGGCGTCCACTATGGAGCAAAAAAAGGCTACTTCCCCTTCACCAAGTGTACCTAAGTAGGTGAATCCTGAAGAGCATGAGACTAGTGGAGAGGCAGAACCATTCAAGGAAGGAGAACTCTTTGGTGCAGCAGCTGAACTTGAGGTTGAAGATGTAGAAAGGCACCTTTCTCCACTGGTACAGTATGAAGATTCTCCTACGAGCAGCAAAGGAAACAAATCTCCTGAGAAGGAGGATGCACCTATTAAGACCCCATCACCTCTGCAAGAAGAAGAGCCTGAGCTAGGTGATCAAGGTGATCAGTCTCATGAGGTGGAAAAGGATGAAACAGCAGAACCACATGAGGAGGCCAAGACAGATGAAATCCGGGTGGATCCTGCTATCCCGGATTGGTTGGATAAGGAAATTACAAGAAAGAAACAAGTCATTATTGAAGACACCCCCCTCGATTGGGATGAGATGTTAGCCAAGATTGGAAAAGGTAAGAAGAAGAAGATGGCTAAGGTAGTTTCAAGGATAGAAAGAGATGAAGCAAGTAATAGGGTCAATCATATTGCCACCCCTGCTGCTGATAAGAGTAAAGATGAGGTCACTAGAAAAGATTATAATGTGCAGACTATCAATCTTGGACCAGCCTCTATGGAGCAGGATATTGAAGAGTACGAAGGGTCCAGTGCAGTAATAATTGGGAGATTAAGGAAAGAGACACAGTCCAAGCATGAGCTTAAAAGGGAAAATGAAAGGCTTAAGAAGTGTCTAGAAGACTTGATGAAGCCTTTGCAATCTCTTCACCCATCTTCTTCTGCTGCAGCTGGTTTCTTGCCCAAGGAAACTATTTCTGAAATTGAAAGGATGAAAGCCTCTACTCAGACTGCAATAGATTGGTTGAAAGATGTACAAGTAAAAGGAGATGATGCAATAAAGGAAATCCTTTCAGTTGGAAAGGATGCAGTAAGAGCCAAAGATTTGTTAGAACATGTCTTATCTCAAGATAGACAGGATATTGACCTTCTACTACAAAAGGCTAAAGTGATCATGGAATATGGTAAAGACCAGTTGGTTGTAGATGGAATTATTCCTTCATCCAGACTTAATGAGCCTTGGGAATGGTTCAAGGCCTTGCAAATTCGACAAAAAGCCATTAGGAAGATCCATAAGCGAAAGAAACAGATGGATGGTGATTTGACTAATGTTTATGAGGGATGTATTGCATTCTTTGAGATAATGACTGGCAGGAGGAAGATAGCTCCTAAGTGACTGAGCTTAGAACAATTGAGGGAATGGTGGCATGATGTCTATGCCCCTGATTCTGAAAATGTTGTAACAGGGCACCAATTAGATGATGCGGCAACTTACTTGGCTGTGATGGACAAGTATCAAGCAAATAAAGGTGAGTGGGATAAAATTGTTAAGCAGTCAAGGGAAGAAATTGGTTCCATTGAATGTCAGCTCAAGATTCTACCTTTGCCACCTGTTGCTGAGTTGGATAGGGTGTTTTTGAAGGTTCAGGATCAGAACAAGGATAAGGGAGGCAGTAATTAATGCCAATTTTGAGATTTGTGCTTCCCTATTGTTATAGGGCATGTGTTGATCTGGGCTGCATTGAGGAATGTGTTTGGGCCGACCTTGATGATGAATCGGCATTTAATGTGTGCCTTATTTTGAAATTCTTGAGGCCGACTTGTTTTGGCTATTTTTATTTTGTAAATGTTTGGCTGGGCCGACATGTTTTAAGGATTCTCTATAAAGGGAATTCTTGCCTCATTGTAAGGAGTCAGTTAGTTGAAAGATAATAGAGACAAGCTAGATTAGAAAAGAGTTAGAGCATTTTGTAGTAGAAAATAGATAGTTCTTGAAGCAAATATTGTAATAGAATAGTGGAATTGTTGCTCCATCTTGTTGATCTAATACAATTGAAGGCATTGTGGCTTCTTTGGTGAATTATTTTGTGTTGGTTTATCCTGCATGGTTCTTGTTGTTCCATCTTTGAAATTTCTTAAAGATCTAAATTTTAGTGTTAAATTTAGAATTAGATTAGTTCGGTGAATAATGTTAATGATTTCATACTTGGAATGTTTGTAGCAATCTCTGGTCTATACTCCCAGTAACTATCTGATTGTAGTAGGCTGGTGAAGTCAACCTGGACCATATATCTATTTTGTGCTTAGTTCGATTGTGGATGAAAGTCTATGATTTGAAAATATATATACCTTAGAAGATTGCACCATTCTTGTGATATTGCATTATGGGTTAAGCAAGAATTGGTTATTTGAGGTTGGTCCATTCCAGATATCTGTCATTTGCATTGTTCATCTTAGAAATAGTTTAGATCTCATTATATCTTTGCACCCTCATCTTTTGCTATTTCTTTATCATTTGGTTAGACTTAGGATCTAAGATCATCATATTGCAAGATTTGATAAATTGGAAAGATACAGTCTGCTTGTAGTAAGGTCTGATTGTGATTACCATCATTTTCACATTTTATCTGAGTTGTTTATGCATTGTCATGACCTGACACCCGAGAGACCTTGGGGTGGTTTTTCAGTAATTTATTGTTGAAGATTACCTTTCAAGAGAGATAGAATATTGCATTATGTCTGAGTTGTTGTTGTGTAGAAAACACCATCAACACCTTCCTTATGGACCCAAACCCTAGGAACACTCTTAAGAGACCCAAACAAACTTTTTTTGAATGATTTCAAAGCCCAACCCTTTGACTTAGACACAAAACCAAATTTTCACCTTAACTAGGCTACTAGCCCAACTAGGCCTCTAGCGAAGGATTTTTGAATTTGCACTCAAACTTTCCAAAGGAACCTCCAAAATAATGATTGAACTAGATGTGGTTTGTGATGATACATAACATACTAGATTCTTGATGGCACTTGTTTTGGAGCACATCAATCAAAAATCTGTTGTTTCCTCAAATTTAGGCCTAATTAGCCCTCTTTTTCAAAGCAAACCCTCTTTAAACTCAACCCCTGACCATGAAACTTTTAGCAGTCTCCTAAAATGACTCAAAACCGAGGAATCCAAGTTTTTAGGCCTCTATGACACCTCTAACATGCTCCAGCACAAAACCCTCCTTAACTTGCCTTAAAAACTAGGGCCTCTTGAAAACTAACATTCCAATCACTTCCATAACTTTCTCATTGACTCTACACCATTAGGACAACATATTTAGTCTATCCCAACTCAAAAACATGCCCCTCATTAAGGCAGATCTGCTGCTGCTATACCCTAGCCTCTAACTTCAAGCACTTTTCACAGTCAAATCTTGGTGTACACTATAGTATTCATCTCTCCTCCACATTATATTGTTAGTACAGTATGGTAGATGTTAAATATGATCCATTTCACAAGATACAGTCATAAACTCCCATGAAATGGATCATTTATCCATGAGAAACCCTCAAACTAGTGTAAATTATGTGTTCTTTTTTAGGACAGTTAATATAAAATGCAAAGAAATTAATTATAAATCCTTTCAGAGCCTTAAATGGTGTTAAAATATGTAAACACAAACTCCTAAATCATCCTACTGGACATAGATTCAATAGAGATCAAGTATTTAACAAAAAAACACCATAAAAGTGCCAAAAACTGTGTTTTTTTCACTATTTCCAGAAAGCAGTCTGTACAATGCTTGCTCCCAATGTCCAACCTCCATACAAATGATTATTTTGGCTTTTTATATCCTTTCCCCAACTGATCCAACCGTTTGGGATTGATTAAGTTGCATAAAAGTGATTAAAACTCAAAAAACTACTTTCCCGCCCAATGTTGGAATTCAAAATTTTGAATTTCCAAACTTACATTTTATTATTTCCCACTAACTAGAAACATTAAAAAACATTACATTATTATTTTTCAACCTTATTTAACACCATTAAAGCATTATAAACGTACCTAATCTCCTAGAACATGATTTTTCCCCTTATATTGCAATTTGGTCCTAGGATCCTTATCAGGACCCTTAGGACAGTTGACTCTCTCATTGCATTTATCCTCTCCAAATGCTATTATAGGCTTCAAAAGGTCATAGTTGATGTTTTGATATAATGGATAGGTCCTCCTGACCCTTGCAAACTCCTGGCTCTTGAACAACTCCTTGAAGGCCTTGGGTGCTCCTACACCACCTCCATTGGAGAGTCACCTGTGGAAGGGTAGTGCCCTTTCCACATGCTGCAACCTATGGAAAGGTCGCTTCCTTTCCAGAGCTGTAGGCTACAAATAAGGTTTTTAATTATTTTTCTTAAAAAAAAGCTTCTTCCCAATTTGATTCCGAAAAATAATTCATTTAAATGTTTTCGATTTTAGTATATGATATTATTATATTCATATCAAATATAATATATATTATACAATACAATATAATATATATAAATATATAATATTATTACATTCATTGTCAGCAAATACAATGATTTAGTGAAATATCTAAAATACAATTTGTATTTACTGTTCAGTATAAAATATAAAGCAGTATAGCACATATTTTCATATAATTTATATATATATATAAAAAGAAATAAGAATATGCAATTTAGTATAGCCAAAATACTGAATTTCTCATATAGAAAATAAATTATTTAAACATTGAATGCATAGTTACAATTGATATAATCAATTTGGTATTAATAGTGAGATTTATTCTTTCACACAAACCGAGACTTGACATAATGGAAATTGCTTAAAAACTTGGTAAAACTCTATCCTTTTTGACCCCCTGCTTGTTCTTCTCTCTTTTTGTTGTTCTTCTTCTACTTTTCCCAATTCCCCAACTCTACTATTCTTGTTTCTGTTTTTGTTTTGCAAATTGATAATTGAGAATGAAACTTTTGTTTTGAATAAATCTTCTATTGTTCAGAGAATGAGAGACTATTCTCTTTTATTATTTTCTTTCTATTTTTTCCATTCTTGTTTCCCTTTGTTTTTGTGTTATGGTTTTCTAAATTTAAGTTCTTTTCTTCTATTTTTCTATTTTTCTATTGTTTTTCTATCTCATTGTTTTGTTCTCAAAATATTACATTCTTTTCTATACTTTATTTCTAATTTATCAAATAAAACTAATTTTTTAATAACAAGCATGATATATTAGCATGCATCACATTTATCCACAAAACAATAAATAATAATAACTTATTTTCAAATAAAATCAAGAAATAAAATAAATTAAAACTATTTCTTCTATTTTCTATGTGCATTTAATTTTTACCACTAATTAATTAAATAACCAACTATAAAGTAAGAAGCAATATAAAATGATTAATTAAATAAAATTCTAAAGCAACTATATGATTTCTAAGTGTTTGTGTGCAGATTTTCACCACAAGTTGTCACCAGTAGGCTAGACACCTATTCCTGCCAAGAGTATATTCATGTTACGCACATGGGTCAAAGTTTGGTCAAACATCATTAAAATAGTAATATTAAATTGAAAATTAATTACTAAAAATAGGGGTCATGATAGTTTAAGTCCTACAAGAAATTTTAACCCCTAATTAGATACAACTAAGTAATTTTCAAAGGCTCGAGGGACACCAAAAATTAAAATAGCCATGGATTTTGCAAGCTCCACCATTAGGAGTGTATTGGTTATGTTCTATGGGAATAATTCAATAAGTGGTGAGGATCACAAGATCGTTTTTCAATATGATGGATGATTTTGAGGTTGAGGCTAAAGATGTTATGATGAAACTCTTTATGCAGTCACCCACTGAAGATGCCAGAGATTGGTATAGATCTTTGCAACAGAAATCATTGAGTCATGGGAGGAGTTTAAAAGAATATTTAGAGAACAATATGTTGATAAGAGTGATGCAAGGTTCTTCCTGAGTGAGTTTAATAATATCTCTAAAGGCTCAAATGAAATTGCCATTGATTTTAATACCAAATTTCAGAAAGCTATGAATAGGTTACCTGCTGACTTGAGGTTGAATGATAATGTGTGTTTGGTTAATTATTGCAATGCTTTTTATTCAAAAGTTATTTATATGTTGTGAGAAAAAAATCCCCAAACCTTGAGAGAGGCTTTCAAGATTGCATTACACATTGAAAATAATAGAATAGTATCTGACAAGGTGGGGAGAAGAGATGATCTCAAGATCTTAAAGAACCTAAAGAAAGAAGACAAAAACTCTACAAAGAAAGGATCTTCACTTAAAGACAAGATAGATAAGGTTGGAAGTTTCATGAAGGATATCAATTATATATTTTTCAAGCAAGAGAAGGGGCTGAAAAATGACAAGCCTAATTTCTGAAGAAATGAAATACCTCCTAGGCTGCAAGATCATCCTTATATAATAAAAATTGGCATAATGGAAAGCCAATTTAGAACAATCAAAAGAATACATAGAGCAAAGTTTCCCCTAATCCATTGTAGAAGAATTCTATAAATTTTGCTGATGAAACACCCTGGTGTGTTGTTTTCCAATTGTTGCATGCTTCTCCAACATGCTCAGTAGAAAAAATAATTTGAGGAAGAGAAAAATGAACCAAATGATTATGAGCCACTTTAGGAAAATAATGAGGAAATACATGTTCTTATACATAGATCAGATTTTGTTGAGGAAGAATTTTATTTAGAAGAAGAGTCACATGAGGTTGATTTTGACAAAGGAAAAAATCAGATGCTTATCATCAACAAATTTTTCATGATGAAGATGAAAATGTTGAGCATAATGTTTGTGCTTTGGGAACAAATCAAATGAATGTGTCTCCAATAAGGCCATTTAATGAGTATCAAAAGATGACAGTGGCATTAGTTGCACAATCTAGGAAAACTCACAATTTAAGGAAGAGAATTGTGAACTATGACCAAGGCAAGTCGGGTAGCATGTTCATCAAAGAGAAAAATGCAAAAAAGAAAGGAACTAAGGCAGATGGTAAAGAAAGAGAAATCAAAGACAAGGAGATTAAAGGACCTAATATTTGGGCTAAGAAAGATAACACAACCAAGAAAAATGATGAGATTGTTTCCACTATTGTAAAAACAAAGACTCAAAAGCTAAATACAGATCAAGAAAGGAAAGAGGTTGAGAAGAAATGTTAGCAACAAAAGGACACAACAAAGAAACAAAGTGTAGTGTTAGATTATGAACTACCCAAATATAATCTAGTTGACATTTTTTAGCTACTTTCCCAAGTCAAGGTGATAGTCCCACTAATGGAGATTATGAGAATTGAAGAACATAAGCAAAAGGAAGTAGCCCTTATCAATGGTGCTACTATGGCCTATGATGATAAGAAGGTTTATACTTAGCCTAAAGTGATTGAAGAGGAAGTGGAGGGATCCATTAGTGAAATCCCTCATATTTACTTGGTTAGTACTATCATAGCTTTCCCAAGTAATATTGATCCTTTTTATGTGACCCTGATTGTTGATGGTAAGCTTCTAAAAATTTTCATGATTGATTCAAGAGCTTCATCTAACATCATTCCGGTAGAAATTATGAAAGAAATGTGTTTCAAGATAAATTGTGTGTTGGCAAGAGACACTACAATTATTCTTTGGTGTTTTCATTCATGGCAACCCTAGTTGGTAATTGGATCCACATGACATCATTTTCTTATACCAATAGTCAAATTGAGGACAGATAGGAAGAACAGAGCATCCAATAGTTTGGTGTTCAATGATTCACGTACAAATTTTCAATTGTTATTTTGAGTTGTGGATCTCATGAAAGGTGCATCAATGTATATCTTGTGTTATTCGTAAATCTTAGTGCCTCGTACCAAGTCATGTGTAAGTTTGGAGATTTGGTTAGTATTTTAGGGCTGACTCAGTTGATATTATGTGTTGTGGATATTCAAGGAATGCTTATTCAAATATTTTCATGTTCGCTCATCTTGATTTGGGTCTGAGCTAAGTTGTGGTCGACTGTTGTGGATGCACATTGGATAATTCTTAAGATTTGAGCCAACAGTTGCTAATATTTTTAAGTTTTATTAAAGCCAACTTGTTGTGATTAAATTGTTAGTCGTGGATATATATGTATGATCTATTATATCATTTTGGTGTGTGTGTGTGGTGTGTCGATGTGTATTGCGAATATTAGAAGAGTGTTTGAGAAATTTTATGCAAAGTTTCATTTTTGCATAAAGATTGTGTGGTGAGAGTCAGAGCAAAGCAGAGAAAAAGTGTAGTATTAGTCAGAAGGACAGAAGATCGATAACTGAGCCTAACCAAAACTGTAATCAAGCATTTTTAGATGTTATTCTTTCAATTCATTCTCTTGGATCTCATCCAAATCTCTGTAAGGTAATGTGCCTTCCTATTTTGAGCAGTGAGCTCTAGGTAGTGTGCTTGAATGCAAGTGCATTCCCATTTTGTAAACTTCTTTTTGATTATACCTAGATTATATTGTAGAGTGGCCATCCACCATGATTTTTCCCCTAATAGGGTTTCCACGTAAAAATACTTGTGTTATGGTGTTGTGGTTATTTTATTTTTGTTTCTGCATATTTCTTTTGGTTGAATGCTTAAAGTGGGTTAATGATAAAAATAACAAAGTTATTTTTTGCAGAACACTAATTCACCCCCCTCTCAGTGTTGCTTGTTTTCAACATTGTGCCTATGGAAAATTTTATGCCATGGATTCAAGATAAATTCCAATCATAGGGGTGATTAAGGATGTCCCATATAGACTGGCTGCTTTTCTAGACAAGGAGTTTGTTATGAGCATAGTTGTGTTGGATATCCCACCCAATTATGGTGTGTTATTGTCAAGGAAGTGGAGTGCTTCCATGGGAGGTAGCATGTAGTGTGA
This sequence comes from Sequoia sempervirens, assembly GCA_007258455.2. Classification (NCBI taxonomy): domain Eukaryota; kingdom Viridiplantae; phylum Streptophyta; class Pinopsida; order Cupressales; family Cupressaceae; genus Sequoia; species Sequoia sempervirens. The sequence continues at coordinate 1,164,122,337 of VDFB02271358.1, forward strand.
CATGTCCTTTGCCACATTTCCAATTGAGGGAAAATACATTAAGCTTGTGAGGGAGCCAAGAGACCCACACATGATTGAATTTGTGGATCAAGAGGAAATAATTCACTTTATGGATATTGATATTGACAACTTCAAAGTTGAGGAGTTACAAGAAGAAGAGGATAAACAACTTGTACCCCTTAAAAAGGAAGTATTGTAGAAAGAAAACAATGATGAATTATGGAGCATGTGTTTTGATGGTGCTTGCTCGAAACAAGGAATTAGTGTAGGGTTGATATTCTGATGCAGGAGCATCCAATGGTGTAAGGGCAATCTTGCATCACCCAAAAATAGTTAAATTTCAAGTTTCTTAGTTTTTAGATGTTTTTACATTTTTGGATACCCTTTTTTTCATAATGAAATTCCCAATTTGCGGTTTTTATTTTCTATTCCTGGGTTGAAAGATATTGCAGTTTTAGTTGCCCAGATTTGCACCTAAAAATCTTCTAAGTTAGTTTTGAGCCACTTAGAGTTCCCGGATCGGCCCTGAAACTTGCCAAAATAAGCATAGAAAATTTCAAGAGCGTTCTTGACTTCGAGAAATTTCCAACGGTTCAAATGGTTCGCAAATCGGAGCCCCAGATCAAAAGTTATGGCCCCGGGAAGTTGGCACACTTTTTAGAAGATACAATTGCAAATGTTCTTTTAAAATTTGAACTTCAAGTTGTAATTTTTCGGCACCAAACCACCTAAACTCAAATTTGAATTTTTTTGGCTCCAAACTAAAGAGGAGCTCTACTATGTATGGTTTCTAAATTTTGGGTAACTTTAGACAAACTCGCGATATTAAGCGAAGGGTTATCCCATAGCTTGCTGTAACTTTGCATGTGTTGTAGAATTTGGGGATTTGAGATCCCTCGCATAAGAAGCTCCATTTTCTGAATAATAAAATTATTCTCTTGTTTGTGGGTTATTTCTAAGTCCTCAGCCACTTCATCAAGTGGTATCGAGCTGGGTTTTCTTGAGCGTGTGGACGATCGGGCCGATCTCGAGGCGCTCAGACTAGGACCGTGGTTGTGGGCTCCAGGTCAAGAAAGATTCCTCCAAGAGTGATGCCCTGTAGGCTGGTGGTGCTAGAGGTGGTCAAGGTGGCAGAAATGCTGGTGGAAGAGATGCACTGGCAGCCCTCCAGAGACAGATTGATGCATTACAAGAGCAATTGAGAAGAGGGTTAAACCCGAGGGAGGAAAGTGAGGATGAAGTAGAGGAAGAAGGTTCAGATGTAGAAGAGGAAGAAGCAATTGATCAAGACCAAATTTGGCTAATAAGGGCCATTTCGAAGATCAGGAAAAGACCTAGAGCAGAAGTCCCTAGTTATTCTGAAAGTCTGAACCCGAAAGAGTTGATCTGAATCGATCAACGAAGCTAGAAGAATATTTTGAGTATGAGGAAATAGAGGGACCCAGATCGAAAGTTAAGCTTCAGGAAAATGAAGATGAAGGCCAAGTGCTAATATTTGGTGGAAAGAGGTCCACAATTGAAAGAAATCAAGAGGAAAAAGGAAATATCACTGATGGATCGCATGGTAGAGAAAACCAAAGAAGCAAATTTCATACCAAAGGGACTACGAAGTTAGATCCGCTGAAGAAATTGCAAGGGTTGAAGCAAGGAAGCAGATCTTGAAGAATATAATCTAAGATTTCCACAAGATAATCATCGAATGGGCCACAATTTGAGGCCAATAAGGAGAAGGTAGCCTGATATCTTAATGGGTTAAGGACCGAGCATCTGTGGAGGAGTTAAGCTCCAGCTCTAATGACCACCATTGAGGATGTGTATCAGATTTATCTAAAGGTGGAAGAGAAGCTGAACAAAAGATTTGATGGCTAGCAAAAAGGACAAGGAGTTCAAAGCAGAAGGGGCAATGGCAGACCTTCATGAAGCCGAAATGATGATGAAAAGAAAAGTGAATGTGGGTACCAGCCGAAGCCAAAGGAATGATAACTTCTACCGCCCTCATGATCAAAACAGTGGTGATCAAAGAGGTAGAGGATGAGGGAGATATGGACAAGGATCTGAAGAGGTGGTTTCAAAGGAACGCGGAGCCTAGTGTGGTGAAGAAGGGCATCAAGCTCATGAATGTCCACAACACCAAGGAAGGGCGCACAAAAGGCCAAAGGTCATGCAAGAGTTGTGCATGTAGATGAGGAGGCCCAATCTGAACATTCAGATGATGCTGAAAGGGGAGAAGCCCTAGTGATTAGGAGAGCCTTGGTGACTGAGGAAAAGGAACCAGAACATAGGAAGAATCTGTTTCGCACAAGGTGCAAGTGTGAAGGAAAATGTTGTGATGTCATTATTGATGGTGGAAGCACTGATAATCTGGTGTCATAAGAGATGGTCACAAAGTTGAAGCTGAAGAGGGAAAGGCACCCGCATCCGTATCGGATTGCCTAGTTGCAGAAAGACCACAAAGTTTTGGTCAATGAGCAGTGCCTAGTGTAAGTGGTAGAATGAGGAAAACAAACTAACAATGCATCTACACTTCTAAATAGGACATTGCATCTAAGATTTAAGAAATTTAAACTAATTTAAACTAAAAAAATTTAGAAATCTATCATATTGCTCTCTAACTCTAAAGATCTCTCTAATCTACTTTGCTCTCAGATTTTAGAAGCTAATTAGACTATTGAAATGTCAATTAGAGAATGAGAATTAAACTATTATATTCCTCTATGATTTAAATATGCAACTAAAATGATTCTACAACAAAGCTTCTAAGAAAGAAACTACTGTAGATTGCCATAATTAAATGAATTAAGATGTTGGATGGATGTTGAGTGAGTGTTGAATGCTTGAACGCTGGATGAATGGTAGATGCTTGGAAAACCTGCAGAGTAAGATTGCACAAGTTGGGATCCTTTTCCTGTAGCCAAAGAGCTATATTTATAGCTTTCACGGCAGCACATTTGCACAAGGATACGGGATAAGAGGCTGGAATTCAATCTAGAGAATTGAATGGCATGGGATGAGAAGATGGAGCTAATAATGGAGGATTGTTTCTCCCCATGAAAACACCAGGCAAGATGAGAGGGAAGGTGGTTGAGGGACTTCCTGCAGGTTTGTCCCTGAAGCTCTTCCCATGAATGACAGTAGAACTAATTTAGACAATAAAAATTTAATTTTATTGGTGAGTGATAAAAGGAATATGATTTATGCATAAATTTAAATATTTTTGATTTATTTAAATTTAGCAAAAGAGGATTGAATAATTTAATAAACCAAACTATAGGGTTTGTTTATTAAATTAAAACAAAAGGAAAATGATAATTAAATAAAAGATTTTAGAATATCTTTATTTAATTAAGAAGAAATGTGATGAGGTAATTAAATAACACAAATTATTTAAGTTGTGTATTTAATTTATGATAGAAGCATAAAAGAAGTGATAATAATAATAATTAAATAAAACAAAGTTTTTAATTTTGTTTATTTAATTAAGAGAGAAATAATATGATGAAATAGAAGAATTAATAATGAACTTAATATAAATAAATATTTCTATTTATTTATTAAGTAGATGAATTTAAGATTAATTAATCAAATAAGCTCGTATTTAATTAATTAGATTCTCCGCACCAATTTAGGTGTCTACATTTTGCCCCTCTTGAAGTGATGTGTTTACGCATTGCTTCAAAGAATGATTTTGCCTCTGATGTTGAATTTTGAAATGATAGTGATATATGCCCCCATGGGAGATAAATTGATGAATTTTTAATTTTTTATGATTTTTCAATTTTTTTTTGAATTTTTATGATGATTTGATGATTTGATGATGACTTGATGAAGAAACAATGATGAAACAATTTATCTCCTGATAAAGAAATACTGATTCCTCTAGTTGATTATGATGATGATTGATGATCCTGATAGCTTAGAAGATTATTGATCTCATGATAGGTGAGATTCAATGATTGATTGATGATTGACCTCATGATAGGAGAGGATCAAAGATTGATTGATAATTGACCTCATGATAGGTGAGGATCAATTATTGATTGATAATTAACCTCATGATAGGCGAGGATCAATGATAGATGCTCACAAGATTTGGTCAAAGTCTCATTAGAGCTGATTCAAATTTGATTAGGCAATGTGGTTTGACTTCTTTGATTGATATGATATGCCCCAGTATAGGAGTGATTAATGTACTGAGACTTGATGATGCAAAATGATGAATAGAATAGGGGATGGGATAAGGAAGAGATAATGAAAGGAGAAAATGAAAAGTAAGTAAGCACAAATGGATTCAAGGATAAACGTGATGTTGCCCCGGTCAAGTTGCAAGCCAAGATTGATTGATGATGATGATAAGAGTGTTGTTGATGAGGGAAGGATACATCCTGAAACAACACAAAATGATAGGGGAGGATACATCCTGATGATGATGATGATGATTGGATAAAGGCTTGTAACAAGGTTGGGAAAAAAACCAAGGATGTGATTAAATGATTTGTGCTAGAATTAATAGATTTTGGATGGAATTTGAGATGACTAAAATGAAAGAAAATGATTCAGAAAGAGATGATATCCTAAGAAATATTGAAGAGATGGTGATATGATGTAGAGAGGGAATACGTGTAGCTTTTGAGATTGAAATTTGGTAGCTTTTGAAATAATCTATAAATGCATATGCAAGACTAATATGGATGCAATCTATTTTAACTGTGCAATTCTAAGTGTCATTTTAACAATCTTTTGATTTTGCTTTGTATCATCACTGAGCTTTTAAAAATGTTGAAAGTAAATACAAGCATCAATGATATGAGATAGACTAATGATGACCTGAGTACTTCTTTCATTATTTTTGATATTGTAAGTGAACACAAGCATCGAGGTATAATTAAACTGAGATGACCTGAGCATTTCTTCCGTAAACAAACAAGAATTAATCATTTTCTTAAGTGAATCGGAATGTCATCCATGATAATTGGTAGAGCACTTCCCGCGACAATTCACAAAATAATAATGACTAACTCACAAACATCAAAAAAAGAAAAGTATCATTCTCCTTCCTTGCTTCTCTAGTTCAATACATCATCGAGTAGCTCCAAAGAAATGATAAGCAAATGATAAAATAAAAAGTACAACAATTCAATTTCTACTTAATGTATTTTCAAATCATTATTCAGATTAGATCATCGATGTTGAAATGTGTGTGCTGATGTTTGCATGATATTCTCAGATGTTTGACCAAATGATGTAACCTAAAGATCTATCCTAGGGGTCTCGGGGACTGATCAAAGATTAGTCTTGCCTACGTTATACACGCAGAGACCACGTAGTTCGACTGATACAGACTCTATTTTTGTGTTTTGTGATTTTTTAATGTTTTTGTTTTGATTTTCTGATGTTTTTGGATTTTGATTTTCTAATGTTTTTGGTTTTGATGGATTTTCTGATGTTTTTGGATTTTTGACAGATTTTTAAATTTTTTGGATTTTCAAGACATTTGATTTGGAATGAGATGGTATGACCGATTGAAGGAACAAGATGAACCACAATAGAGGTAATGCAACCATGGATAAATGATAGATCAAAATGAAAGTCACTGCAAAACATGTCACACAAGCAACATATCTCTTGTTGAAAGATGACAATAGTTGATTGATTAATATGCCAAGAATGATTGATTCCATAAGGCATGTTGATGATAAGTACTTAGGATTACTGATATCCTCTAAGTACAAAAATTGATGATTATTGTGATTGAAGTTGACAAAAAGATGAAAGTTAGATAATGTTTACAGCTAGAACAAAATATTATTTTATGATAAGATTCAAGGTTGCAAAGGGACATGATGACATGGATTTTTTGCATTAAGCTAGGAGATATGGAATGGAATAATGCAAGGATACTTGATAATGAATGGATGATCAAGATCAACTAGACAAGATATGCCACTAAAGGACCAAGTGCTTTGCCCATTCTCATCAAAACCAAGGATGAAAAGGATGTCTGGTAAGAATGATGGAATATGGATGAGATAAAAGATATAGTCTGAAAGATATGGATAAAGCATAGGATAGCATATATGATGTTCAAGAAGATTCTTAAGCTTATCAAGATCAAAGTGGAAATGTAAGGAATGAGTGTAGAAAGGATAATGACTATGAATGATAAAGATGGATGAGACTTGCCCTAAGTGTAGAGTACCCAAGAGGAATATGGAAGATAGGATATGGATAGGAGATGGAGGAAGGACTCTAACATTGAGTTTCCACAACCAATTATCCTTTAATTAACCATGGCAATGGGGATTAGACTCATAAATCTTTGGTAGATTAATGAGTATGATGAGAGAGATTAAGTTATGCAAGGTTTGGATTAAAAGGGGAATGATGGGGATGAATGTTGGATAATGGATGAATGGAAAGGATGACAAGATCAACATTGGCACACACCTTGAAGCATGGTTGAGTGATGGAGGAAAAGAATGGATTTGGAAAGTGATAGGTTATTATATAGGAGATTGGGAGGCTTTGGATGAAAATTTGATTGTTTGGGTTTTATTGCTTCTATGAGACTTTTAGGAATCCACATGATTTTTGACTTTGATATTTGTGAAGGTAGGCCTTTGTGGCCTTGAGAATTTTCATTTATGGACTAGCTGTGGTCTTTAGAGCTCCTTTTGCTTTGATGGGCCTTTGTGGCCTTTTGGAAATTTTCTTTTTGTTATGGACCTTTGTGGTCTTTGAAAATTTCCCTTTTGCTTTGATGGGCCTTTGTGGCCTTTTTGATTTTTCCTTTGATTTATGGACCTTTGTGGTCTTTGAAAATTTCCCTTTTGCTTTGATGGGCCTTTGTGGCCTTTTTGATTTTTCCTTTGATTTTGGATCAAGTTTTCTTTTTTTTTTTGCATGTCTCTTCGAGGAGACATGTTGATCCTTTGATACATGTGGATTTTGATATAGAAGCTTCTGATATTTGGCATCCAAATTGCTTCCAAGAGCAATGGGAGGGGTGGATTGAGATGAATGGTATGGAGGTATTATGGATGAGTTAATGTGGGTAGAATTTTGAAAGGGCATCAAGGATGTGTGCCTTTGTTGTTCTTGAGGAATAGGATATGGACCTAGGATAGATGGAGATTTTGATGGATTAGGATAAGGACCTAGGATAGATGGAAAGTTTGATGGACTAGGATGAGGATCTAGGATAGATGGAAGGTTTGATGGACTAGAACACTTAGGTATATAACCAAGTCCATGGTGATATGGGTGTTTTTGAATAGAAAGGGTTTCTAGGATACCTTGTTCATGAATGCCTAATCCTTTTCCTTTGTAGTTCATACTTTGACACATTTGATTACCAATGGGATATGTATTGTTTGTGAAACAAGATGCAAGTCCATTTTGGGGAGGATATGATATGGATGAAAGGATAGGTGTTGGAAGCAAACCAGAATGGATAAAGGTGGAGGATCCTAATTTATAGGTGTGGGGTTCATGGATAGCTTGAATAGGTGCAATAGAATCTTGACATGGGGATGATGAGGTGTTTCTATCTTGACTTGGAAAAGGATCATTAGGTGGTATGAAAGACATATCTTGATCATGGTAAGGATAAAAATCTTCATGGGATGAAAGGGTATCCTTGAATGGAAGCATATCTTGATCTTGATGAGGAAAGGAATCATTAGATTTCCTAGAAAGTGTGTCTTGATCGTCAATTGGTAAGAAATCATTAGATAGGATGGAAGAAATATCATGATCTTGTGATGCAATAGAATCATGATATGGTATGGATTGATTAGATGATGTGGAAAAATAACTTGGAAGGATACTTGTCTCTTGAGATGGATGTGAATTATTTTGGATGAAAAGTGAAAGGAGGGGATCATCATAAGATTCGTGAGAAATGGTATCTTGATCAAAGATGGGAAGACTTTGTGAGATTGTGGAATCATTGGATGGAGTGGAAAGAATATTTTGATCTTGATGTATAGGGGAGACTATGCTAGCATGCTTTGGAGTGAGAGATTGACATGAATCATTGGATGCTGAGGATATGATAGAAGAAGGTGATTGGATGGAATTGTTAACTTGGGTGAAAGAATATTGAGGTTCATTTTGGCTTATGGTGGATGGAGATAAATGCATGACATGACAAGATTGTTCAATATCATTTGTCTTTGAGGACTGAGATTTGGGCTTATTGAAATTTTGGAAAAATTCAAAGATATTGAACTTGGATGATGGAGTTTTTGGTGAAGAAGGTCTCATGTTCATTGTTTGGTCAAGATGATAAGAACAAATGTTTGGCAGCAAATATCTCTTTGTGGTTGTTTCCCAAATTTGTTGTTGAAGGTTCTTTAGTTGATAAGCTAAAGCATTCAATTTCTCCTCATCTATTTCAGCCATGGTGGTTTGTGTTTCTTTTTGGGATGATCTTATCTGTTTTAATGAAAAGAAAACACATCAAGCAAGAATAGAGTAGTTGTTTATTAAATCCTAGAATCTAAACAAAGAGTGTGTGTTCAAGAACTAAACATGATTCTTCTTGATTTTCACTGGTTTGATAACAAGATAAGACAGTTCAAACAGACTCACTCCTAGAGACAAAAGGTCATCATTATATACTCAAACGACCCACAGCTTGGAATTGCGTCGACTCACACAGCCATGTCACCCCCTAGAGGGCGCCCATGTTTTTGTCTTTTCCAGGTGCATACTCAGAGTGACGAAAGTGGATACCGAATCCCCTGAGCAAACAGTCCTTGTCAATTATATGGTGAGTGCTTGAGGGTAGATTCTTCCTAGCCCCTGCACCGCTGAGTATTACAATGTTTAGAAATAGACAAGTGTGCTTCTATTTCTAGGTTCTTAGATAGGGTTTCCGTTCAGAGCGGAAAATGGATAAACTCCCTCGAGAGACCTCCCAATCTTTAGAACAAAGATTTTGGGGATGGTTATCCTGCACACTTTTGTTGAAAGAGGGTTTCCCCAAATTCACATAAATTTTAAAGTGGGTTGGAATGCCATGGCTTTTGGTTGTCCCCACTCAGGTTGTTCCTGTAGGGTGAGTATTTTTTCCCACTACAGCAGGCCTGTCTAAAGGTTTTAATGAAAGCTTGAAAATGTGCAAAGTAAAAGTGAGTATGGTATTCTAATGCACCCAGTCAAGGGGAGAGCATAAACCTATCACCCAATCATAACAAAGAAGTTGTTCTTTTTTTAAAAAAACCCAAAAGACAAATGATCTAAACTATATGGAGATATTGCTCCATAAAAAGCATGATGTTCAATTTTAATCCCACAAGAAATGATAAAGTTTCTATCCTAGGATTGATCAATTTTTATCCATTTGCTATCCTAGGATTGATAAATTTTAACCCGTTTTCTATCCTAGGATTGATAAATTTTAACCCAAAAGAGATTAAAGAACAAGATCTGGCCACGGATGCGTCGGATCCAGATAAAAAGATACATTTTTATCGATGCTATTTGGTCCTAAAGCAGGAATGAAACAAAACATATGATGGGTTATTTTCCCATGAGTGTTTGAAAACACTATTACAATGAATATCAAATGCTCTTTATTTCACTTCAATGCTCCATTTTCTTTTTAAAACCTATGTAAATGCTCCAAATGTTAGATGAGATCAAGAAATAAGAAGATATAAGGGTTAGATGAATGATTAAGCAAGAAAACCCTAAACCTTAGACCAAGTTACAATGTGATTTGACTTTAAATTGAAAATTGAAAATTTTAACTCTACACAAAGTGATAAATACCTACACCATTACATATCTTATTAAATTATACCCCATTTCAAAAAAAAAAGCATCAAAAAAGACATCCGTATGACCAAGATATGGCTATTTTAAGATTGACTATCAAAACACTAAATCTGAAGCGCTAAAACAGAGCCCTAAAGCGCTGCAGAATTGTGATGAAGCACTAAAACAGTTAGTTGAGGCGCTAAAATAGTTGTGTGGTGCGCTAAAACATTTGAACGGTGCACTAAAATAGACGACCGACGTGCTATAGTTTTTCTCTGACGCGCTACAGAATTCTGTTGGCGCGCTATAAAAAACCATGGTTCCACGAAAACAAACACGTCGATACCTATAAGACACTTTTCACAAAAATTATGCGGAATATGGGGTTAGGCCCCACGGTTGGCACCAAATTGTGAGCATAGGAATGAGTTAAACAATCTAAACATGCTTCTACACCTCTAAATAAGACATTGCATCTAAGATTTAAGAAATTTAAACTAATCTAAACTAAAATCTTCAGAAATCTGTCCTATTGCTCTCTAACTCTAAAGATCTCTCTAATCTACTTTGCTCTCAGATTCTAGAAGCTAGTTAGACTATTGAAATGACACTTAGAGAACGAGAATTCAAATTAATTTTATTCCTATATGATTTAAATATGCAACTAAAATGATTCTACAGCAAAGCTTCTAAAAAAGAAACTACTATAGACTACCATAATTAAATGAATTAAGATGTTGGATGGATGTTGAGTGAATGCTGAATGCTTGAATGCTGGATGAATGCTGGATGCTTGGAAAACCTGCAGAGTAAGATTGCACAGGTTGGGATCCTTTTCCTGTAGCCAAAGAGCTGTATTTATAGCTTTCACGGCAGCACATTTGCACAGGGATACGGGATAAGAGGCTGGGATTCAATCTGGAGAATTGAATGGCATGGGATGATAAGATGGAGCTGATCATGGAGGATTGTTTCTCCCCATGAAAACACCAGGCAAGATGAGAGGGAAGGTGGTTGAGAGGACTTCCTGCAAGTTTGTCCCTGAAGCTCTTCCCGTGAATGACAGTAGAATTAATTTAGACAATAAAAATTTAATTTTATTGGTGAGTGATAAAAGGAATATGATTTATGCATAAATTTAAATATTTTTGATTTATTTAAATTTAGCAAAAGAGGATTGAATAATTTAATAAACCAAACTATAGGGTTTGTTTATTAAATTAAAACAAAAGGAAAATGATAATTAAATAAAGATTTTAGAATATCTTTATTTAATTAAGAAGAAATGTGATGAGGTAATTAAATAACACAAATTATTTAAGTTGTGTATTTAATTTATGATAGAAGTATAAAAGAAGTAATAATAATAATTAAATAAAACAAAGTTTTTTTTGTTTATTTAATTAAGAGAGAAATAATATGATGAAATAGAAGAATTAAAATGAACTTAATATAAATAAATATTTCTATTTATTTATTAAGTAGATGAATTAAGATTAATTAATCAAATAAGTCATATTTAATTAATTAGATTCTCGACCAATTTGGAGATTGTCTACACCTAGTAAAGAGTTCAAAATCTGGAGCTACCATGATGAGGGCACTTTCTGTGATATCATCCCATGGATGCATGTCACATGTTGTTGGGGAGGTCGTGGCAGTTCGATAGGCGAGCTATACATGATGGCCATGCAAACACTTATTCCTTGACAAAGGATGGGGTTCGTCACAAGTTGAAACCCCTAAAGGAGACCGAAGAAAAGTTATGCAGTAGTGCAAGAATTTGTTATATAGATGGAAGAAAAATTTTAGAAGGTATGAAGCATGAGCGTGTGTGTTATGCATTGATTCCTAGAGTGAGTAAGGAGGATAGTGAGAAGGTTCTAAAAGAAGTTTTTGGGATGTTGGATGAGTTTCAGGATATTGTTTCTGATAATGTACCTGAGGTTTTACCACCAATAAGGAAGATCAGTCATCAGATTGACTTGATTCCTGGAGCTAGTTTGCCAAATAAGGCAGGTCATAGAATGACTCCAGCAAAAAATGAGGAGTTGAACAAACAAGTTCAAGAATTGTTGAGAAAGGGTTTGATATTGGAGAGTTTGAGTCCATGTGCAATACCTACAGTACTAGCACCAAAGAAGAATGGGGAGTGGAGGATGTGTACAAATTCTCGAGCCATAAACAAGATAACAATCAAGTACAGATTTCCCCTGCCAAAGATGGATGACCTGATGGACTGTTTGAGTGGAGCTCAATACTTCACAAAGATTGATCTGAAGAGTGGATATCACCAGATCCGGATTCGAGAGGGAGATGAATGGAAGACTACCTTCAAAACCAAAGAGGGCCTATACGAGTGGTTAGTCATGCCTTTTGGGCTAACCAATGCACCCAACACATTCATGCGGCTCATGAACGAGGTACTAAAAGAATTTCTAGGAAGTTTTGTTATTGTGTATTTAAATGATATTTTGATTTTTACTAAGACATTGGATGAGCATCTGATGCATATTCGGAGAGCCTTTGAGAAGTTGAGACAAGAGAAACTATTGATTAATATGAAGAAGTGCAGTTTTGTGAAGAAGGAGTTAGTGTACTTGGGGTTTGTTGTCTCAGCAGAAGGT